>JAUDJH010000034.1:2400000-3600000 GCA_036320925.1 Automeris io | reverse complement strand
GTAAATCTATTATCGAAATATAAGCAGCTTTAGATGTTGTATGATATTTTAAAGTAAATCAACTAGATAAAGAAAGTCAAGCTTTTAATGTAAACCAAAATGGGACAGTAACGTTACGTCACAAAGTAATAGAGAAGCAAACACAAATAACTTGCACTAAAAGAGTACAAACAAACCATAAACACACTGACTGTTGATGTACATACACTAGTAAATGCAATAAAATAATATTATTACTTTTAATAATATTATATTAGTTAATGAAAATCGAAGGACACAATATTAAAGAACAATTAATAAAAATTTGCTGTCGTTCATTTACTGTATTCACTTCTACCGATATTTATTTCTTAAACTAAACACTATTTGAATTTCTACCGAATTTTTATTTGTATTTAACAAATATACTGTGAATTTTTAAGTATCCTAGTTTAAACGAGTAACATTTTATGAGTGCTTAACATATTATTTTACGATCTATCATAATCCGAGATGCCGGCAAAAGTTTTTATAGCTCTGACCATTATTTTATTTGTTATTAAAGAATTATGCGGCGTTTGGCTACAAATCTTAATATTGCATTATTAAAAATTTCTGTCTTTTTTTTATTACTGACAGGCTTGCGCTTGACCTCAATCTCACTCGACGTTTGAAGATTCCCATGTCATAAGATGTTGGAAACACAGTTCCCTGTATACCCTCTAGTTATTCTTTAACTAGTTTACCATATTCCGTACTATGAAATAAAACTATGTTCTCTTTTACTGTTTGCTCTAAACGTACTAAAAGTTACCTTTCAATCCAGTCAATTGTTTGTTAGATTATCCTTTAAATTGCCAATCTCTTGTTTACATTTTAAGTCATCTTTGCTAAAGCTCTGTATCAATTTACAGGAGAGTTCCATTCCATCAATTAACTTCTTCCGATTATTCCGTGTAATGAGACTTGTGAAACTTTTGTCGAGAGGAGAGGGTATAAGAACCTTATTGTGGACGTTCATCAAATCATTCCAAGCGCTGCCGTATGTAGCACTGTTGATTCTCATGCTGTTCTTCATTTATGCAGTTGTCGGAATGCAGGTGAGGCGAGCCTTGTATTATGCGTAGGTATATCTAACTACTCTTGTAGCGTGCACTCTGCCGGCCCACTCTCGCGGACGGCGTAATATTTGTACGGATTGCTTGCATACTGGTCGCGGTGGATGATAGAAGAGAGAATCGTGTGATGTCCCCCGATCGACCGCGCCTGGTATACATAATTCGCTTGATTATTACCTAATTTTTGTAGTTTTTGATTGTTTTATACTACATTAAAGTGATATATATGGATTTTGTGATGGACTTATGGTGTTTTACTGCCTTGAACGTTATACTTCTATAATATAAAAATGAAACACTAATTGTGTTGATAAGCGCGAAACTTGGGAACGACTGAACCGATTTGGTTGATTTATTTTTTGTTGTGTTTGATGAAGTCCGAGGAAGGTTATTACGGAGAGAATTTTTTAAGATTTTTTTTTTTTTACACTGGCTCGATATTGTGACTACAGAGTACCTGATGGTAAGTACAGTGTTGTCCAAAAACGAAAGCGACTATCAAAGGATGAAATCCGTTGATAGTCTACAACGTCAGGTCGGCCCACATATGCCACGACTGAAGTTCTCTAGGTATATGAGCTACTGGATATACACAAGCTGATCCCGAAACGCGACAAGCCGAAACTGGTCACTATGACGGGCTTTACACCCATGCACTGTTGTCGCGATCCAGACGGGCACCGGCGCCCTACCACCTCGCTGCTGCTCGTGTAGCACCACCCAGGAGTCACGTGTAGGGTGACTAGGGTAAAACCTACCGACGCGAGCAGCTTCGACTCCCAAAAATGCTTGAAAAATGCCAAAAATTAAAATAAATGTAATAAAAAAAATTAATTAAATCAAAAATCTGCGTATTTATTGCCTCTTAGGCGGAACAAACTGCGCCGGGTTAGCTAGTTTAATATAAAAATATTGGGTCGAGCTACTAAATGGTTATTGTCGCATTTAGACAAATGCCATACAAGAAGTTTCATCAGTATGTGGACAACCAATCTTTTACTCCTTTTTCGAAGAGCTCCATGTCTTTATGAAGTACTGGGCCTGGCCGACCATTACACAATGAATGTACAGCAGAAAGTTTTAACTGTTTACATTATATCGAAATTTATACTGGCCTAATAAGATAGTATAGCTTGATTTATTCACGAAAATTAAATTCAACAATGGCATTCGACTTCTTAACTTTACGGAACTTGTTATCAGACAGATTACTTATGTCGTCAAATTAGAATATAGTGTTTACCCATGTAAAGGAATTGTTAGCTGGCAACATATGTCATCAAATTAAAACTTGTATATAAGAGTATTTTGCGCTTTATTATTCCTTTGAAGAAAGACGAATTTTGATGATTTTGCCCGTGAGTAAAATGGGAATTTTATGCTATAAATCAAGTAATCTTAGTCTTTAATAGAATCATACAAACTACAGATTAGTTGAATCTGTAAACTTACAAAAGTAAAGTCACAATGGCCTTTATTCTTCAAGTTTAACTTCAAAGTTGTTGGATATAGAAAAGCAATTATTATTATTCGATAACGGCCATGAGATCCTGGAATTAGTTAAGACAGGAGCCACGTACCTTTTTGGTGATAAGTGACGCGTCTTCGATGTCGTTGAAATTGAGAAAACACGAATACACAGTTTAGCGCTCGCGTCACGTGTTGATTGCACCGGTGTTGATTAGTACTGGTATTCGCGCGCGGCGCCATCTGTTGTTTAGGCTTGTGGTGGGAGGGGGATAGGGGACCGACAGGTAAATAGTTGGATTCTCATGGCAATACCTAACAAAAGTATTGGTGATAATAGAAATTTAATATTTTCAGGTATTTGGAAAAATAGAAATAAACGATAGCACTCCTATCACGAGGAACAATCACTTCCAAACGTTTCCGCAAGCTATCCTCGTATTATTTCGTTCTGCTACAGGTATTTTATAATCGTATTTTTAATTAATTTTGATTTGCAACCAGCTTAAAAATAAAATACACATATTGCTCTGATAGCGAGAGAACTTAAATATTTCTTTAAATTATATTCTAAATCAGTGACGTGCATAGGGTATTTAGACAGGGTAGGCAGAATTCGCATAATTGATTTAAATATTATATTATGATATAAAATATTATATTTCTTTCATAGGAGAGTTAAACGACGTGAATATAGAATAGATATGAATATAAATGGTTCCTTTTTTTGTTTAACTTTAAGCAATATATTCCAGATTTATTTATCATTAGGGGATGCAATGCTTTCATGCATCTATGGAATGAACGCTACTATTCTAAATGCCTCCATATTTTTACATCATGGGAACTTATTATTAATTTATATTCAGAGTTGCTTACCGGGGTATTATGTCAAAGATTATGGGGAATTATAGTTCGGGCACGTGGGGAGGATGAGTGTTGAAAACATGGTGATAAAGATATACAATATAAATGTACGTATCAGTAAGAGCCTAGGCTTACTTAAACAGACGAAAGAGAGTTCTGATGAAGGGTAGCGTAAAAACAACACGGCATTGCCAAGAATGCATGAAGCGCTTAATTAATAAGCGTAAGAGATTTGGAAAAAATAGAGAGAAGAGGCGTTCCATTCTCCCTGCCTACTGCAATAGTGATTAGTGATAATGACTGACAGATAATTGTCAAAAACCCACTGATACCCTTTCTGCCAATCACAAAACTGTATATTATGTAAGCTGTTGTGTTGTGTCCCTTCATATGAACATAAAACATAATTCCCATTCTAGCTTGAACTACTGTTAGTTGGATCTTAGATACTGATCTGTGCCAATCAGTTGGCATATATATTTGCAGTTACAACGTCCCTCTGTAACGTGTAGGTGAGGCGTGGCAGGACATCATGATGGGAGTGTCCCCAGAGCCGGAGGTGAAATGCGACAGTAATTATGTGGAAGATGGGGATGAAGGCGGAGGCAGTTGCGGGAGCGTGCTCGCGTTCCCCTACTTCATCTCCTTTTACGTTCTTTGTTCCTTCTTGGTAAGTCTTGATTATTTTATATAGCCCCTTGCTCATCAAATCTGTAAATTTGTACCAAACCTATTTGTTTATTATCAACCTAAATTCACTCACTGCGAAGTGTGAATCTCGTCCCCATCATACCAGTAAAGGTACCCTTCAGATTCTGCTGCTGCCGAATCACGACTCCGAGAATCTGAAGGGTGCTTTAAGAGCTTCCATATGCCTCATTCTAAAATCTTGCCTTTCATTACTGATGTCATTTGTCATGCTCGAAACCGATCATCCTATGTCCAAGACATCGAGGAATGAAATCCTTCCATGGGTAGGATTCGTGATTAGGGAAACTGATAGTCAATGACTTAAAACTAGTATAGGGGTCCAGGGTTACCTGCATTCCATCATCAGCATAATTTCCACAATGTGTTTTCGAGATTAAGCCTTTCTTTGTATATTATTAAAAAGTTCAAATATAACACATGAGTGGGATGCACTACCTCTAAACTATTAAATTATTGTTGTTTCAGATTATAAATTTATTCGTAGCTGTTATAATGGATAATTTTGATTATTTGACTAGAGATTGGTCAATATTGGGACCACATCACTTAGATGAATTTATAAGGTCAGTTGAGATAATTATAAAAGTATCTAAATAGTAACTTTTGTACATATATTTAGTTACTCAATTATCTCGATTTACCTATATTATCATAAAACGTTATATGGGATATTTTATGGTATGTTGTAGATTATGGAGTGAATATGATCCAGATGCAAAGGGTAGAATAAAACATTTAGATGTAGTTACGTTATTGAGGAAAATAAGCCCGCCTCTAGGTGAGTGGTGCAAATAACGAGTTGGTTTTTATTATAGGTCAAAATTCGCTTTTTCTTTAAATTTAATTTTTGTCAATCACAGTATATCTAGAATGTACTAAACGTCTAGAGATAACTACATGTTCGATGAAACCCAAGTAGCCATTCTTGCAACCAGTAACCTATGTTCTAATATATGATGAATTCGCCGTATTCTAAAAACAAAGTTAAAACTTTCACTAATTTCATTTCGAGTATATTTCAAAAATTGCATAAAGCTATAGAATTTTTGGAGACATAAATACTGGATAATAGTGAAATAATGTGTAAACAGGTTTCGGTAAATTATGCCCACACCGTGTGGCCTGCAAGCGATTGGTTTCAATGAACATGCCGCTGAACTCTGATGGAACTGTGCTCTTCAACGCGACGCTGTTCGCGGTCGTGAGGACCTCGCTCAAGATCAAAACTGATGGTAACTTCTCCCTTTTTCATCTTTCAATAAATTATCTCATAATATTTTTAGTCTTCTATTAAAGTTTATTATTTGTATTCTAATAATTTAGATTCATTGCAATTTTACGATAACGATATCGACTTGGGTAAATAAAATAGAGGACATTTTATGTGGTAATTCTGGTTGATACTAATCGAAAACCAATGTGTTTTAAAATGCCTTCATAGAACTTTGGTCTGTCGTATATCAAAAATATCCTGGGTAGGTCCATTAACTAACGATCGTGATAATGTTTACACAAGTTTTTAGATCGAGTGACATACCATTTATTTGCCAAGGTAATTTAAGAAATTAGGGGTTTTTGGTTAGACGAGGTGATGGCAGGTGAAACTATGTAATAAACCAGTGGTGGCTTAGACTGGGTGAGCGAAGTGTAGGATATCAGCGCGCGTAGGGGCCTTCAATACCACGCCAGACGTCGCCGGGCGCTGAGGAAGCCAGCACAGCTTTGCCCTTGACCCCGGCAGACGGGAGAAGGAGCGCCCCGGAAGTTTTAGTCGGTGCAAGTCCGACACACAGGAGGGCGGCCCTCTCTGCCCCCTGACGGCCCATAACGGACTTCCCGGGCTACCAAAATGTGTAGGATATCAGGCGGCAAGATTGGTTAACGATATTGTAAAGGTCGTAGGGTGTGCGTTGATGCGATTGACACTAGAGATGCCACGAATATTCGGCAACTATTCGGTATTCGGCCTATTCGGCCACTTTTTTTGCTATTCGGTATTCGGCCGAATAGTACGTACTATTCGGCCGAATACCGAATACCAAATCATGTAAAAAAGACACGTTATATTACTCAAAATTATTTATTTATTTCCAAATTATAACACTTTAGTAATTAAAATTGATCAGTGGTAAGTTGTGATGGATAAAAATAAGCTTTTCAGCATTTTTTGGTAGCAAATGATTACGCTTTTCATCGTAAATGTTACCAGTCCTAAAAAAATAACCTCTCACTAAACACGCTACTTCCAGGAGAAGAAAGATAAACTTTAGCAAATTTCGAAAGGTTTGGGTATTTTTTTTCGTTTGTATTGGGTATTGTATTGTCTTTGTTGGCCGCGCCAACGCAACGAGGAAAACAGGTTGCAACTTGCCTTAATCCAGCTAACGCGCCCCCGATAAGCATGTTTCCCATATTCGGCGCTTCGGCCGACAGCGTAGCCGAATATTCGGTATTCGGCCAATTCACTATTCGTGGCATCACTGATTGACACATGATTAGATCGATGATGGTGATATAGTTCGAAGGAAGCTTATGCACAATGACGCTATATGCTATAGGGTATAAGGGGCTTGGGATGATGATGGTATACTTAGAAATTAAAATGATGCAGATTGATGGGATGGTAATTAAGACGATTTTAAAATTATATATTTAAATATAGGTAACATAGATGACTGTAACACTGAATTAAGAGCAGTCATAAAGAAGATTTGGAAGCGAACGTCACCCAAACTGCTTGATCAAGTGGTGCCTCCTCCGGGAGACCCGAACGAGATCACAGTTGGCAAATTCTACGCGACCTTCCTCATACAGGACTACTTTAGAAGGTCAGTACCAGTTATTATTTCCTCATTATTAACAGGATTACATATGACATTTACTTCTGATCTCGTATCAGGATTCCAAAGAAAATTTCTAACTTTTTCAGTTAATTTTGATCTTTCACTCTTACCAATATGATATGATAAATGTTGTAGATCGAAAATCAAAACACCTAATTCTTATTTATAATAACTATACATGATCCAATCTGCACTGTCTATAGCATTTTTTTATTGTACACATCTATTCCATTTTAAAATATTTAAGCCTAATGTCTAATTCTCCAGTTACGAATCTCAACGTTGTCGCCGAATTTCTTATTAGATACAGAATTGATGTGATAATAAAATTAGTAATCATAGATGATATCCACCATTTGTTGATGGCATGTGTCCGATCTGAATCTGTGAGGGAGGCGTTTGTGAGTGCCTTCGGTCTGAACAGACTTGACATCGGGATGTTTAACAAAATCTTAACAGAACTATTATCTGATGAGGCGTCTGGCCTGTTCCGATCAATGGCCTCATATGTCATATGTTAGGTATCTCTGTATTAGGGTACGATGGGGCTGACATACGTACACACGTAAAGTCCCCTAAATAAATAGAATTAAAAAAAAAATCGTAACGTACCATTCAATTCATTTGAGGATTAATACAACAGGATTAATACCTTACCGTAATAACAAATTCTCCATTTTGGTAACGAATAATCAAGCAAATAACGTTTATCTTTAGATTTTAGATGTTAATAAAGTAAAAATGCATTTTGTTTTAAGAAGTGTATCTATTACATGTGAATAAATTCATATAGGATCGTAGATCCAGAGCTATGTGCGTCAGGGTATTTGTTCCCTAGGTCTTCATTTCATTTTGTTCCGTATAACACTGACACATGTGATTTTTTGTTTCCATAGGAATCACGCGTACGTAACACATCTTAAGGATACGTATGTTTTTAGGAAAGAATGATCCCTTTTTATAGTTTTATTTGATTGAACCTCTATAGTTATGAAAGAAATAGTGAGACTATTGTATATCCTTGAGAAACCCTTTTAATTAACAGAATATTTGACTCTTATTCCATGCATGGGTCCATAAGAAATCTAATTATTAAGATGTTTGATTGTCCATTATTATCTGTTAAAGTTGGTATTTTCGACACCAAAAAGCATGCATTCATACACAGTAATGCCGGGACGAGCCAACTTAAAAACGATTAGTTGAAAGTTTTTGTACCCAATGATTTTGTGTTTTTTTCTTTTAATAATAATGATCTTATGTTATTTATAAATCTTGTATTTATAACAATTTTAGATTTAGTTAATTTTCCGAAAGTCAAAGTTAATTCCTTAAATAATGTTAATTTTGTTTTCAAGTATTATCATTATAAAATTAGCTTGCAAGATTACTACTGTAAATGAAAATTGAGTGTTTTGAGCATTTTGAGTAGGAAACATATAAATAGTAGGTATTAAAATAGTAAATATTCATTATATATTTATTAATTATTAATAATATTAAATTAATTAGTAAAGAACGGTATTTAGAATGGGAATATTTTTAGTCTTAATTAGCTCAAAATGTAGCTTATATAAAGCAGTAGAAAAGTTGAATTTTGTAAGTATTTTTATGTAAATAATTCACTTTTTAATATTTTTAATTATTCAATAGATTAATTAACCTAATTATATAAATTCAACCTGTTGTTGATATTTTGCAATCTAGAATAGTTATAGACTATTATAATTGTTGAATATGATGTAAATAATAAATACGTTAGAATTTATTAAATAAAAGTTTTTCAAATTGATTTCTTTACGTAAAGGTTCAAGAAAAGGAAAGAACAAGAATTGAGACAGAATGACGATCACACAACGCACCAAATGACGCTGCAGGCCGGTCTACGAACTTTGCATGAAGCAGGGCCGGAATTGAAAAGAGCCATTTCTGGGAATCTGGACGACATATCCGCAGAAGGCGATATACCAATGCATAGAGTAAGGAAGGAATATTTCGTCCTAATACTTTATGTTGTCCAGGTAAAAGTTTGACCTTAATCTCACCTGCTGAAAGGTAAAGATGAAGCCGGTGATTGAATGCGTTTGTTCAACCAATGCCTATTAATTCTTCTTTTAAAGGCCCTCAAATTATAAGGACATTGAAAAATGAAGATATCCAGTGTATTCTATATCATCGCCGTTTGCATAATGATTGAACAAGATTTTTTTTTAGTACATATAGAATCTTAAATTAGAGCTGTGAATAATAAAATTGAAAGATAGGTACATTTATACTTGGGTTTTATTGAATAATATTAGGAAGACATGGATTTTTAAATATTCATTCCTACAGGCTTAGTATTAATTTGGTGATACTATAATTTTACTAAAGGCTAAAGATGTTATCACTTTGTCCAGAGAAATCATTCACTCTTTGGGGGAGTTTGGTCAAGTATACGAAGGCATGGACCGAACAGACACTTTCATAGGAATAGGAAAAACACTGAACCAGCTCCAGGTGAGACAATCAATTCTAATTATTTAATTCCATTCACATGTGGAGTAGATACAGCAGACATCGAATGTCATGATCGTGTAACCTTTACTGTTTCAGTGGAAGCCGTTGGGAATCATTTAAGCTCAATGATGCAAAAGGAATACGGTGTTGCGCCGTTGCCTTTAGCACCAAACCTGTAAGTAACTAGATACTTACGATAATTATCTTTTTTTACTTTTGTCAACAAGCCCAAAAACAACTCCAACACAAGAAGAAGGACATTATTCACTGCTCTATCGAAGAACCTCAACTCATAGCTCTGTAGAAAACTAAACTTCCATTCGACAAATCTAGAACTTTCTAGATAACCGCTGCATTACCGTGGTTTTGTAAGGCTTTAAAGTGCAGGGATGTGCCAACGACCAACGGCGAATGGTTAGCGTTTAAAATAGCGCTGGAGGTATTAGGGTGAATAGTTCTTCAGAGCATTCCCTATTTTATAAACGGGATAATACATATAGAGAGGCGACGTCTCTGAGTAGATTTAGGGGTTCTTAAATACCAACTGACATGCTAACTTTGCTCCTATAGTAACCAATTCCTAAAATTTTCAGTGCAAATGGCCAACCAAAGGAGCAGATACCAATGAGGCCATTAATATTGAATGGCGAATCAGAGAAAATATACCAAGTTCTCGAGTGAGTAATAACTATTATATTTTATAACCGTTCATCAATAATACCACATTTGTAATACCTAATGATGTCACTCAAATTAAGAATGTTCTATTAAAAAATGCTTGTTGTATTACAGAAGAACCACAAATGACCTTAAGAACGCTATTTACCAAGGTAGTCAAAAGTGTGGTTTTTTAAAACTCCTGAAACCTTTAATCTATTTGTAATCACTTTGCACACCCAATAACTGACTAATATCTAACACCACTGTCTCTTTCACTGCTTCCGTGTGGATAAAAACGCTAACAGCAACCAAAAGTCGAACTACCCGGAAATGCTCGGGCAGATCGGGCTCGCCTTTGGCTGTGTCAACTATCTGACGACGCCGGCGGAGAAGGCGACCGGGTCACGGCAGCGGGTGCACCCTGAAGACATGACGGCTTCGAGGCACGAGGAGAAGACGCCTTCCCCGGATGCGATACAGCCAAAGATATCGCCGCTGTTGGCGAGCGCATGCACACCAACAATTGAATCACGGACTATGACGCTATATGGGTACAACGCTGCGGCCAAGCTGCCGTTTGCGTTCTCCCACGGGCGGGTGTCTCATGCGGGGGAGCGGCGGAGCCTGCGGGTGCTGCGGCCGATGCCAGCAGGTCGGATGGTGCGCAGCGTCTCGTCCGGCGCGGAGCATGCGCCGCACCGCATTGTAGAGCGCGACCACCCACCGCCGCCTAATACACTACGCACTCAGCAACCTCCGCCAGGTCTGCACGCATTAGGACACCTTCCTTCCGAACTCTTCTATACACCTTTAACTTTGGAGTTATCACGTCTTGTGTTGTAAAACGCCGGTCTTATCTCGCCCAGTGTTCTATTTATCAAGTAACTCTTAAAAACCAAAATATGAGAAATGATATTTCAAAAAGACCTAATTCTGTGTAAATGAAAAACCTATGGCTTAGTAAGTACTTAGATACTCAGGTAATAAGTGTATTTTAAGAGAAAATTCAATTTTTAATGTTATAACCGTAAAAATAATATAACTATCCCCTATATGATGGATCCAGTATAACGTGATCTTTACTTTTTATTAATTTTGAACTAGAGAATGCTATTTACATTTATTATTTATTTCTTTATTGCAGTTTATACTAATATTTCTAAAAAACCTATCATGCATTATGAAAATACGGGCCTACTCCAAGGTTTAAGATGTTTTAAATAAATACAAACCAGTAAGTCAGTTTAAAAAAAAAACGAAGAAGGAAGCTCTCCTAAATGTTGACCACTACACGTAAAATTTTAGGCTTTTCAGATAAATATCTTGTCGCGTCGAGGAAGTGGTGATTTTTTAACACTTTTCTACATTTTATTAACACGATCATGCACACTTTTAAGCTTTCAACTATCAAAAGACCGTTAAAACAAATCTCTACATATTTTTTTCCAAATTTTTTAGTGCAAATTAATTTTAACAATAGCTTTAAGATCTGAAAGAGTTATATGACACTATTACATTACTTATATCGGAAAGGGTTATTTGACACTTAATTACAACAAACAGATTTGAAAGGGCTATTTGACACATTATTACAATACACAAATCTAAAATGGCCATTTTAAACTATATTAAAATACATAGATCTGAAAGTGCTATTTGACACTTTATTACAATACACAGGTCTGAAAGGGCTATTTGACACTTTATTACAATACACAGATCTGAAAGGGTTATTTGACACTTTATTAAAAAAAAAACTGAAAAGTTTTGTGACACTTTATTACGTAATATAATTTTGCACCGAAATTGTTAATTCAAAAACCTACAAGTACATCTTCCTAGTAAATGTATGTCGGGTGACCTAACCCATTAAAATAATAATCATTCCGAGTAGCATGTAAAATAACCGTCATTTCAAAAACTGCATTATAGCATAGTTGAGGGTTGAGAAGGCTTCTAGATAAATTTATTGATTTTATTGATATGTTATTTGCACGTAAATCTGGTACCAATAAATCAAAAAAACATTCACGAGAACAATCTTTGATTTTTAATATTGTACAAAATTAGAAGCCATTACACTAATTGCTTTGAAATAGTTCAAATAGGCTAGCTTTGGAGAGCTTTTACATATAGATCAAATTAGAACTATAGATAAAGAATCATTCATGGCTACTCTTTACTATTACGGTAGTTTAAAAAGGTACGTCTTGTTATTTCTTATGTAAATTTAGAAACAATTTCACATAATTAGAAAATTTCTTTAGGTTGTGTACGTAAAATCTTAACAGTTCAATAATTACATAGTACTTATTTGGAAAACTAATCTGGGCTAGTAATTAAGAAACAGTAGTTGTAGTAAAATTTGTAATAAATTCATTAAAATATGGTGTTAAAAATAATGGTAAAACTTTAGAAGGGGATAGTTCGAGCAGAGGCGTGGTCTCGCTACCAGGCAGCCCTCGTGGGAACAACTCCTCAGTGCCTGTGGTGGGATCTGCGGAGAGCCTCGTCACCAGGGTGAGAGTCAATCATAACTTTTGGGGTTTGATACAGCTCAGCATCCCATCAATTAAGCTCCCGATACATGACCTCGGGGTAAAGCTAAATGAGAAATGATTGATTTACGATTACCATTTGTTCCACTACTGCTGATGTTAGGACATCGGAACAACAATACAAGGGAGAATAAATCTTTTAAAATAACTTATTCTGGCTTCTTGCATTTCGGAATCAGCTCATATGTGTTGTTATTATTCAGTTCATTTACACGGGGCATTAATTTCTTTGTGTATTATCCTTATGTTGCGCACAGCAACTATCAGAGGTTCTCTCTGAACCGCTGGTAGATTGATTTTACTTTTTTCTTGATGATTCAAAAGTGCTTGGAAGTGGGCCTATTTGTATAAAGGTATTAACATTTAAATAGAAACCTTTGGTCTTGTTTTACCTATATAGGTTAGCATGGCGACGGCTGGTAATGAACTCTCGTTTCTTTGCAGACACCTTTCATGGCCAGAATTATACTTTACTGTCAAATGTTTTAATTTTTGTAATATCTAGAAAAGATGTAACACAAGAGGCTCTTCACCTCTAGCGCCACCAGCGCCGTAAAATTCCTCTGTGGAATAAAGCTAACGGTGTCCATTTCACCATGTTTATATGTTTTTGTATTTTCTGATTTTTTATATCCTTAAATTTTATTTTGTGGCGTAAAATAATTGTATTTTATTTAATTTGCCTTTGCCATTTTTCTTTAGAAAATTCTATATTGTAACAATGACCTAAAAATACCGTATTTTGGTAATCCGGGGGAAAATCCTGCTTAGGACCGTCGGAATGCTAGATGTCTACTGGCAAAAATATCCTTGGCTGCAAGTCTCTGTATACCAGGCTCGAGGATTCTTATTCCTCCTATGACCTGTCGAATGAACAGAGTTACCCATATTTCTATCTCTCGAAATGGCAAATGTAAAGGTCACTTCGCCCCCGAAACTCTGTCAAGCAGTATAAAGGGCACATACAGACTTCCACTTCACCCAGGCATAATACTTTCAATATTGTCTTCTTTTTCAGGTGCTAACTGAACAGGGATTGGGTCAATACTGTGACTCTGAATTCGTGAGGAACACGTCACGAGAAATGCAGGAGGCACTCGATATGACTCAGGAACAAATGGACAGGTTAATTTCATTTTTTTATTCCGTTACTTCCATTTATCTCTTCTCGAGTATCTTTTCTCCACTCGAAAGCTCTTATTTGGCTGAATATTCTTATATCTATGTGATATTATTTAATTCTGTACTGCTGCTTAAAACAGCGCTTTATCGTCTTCGTATACCAAATAAAGTTATAAGAGTATAATTCAAATATATTTTAATTTTAAGTTGGTAGGGCAATTGACCGAAGTAAGTAATTAACATAGTACAAGTGAAAAATAAACTTATAGTAACTCGCGTCGGCCAGCTTCGCTGAATCACCGTGTGTATCTCCAGTTGTTTATATATCTAAAGACCATTCTTGTCCTGGTATATGCAGGCATGAAAACGGCGACTGTCAATGGATGCCTGCCACTTAATAATCGCTGCTGTTCTTGGACTGCAGTATACTTTCCATCAGGTGCAATGTAGTCTTTGATAAACTCTTCTGAGATTAAATCTATTTCTAACTACTTTAGTCCAGTTTTAAATAAGGAATAGAGAAAAAGGTTTTATTTGACACAACATACAAGACAGAAGGATGTATTGATTAAGACAGAAATAAAAAAAGCAAATACCCTGTGCTGTGATGATGCGTCAAAGGGAAGTCAGTTCAACAAATACTAGGTGACGAGCTGAGCGACAAATAGCTAATTGTTACATTGACACCCATTTGTTATGTCAACGCGCTGAAAACAGAGAGGAAGGGACAATTAAACTCTCTATAGACTCTCTCTATAGACTATTACAAGGTGTCGTAGCTGACGTACATACATACACATGGACACAAATTAAGCTATAACGTAAATCTTAAAACTCATTAAATTAAAAGACTCTTTTAAATATTTGGTATTACTCATTGTCTTGGTAAATTTCCTTAGTATGAATACATTTTAGACATTATATTTTTCCAGAGCGGCTCATCAACTAATGGTCCACGAGAAGAATTCTAAATTAGCGCAGAGTCAACAATCTTTAGTCGTAAGTATTTATTTTGGCAATGCCCACTTTCACCCTTTCTTCTCTTTAACTATAAACTCTTAAGAAAGTGTCTCTACTGTGGGCTCCTGACCTGTTTTCCTACTTTACACACACCAAATAAAAAACAATTCATTTTCTTCGCCATAAAATTGAAATTCTAATTTAAATTGCTTGAGTCCTATCAACTCTCTTATAGAGTAGATTTTTTAGTAACTTTTGCAATTATTAGAATTTGACTGGCGTAGTCAATGCAGAGCAGTGACTGAGAGAATCCTAAATGCCTCTTAAGCGCTTACTGTTATATGCCAGTTACATCTATAATACTAGAAGTGTTATAGGGCTGCTGACATAGAAGAGAGCTTTTCACTCTTTTTTGACTCACCCCATATTATAATTCAGACATTTTAATAAAGTTGATATTGTAAAATGTTTTATTAAACAGATTATGATGCCCAAATAATAATACTAATTATATTTTCAGCTTATATCGTGTGAGTATAGTTTATAATGAATGTATAGGGTAACATTTGGGTTATAGGGCGACATGATAGCCCGCCAGTACCACCCGTTTCACCAGCCCGCGACGGTGATCCCCAGGCCTTACAAACGGTTATAGCACCCGCTCTTATACCGGCGGCCCCGGCGGTCCCGCCGACCGCCTCTAAAGGTGAACACCACAAACGCCGCCGCCGGAAACGAAAGCCAGTGCTCGTTTAGGGAATTTCTCTTGGAAGTGCGCCGGGTTTTAGCCTTCATTATCTGGTAACATTTTGTCGTCTAAGGCTGATATTTCTAAATGCTGCTTTGACTCAGAAAAAAATCGTCGTTTATAAAAAAAACTAAATATATTAATAGAAACTTGAGTATAGCCAGAGTATACACAAACCCAGTGCAAATTAAAAAAAGCAGTAACTTACCATTTATTTTGATATTAGTTAAATAAAATAAAATTTAAAAGAAGTCAAAGGAGCGTCTATAAATCTTAGACTTGGTGCTTATTTGTTCAATCCACCAATGGTGTTACAGACACTATTTTTTTTCTCTATTAATACAAGCCTTACTTTTAAATATTTTTATACTTTCCATTACACATATAACAACACCTTACGTTTCAAAATTTCTAATAATTAGTTATACATAG
Organism: Automeris io; assembly: GCA_036320925.1. Lineage (NCBI taxonomy): Eukaryota > Metazoa > Arthropoda > Insecta > Lepidoptera > Saturniidae > Automeris > Automeris io. The sequence goes on along the minus strand of JAUDJH010000034.1, from coordinate 3,584,036 downwards.
GTATAAATTAATGTATATTTTTCTATTTTTTATGTAGATATTTGAACTAACGGATTGGTTGTTTGTACAATTAAGCACTAGAGAGACGATTCGTTTCAGCAGAACCGTTATATTCCGGTTAATTTTGATGCTCAAATTTTTTCCTCGATTCGGCAATTTGCGTATTTCCTATGATATAATCGTTATAAATTGTGAATAAAATAAAAGTGAGATTCATCGTATAATAGTTATTTCCATAATCTATAGAATATAAGGTTAGATTTTTTAATAAATGGAATATACGGAGAGAATGGAAGCTATTAAGAGGTATAAAGTTATTTAAAACTAAAGCACGTCGTTCTAATAAAACCTTAGCTGTCTACTGCAAATTTGAACTTCCAAAAGAGAGAATAATTATTATCTCAAATAATAAATAGGTAAATGATAGTAATAATAATAAAAATAGCAAACTTTGAATTTATTCTCTGCATACTTGACATGAATGTAATGCAGTATACGGTAGCATTTTTAAATGAAGCTCTTTGCATGTAATTGCAATTTTACTTGATCAGTTAACAATTCGAAGCAAGAAATATTATTTATAAAAGTTTATACGTTTATTTTTAAATTAGTGTAAAGCGGCCTCCAGACCTCTCGACATAGAATCCGATTTAGAATTAACAATAAGTTTGAAATCAGGGAACCGATTTTTCAATAAACAGGATATTTTAAGTCCTGCGCTAGACGAAGTCTAACTTGTGGGATCAGATCGGAAGGTCTAGAAGTAGCTTAGTAATTTTTGATTACTGATTACTTTTGGAACGACCTATTTGATTTATGACTGAAATTAATAATCTATCTTTGACTTATAGCTATATCTTTCTCTCTCAAATATATACGTTTGAAAAAGGAAGTGCTATAGTTGCTCCCATAGAATACATATTTAACTGTGGTGCATTCGGAGCACATGTTTCGTTTTTCATTAAAAAAAGTCTGTCTTTTTTTCTCGTAGTTACAATTATTTAACTCGTTTTACAATGTTTTGCATTCACAAGCAAAAAAAAAAATGTTTTAGGCGTGCGAGGAAGATAATAATAATCGCAATTACACAGGGAAAAAAGGTGGATATTTTGCGAAACATATATTTCGGACGCACCATAGCAAATGTCTGATAAAACTCAAATGAATATTAACGACTGAGAGTTAAAATCTCCGTCATCTTTAATAATCTTTGTGTTTGTCAAATGCCGGAGCTTGTGGTTGTGTTGTGAGGTCCGCTTTACGATTCAGTATTATTATAGAAGAAAAGCGTATGAACTTTAAGTTATGCTTTTTGATTGTAACTTAGCAGTAAGTAATAGGGTAGATATTACTTTGTTTTTATCGTACCAGATCCAAGACAATACTGTACTAGGAGATTTTGAACTGATTGTAATACTTACCCCTATATTTAGGGAAATCCAATTTTCAGTAGTTTGAAATAAATGAAGCTGGATTTCGAAAATCAGTAAGTAAAATTGAAAAGTTTTAAGGAGTGATATTTCTTAGATTTTCAATTTTCAAATCCAGCTTCTTTTAAATAGCTTCGATGACCACTATTAACTATTCTAAAGGTTAAGTAAGGTTTATAGACGAAAGTCAGATTTTTTATCTTTCCAAAACATTTTAAAGGAACGGTTTTGTAGTTTTCCCACTTTTGATATCTCATCGATAGTTAAAATAATCTTTAATTCCTCAGAATAATTCGATAGACTATTTTGTACTTATTCTTAAAAACTCGAAGTTTTAAATACGCGAGCTTAGGTAAGTATTAAGGGCACTCCAGTCGATATCACAATAGACAATTTAGTGATTCAGTCCCATTACATTCACAACAAATTAGCTATTTCGTCTACGTAAACGTTATTCGGAGAAAAAGACCAGTGATAAAAGGACACTCTCGTGAAATTTCTACTTTCTCCCGTACATCGGCATTAACTGTTTGGTCAAAGTTGAATTTTAACATTAAAATAATCCATATCTACCATTATACATTATCAGCCAACTGAAAGGAAGAAAATATACTAATTATAATATATTTATACGTTATAATCCTTCCTTGGTGAACACTGAGCAGAGATACATAAATGGTCGTATTTATTAATCTATATTTTGTAACATCTTTACCATTTTCTCACCCCGTACTAAAGTTATCTTTCTTTTAAAGTTCTTCAATTTATAATATATATAATTAAGTATAAATTATGGATTTAATATGAGCCAGAAAATATAAATGAGGTCGTTGAGTTTACTGCAATCAACGTAGTTAAGTTATTTCTGAAACAAATAATTTCTTTCATCGTGTACTGTACCTAATAAACCAAAATGATAAGCAATTCGGCCCGCTCAATCACTTTTAAAAGCATTTCTTTCCATAAATATAACATAAAATCTTAGATTATACATAAAATGTACATTATTCCTGACACTAATCAAGAATATTGTTTATAAAAGACAGTAGTGAAATAGATTCGACATATTTTTACGATAAATAATTTGTCGGAAAATCGTTGCTTTCAAATCGATAAGTTCGAAGTTGATTTAGATCAATCTAGTTGTAATTGCGTTAAATTTGCAACATTTTGTTACATTCTATCACTAAAGTAAGTAAATTTAATATAACCTATCAACAACAAAATCCATCATTTTAAACGCCTATCGAATGATATTAGCAACATATTCTAGCTTTGCTATTGCTTATAAAATTAGATAGGCGCTTAAATATATATAATTTTATATATAAACCATTTGCAGTTTTACACCCGCTATCCTGATGCAAACGTAAAATTCTAGTAAAAAGTCAATATTTTAATACTAGACATATTATACAAAATGTTGTAAATTTCACAACCTATATCTTTAAGATTTTCCTAGTAAGTGACCTTTGACTCGCGTCATTCATTTAGTTTAGACCTATGAAAAACTGCACCTAATTCTCTTAACTTTGACTATTTGGATCTTCAGTAGTAAACAGCAGATATGTTGAAAGTTAGAGAATTAAGTTCCTGTCACCAACATCCACATTCCTGTAGAATTAAGTGAATCAACCAAAGTATATCTATTTTTAATTTGTCATTGATTAATAAAGAAAGATAAAGAGAGCTGTGCTTGACTATCCAAATGAAATATAAATTAATTGGGTTGGAATACCTGTGTCTATGTTGCTCTGAATTTATAATATACACATTATGTTATGTCCTGACAAGCAGCTGTCTTCCTATGGCATTCTTCTTTGTAAGCTAACAAAAGCTAGTCTTATATTTCATTAATTAATCTATAATTTACAAAACTGTTTACTATGAAATATGGACATCATAATAACTTCAAAATATTTATAAACACCTATTAAGGTAATTTTAAATCTGAAAATGTCTATCTATACAAGAATATACAAAGAATTTTTAAAATGGCACTAATAATTATGCTACAATTAAATTAGATTTAGAAATCGAAATTTACATAGTATTACATATCTATATTATATTATTCTTCCTCTTTTCAAGTGCCAATAAATTATTTATCTTGTTTTCATCAATAAGTGGAGCCTACCAATATTTATAAAATTCTTATTAATGTTGAATATAATCCAAAAATATATATATTTTAAATAATGTTAAATTAGATATTTGTTGAAATTATAAATTCTATTTGATCTTTATCATAATAAAATTATTTTTATTTAATTTTCACAATATTGGTAGTTAATTACCTTAGCTTTTAAAGTAAAAGTCACATTATAATGTAACACGTTATATTCTTATAAAGAATTTACAAAATGGAAACAGAACTTTATTTGATTATTGATATTATTTCGGTCCTTAATGAATGTCTTAAAAGGGTATTATGAATCCATACATTATTTAATTTCTCAGCAGAAATAAATATATTTTATATATAATGTAAAAAGGTACATCTTTCATTAAAAAATCATAAATTGTATCTAATTCTAGCATCCCTGCTAGAGAACAGAAGTTAAAAAATGTATATAATTATGTAAATAATAAAATCTTTATATTATGTAAGTACATATAAATTAATTCCGTCAATACTATATTGAAAAGTTATTCAATACTATTTACTATTGGTTAAAATGAACATTGTAAATTGTTTTCATATAAATAAAAATGTGGGAAACATACGGCTTTTCATCTTTTTAACTTAATTAAACAATTGTTCCCAACATATATTATATTTGAGTTTTTCCAGGTAGGGAATCCCTATTTCACAAAAGACAGAACTCCTAGAGTGGGTACAGCACAGCTTCACCAAGTTACCTAGAGGTCTCAAGCGACAGTTCTATGAGGTCTGTGTAGCTACATTGAAAATTACAATGCTAAAGGACCATAGAGATTGCGGTGATTTTGTAAAAAAATTACAAGATATTAAATGGGCATTATGACCATGAAAGATTTGAAAATTTTTCAAACTCAGCAGCAGCACACAAATCAAAGGCCATCAGCTTAAGCTAAGCACCAGTCAATCATTTTAATAATAATTTAATTTCAAATAATTTAAAAAAAAGTGAAATAGCAGGATACAGGCCCTTTCCCTGCCAAGTAAGCAGGGTCTGAAGGCCAGGCGTCACCAGGTGCCAAGGAAGCTGGCAGGAGAATGAACACCCCGGAGGTTTAAGTCGGTGCAAGTCCGACACTCTGGGGAGTAACCCTTATCGCCCCCTGAGATACGTTAGATATTTCACCAGGGGCACCAAAAAAAACACGCACTTATCAGTTGTTTCGATTGCTAGCCTGATAATAAATCAACAAATAAGAACCTTACATGCTCACCTGTGAAGGGCAACATCAAGAGGAAACCCACATGGCATCTAATAGAAATGTCATGTTTAAGTGCTCAGAGAACGCCATTTAGAGCATGACATATAAATACAAAGTGGATACAGCTACTAATGTATTTTCCACCTTATATATAATGTATTTTTCACCCTAAACACGGTATATCCCGATATAGCGTCACAATATATTGCTCTCAATCAGATTTTACTATATGGTCTATGCAGTGCTAAACAATGTGACAATTGAACACACTAGCCGAGATATGTGCACATCAGCTAATAGCTGCTTGCCTATTATTTGATGATCATAATAAATTAATGGATTATTCTGGTCCCATAATATCTATTCCCATATCATCATGCTGATTCATTGGAGCAGGCAGAGAGAAAAAAAAAACTATTTCTATATTCTCTACTTTTACAAGCCCTTTTTGCATACCGCCACTGTAATTCAAGTATTTCATCCAGAGACTATTGTGCTTAAAGCTTTTCACAATATCATTATGAAAAATAAATGTTTTTAAATAATATACTATCCAAATTTTTGATGGTACTAATGGCTTATTATCACAATCTGATTCTAGAGACTCGTGGATTGTGCCTCCTGATAAGATTCATGATTCATTAAAGCATAAAGTAATTTTTAAAATATAGACAGTATTTCTATAAGCTAGGTGATGAAGATAAACAATGAAAAAAAAACAATAATAATAAACTATATTTCAAAATCTATTTTTCAATCAGTGTCCCTCTAACTCTTTTCTCTGTTTGATGACTGGGAGTCTCTGCCTGTCGTTTGTTCATTCCTTTTCTCTCTAACTGCTTCTCTATGATTCTAGCATTGTTTGCATAGCTATCTGCCACCTCTCTTGCCTCAATTTCATCTTCTTCTTCATCTATAGTCGACACGGTCACAGAACTGAACTTACCCATATTCTTTGTATGTTTTGTAACCATAATTTTCTTAGGCTGTGTCAAAGCTACTTGCTTGTATATATCTGTGACTCCACCTTCACCTGCAGACTGGACTAAAGCACCTTCCATTATGAATACTATGTTGCTGTCTTGGTCGTGCTTGTAGTATATAGGTATTGTGCATTTTTTGCATTTAAGCCTATACTGCCTTTCAATACCTTTCTCTCGCTTCAAATACACTGTTTCGTCTGGGTCGGAAGTTATTTTGTGAGCATGCTTGGAGCCGTCAATGACTCGCGCACCATCCGTAGGGCGCAGAGGAAGTCTGTCTATCGTACAGTCTAATATAAGAGACATCTGACCGCAAATGCAGTAGTAAATATGTAAAGGTTTCGTCTCATTGTATTCCTCTTGGTCTTTTGTGTCTGAACAGACGATACTTCTTGAAACCACTTTAGGCATATTTAAGAAACAAAGAGGTCACTTAAAGAGCAATATAAATAAACATTGATTAAAAAACTTTACGTGATAACATCAAAGACATTATTATATTCTCTGTGATCAAACATTCAAAGTTGCCTTAAGAAAGTACTGTCAACTTTAATTAAAATTACCCAAAAATTATTTAAAATATTGGCTACTGGAGTTAATTTTATGATAACCTCCACTCCGACGCGGCGTTGAGTTTCTTTTGACTCTTCTTCTCAAGGTAATCGCTTCCGAAATGCTAGTAGATCACCGTTAGGTTCTGTATTTCGGCTGGCGGGCGACGTCGAAGTCGTACCAACAGGAGTGCCCTTGCGTTGCCATCCAGTACATAAATTTGCCGGCTGAGCATCCCCTTGTTCGCCCTCTCGCCCTGTTTAGTTGTGAAGGTCTATCGCAACCATCAACGTTTTGCTAAGTCCGAAACAAATATTTAAATAGCCTAAAACCAAATTAGTAAAAGTATACTTCTATTGAATTATTAATGTATTAATAAAATGTATGGACTATCAAAACTTTATGTAATATATAATTTACCAACTCTGTAACCTATTATTTACTTATATTAATAACTAGTACTACTAGTAGCAATATAACAAATTCCCCAAATAATAGATTATTTTAATTTAAAAGCCTTAATTTAGGATTAAAATTCTAGATTGGCATCACTTAAAAAAAGTCAAGACTATAGAGCACAGTAAGCAGCAATTAAGCACTATGGAATAGGGATGGTACTCAAGCATGAAGATACCAGACTGAAATTTTTATAGATTAAATAACATTTTTAACCGTTATTAACGCTACAAATAGCGGATACTTATCGAGTTATGTTTAGCACAGAAAGTTGGTACATTTTGCTGTCAACTTCACGCTTTTGCGATTGTCTTTTATTCCATAGAATTGTGTTTAATGGCACATGTTCATTGATTTTTGTGGAATTTAGGGAAAGTGTAACAAATATCTCTTTAAAATGGGTGCTATAGCTAGCCGATACCGCGTCTCAAATTCTGCGCTCAGCAGCATCGATATTAAAAATATAGAGAATGAAAAGAAACGTGATAATCCGGGGACGTTAGACGAACTTCATAAAAAGACTAAAGGTAAGTTTTTTCAATACTTTTCATGTGATTTCCAAAGAAAACATAATTGTAATAAATTAACGCAGCGTTTAAGCAAAACGGTGTTTATAATTCAGTCAGAAAACGGCGGGAATATTGTTTTCATTGGTACCGAAAAGTTTGGTTAGGATTATGATGTAATAAAATTAAAATTATTCAAATATACGCATCTAATATCGGCAATCAGCATGAATTATACAGCAATATTAAAGCAAATTATTAAAGATTAAAGTTTACACATCAACAAATACTTGACGCCGTCTTATTCGTTACCTCCAAATTGATCTATTTGCTTAAAGATTACACACAATCGCCCTAGTTTTACACATTTTACAGCGATAGCTGGGGGACCATCATTTTCACACTAAATTTATCATATCTTAAAACTATCTTAACTGCTATCTGTTCACGTATTTTTACGAGAAAACGCGGTTTATGTTTTGCATATAGGCTCTTACTATTCATTAATATAATTCCAGCTCAACATTTACATATATATAAAGTCTTAACTTTTTAAATAAATGTGGACAGAGGCTGAATATTAAATTGAAAGTTATTTCTAAATGTATTTTAAATTTAATACTGATACAATATTAGCATATCAGGTTTTTTAACATAGTAACAATAAAGTGACTTATCATTCTACAATTTCAATTGCTAAGCTATAACAATTATTTTAATAGATGTAAATGTATCAAAAACTAGTTTGACTTCTTTACTTAAAGGTCAGAAATGAAAGACTTACACTCAGTTTCAAAAACACTTCTAAAGACTGATTAATTTAAATAAATTGTCACAGTATAGCCCTTTTTGGGACAGCAAAGATATATTAATAGCTGTCCAGATTGCATGAGTATGTTATAACCAGTAGTGTAATTGATCGCCATTCTCAAGACACTTGCACATAAGATTTTTATTTAGTTCCAAGCGGATTATTGATTAGTTAATTAGTCACAAACTTATTCATCAGTGTTTAAAAGCACCTTATAATGTAAGAAATGATCTTATTTGCTATAAAGGGTTTGTCAAGTATTAAAAGTATTTTAATTTTCAGATGTGTTACCAGTCAATTTTGAAGGCAGTAAACTAATAGTAAACAAAGGGTTATCAAATCATTTCCAGGTATGATTCATGTATTCTTATCCTCTACAACCCGCATTATGCCTCTACTGGCCACAACCTCTTCTAATGAGTGTCATGGAACCTGCTCTTGAATCTTTTCAACAAATCATTGAATTTCTATATTGGTTAAACTCTTGTTAAGGTTGGCACATATACAGGAAAAGTAATTTGAATAGCAGTTGAAAAAAATTGATCCCATTACAATCGCTATTAAATTCAATCACAAAAAGAAACAATCTAAATAAGTGAAATAGTACTTGCACATATCAGTTGTTTCACTACTTGCCTGCTAATAAATAAATTAAAAACAAAAAAAGTAGGAGTTGAGGATGACTGAGAATAACCTGCAGATTTCTGGGTAGTAGACTTGAAGGAGTCAGCTGCCCAGATGATATGGAGGCAGAGTACCACCTGAGAAGGTTTCAAAGGGCTGGGTCCTTTACACTCACCCCCTTCCAGCGAGGAAGCCTTAACGAGGCTGTTTGCTATCTAGCCTTCTGGATGAATTTGTATTCACAGACCTGGGTGGAGCGATTAGAAGAACATCCTGGGGTTTTTAGTCAGTAGGTGTCTGACACACCAGGTTCCAGTTAATTACAAAAAAAGAAGGGCAGGTTGGAGTATGGGATATTGGCAAAATACATAAAAGTATTAATTAATGTTAAGGAAGCATGCGAGATTTGCAAAAATAGAGGAAAAGGCATGCATTCCTGTTGAGTTACTTAATTGGAGGTCTGTGTCGTAATAGAAAATGCTTTGAAGCAACCAGTGGGGTATAAGGGTACTAAGAAAATAGAGGCCTGGGTGGATAAATTACTGTGGGTAAAGAAATATTGCTAACTTCCAGGTGACCCACACATTGTCTATGAGCACACAGCAAAACGGATACAAACTCGGAGGAACTTACATGGGAACCAAGCAAATCTCACCGACTGAGGCATTCCCAGTAATCTTTGGAGATTTAGACCCATCCGGCAATGTCAACTTTAGCCTTATACATCAATTGACTCCTGAGATCAGGCTCAAAGGTGCTGCACAGGTGTGTATTTTTATTGGAAACAGGACTGGCTTAAACTTTTGTGTCCTGTGAAAATTAGCCCTAATCAGTATCAAACATGAATCCAATTGTGGGTCATCAAATGTGTCATTGTGACATTGGAGTCACCATGATGGGCGTGGCCATGTGTAAGATGAGACTCCAGCTGTATTGTCTTTACTCTTCTGTACTGAGTCTAGATCCAATTTGGGCAATCACCCTACCACATCATATTATAAACTAAAATTTAAATTCAGTGAAGTATTAAACTGTATTTGATGTCCTTATTAAAAAAAATAATATGCATCTATAATTCTTAAAATCAGAGATAAATTATAAAATAAAACAGCAGATAAAATATTTAACTTTATTGTCTAATAAATAAAACTCAAATCAAATCAAGATTCAAATCGATTTTTTATCTGTAATGAAAAATTAAACTTAATAGTTTAACTAATTAAAGGTATTTAAATTAATGAACTACAAAACTGCGGGTATGAAAAGTGTTTACGGTGCTAAACATTTTCGCCAATCTCTATTGGCGAAAATAATCTTGTTCACTGAAGCTTACGTCATTAAACTTGATAATTTTACCACCAATTACAAATGTCACACTGTTCATAAAACTTCAATGCTTTAAAATATAAAGCCGCGTAGTACCCATCTCAGTAGATGGGAATTTAATTCTGATCTGTCAGTTTAACAGATTATCTCAAAAGTGTGAGAATAGTTAGATTTTTGGTCACTAATGCATTTACTGAATTCGGTCAAAAATATGTTTTATGATGTAACTGATCCTGGAACAGGACAATAAGCAACAATATCCGCAATTGAAATACAATAATTGTCATTAAATGTCAAATTGTTCTTGGAAAATTCATTTATAGAAATCCGCCATATTCATTTATGGCAATAATGTCCTTTTTAAAAGCACCGTAAATACACCTATGGTGCTTAAATACCTCTGAATTTTAATTTTGAAATTTTTAGATTCAAGAATGCAAACTGACAGCAACACAGGGCACTGTGGAGTACAAGGGTCCAGATTACACCCTTGCCCTTGCTGTAGGGAAACCAGATTTCAGCGAGAAATCCTCTGTATTTGTCGCACATTACTTACAGGTAAGATATAAGCGTTTTTGTTACAAACAATTATTATTACTTGCCAGTTTCGTCCCACTGACGGGCGAAGAACCCCCCTTGCCTTTTCCAGTATATTTGTGGAATCCATGAAAAGGGATTTGGGTATATACTCCAGCACGCTTGCCCAAAACAGGTTGGCGGGTGCACATTGTGTGCAGGAGGTGCCTGCAGCAGCAATCCACATGCAATGCGGCATGCTGTATGCCTTAGTGGGCTCTTAAGCCCTTAAGACAAGACACCTCAGAATTATAAAGAGAGAGGCACTATTTCATTTTGCCCATTAACAACATAACACATAATAAATACCCTTTAATATATTTTACAGGGATTGTGTGTATAGTTATTAAGTTTTTTTTTGCATTAATTGAATTATATGCATGAACTGTTAAAAAATTGCACATATGATTTTAAGTTGTATGTCTAGAATACATCCAGTTGCAAAAACATTTTATTATAATAATAATATATCTTCACATTAGTGGCTGTATCCACTTTGCGATTGTATGTCGTGCCCAAGGTGACCAGTAGCGTAGCTGATCACAATTCTCACAGCACTAGTACACATGACATTTCTTTTTAGACGCCATGCGGGTTTCTTCTCTAAGTTTTCCTCCACCGTGAGCATGTCGTGCTGAAATCCGCACGTAATCTAAAAAAACCCTGAGGTATGTGCCGGGAATCGAGCCTATGACCATTAGCGTTGCCGCGCATGGAAACCGGTCCGTTATCCACTCGCTCACTAAAGCTACATTTATTATATGTAATTTTGTATATATACAACTGTTATTTTTACTGTCGTCGTATGGGCTATGTAGCCACTACGGAGGAATTTCACATGATATACAACGTTACTGGTAACTAACGCAAAACCTCTTAAAGGTAACTTAGGTACATCAAGACTAACAACTTTTGTTCTATGACTTTTGCCAAAACTTAACACATCCTAAGATATATACAGGGTTATAGGTAACTAACGCACAGCCTCTTAAGGGTGGCTTTGATTTATCAAGACAGACAACTTTTGTTGTACGACTTTTTCTAATTCAATTACTTTTTTTCCCATACAAAAAAAATAAAAATCAGATTTGCAGTTCTGAACTTTTTAACTCTTCGTAAGGCGACGATTGCGCCACGCCGACATAGGCGACCGAAGACAGACTTACGTAGTGCGCGGCGTCTTGTGTCGCTACTAACGAAGAAAGGGGTCTGCGGCGCGGTGAGCGGGCGTGGCGACATGTGCTTGACTACTGTGTAACACGGGTCATGTCAGTCGCAAATTTGCTTGCGTGTGCGCCGACGTGTTAGTTGTCCCAGTGACGCGTTCGTTTCATAAATCACAATGTCAAATCGATACACTAACATTGAATATACCGAAATGGTGCGTGTTTATGCTCGGTGCGGTGACAATCTGTCTGAAGCTTGCCGTGAGTCCGCGAGACTATTTCCGAATGTGTTGACACCGAGTAAATAGATTTGTGAGTATTTTTGTAAATAGTTTAATTATTGTAAATAGAGTGATTCCACTTTTTAAATACGCCTACATTAAAAAATAGTTTGCAATTATCTATCTTCAAACAGACCGCGCGCCTCTTTTGGTGCGATGAATTGCTTGATTACGTATCAATGTTCGTGTTTTTCTATTTACTTTTTTATTTTTTAGTGTAGCCAGTCCTAAGCCTGGATAAGTATGAAGGGATTGTGGATTCAGTGTATAAATATGTACAGATTGTACAACCTTTGAAACATTAACTTACGTAGAGGCCTTTACCTTGTTCATTTTACGATGTTCCCTATGGCAGACAAATAATAGGTTGGTTTTGTTTGTGAAACAATTATTTAATGTTTTATTTTGATTCTAGTTTGTTTTAATAGTGTATTAGTACGTCAATCAATAAACATTTATTTTCACTATTTAACTAAATATGGAAATTTACGTTGAAATAATTGTTATAAGCGAGTTTGTAAAATAAACAAGGTATAGGGTTAATAAACTTTCTGCTACACGATCCTTAACGCTGCGTAGCAACGTAACTTTGCGCACGACTGCATAGCACCAGCTGATTGGATACCTACGCCAGATCGAATGAAAGTTGGAATATAGAGCTAACGATGACTAGATATTCACACTAAAACTAAAAAAAAAAAATCTAACGATGTATTAGGTTTTGGCAAAAGTCGTACAACAAAAGTTGTCAGTCTTGATAAATCAAAGCCACCCTTAAGAGGCCGTGCGTTAGTTACCTATAACCCTGTATATTTTTAGTTTTAGTAGGGATTTCTATCAATCGTTAGCTCTATGTTTAAAGTTCAGTCAGCTGATGCTACGAAATCGTCTGCCCCAGTTGCATCGCGACGCCTTTCAGAGTATTAAGAAGATCAGAAGTGCAAATTTTATTTATTTATTTTTTGTATGGGGAAAAAAGTGATTGAATTATAAAAAGTCGTAAAACAAAAGTTGTTAGTCTTGATATACCAAAGTCACCCTTAAGAGGTTTTGCGTTAGTTACCTATGTCCCTGTATATCAGGTTATAAGATTTTTGTATGTATATTTACAGTCGGTAACAAAGAGGCTGGCAATAGGCACGGAGCTGGTCTTCCAATCCGGGGCCCGTGTGATGGGAGGCGAGATTGCAGTCACATCCGCTGCAGCAAGATACACTATGGACGGTGAGCATCATATTACATTCTTGTGTGTGTTTTATTATAATGATGGTAACCATAAGTGGCTCTGGCTGCCCAGTGGATACGAGACAAGTAACCAGGCGGGCCGACGAGAATCATCATAGGTCGTCGTCGTCATCGAATACTGGAACGTACCTCTGTATAATCCACATTAAGTACTGATTTAGGCACAATATGCTCGCCGGTGAAGGAAAATGTGAGGAAACCCTCATGGTATCTAATGTCATGTGTAAGCACATGTGGAGTTAGCCACTAATGTATCTGTATGCGTCTGCTTACCCCGAAAGGGATATATCTGTCTATAGAGTATCTATGGTGCAGTCTAAAAAACGACTACAATTATCAAAGGAAAACTAAGAGAAAGTTGCAGGATCATGCAAGTCTGCACAAATGTCTCTTCACGTTTTGTTTATTTTTAATGTTTGGCTTATTTTTGCCTTATAACGTATAACCGCAAAGTGTTTCTAGCCTCTAATGCAACTCTGCTCACCCCAAAAGGGTTCTATTGTGATTATATAATATAATTATTGCATGAATGTTACAGATTCTGAGATATCAGCCACATTGAGCTCGGCAAACTTCCATCTGTGCTATTTCAAGCAGGCCAGCGAGCAGTTACAGGTGCATATTTAACCTCTATTAATTACTAGCTGTGTCCGCGACTTCGTCCGCGTGGAATAGTTATTTTGAGCTCCGGGAAGTTGGCCCCGCATTTTTCGCGTAAGAATTTAGAAATTTTTTGAGGGACTGCCCATCGATTGCCCATTATTGCCCATCATTTAAATTTTTTTGCCCACCCCTATAAAAAAAGTTATGAAAGATTTATGTATGCGCGGGCCAGCGTCCGAAAAAATTTCAAAAAATCGAAAATGTCAAGGTGGATTCTTGAAGTTTGTCGACTGCCCACTTTTGCCCATCCTTTACTTTTTTGATAATTCAACTCCTAAGGGATGGAAATGGGGGTGGAAAAAAAAATTGAGGGGTCAAGAAATTTAGAATTATGCATTTTAATCTACATCGATTGCCCACTTCTGCCCATCCTTTACTTTATTGATAATTCCACTCTTAAGGGATGAAAATGGCGATGGAAAAAAATTGAGGGATCAAGAAATTTAGATTAGAAAATTATGGCTTAATAAGGTATATTCGTATTCTAAAGGACATTCTTTGGATTGCCCATCATTTCTTTTCGAATGCCCACCCTTAGTTACAGAGTTATTCTGCTTAGAATTTGACATACCACACTGTTGTAGGAACATGTTACATTTTCGTTAGTCCACTAGATAAATTTTGGAAAATAAGGGCTCAATAAGGTTCATTCGCATTCTAAAGGACATCCTTTAGATTGCCCATCATTTCTTTTTGAATGCCCACCCTTAGATACAGAGTTATTCTGCTTAGAATTTGACATACCGCACTGTTGTAGGAACATGTTACATTTTCGTTAGTTCACTAGATAAATTTTGGAAAATAAGGGCTCCATAAGGTTCATTCGCATTCTAAAGGACATCCTTTAGATTGCCCATCATTTCTTTTCGAATGCCCACCCTTAGATACAGAGTTATTCTGCTTAGAATTTGACATACCGCACTGTTGTAGGAACATGTTACATTTTCGTTAGTCCACTAGATAAATTTTGGAAAATAAGGGCTCCATAAGGTTCATTCGCATTCTAAAGGACATCCTTTAGATTGCCCATCATTTCTTTTCGAATGCCCACCCTTAGATACAGAGTTATTCTGCTTAGAATTTGACATACCGCACTGTTGTAGGAACATGTTACATTTTCGTTAGTCCACTAGATAAATTTTGGAAAATAAGGGCTCAATAAGGTTCATTAGCATTCTAAAGGACATCCTTTAGATTGCCCATCATTTCTTTTCGAATGCCCACCCTTAGTTACAGAGTTATTCTGCTTAGAATTTGACATACCGCACTGTTGTAGGAACATGTTACATTTTCGTTAGTTCACTAGATAAATTTTGGAAAATAAGGGCTCCATAAGGTTCATTCGCATTCTAAAGGACATCCTTTAGATTGCCCATCATTTCTTTTCGAATGCCCACCCTTAGATACAGAGTTATTCTGCTTAGAATTTGACATACCGCACTGTTGTAGAAACATGTTACATTTTCGTTAGTCCACTAGATAAATTTTGGAAAATAAGGGCTCCATAAGGTTCATTCGCATTCTAAAGGACATCCTTTAGATTGCCCATCATTTCTTTTCGAATGCCCACCCTTAGTTACAGAGTTATTCTGCTTAGAATTTGACATACCACACTGTAGCAGGAAAATGTTACATTTTCTTTAGTCCACTAGATAAATTTTGGATTAACTATAAAATTCTTCTGCTCCTGCAGAAGCCACATTTATGTAATTTAGCATAAAAGTTCTGTTGACGATTATCATATCTATGATGAGTGGAGTCGTGAGGAGACGTCACCATTTGCAGTTGTTCTTTTAGTTGATTATTTCAACCTGCCAGGTCAAAACACAGTAAAATATTAAAGAAGAACAATAAAAAATGAATGTCCTTTAGAATGCGAATGAACCTTATGGAGCCCTTATTTTCCAAAATTTATCTAGTGGACTAACGAAAATGTAACATGTTCCTACAACAGTGCGGTATGTCAAATTCTAAGCAGAATAACTCTGTATCTAAGGGTGGGCATTCGAAAAGAAATGATGGGCAATCTAAAGGATGTCCTTTAGAATGCGAATGAACCTTATGGAGCCCTTATTTTCCAAAATTTATCTAGTGAACTAACGAAAATGTAACATGTTCCTACAACAGTGCGGTATGTCAAATTCTAAGCAGAATAACTCTGTATCTAAGGGTGGGCATTCGAAAAGAAATGATGGGCAATCTAAAGGATGTCCTTTAGAATGCGAATGAACCTTATGGAGCCCTTATTTTCCAAAATTTATCTAGTGGACTAACGAAAATGTAACATGTTCCTACAACAGTGTGGTATGTCAAATTCTAAGCAGAATAACTCTGTAACTAAGGGTGGGCATTCGAAAAGAAATGATGGGCAATCCAAAGGATGTCCTTTAGAATACGAATATACCTTATTAAGCCATAATTTTCCAATCTAAATTTCTTGATCCCTCAATTTTTTTCCATCCCCATTTTCATCCCTTAAGAGTGGAATTATCAATAAAGTAAAGGATGGGCAGAAGTGGGCAATCGATGTAGATTAAAATGCATAATTCTAAATTTCTTGACCCCTCAATTTTTTTTTCCACCCCCATTTCCATCCCTTAGGAGTTGAATTATCAAAAAAGTAAAGGATGGGCAAAAGTGGGCAGTCGACAAACTTCAAGAATCCACCTTGACATTTTCGATTTTTTGAAATTTTTTCGGACGCTGGCCCGCGCATACATAAATCTTTCATAACTTTTTTTATAGGGGTGGGCAAAAAAATTTAAATGATGGGCAATAATGGGCAATCGAAGGGCAGTCCCTCAAAAAATTTCTAAATTCTTACGCGAAAAATGCGGGGCCAACTTCCCGGAGCTGTTATTTTGGGCATTTTAGTTAGATATTTATTTTAAAATTGTAATATCTTCTAAGATGTTCATTGAAATTAAGTGATGTCAAAGACAATTTTGTTCCCAATTAAATACTCTTAATCAACAACACATTTATTTGGATAAAAGTTAATATTATTACGTTGATACAACTCTTAACAAATAATGCATCAATTTCGACCAAATTTGATTACCATAAAAACGGTTCTAGTGAGTTAATCTTAAAAGATAGACATATACTGTCGCGGACATTTTTTTAGATGATTTTAAGAGGAATAATTCTTTCCTACATATATTTTTGGTATCTTGAACCGTTTTCGGAGCGCACGCAATGGAAGCCCTCAAGGATGAATAATTTTCCCCGTTTTTTTCACATTTTCTATTATTTCTTCGCTCCTAATAGTTGCATCGTGATGTTATATAGCCTAAAGCCTTCCTTGATAAATGGTCTATTCAACACAAAAAGAATTTTTCGATTTTGATGAACCAGTAGTTCCTGAGATTAGCGCGTTCAAACAAACAAACTCTTCAGCTTTATAATATTAGTATAGATTAAAAAATAAAAAAAATGTCAGAATTACAAGAAAAATCAAGCGACAATTGATGATACACCGGCAAGCAATGCGTCGCCACACCATGAGGATAATTTTTCCCTAGAAGCATTAAACTTTGTTATGTTGAGAATATTGTTACTGTTAGAGGTACTTGTACGAATGTATTAACTGTCAAACAAATTATCAATTATGACTGAATATCGAAGAATTGCCGCCCTACTTACACCGTTCACTCGGATAAGCGTGGCTTGAGTGATCTGAAGTTTAAATAACAGATTATCTGTGGAATGTCGAGGCCTAAAAAACGATAAGGGATTCGGGATCATCCGAGAAATAAATAAAGTGCTGTTATCTTAGTAGATCTTTCTCAATAGTGCCGGAATCCTGACCCACCTATTGTGTAAAGCCCAGATCTGGTCCTGTATGGAATACTGTTCACATCTCTGGGACGGTTCTGTCCAGTACTAACTCGACACCCTGGATAGATTGCAGCAGAGGACTGCCTGCATTGTGAATGATCCTGACGCTACGGAGCATCTTGAACGGCTCCAGTTGCGCAGAGATATGACCTCACTGAGCGTTTGCTACCGTCTGTATCATGGCGAGTGTTCTGAATAGTTATTAACCTATTATTCCACTTTCTCTCTTCTATAAGAGAATAACGCGCGTGGATTTGCAGACTCACGGCTTGGACAACCAAGTTCTTTAATTCCTGAGTCGTGGAATGGTCTTCCGGTTAGCGTGTTCCTTCCTCCTATGATATTGGATCCTTTAAGCATGAAGATATATTTGTACAGGCCGGCATGATTTCTGCGACTATCGATTTGTTTTTCTTTACTCTTGATAGTTATAATCGTTTTTTGGACCGCACCATGTTTACCATCAATTGTGGTTTGGTCGCTGTTACGAATAAGGATAAAAAAAGTTTACTGGAAATGTTGCAGATTGTTGCAGAGATGGATACGTCATTCAGAGGCATGGAATCTGTAGGTTCCATTGGTTATCAGGTCAACATACCCAAAGCTGATCTCGTTTTTAGAGGTAATACTATCTTTAAACAGTAAAACAATGTAATTAAATATACATAAAAACATACACTTAACAAGGTTTAAAGTCTGTATTATAATAGTGTTGAGAGCTCGGGATCTTAATGAAACCACACCGGTACTTGTGATGTGGTTGCATACTGAATAAGGGACCGGTATCCACAAGTTGCTACGCGAATGGTCGCAGGTTCGTATCCAGGCTCATACCCCTAGATTTTTCCAGATCGATTACTGACTTAGGCATTGCATGCTCACCAGTGAAGGAAATCGTCGTGAGGAACATACAGCCACTAATGTACTAAGGCCTGAGCCACCAGTAGTTAGGAGTCTAGATTGAGAAACCTCCTCACAATGTGTGATGTGTGTGTGTATATATATATATATTATTATAACAAACTCCTCACCCACCGGGCCAACTCTAGCATTAGGCGAAGGAGGGTACTCCTCCAGCATAAGCACAAATGGCCAGAGATTAGAACCTCAAAGACAAAAATTTGCTCAGTATATGCTCAGTGTCAAGAACGACTGCGTCCTGCTTACGGGCCATCATTTTTTTGACGCTGAAATCTAAACTCGGTGGTTTTGGAGGTCAACGGGATCCAAGCCATTTTCAGAAATTATAATAGAGATGAGAATAGGGGATGCCAACCTTCATATCTAAATTTCCTCGTAAACCAGATCGAAGTAATTCCCCTTTTTCTCGATTTCTGCTTTTACAAGATTCTCGAAATTATTATTATTGTTTCACTGTGAGCTTCTTCTTTGTCTACTGTATTTGTGCTTCATTACTTCTACTACACTTTGTGCTGGACTATATTAAACGTGCTTCAATCTTGTCTGAACTTTCTTTACTTCTCTCATCTCTAGACGCTATCCCTGCGCTTTAGGCCTAAGGCAGGTCGATTCGCCACCATCGCGTCTACCTCTCTAAAAATCTTACATGAAAATAAACATTACTGTGGTTATTTCACAGGTATGGTCGACTCGAACTGGAATGTTGGAGCAGTCTTGGAAAAGAAACTGCAACCCTTGCCGTTCACTTTCGCGCTGTCAGGCATGGTCAACCAGGCCAGTCAGCAGTTCAAGTTCGGCTGCGGCCTCATCATAGGCTAAAACTTATACCGGATCCTTCAATCTGCATTGGTGTATCGATATAGTGATGTGAATGATTGTGCGTTTAGTGCTCTGTGTTTTCCAAGTGTTATTGATTTTGAAAAATGTTAAGTTAGTGGTTCGGGAAAGATAGAGATGTGAGATCTAAATAAATGTTCAGCTGTAAGTACTTGACTGTCTTAAGGTACATGTTGATTTCTGACTGTCGCTGCGGCTCAGCAACTGCTGTCAGAGGCCCTAGCAAGAATATTTGCGATTGGTATTAAAGACATTTAAAATTGGAGGTGTTTAAAATCACATATGATTTCTGATTTTTTTTTTAAAAGCAATGCCTCTTTAATAATTGCTGTAACTGTCCTGACCGGTATGGTTATCCTCAGAGCTCCAGTTCCAATCCAACATAGCTTTGAGGTTTCCGGTATGCTAGTAGATCACAGATAGATTCGTTTTCTGGCTGGCCACCTAAGTCGGGGTTCATACCCACAGGGATGCCCTGGCATGCCTTTCCTGGCTAGCAAAATATTGCCTTGTCAAAAAAAAAGCGAGCATGTTCCCACCGTCCTATAATATGGGGTCCTGTAAGGAAGAATGAAGAGATATTTTTGGAGGCCGGCATGATCGCTGCAACTACTGATAGGTTTTTCTTTACCGTACATAGACGTCGTTTTTTTGCCTGCACCATGCTTACCATGGGCAAGCCATCTTGAGCAAGACTTATCTGCTTTGAAGATAGTCTTACGGTCTCGGTCTTCTCTCTGTCTTGATCTGAACTGCTGGCTATTGCCATTACTCTAGCAGTCTTTGAAAAGGTTACAGGGATAAGTAGCCTACTTTATGGCATTTATAAACTGTTTTAATCTGTGTCAGTAGCAGCTGCATTTTTGCATATATATATTATACTTTATATTCTATCTATATTTGGTTAACATTATATTTACATATTTTCAATATGTGGAGATATTATAAATGTATTATTTCTATTAGTTTGCAAAGAGTATTCTTTGTCATAAAGTATAATATCACAGTCAATCTCATTCATATTTCTTAATTACTGCTGTATTTAATATTAATAACATAGTTTATTTTGTTTCCAAAATGATTAGTATATCCAACAGTATGAACTTTGAGGACTTTTATAAGGTTAGGTTTGGCAGGATTAAAGCTCAAGTCAGACTCGAGTCAGTTAAGACTATGACTTATGTTTTTTTCTTTGTTATAGATAATTATTGTAACCAGAATGTTATAAGTACTTAGGGATGGGCTGCATTTTGTTTTCTGATTATTTCATTGATTTTAGAATGAATATTATTCATTCTACATCATATGTTTACTTGTCTGTCCTTCTTTCTTCCATAATGATTATGGCTCCTATAATGTAATAAATATTAGTATGATCTTTTTCACTTTTAATTGCCTGACTATAATATATTAAGAAGCAAAACTATGATGGGTTACAAATAATACCCAAGAAAGTCCCATGTAACATCTTTGTAGTCATTCTTCTATGTATTAAATTAAATATATTTAACCATAAGTTTTAGATCAACTTACTCCTGAATTACTGTAGACATTAATGGTGCGCCCGGAGCAAATGTTTTGTTTCTCATATTTTTGTAATTGTTTTTCTCTTTTGCAAAACGTTTTGCGTACACAAGTATAAAGCGGGCTTTACACTCCCTCCACGAAAGGCCACAGTCCGCGTGTAGAATGGTTTTGCGGTCGCGCATTGCGGCGTTACCGTTGCGAAAGATTGCGAGTGTAAATGGCTATATTTTTACGGCGTATTCACGCATCGAGTGTAGAGCTGAGATGTACAAAATGTAATCAGATGAATGATTACAAAATTTAATCGTAATTTTAATTTCGTTAATCTGTTATCATGATAAAAACCCCTGTAAACATTAATGAGTTATAAAGTATGCAATTGTGGATTCCTTAATGTTTTAAACAGAGGCAAAATGCTATCATATTAATGATGCAAATTGTAATCGTAATCGTTTTTCATTATTCTGATTACATTGTGCCCATCTATGGTATAGAGCCCGAATATGGCGTGCGAGGAAGCGAATAATATTTACTACCAACAACATTAAAAACATTTGCTCAGGATGTATCATAAGGTTAAACAAACAAAATTGTATAAAATACTCGCTGTCCCGGCAGACCTTGTTCTGCCCTATTTCTCTAAAACATAGTCACATTGTTTTTTTTAATGTTAATACCTTCCTCGTCAGATTTCATTCGGCCAAAACCTATTGGACTGTCGGCTGTTTTTTGAAAATTGTTTGAAGGAACCTGGCCTTAATGCTATATGTATAAAAATTGACAAATATTGACATTAATATTTATACGTCACCCAATTGTTTTGCCTTCCCGGAACACGTCCACTAACATTTAAACTTTATGGTAAAGTGTTAAAGTTCAAATTGACTTATAACAAATCTTTTGTATGAGAATATAGAAAAGTGTTGTTTTTAGACTTTTCCAGACATTTTTTTTAATTTTTCTCTCCGTAATAACCATCCCCAAACTTCAACAAACACAACAAAAAAGAAATCAGCCAAATCGGTTCAGCCGTTCTCGAGTTTCGCGCTTATCAAGACATTTTGTGATTCATTTTTATATTATAGATAATTTAGATGAAATTTAATACTTGAAAAGATTCACAGGTAGTATCTAAATACAGTACACAAAAGAGAAATGAACCAATCAGATAAGAGTAAAGAAATACCCAATGATAGTGAAAAGATGGCCAGAAATTTTGCAGTAACTTCGTAAAGACACTTGATTGTATATAAAATTAATAATTACATGTACAGTCACAAGTAAAATTCATCAACATATAATCATTCTATTGAAAACTCATATCCTTTTCTCCCTGATAAGAATGTTTCCAAGTGTGAAAGGGACGAACAATGTCAAATGGATGATTAAATAGCTTTGTGAGTCAGGTGATGGGTGTCAACCATTTAGCCAAATATATTTAAATGCTTCTGTATTTTTAATAAACGCTATTGGTTGCATGTGTTTGTAGATTTGTGTGTGATTTACAATAGTAACCAAAAAAGGTTTTTATTTAATCATATATATACAAGGAGTCCAAATACTAGAAATAATGAACAAGATTTTCTTTATAAATATCGACATATTTAATGGCTGAGAAAAACTGCCATATTAATGTTTTTTTTCTATTTTAACAGTGTCATTAGAATTTATAACTCTGGTTATAAATTATGTTGATAAATATCAAATACCAGTAAGTCACACCTCAATAATTTGACAATTTAACTAATTTTGTAGCTTAATTTGTAAGATTTAAACTATTTTTAAAAGAGCCAAAATATATTGTAAAAATGGATAACATATTAATTTATTTTGGTCTCTTGTTGCATTTAAACGCACTTTTTAAACATGGACGTACATGTTTTTGATATTTATCGACAGAATTGATCTATGTTAACACGTTCGCTACCAGCACCGCATATATGCGTCGTCTCAGTTAACGTCGTCCGCAAATGAGCGGCGTGTTTACTTTTTCAGTTTATTACAAATTCTTGCACTTGTTTTTCTTCGAAACAGTTGTAACGGACTGTAAAAGAAAATAATGGATTCGGACTGGCTCTGGTCTGGAGATAATTACGTTTTGTTTATAAATATAATATTAAAATTCAATGCCATTTAAATCATATTATAAGAAAAAAAAATCCATGCAGTGGTTCAAGATTTTTTCCCAAGCGCCGGTAACGAACGTGTTAGTCATAGAGTTTACAATTATATGATTTTATTATGCTGATGTCTATAAACTTTAAATAACAAAATTAAAATATCTTATTAACATTTTTTAGTCAGAAATGTTTAATCTCTATACAAAGCACTAATACTGCAGAGTTGCACAGAATTACCAAGAGTAATTGTTAACTATTTTCGTTGTAGTAAATTCACGTGAAGGCCAGTCCACACCGGCGCACGCGCTACGCTCGCGCAGGAACCGCGCGTGTATGTCGCGGACGGTTCGCGTGCAAGTATTCACGTAAACGTGATTGAAACGTGCGCACGAATCGTGTAAAAACAGACACACGCGATATACTATGTAGTTGCTCGCGCACAGTCGGCCTCAAATTTTGCTTGAAAGGATAAAAAGAAATGTTTAGTGACATTTATTATGTATGGTTGTGAGATGTTGGTACTTTTACAAGCGGTGTTTAGACAAGTTTGACCTATTCCGATGTTCTGTAAATTTTGGAGTCAATCATGTTAAATGTAATCAGATTAATAAAAATGATTAACGATTACATTTTACGTTTTTTACCATTAATATGACTGCATTTTGCTCATTTATGTTTTAAACACTACAAAATCCCAGATTGTATACACATTTATCATTTCTCAATGTTTTAAATGGATTATCATGATTACAGAGCAAGAAAATTAAAATTACGACTACATTTTGTAATCATTCATCATTAATCAGATTACATTTTGCCCATCTCTGTGGTGCGTTCGCGATAAATGTTTCGTGTTTCGCAAACCATCTGGTTGTCTTTATTATTTTTCTCTTTCTCGTACACAATAGACAAGAGTGTTGCATGTTTACGCAAAACATTGCTAGAAAGAGAAAAGTTATTTTAAATACATGAAAAATAATAAGACAGTCAGATGTTTTCCGAAAAATGAAATATTTGTATTTGGCTTGATACTTATTGTATATTTTGAAATTTAAATTGATATCTGTAATGTATAAGTAAACTGTAAGTAAATTCAAAGTAGGCGAGCCGAGCTGTTATACGCGTGCGCAAGTCTGGACCCGCCTTAAAATAGTTTTAGTAACGAATCGTCATGACTTGGCGAGACAGTCGTATTTGTATGAATGTAGATAGATATGGCGAACTGTACATAGAGGGCCTGTTGTTGAAATGTTTATTTTTAATAGAATTATGTTAATAAATCACTTTGGAGTTTTATTTTTAGATACCCTCAAAAATTAAACCTAGTTGCTCTTATAAAACGGATTTTAAGTTAAGGCTCGTATACACGTGTTAAGTACCGAAGCAATTAACAAAATTTTAAGTAGTCTTTTATTATGCAATGGGGGCTATGCAGTCTAACTCAGTATGTATCATAATTGCGACCTAAAAGATCTATTGGGATCACCGCCTTACAACTAAAGCTCTATGTGCAGCCCTATATTTTTTTTTTCGAATTTACGCGTGTTTGTTGACCGGGATAGGTCTTCACAACTTAACCGGGCGAGTGGGCGAACACTGAGGGTGCTCAGCCGGAAATTTATGGGTTGGGTGGCAATGCAAGGGCACCCCTGTGGGTACGAACCTCGACTTGGACCGCCAGCCAAAAATACTATCCCTACGGGTGATCTACCAGCGTTTCGGAAGCGACTACCTTGAGAAGAAACGCCGAAAGTAACTCAAGGCTGCGTCGGAGTGTGCAGCCCTATAGTTCTGAAAGACTAGTATCTTATTGCCTGAGATAGATTGAACCTCACCTGGTTATTTTTTCGAAATGTCGATACATTGTTGACCGGGAAAGACCTTCACAACAGAACCGTAGAGCGAATACTTAAGGTACACAGTCGACAATTTATGGGTTGGGTGGCAACGCAAGAGCACCCGCGTGGGTATGTCCTCGACTTGGACCGCCAGTCAAATGAAATGGGGCTGGTGTAATTAGAAATGTAACTACTGAGAAGTCTCCATTGTGCAACCGGTAACAAACTGCGAGGCAGACTTTACGACGATGCTCGATATTCTGCACTTGCGGTAATGTCGTACTCCTTTGTATTTATAAAAAATATACTTGTCATGTTTCCTATTGTCATTCTACATATAATAATATGTTTTTTTTACACTGGCTCGACATAGTGACTACAGAGCACCTGATGGTAAGTACAGTGTAGTCCAAATACGAAAGCGATGCAAGGGATGAAAATCCATTGATAGTCTACATCATGTCGGCCCACAAATACCACGACTGAAGGTCTCTAGGTATATGAGCTACTGGATATACACAAGCTGATCCCGAAACGCGACAAGCCGAAACTGGTCACTATGACGGGCTTTACACCCGTGTACTGTGGTCGCGATCCAGACGGGCACCGAAGCCCTACCACCTCGCTGCTGCTCGTTTAGCACCACCCAGGAGTCAGGGGTAGGGAAACTAGGGTAAAGCCTACGGACGCGAGCAGCTTCGACTCCCAATAAAATAAAAATGTGTATAATTCTTAGCTAATTAAAACCAAATGTCTTGGTTTTTCGTCTTATTATTTATCAGGTACGATAACTGATTTTTTCAGATTACGTTAGGATTTAAACACCATATGCTCTCCGGTGAATGAAAACATTGTGAGGAAACTCGCATGGTATCTAATGCATATTTCATGTGTACAAGTGCTGTGAGAATGGCGATCAGCTGCGCTTACTGGTCACGTTGGGCACGACATATGAGCACAAAATGGATACAACCACTAATTTATTTTTGCTCACCCCATAAAGGATGTAACGCGTTGATATATATGTGGGATCGAGGAAAGAGATATTTTTGATCAAAACTATTTTATTTTAATTTTACATACGGAAGCCAAAGTAACACTTTATTCTCTTTATAGTACATTTTTTCTACGACCACCTTCAAAACTAACTTATCACTAAACGACATTCGTCTTTTGCACAGTTTCATAGTAATACCAGCTTCGAACTTTATTTTCTAAAAAAAATATACAAACAATTGGGAGATTTAATAACATATTCCACATATATTTATTCCACTCAACCAATTTTTCCCAAAAATATTAATGACTAGCTGACCCGGAGATCTTTGTACCGCCATGAATGCAGTTACTTACAATGAATAACTACTAACAAAAATCAATGCACATAAAAATATTTTAAAGCCACTATACTATATACGTCAGGACGGTTTAATGACAATGATATTAACAATTGACAGATGAGTTGCATTTGCCCATCTTTCCAATAAATGATCGACGTATTTTTCAAACTACTATAACTTTTTTATTTAATAACCGGTAGAAATAAAATCAATACTATATGTTAGAAGTAGCTTTCCTTAACACATTAGTGAAAACCGCATTTGAAACTGTTTGGCCGATTCAGAGATCAGAGGGCACAAACGCGTACAGATCGATTAACGATTCTCATACATTTTTACTAACCTACATCGTTCAAGTGAAGTTTTACTGGGCACTCGCATAAATGCACTGAGTTTGAATTATAGTATCTACAGTCCGTCTTAGAGCTGGCTGCGGAACGGATTTGTTATATGTATTGATTTAAAAATTAATAAATAGTATAGGTTATTCGTAACTGATTTTAAAATAAGGATACGAGGTATGTATATGCTGTAGAAGTTAAATAAAACTCGAATTAGTTTAAAAATAACATAAGTTTATTACACGTAATTAAATATAAATTGATTAAATCCATTGTTACTATTATAAACGATTGCGCGGTCCATACCGCTTGCGTAACCACGTATTCTAACATTTAATTCCAGTATTTAAAATCAAGCAATCGTGACATGCAAAACTGTCAATTCCTAATGTAAGGAATAACCAATTTCTTCATTTGATCGTTAATTTTAAACTTTTCGATCCATGTCACAAATGCTATAGCAAAGATTTCAACAGTGTACACTCGAGCACATAAAACGTTTATCAATAAATATAAGATTGTAAAAACAATACTGCGTCACAATTTAAAAGTATTTCTACGGGTAGACTGAAAAAATCTTCGCTTCATTCACTATGATTACAGACTAAACATTAATACAGCGATTTTATAACAGAGTGAATTGCATATTGAAAACTCGATCTTCAGCGGATTACGGTTCCAAAGCGAGACCTTTTACACAGGCACTAACCACGACTTATGGAGTTATACCATTAATTTTATGGTCATTTTATACCAAAATATATTATTATGGCTTGAGTGATTGTTTTTAAAGATACATAATGTATATTAAAATATTTTTCGTGTTTATATATCTATACATAACCTAGGACTTATAGTATGACGATTGCAACACTTTTAGTTTCGCAACGTGTCGTTTAAGAGATCTGTTATGTATTTAAAAAATATGTTTGCATCGTTCTGTCTCTTAATTCTTTTTTCGATATGTCTACGGCTCTGTTGGAAAATATTTGACCTTATTAAAAGAAAAATAAACACGGAATATAAAAACAAAATTGTTGAACCAAAATTTAGTTTACAAACAAAAACAACTAATCTATTTATTTGCAATCATATTGTTTATATTCCAATCTATAAAACATAACTTTAATTTAAAGGGACATCACAAAATTACAAAGAGTCAAAACTGCAAACACTAAAAACGATTGTCATATTCCATATAAAAATGCTACATTTGGTGTGATTAAAACTTACACAGCTTTTAATAGCAACATAAAAATAATGCAAGAAACAAAAAATAAAATAATATACATAGTAATTTTTAAACTCTTGGACAAATCTTGAATATTATACACATAGATGTTTGTCTTTTCAATTGTATAGCAAATTGTAACAAATTATGTGTCAAAAACGAATAAAAACATTATACTAAGTACAAAGGTATTTATTATCTATTCAACCTCCAAATGACAAATTGACATACATCTTTTCAACAAAAAGGAAGAAACCAATCACAGAGCACGTAATTTCTATCAACATAGACAAATTAACTTAAAAAGCATAGACAATATAAACTTTCTAGAGTTGCCGTATATGAAAAATTAACTACTGAACAGATTTTATCAATTTTTTCGCATGAAATCTCAATTAAAGAAAGAGTCGATACTTTGAGAATTTTTATGTTTCTACAACATACAGATTTAATATACACTCGATTAGTATAAATAAAATTGAGTCAGTTTTCTAAAAAAAAATGGTAACAATATTTCATCGATGTTTATGGAAATATCAAAACTTGATAAAACCTATTCTATTAACGGCGCCACGGAGGGAAACAAAAATTATCCATTCAATAATGACACTTCATTTCGTCAAAAAAATATTACTAATATAAAAAAATAATTAAATACCTATGAGATATAGTGATGACTGTAGCCCATCACTGCGGGCTCATATTTGTATAGATTTGAATTTACGCTAAAGGGGTATTACTTCAATTGGTATTTACATAAAGCTATCTCGCTCACTCACCTTTTCATCGTGTTGACATGTTAATAAAATGTGGAAAAAATCCAAAATCGATTTGAAATTATAATCATTAATTATTTTATTTATAAACTATGCGTATTCAAAAAAAAAACAATACTATATGAGTAGAATGTAAATTAACAGTTTCAATAATTATGAATCGATTTTATTTTGAATTATAGCTCAGTCGATTGTTTAGTTTGAGTGATAAATGTCTAATTTTCTACAATGCTTGTTATTTTAAATATTACAATGGTTAGGTAATTTCCTGACTTATTTCCGTTCGTAATAATGCAACGGTGAACACTTTCTCTACCATGTATCAACTATTCTTATGCGTAGAATATTAAACCGATCATACATAGCGGCGCACGTAGAATGTATTAAATATTAAAAAATATCTAAAATTTCGCATTATAATTTATATTTCTTATTAGAAAATACAACAATATTGTGAAGTCTACATTGGTTTTGTTTCAGAATTAATTGTATATATTGCTGTAAAATTTATAAAATTCCATCTAGTTACTTAAGCGAGTTATTGTAAAATTGTATCGTTATATCTCAAACTATATTATTACACTGATTCGGCAAAGAGACTACACTGCACAAAAAATGACAGAGACTATCCAACGACGAAAATCCATTAAAACTCTTCGTCGTCATGTCGGTTCACTATTATGTAAAGATGAACATTAAGCCCCTCAGGATAGGCAATCGAATTTTTTTGTTAAAATCGTATATTATAACACAAAGCCATATAAAAATATGACTTGTTACTTTTCCGAAAGTTCGTAAGTGAAATAAGAAAAAAACGCCGTGCGTCGCTATGTGTAAGCGGCTGTATGAATAGACAATAAGCAAACATTCATATTAACTTCGAACCAAAATTATATCGACAACAAATCTACTCTTTATTATTAATATTATATGAGTACGTTAATTTTTAAAATATTTATTAATACTTCACATACATATTGAATATTAAAGCATTGAAACGTGTTTGCTGTTTAAAAACTTTACCCTTTTAATAATATAACTGAGCACAGTGTACTAACACTCTAAAATTGGCAATTGTTATGGTCCATAGATAAAATTCTGTTCCATAGACACGAACACGCAATATTTTCATAGAATAACATTATAAATATTTTTTGTAGCAATTTATTTAAAAGCACTATATTTTATTTCTATAGGAATGTTTGTTTTGGTTTATAGAAAGCACAAATCGACTCCCGGTAACATTTTTTTTTATTATTTTCAGGCGGACGCTTGACCTCAATCATGCCTAGCGAAAGGTGAAAATGAGTCCGACTATAGGCCGCGTTCGCCCAACAAATGCCTATTGGATACGTGGTATATATGCTCTCTGGAAGCATATTCCGCTCTTTAGCTGTAAGCTGTAGCTGCTATAATTGTAGACATCTGTATTTTTCATTAAATAATCATAAACCATGAATTATTTTTACAATGTACTAGAGAACAACTTCAATAGCTGGTAGTCAGTAAATAAAAAACAAATATTCCTACAAAATTCAAAATAGTTGTGTAGGTATTCGAAAAATATCGACATCATGTCCAATTGAAAATAAAAATAGTGCCATGGTGCATCGGTTAAAATGATTATTGACTCGATAAATAAGCCACCCGGTACAGTATTGCATATTCATGTCCACATATCGATATAAATTAAGTAGCAAACACGATCTGTACACTAATACAGACAGAATAGCGGCGTAAGATCTATCAATATTTTAGGTACAATATTGAAGCGTTTGTCGATATAAAAATTTAATTACATTTCTTTTTTCAACTATTTATAATATTGGGATTTTACAAAATTAAGTATTACAACGAAGTCTTATGCAAAAAAAAGTATTTTATGGCAGTAAGATCAAAATACCTTTATCCATCCCTATAAAAAAAAACATAAAGGCAGACTTTTAAGTGTCTATAAAAAATATAAAAATGGCAGTAAGCAATAGACAATTTCCTCCTATAATGGAGGCGAGGTTAATTTATTATCTGATCTAAATTGATATATGTACAAAAGAATGGATGGTAATGCAAAAAAAACAAATAACAAGACACTTAAAAAATTGTTCAATGTTATTTTCTATCATGAATCGTTTTTAATTTATTTTTTTACTTTTTTGGCATGAGTTACAGATGATTGTGAATCTAATAACCTATTCTCTAGTATAATTAAAAATGGTAGCTCAAAGCGTGTGTAATAGTTTTTCGTATCATTTTTTTCTATAAAATTGCAGCTCAAAAATTACTAAAATCAAATCAAATCAATCAAATACACTGTCTTTGGAACGGTTGGTTGATAACCTTTGGAGTCATGTCAATATTATTAGATTATTTTTTAACTTGGAAAGATCATTTTGCATATCCTAACTTCTTTAATATGTATAGTTTATCCTACTGATATATATTAAAACAATCTTATTCTATCATCCAATACTATAATCGTTTCTGTGCGCTAGATGGCGTTAGACTAAAAATTAGCAAATACAATCTTCCAATAATTAAAATTATTAAGTTTACTGGAGGCAACGCAGGTTAATAAAATAAGATATGTATACGTCAAACGCTGCAATATCATACCTAGTAATACATCGATGATAGAAGCGTGCGGTGAACATTAAAAATAAAGAGGCTGGTACAGGCTGAAATCTAGCCTATCGCTTTTTTTATAATGCTTTTTATTGGGACAACAGACTTTGATGGGAATTAACGCCCCATCGCACCCTCTATCGCATCTATTATTGTAGCTAGAAAAATCATAGACTAATTCTTAAAAACAAGAATTTTATATTGTACATGATAACCATTATATCAAAGCATTAAGCTTTATAATACTTTGACCGATACGTTAGTGATTTAAAATTGGTCATTGGTTCACGCAGATTGTCTATGATCTTTGAGACGAGCTAATTTTATTGGTCGAGAGGCGAGGTGCATCCATACAACTATATACAATATAACTGTATGTTATTTTTCATACGAAATTTTCTGAAAGGGTGAAATATAATTATTCAGGAATTAAAAACAGGTTATTAATTTCAGCCGTTAAAGCATACGTCGAAACCTAGCATCCGCACACAAAAACATTTGTTTTCAACATTACATCATTTAATTTTTTTTAATGTAATTTTCCTTTAAAAACTGTACAATTGTTGAAATAAATATACACTTGTTAAAATACGAGGAATATACAATAATTTGAATAACCCTATAATGCTATTTTTAATGAGAATAACACTAAAAGTCTTCCTTGCGCGCGCTGTTGTCGTCAACGTAACACTGAGGATTTAGAGCGATGATGCAAATGGGTTAATTTCAAATTTCAGCCGCTAGTTCGAAACATACCAGCTTCTTTTTTAAAGTTCACCGCAAGCCTACAAAGGGATAGATTATTAAGGAATAATTCGCACATCAGATTGACATCGTGAGCGGGGCGGCGAGAGAGCGAGCGTGCGTACCTAATCGATGTTATAACTCCATGTCATGGGCCTCGTCGTCGCTGAAGTCGCTCATGGAGGACTCGGACGAGGAGTTGTTCCCGTTGGCCGGCTTCGAGCCTGATGAGGCGGAGGCGCCACCCATGCCGGTGATCGCGTCTTTTTCGAGCAGCGCCTCCTCGGTCGCGAATCTTCTTACGTAATCTGCGATTTGAAAAATGCCAAATTAGATTTGATCTTTGAAAGAAATGATGTAAGAACAGATTGTGTGATGGAAGTTAATAATGAAAGTTTAGAACAAGTCAATTATATTGTACTAGCTGATCCGGCAAACGTTGTTTT
Source organism: Automeris io (assembly GCA_036320925.1). NCBI lineage: Eukaryota > Metazoa > Arthropoda > Insecta > Lepidoptera > Saturniidae > Automeris > Automeris io. Next base: position 3,551,471 of record JAUDJH010000034.1, on the reverse strand, counting down.
GCTATGTAAGGTTTTGTAATATCTTCTAAGATGTTCATTGAAATTAAGTGATGTCAAAGACAATTTTGTTCACAATTAAATATTCTTAATCAACAACACATTTATTTATATAAAGATTAATATTATTACGTTGATACAACTCTTAACAAATAATGCATTAATTTCGACCAAATTTGTTTACCATAAAAACGGTTCTAGTGACTTAATCTTAAAAGATAAACATATACTGTCGCGGACATTTTTTCAGATCATCTGAAGAGGAATAATTCTTTCTTACATATATTTTTGGTATCTTGAACCGTTTTTGCAGCGCACGCAATGGAAGCCAAGGATGAAAAATTTTGCCCGTTTTTTTCACATTTTCCATTATTTCTTCGCTTCTAATAATTGCATCGTGATGTTATATAGCCTTCCTCGATAAATGGTCTATTCAACTCAAAAAGAATTTTTCAATTCGAACCAGTAGTTCCTGAGATTAGCGCGTTCAAACAAACAAACAAACAAACTCTTCAGCTTTATAATATTATAGTATAGATATCTTGGTAGTATGTTTACAAGAATTGGTATGATACGGATGTAGAGAGGCGAGTTAACTGCTTGCAACAAAGTTAATAGTGCATTAAGCAAATCAATACAGTCAATACAGTGCGCAAATAGCACGAGTCGCAGGACATAGAGCGGTTTTGGTGTCCGCTTTGTGGTACGGCAGTGAGGTCTGGATATGCCAGAAGGAGCATGAAGGTAGAATTAGTGCAGTGGAGATGCGATCTCTTCGCTCTACATGCAGATCGCTTTAAGAAGGAAGAGATGCGCAGAACATTTGGTTTGAAAGATATTGTCATCGATAGTATGTACAAAAGCATGCTTCGATGGCTAGGAACACGTGGAGTGATTGAATGGTGAATGTATGACAAAAAGATATTCAAGATTAATGTGAGTGGAAGTAAGAGCCGAGGCCGATCAAGACTTACCAAATAATGAGAGTCCAGTTGGACGTTATTGTCAAAAGTATGCTATGTTAGCGAGAATCCATGAAAGGATTAATGAATGTTAGGGAAAATAGAGAAATATGGCGTTCCATTCTCTCTGCCTAAAACCAGTGGCGTGCATCTTGAAGATTTAATACATACCATATTTATACTTAAAATTTGGCCCAATTTGGGCGCTCAGACCGTTAGTTTGGTAAATACCAGATTTTAAGTCAATATATTTATTAAATCTCTAAGTATAACTAGATTAAGCTTTTTATGCTTTATATTGGATGCACGGCACTGCCTAAACCAATAGGGTTTCGTCGTGCTAATAAGCCCGTAACACCGGTGGCTCGCACAAGTCTGCCTAATCGGGCGACGTGCGCCATCAAAAATTTTGATCGTATACTTAGTATATTGACAAAAATTACATTAAAGAAAATTGCTAACCAACTTATATTTACAAAACGATAAATTCTGTAGAATTTCAACACAATTCTAGATGCCATTTATATGTTGTTACCGTGCTTACGATTATGTATATATTTAACACTTTAGTGCAATCTACACACAACACGTAACAACAATGTCGCTAAAAGAATAATGCATGAAAACCGCTACCCTTCGATAATCTTTCGTTGAAACCCTTAGTTCAAGTCCGTCCTATACAGCGAAAATATATAAGCGCAGTCGTTTATAGACGAGAAATATAAATGACAGCATCGCCGTGAATGTGTTAAAATTAAAACGCGTCTCCGTTCTAAGTAATCTAGATAAGGATCAATATTAACCTGAAACTTTTTTCTTGTACTCCTCCGGTTTATGGAGGTACATGGCGGCGGCGTCCCCGTTCAGCGGGTCGATCGGGTTGGGGTAAGTCAGCAGCTGCGGTAGGAACGATTCGAATATATTCGACAGATCTGAAAAAGGCATGCATTCCTCCATCAACCCACAAATACAGCAATATTCACAAGGTATGGTTCAGTCAACTGTTGCCAATCGGTGCGTTTACGTAGTATTGAGTTTCTTCTCAGGGTAGTCGCTTCCGAAACGCTAGTAGGTCACCGTTGGGTTCATTTCCTGGTTGACGGCCAAGTCAAGTCTCGTACCTATAGGGGTGCCCTTGCGTTACCAACCAGTCCATAGCTCGCTAGCTGAGCACGATAAGTGCTCGTCCCTCTCTACCTGTGGAGTTGTAACGGTCTTTCCCGGCCAACAGCGTAAGATCCTGTCGAAATATAATATAGCCTGAAGCATAGTCTCATAGCCGACCACATCTCATGCTATTACAACTGTTTTTAAGGGAACCCGTTATTGGCAACACTACTAACATTCAGGTAAATTTTAAATATAAGATTGGCGACAAAACACAATAAAAATTTCACTAGATTGACGGCCGAGCAATGAACGCGAGCGGTTATGTTCTCTGTTTCGTTCATCGGAGAGTTGCTGATTGGTCGACGTTATGGCTTTCTTACAAGGTGACATAAAACGAGGTCCTAGTTTTCCACTGGGTTCTACGCCGATGGCAACTTAAACCCCGTTATTAGTTATTAAAAGTATTATGCTTCTTAATCTCTTTTCGAGCCAGTCTTGGATAATAGCAACGATCTCTGGAGACGATTGTTAGAAATCTATAACTTACCGTAAAGCGCGGTCCATGCTTGGTTGATAACGTCCAGGCAGACGGTCCCAGAAACCTCGTCGATATTGGGGTGGTACACCTTGTTCATGAAGCCTATCGAAGGCGACTTGAACGGATAATGGTCAGGCAAGTGGACTCGCACGCGCCACACGCCTCCCTCGTACGGGGCTGGAACGGTCCACAGAAAATAGTCATAAAAATGATTCCATATTAGTATTAACAGGATCGGCATCATATCAACTGTAGGACAGTCACTGCTAGACATAGATCTATCCTGGTGTTTTCTAGAACGATCGGTCGGGAGCAACCAGCATTCAATGACATCATGTGATTTGGATGAGGTCGTTATCTACCTGGTAGATGGACTTCCCGCACTGGGCTTGCTAGTACGTGCTCTTCAGTTGAGAACTTTCCTGCCACATCGGCCGTCCTCTCTACAAACTGTGCCTATACACTGTCACTTCAACTTGCTAATCCTCTGGCCTCCGTCAGTGACTGTCATTCGTCGCAGATTTCTTCATTTCTGATACGATCATGTAGAAAAACACCAAGCATAGTCCTTTACATAGCTTCCTGTGTGACAGTGAGCTTTGCAATTAAACCCGAATACAGAAATAAATAGAAAACAGTCTGAAGTTATTTTTGCCACCGTTACTCATCTTCTTAACGATTGCGAGAGTGAGAGGGAAATAATAAGCTCCGCCATTTTTTATCAAAGCGAGTAATTAATAATTAATATCACACTCACTTCCTGGTGGTCCGAAGAATTTCACGCAAAACTCGTTAAGTCCCCCAAGTATGGTGACCTCGTGTTTACTCTCGATACTGAGAAGTGTATTGTTAAGGAATCTATAATATAAAAATGAATCGCTAAATGTGTTGATAAGCGCGAAACTCGAGAACGGCTAAACCGATTTGGCTGATTTCTTTTTTGTTGCGTTTGTTGAAGTCTGGGGAAAGGTTATTACGGAGAGAAAAATTAAAAAAATTATCTGAAAAAGTCTAAAAACAACACTTTTCTATATTCTCATACAAAAAGTTCGTAATAATATTTAAAAGTCAATTTGAACTTTAACACCATACCATAAAGTTTAAATGTCAGTGGACGGGTTTCGGGAAGGCAAAACAATTGAGTGACGTATAAATATTAATGTCAATATTTGTCAATTTTTATACATATAGCATTAAGGCCAGGTTCCTTCATACAATTTTCAAAAAACAGCCGACGGGGAAGCTATTAACATTAAAAAAATTAATGTGACTTTGTTTTAGAGAAATAGGGCAGAACAAGGTCTGCCGGGACAGCTAGTTAAAGAATAAATTATAACAATCATTATGGACACTTCATACTACATTCCTCACGAGCTACACTATTTAATCAAATGAAGTTTGTCTTCAACGAAAATTAAAAAATGAATCCCAAACAATTAAATGTAACGAGACTATAAAAACCATGTCTTTGTGATTTGCTTTAACAATCAATGGGACGTTGTCATCAAATAATAGCTCATCTTGAGTACCAAGTATTTTATCTGGCTAAATATCTAGGTCAATTAAAATGATAACCCCTCGCACACACAGAGGATGAGGTCTGACTAAGGCCCGACGGCGCTTAGCTGCTGAAGAAGTTGGCTCTGCCTTTCTCTCAGCACTCTGCAAACGGGAGGAGGTACACACCGGGGCTGCCACCCCGTGACTTCGAGTTTTTTTGATTTTTCCTGGGATGATTTTCGATTTGGGTAATCACAGTGATGTAGGAAAGGGCAGTTGACGCTCTAGTTACTTTCATATAGCTCCATGAAAAAACTACCACCGATCTCTGCATCATTTTGGCTAGTATATTGTGGTAAATAATTTAAGAACCCAAAACAATACAGAGAGTCTTCATCGCCATATTGTGAATCACGTGCTAGCCACGCTGTAAAGTTGTTTCTTTTGATAATAAAGGAAGTAAAATTACTATACGAGATAAGATAGCTTTTACAAACTGATTGGAGCGATGTTTTCACGACAGGGACCACTGACATATCTTCAAAATATCATATCATTTTTTTATTGCTGTGGTATTACGACGTCTGTGGTGGCCTAGTGCATAAAAGGACAGGTATCCAAGCGCGGCTACGAAAATGGTCCTAGTTTCGTATCCCGACACATAGCTCTGGGTTTTCCCAGATTAAGTATGCATTTAAACATCGCATGCTCACTGGTAAAGGTAAACGTGAGGAAGCCCGTGTGGCATATAATAGAAATCTAATGTGTAGGTGCTCTGAGAACGGCGATCAGCTAACTTACTGGTCACGTTAAATAATGATTATTATGGCTTTAAGCTAATGAAGGTCACAGTTTCGCCATGTTTAAATGTTTTTGATTTTTCTTTTCTTTCTGTATGTTGTTTCTGTTACTGCTTTTAAATTTCTAGTTTTTGTTAGTTTGTGGCGAAATAAATACATTTTTTTTTCATTTCATTATTCAGATGTTTCTAAGAAATCACTACTTCAGTGTTTTTGGAATGATTATTTTTAACGAGGTACAATCTAGGCAATTATAGTTTGTCGTCAAGCCTTTGAAATATACCTACTTATTGGATACTCGACGAGCGGAATTACCATGGCAAAATTGCTAGAAATATAAGTTTTGATATGGAAATAGACACAATTCGATACAGCCTTGGCTGCGCCGGTGCCGCGGTGTCGTGACAACGGGCACATGATGTCGAGGTCGCGCGTTCAACCTCCGATCGGTACCAGGTATTTAGAATTTTGTGAAATTTTAGACAAAAAAAAACATAGAAGGACTGATTTGGAAGAGTGTTATTAAGAGAAAGTATTCAGCAAAATAAAGGATGCTTCGCTGGTCCAGCATAGAAGAGACTCGGAAAGGATGGTTGATGAAAAAATATGGAATAAACCGCAATATGAAAGTGAGAGAACATGAGTGCTGAATGTAAGTGGAAGGTTCAATCCCGAGAAGAAGTAAGTACAGAATATGAGTTGAAGTTTCCAAGTACAAAATTTCAGTTGAAGTACGTGCTGACTATGAAATGCATGTAGAAGTAAGTGCCGACTGTGAATGGAAGTGCTAAATGTGAGTGAAAATGAGAGCTAATGTGAGTGAAAATGAGTGCTAAATGTGAGTGAAAATGAGTGCTAAACGTGAGTGAAAATAAGTGCTAAATGTGAGTGAAAATGAGTGCTAAATGTGAGTGAAAATGAGAGCTAAATGTGAGCTAAATGTGAGTGAAAATGAGTGCCAAATGTGTCTAACGATAATGGAAAAGACGTAAAATTGTAAGAGTTATGCCAAAATAAACTACTTAATATACAATATTCATAAATATTTAAAATTAGATTTAAATATCGGATCGGTGAAGGAATATATGGCGGGGGAACTCGCATGGCATCCAATAGAAATGTCAGGTATACTAGTGCTGTGAGAACGGCGATCAGCTGCGCTACTGGTCACGTTGGGCAAGACATACAAGCTCAAAGTGGATACAACCACTAATGTTTCTCTGCTCACCCCGAAAATAATATAACGTGACGATATATTTTTTAATTTGTATATAGATTTTAAAATATTTTAATTTACCTATATGAATTACATTAACATTTATAAACAAGAAAAATTACCTAAAAAATATACATTAATTAACATGTTAATACTATATATAAATATATTTACTTTTTAATGTGCACATTATAATGACCTTCATAGGTCAATAGACTCATAAGTATGATTGCAGTAGCGTTCATTCCATAAATGCATGAAAGCATTGCATGCCCTTACGATAAGTAAGTCTGGATTAAATTCCTTTAATTTTAACAAAAAAAGAAACCTTTATATTCATGTCTATTCTATTTTCACGCCATCTATCTTCCCTACGAAAGTAATATAATATTTATTATCATTATACAATATTCAAATTCATTATGTGTCTACCCTGACCAGATACTCTATGCACGCCACTGTATGATTGTATAATTTAGTAGAGCACTGACCCTACTAAGAATATTCAAAGTAAATGCTATTGCCTACCTGTACCAACTTAGTAATGATAAATTAACAAATTTTAACAGGTTTATGATAATGACGAACTCCTGACCGATTTCGACCTTGAGGATATTTCCAAACCATATCAAGTAGGTGTGGGCTGCAGCTCCAATCAGCGGAGATGAGCTCGCTGATGGTTTGCCGTAACCCACCTTAGCGCAGAATGTTCTGTGATATGGTGGGCATGTCAGGACCGGCCACATAGTTGTGGGAAGCGGCCAAAGGTGGACGGTCTTAAGACGATCTCACTTCTCATCCAACTCAAGCCTGCGTCTCTTCTAAAACTCGGCCACGATGCCAAAAGACTCATAACCAGTGCCGAGATAAAACAACCGTTCAATGGTGTTGTAGAGAATTGATTCGTCTAAGTTTACTAGTATTCACGGATGTCCGGGCCCTCGGAAGTATCTGGATTCCCAGGCCCGGCGAAAGCGAAGAGTAGGCAGTGCTGACACCCCGATGGTTTTAGTCCGTGCAAGTCCAACACACCAGGGGAGTGGCCCTTAACATTCCCCTGACGATCAGAAGGGATTTCCACCGGGTTAACAAAAAAAAACATCACGGATGAATTCCTGCCGAAATGAACATCCATCAGGGACGAATTTTTTAAAAGTTATCATTGTTATGTTTTCACAATACCATAAAATAGAATGTTCCGTATCAGTGTGGTTGCATTGAACGATTTCTTTTTTTTTTTTTGAGAATTTATGTGATGATGATGATGTCCTAGCCGGTTTCGGCCACGGCGACTATTTCAACACCGGTTAAGAAATTCGAGGTCCAGTTTTTAGAAACAGTCAATTGCGCAGGAGATATTTAAGTGCATAACTGGACGCGCTGCCAGAAAAGCACTCTCTCGTCCGAGCTCCCTCAGGCCCGATGGAATGGAGAACCAGTACGATCGGGAGGGAGCGGGATGCAGGTTTGGTCGAACACTTCTTTAAACACCTGGTTGAATTGCGGTGTTCAAGGGATACCTTAGTCGCCTTTTACGACACCTCAGCAAGAAGAGGAGGGTGCTATTCTATTCTGCCGGCAGCCACCACGGCAGAATGTATGTAGTGAAATATTCTCCTACAAATTTTTACCTCTGGAAAAAAAAACGAAACAAACCAAACGTACACATGTGCCAATGTCCCTGAAAAGGTTAATAACATATGTAACTTTGATTCGTAGATAGACAGCTATATATATCCCTCTCTCTCACTTATGTGCGGATGAAGAGAAGTAATATGATTTCTATAGCAATAAACGTAAGATTTAACGAGACCATACACAGCGGAGGCAAAGAAATTATGCAGGCTGACGTCTCTCTACCATAAATAATAGTGTTTTTTTTTTTTAGGTTACGTTGAGGCGGACATGTATTTCTACATAAAAGTCCCAAAAATAAATAGAAAAAAGTAGGATCAGAGGGATCAGAGATAGGATAGGTTATTAATTTTGGCCGTTAGCTGGTGCAAGCCGGATACACCGTAATCGAGCGGCCTCATATAACCAAAATGATCCGATAAGGGTTCACCCAAGGCATAGATGGGCAAAATAATCAAATTAATGAAATGACGATTACATTTTGCCTATCTATGTTTTAAACATTAAAGAATAATCAATTGCATACAAATATACGATTCCTTATTGTTTAGAAGGGAATTAGTCATGATTACAGAGTAACAAAATTAAAATTACGACTACATTTTATAGACGCTTATCAGCAATCTGATTACATTTTGCCCATCTCTGACCCCAGGAAAAAAAAGCAGATTACACAGCATATTCCATCTGGTGGCTAGTTAAAAAGGTATTATCAAATTACACAAGTTTACATAAAAGTGTGTATTTTAAGGAGTCTATTTTTATTTAAATAAAAAAATATGGCAGACTATGTTGAAGGCAGGGACAGGCCTTTACAACTCAACCGGGCTAAGGGGGCGAGCACAGGTGCCCAGCCAGCAAATTTATGGGTTGAGTGGCAGTGTAAGAATACCCCTGTGTGTACGCACCACGACTTGGGTGCCCAGCCAGGGAATAACCCTACGAATGATCTTCTAGCGTTTCATAAGCGACTACCTTGAGAAGAAACGGGGAAAGAAACTCAAGGCTACCTCTACTAATTACATTTTATAATCTTTAAAATCCCAAGTGTAATTTCTTTATGGTTATTCTTTTATATTCCAATAAGATTTATTGACACCTCATTTTATTCAATATTTAATACTTTACCCTTGTTTTTCTTACCAATAGAAGTAATCATTGTGGACAATTACATTTATTGAACTAGTCTGAACTAGGTACCTCGTCAGGGACTATTAAATATTCTCGAGTGATAGAATCACTTGAGATTCAGTGCAAACTGGGAAATTTTAATCCTTACTCATTCCTGAAAGTCCCGAGATCACAGGCGGGAGCAGTGACTATTGTGGTTTTGTGCAGAAAATACTATCCAGAATTAAAAGATTTAATACTGGTGGATAGCTTCGCCAGGTGAGAATATATCCGTGCAAATTATAATAATGTAAATAGCTGGTGTCAATTCGCTGGCTATTCAATTAAGTTCATATACATTTATTGCATCTTATTTTTAAAAAATGCCTGTGTATATTGTTACTAAATAAAGTTTTTCATACTTAAAAACATCCTTGACTAGTAACTAGCTAATCAGTTCCTCACAGAATAGGTTACAGGTACAGAACAATATTCAAGACCTGTAGCATCAAAAGTAGTATCACTATTATTGAGCTATCAGACATTCAATGGTAAACTTGGTTTTAGAAAATTTTAACGTACTATACTTTATCCATATAACTCTGAACACTATTGAATTGTCAATAAAAAAGTATTAGAGAAGAAATGCAAAATAAAGGACAATTTATAAAAACCCTAAATATAAAAAAAAAAAACAGTAAATACTCCTTATGCATACAGGTCACATCTATATGGGTATCACATATCCTGGCTAGGACTAAGAGGGTCTCTAACTCTTATTGCAAGCGAGTCATTAAGCTGTAGAAAGGTCTTCCAGCAAGCATGTTCGTCCTATAACATTCGTCCTTTAATTGAAGGAAGAGAAGATATTTGTGCAAGCCAGCATGATCCCAGTCACTAATAATAAGTTTTTCTTTACTGTTGACAGTTGTCGCCATTTTAGGACTACACCATGCTTACCAACAGGTGTGGTGTAGTCAGGGCAAAAAATATCAGGTGAAAGATCAAATATATAAAACTTTATATTTATTAACATCTTTTATTCAAATGATAAACTCATTATAGCATAAAAAGAGAAAAAGGATTTATTTGGTACACAACACAGAAGGATAGGTTAATCAAGATACAAAATAAAAGCAAATACCCTATGCTGTGATGATGTGCCAAAGGAAGGTCAGCTCAGCAAATGATAAATTACCAGCGGAGCCACTCATCTCAAATTTTAAAATTTACTGTGTTTTCATGCAGAAAACAAAGAGGAAAGAAGGGAATAAATGAGTACAGATAAATGTCTCTAGACACTTTCAAAGAAACATAGAAAATTATATGGCTGGCTTACACACACACATACACCAACATAAATATATTACACAAACAAACCATATATATTAATATTATTTATATGCAGATACATACCAAATTAAAAAAACATACAAAAAAGATATTATACCAAAAAAAAAATCAAATCATAAAGATATGTATAAATTAATAAAATATTATTTATTTGTGCAGAATATAATAAAAATAACATACAAAAACAGAAGGTGAAAAATAAAATAACTCATGGAAAAACAAATTTCTAGCAAGTTCTCAGTTGAACATTGCACTGATTAATTTTCATAGAACACTTTACAAATTAACAACATCTTATGAAAAAGTGATATTAAACAGATTTTGTGATATTTTGATTGAGGAATTGTATTAAGTAGTTAATTGACTTGAAATTCCACTGATACACAAAAATGCTGCAAATATAGTTAAGGGCTTCCACTATGAATGTCTTCAGAGCCATATCAATTATTTAACCCTTGCAGTATCACTTTCAACTGGTCTGACAAATGAAGAAGGTGTTAGGAGTTTTCAAGCATCACAAGGGAACTTTTAACATAGTTTCCTTGTTGATAATTTTACTTTTAGACTGATCCGCCTGCATTATAGCTAACATATTGATGACCATGTCCAGTCCTCAGACTTTTTGATAAAACAAAAATATTAACAAAAATCTATTAGTCAGTGCTTTTATGTGAAACCCAGCCAAAAAACCCATTTATGTATAATTTTAGTTTCACTCCTACATGACCAAACAAAAAAAAAAGGTTCAATTACAGTTTATTTATAACAAAATACCTACAATACAATAAAAGTGTGGGTATGGGTTTTAAAAATGCGCAATTCGGACCATGGCCCAGTTAGCAAATTACGAAATAGCACATTCTAGTAGACACGGAAGAATACCTTATTAACGCAACGTACCTACGTGTTTATCAACGTGTTATATATAGATATGGTACAGGCATGTACAAAGAACAATCCCATAAGGGCTTATGCGTAGGAAAATTTGTATTTTACAATGGAAAGTCACAAAAGTGGAAATTATAAAGGTATAATGACCCATACACACCCCTTATCGATTTTGTAAAGGGCCATGACAATCAGCTGACGACCTTTCCACTACTTATTTACATGGAGGCCCTAAACGCAGTAGCTTCTTTGTAATAGTGATAACAAAGAAAAGGATACAGTTTTATCACATCTGTGTCCATGCGTCGTTTCCCAGCGCTCGGTGACGACATCTTCGTGATCTATTATTTATAAATCACAATATCGAACACGAACACTAGAAAATAATTCTCACACAGAACGCCGTTGAAACTAAATTATCGTCCACCAGCAGCAATCAGAAAAATAACATTGTAGAAAAACAATGGACATAGACCACAGACCATAATCGAGAAGATGATGTGTAATAAAAATTGTGTTGCTAGACCAAAACGATAATAACTCGTTAAAATCACTAGTTACCAATTTTTTTGTTTAGTTTAGTTACCAATTGTTATTTTTAGGTAAACTCTATTTCACCATAGAGAAAAAAGAAGAAAATGCGTCAATATTATAAAATAAAATCTCTAGTCTATGAGTCGTCATCAGTGAAACTTTGCGTGTGTGATCTAAGAAAATTATTTATAATTTTAGTTTTAATTATAGATTTCTATTCAATTTGTTCATTGTAAAGTTAGTTTACGAAGCGCGCGTGTGAAACGCGACGTTTTGACGGCACGTAGCAAACACGGAAACATGTGTTTTGATGTGAACATTTCATGATGAGATATGACAACAATTTGTGATTTACTCGTTAAATGAACGTTTCACGGTTATTGTGAAAATTAGAAACGGCTTAAACAGTGTACAAGTGGCGGTGATTGTAGTGTCAGACTGCTGGAAAGTTCGTGGGAGTGTGTAAGAAACTTCCGGTCGTAATGAAAGATATTCGATAAATGTTTCGGGCATATTGAAGTGAAGACCAGACTCGGACATGGCTAGCACAGGAATCGGGGTCTCCTTCGACCCTAATGATATGAACAGGTTTGACTTTTTTGTATATAAATACTAATAACATATATCTGCCCTTGATAGATGTAGGACCTTTAGAGACAAAATATAGAGTTTTTTGGCTGTTAGTCAAATTAATCCTTAAAAGGATGATAAACTATAGCTTACTATTGAAAATATATAACAATATATTTTCATTAGTCAGAATGTACATCATCAATAAAATTTAATAAAGTAAATGATTCATGAGTTACAAGTAATTATAATTTTTTTTGAAATATTACAAATCCCCTTTCGCATAACAGATTTATAAAACTTCATTTATTTTAATACTTAGCTTATTTATAAAGTTATCTAGGAAGTGTAAAAACTTAATTGAAAATTTCAGATTTTTTTTTAAATTTTCAAATGGTATTTATAAAAAAAAAATCTTAAATATTAACTAATAATTTATAGATTTTGTATAAATTTATCATAGTAATACAATGTAAATTATATAGGTGAATGTATAATATGCTTGATTTTTTTTTGCCTTGTTGATAATTTCTGTTATATTTATATTGAAACTTAGATCATTTCTTTAAAAAATTTGACCAATTTTGTTAATTTTTGTTAAAAGTACACATATAACTAAAATTTTAACTATGCATTTTATTTTCAAACATAAATAGATAAAACTTCCCAAGAGTATATTTATTTATCTCTTGTAAAATACTGAATAACATTATTATAGCACACACTAAATTCGGCCTGCTTTTAAACAAGCAAGTAGCCATACTGCCTTATCACATACACATTATACTAATAATCTTCAAACTTTTAGCTCTTCTAAAATGAAGTAGGTCTGTCATGTCTGGGATCTTAGACTACAAGTGTACCATATATATCTAGAATAGTGTATATATATCTAGAAAGCAGTAAATAAATCGTTTGATGTTTTACTGCTGTCCTAGTTGCAAAGTAGACAGGTTAATTGCCTTGAAATATAAACAGACAAACTTGATTGTCTATGTGATAAAATTAAAACTCTTGTCTTAAACAAATATACTTCATTTTAGTAATATTACATCACACAAAATCCTTTTTGGTTTAAGAAGAGATGCATTAGAGACAATATTCACATGGTCCTTGCATTTTGTGCCCAACAGGACTGTAGGCTACCTTTTTATATACACCTTTTTTTATATTTTAAATTTTACTTTTTATAAATGTCAATATGTCAAAAAAGAAAAGTATATGAATTGAATTTGTGACGTCGAACGGTGCACTTTATAACTATTAACAAAAACTGTTAATATTATTAATATATACATATTAACGTCTCAAGTTTCTTAATTCTCCTTCCTGTGTTGTGTAAACTCCTCCTCTACAGGACCAATAGCACAACTGATTGATATTCTCAGATACACCCTTCCGATTTCCCTTTTTAAATGTCTATTAAATGATGACTTAAGCCTACAATTAATTGGGGAACAATTGGTCATAGGTTCGAATTATGGCACATACATCTCGGTTTTTCTAGATTAAGTGTGGATTTAGGCACCACATGCACACTGGTGTAAGAAACCATAGTGAGGAATCCCACATGACATCTAAGAGAAATGTTATGTGAAAGTGCCTTGAAAATGGCAACCCAAAGTGATCCACTGATGTATCTCTGTTTACCCCAAAAAGGATATAGTGTAGTGTAGGATATTAACTGTATGTAACAAATTGTGTGAAATGTGCTGACATCCAAGATACAGGTAGTCTTAATTTAGGTGTCAGCTGACTTTAATGTGCTGCTTTGTAATTGTTTTTCTAATAAATAATTTATTTATTGTGACAATATTTTATTAATTGGTAAATTTTCTAAGATTATTACCAGTAGGTTAATTGTAATACAATTTCCATACACTCAACAGGTGTTACTTAAATTATGCATATTTTTGGTAGTGATATTTCAAAATACTATAAATGTTTAATGATCACAAATTGATATTTCTACATAATTATGAATTTCTTACCTACTCAACTAGTTGGTAGTCTTGTATTTTTGAATGAGTACTAGAGTTAATTTTAAGTGGTACTTCTTTGCTAACATTAATTTAAAAATACCTTAGACTCTGCTATACAGGGTGGAATCTTTTAGCGGGGCAGTAAGGAGAAGTGCCTTATCCATTGCAGTTACATGAAAGTGGTCTAGTGGTGGTGGAGACTATACATATTTTTTTATGGAATTCTGTTTCCCATTCAACAGATTTTCAAAAAAATGTACAGTTAGCAAAAAATAGGATTTTATACAAAAAAAATTTTGATGCCAATCGATCCTGTTACTAATATTGATTAAAAACTTCTAAGGGACCTACCATCGTTGGAGTACATAAAAAGTAACAAAATGTAAAAGACCCCTGTGTGTCAGACTCCTACTGACTAAAACCCCTCAGGGTGACCGTCAAATCGCTCTACCCAGGCCTGGGAATCTTTATTCTCCAGGTGCCTGGGTAGCAAATAGTCTATTTAGGCTCCTCCTCTGGGAAATGTGGGTGTAAAGAGCCCACTTATCTGAACCTCTATCAGGTGGCGCGCTGTACTTTACGCGCTGCCTTTGTCTTATCCAGACAGCAGATGGCTTGACTCTCCTGCCAGTTTTTTCGTCTGTAACGTGACCAGTAGTGTAGCTGATCGCCGTTCTCACAGCACTAGTGCATTTCTATTAGATTCCTTCTAGGATTTCTCACTATGTTTTCCATCACCCGTGGACATATAGTGTCTATATCCATGCTTATTCTGGAAAAACTCAGAGGTAGGACCACCTGGGATTCGAACCAAAGACATTCACGTTATTGTGGACAGATACAGGTCCCTTATTTACTACAAAACATTTGTCTATAATGTGGGAGAAATAAGTAGGAAAAGACACACAGGTGTTTTGTGAAACATGAAACATTTACTTTGAACACACAAGCCATCTAGTTTATCTATGAAATTTTGTAACATTTTTTTAATCCTGTGGCTGTTTTTTTTTATTGCTTACTGTGATGGCGTAGCTGATAAGTTTGTGAATGTTAGTTGGTTGGAATCCGGGGTCCTACCTTTGGGTTTTTACAGATTAAGTAATAAAGAAAGTAAGAAAAAAATATGAAGACAAAAGGAACAACACATAACATATACATTTATATAAAACAATGAAAGAATAATACATAGTATCTCATCATGTATCCTGGGCGCTGTCACCAATCTCAAAGAACACTTGGCTGGGCAAAGCTGCTATGTGTTTAGGCACCATATACTCATGGTGAAGAAAACATCATGAGGAAACCCGCATGACATGTAATAAAATGTTCTTATAAGTGCCTTGAGAATGGAGATCAGCTGCGCTACTGCTCATGTTGGGCACGACATATAAGCGCAAAGTCGATACAACCACAAGTGTATCTCTGCTCACCCCGAAAGGAATATAGCGTGATGATATGTTTTTTTTTTAATCCCCAGTTGGTATTTCCCGGAACTGTCAAGAGCGGAGGCAACAAGATTACTTCTCAACGAGACAGAAAGCGGAGTGTTCCTGGTCAGGGATTCTAAAACTATAACCGGGGACTTCGTACTTTGCGTCAGGTGAGATTATTCGACTTGATATGCCAATCGTCTGAACCATGTCTCTCTTTGGTCTGTCGCGTTTCGAAATCAGGTTGTGTATGCCTAGAGACCTTTGCTCGTGGTATATGACGGAAGGTATGACGAGTGCGGCTCTCAGTAGATTCCTTAATGGTTTCGGCCATTCATAGACGACACTGAACTTTTCATTAAGTGCTGTTTAGTCATATTGTCGAATCAGTATAACAAAAACTTAAACCGCGATGGTGGCTATTCTGTACTTATTGTTACTTTTGTAACTAACATGGGTTTTACATCTATTTATCATCACGCCTAATCCGTATTGGGGTAGACAGAATGAAACATCACTTCTCTCTATTCTTGCAAAACTCTTGCTTCCTTAACAATCATTAAACCTTTCATGCACGCTCGCTGATGCCGCGTACTTTTGACTTTACCCTCCATCAGAACTTTATTTAGTCTGTCTCGGTCAGCCTCGGCCCATACTTCCGCTCTCATTTCATAGTGTATATCTATTTCAGCAACGTTACATCATTGATCCTCTACACATGTCCGAGCCATCGAAGCATGCTTTTGTACATACTATCGATGACAATACCACTCAAGTCATTCTACCATTCCATTGATACCATTCTGTGTATCTGTTTGTTCCTAACGCGATCTGCAAGCGTTATTCTGCATATACAACGAAGAGATCGCATCTCCACTGCATTGATTCTATTTTCATACTTCTTCTGACATACCTAGACCTCACTGCCGTACAACAAAGCGAGCACCAAAGACGCTCTATGCACTGCTACTCGTGCTATTTGCGCAATGTTTTTACTATTTAGAACGGCACCCAGCGCACCATTAACTTTGTTTTTTAAATATTAAAGTATTTAACACTTTGGCCATAAATATGTGTACATGTTTTGTATTTTCTTTTGTTTCTGTGTGTTGTTTGTATTGCTGCATTTAATTTTCTGGTTTTTTGTTGGTTTGTGACGAAATAAATACATTTTCATTTCATTTCAAATATGGGGGCATCTGTCTCAGAGTAAATTCAATTTCTGTTTATACCTGCCTGCTCAATATAGGGGACTGGCAGGCGCCATCTTCTGTCTCTACAAGAAGGAATTTTTCAATAAGCATTTCAAAATAAATGTTTTGAACAGTAGCATGGATTTTTCAGAATTATTGAGTGCATTAAAGGGGTGAAAAAAAAACGTCAGGGTGAGAATGACCCCTTTTACAGACGGAAGATGCGGAAAAAATGTTAACAGACAAAGTGTTAATTTTTAAAAATAATAATAGAATTGTCAGAGCGCGTCATAAACTCGAAGAGCTTGTAATGCCAGTTCAAATGTCAACTTATTTTATAGATATAAATGCGTTCTTGAACTGCAAAAAAAAAATTGTTGTATCGTAGCATTGTTCAACT
The DNA here is from genome assembly GCA_036320925.1 of Automeris io. Classification (NCBI taxonomy): domain Eukaryota; kingdom Metazoa; phylum Arthropoda; class Insecta; order Lepidoptera; family Saturniidae; genus Automeris; species Automeris io. The sequence continues at coordinate 3,534,253 of JAUDJH010000034.1, read as the reverse complement.
GTCTGTCTTTAAATAAACACTAACTAAACACAGTAACACTATTTAGGCTTTTTAGGCTGTGCCGGTAAAGAGACTACGTCCTGTCAGAATACCCGCGCTGTAGAGTCTAATACGTAGAGTCCTTATCGGCGGCGGCCTAGTTTTTTTTTTATATATTGTCTTTTTGTTCCTACTTCTCCTTTCTTTCACGAATTATTTATTTGTATTATGTCGTCACTTTTGTCATGGCTGCTTAATAACGAAATAAATAAATATCTAATTTAATCTAAAAAGATAAACTTTTTACTAAAATAAATGCGGGCGTTGCCATGAAACGAAGTTAGTTTTATAATACTCACAAAAATAATGAAAGCAGGCTACAATTGGATTTGTTAAAACGATTACACGAGTCCCGACAGTGACCCCTTTCCCAAACTCAGGCCTGGGAATCGGAACAATGCAATATGCGAGATTTTATTTAACGTTTTGACTTACAAGTGCCCAATTTTAGAAACGGTACTTGAATTTAAAGTCGCTTTTAAACACTGATGAATCACAGTCGATCAAAGTGACTCGCTTCGGCTTGTTACTGTACTATATATACAGTTGTTCATATACCTAGAGACCTTCCGTCGTTGTATATATGGGTCGACATGACGATGGCGGCTGTCAACGGATTTACGTTCCGTGGCGGTTGCTGCCGTTCTTGGACTTCACTGTACTTACCATCAGGTGCAATTTAGTCACATTGCCGAGCCAGTATAAAGTAAAAAACACAAAATAATACATAATCCAATAAAATTTCTACTAATAATAGAACAATAATAATGTTGCTGTGGGTGGTCTAGTGAATAAGTGGATATTAACATTATCTATACTAATATTATAAAGCTGAAGAGTTTGTTTGTTTGTTTGAACGCGCTAATCTCAGGAACTACTGGTTTGAATAGAAAAATTCTTTTTGTGTTGAATAGACCGTTTATCGAGCAAGGCTTTAGGCTATATAACATCACGATGCAACTAATAGTTTCATAGGACCGAAGAAATAATGGAAAATGTGAAAAAAACGGGGAAAATTATTCATCCTTGAGGGCTTCTATTGCGTGCGCTGTGAAAACGGTTCAAGATACCAAAAATATATGTATGAAAGAATTATTCCTCATGAAATGATCTAAAAAAATGCCCGCGACAGTATATGTCTATCTTTTAAGATTAACTCACTAGAACCGTTTTTATAGTAATAAAATTTGGTCGAAATTAACGCATTATTTGTTAAGAGTTGTATCAACGTAATAATATTAACCTTTATCCAAATAAATGTGTTCTTGATTAAGAGTATTTAATTGTGAACAAAATTGTATTTGACATCACTTAATTTCAATGAACATCTTAGAAGATATTACAATTTTAAAATAAATAAGTAACTAAAATGCCCAAAATAACTATTCCACGCGGACGAAGTCGCGGACACAGCTAGTTAATAATAATAATAAAATAATATGTCGTCACGCTACACCCCTTTCGTAGTGAACAGAGATACATTAGTGACTGTATCCATTTTGCGTTTATATCTCGAACCCTACGTGACCAGTAGCGCAGTTGATCGCCGTTCTCACGGCACTAGTGCACATGAAATTTCTATTAGATGCCGTGCGGGTTTCCTTGCGCTGTTTTGCTTCTACGGTGAATAGGTCCCCAAATTCGTATTTCACATGGAAAACCCAAAAATACGTGCTCGTTATCGCTCTTGGACACCGGTCCTACAATGATGATGATTTATAATGAATTTCTCTACTGTCAGGGAGGATGACCGCGTGTCGCACTACATAATAAACCGCATGGTGTCCGGTGACGGCGCGGTGCGGTACCGCATCGGGGACCAGGTGTTCGCGGACATGACGGCGCTGCTGTCGTTCTACCGGCTGCACTACCTGGACACGACGCCGCTGGTGCGGCCGCTGCCGCGCGCGCTGGCCCAGGCGGCCGCCGCGCCGCCGCACCATCCACACCAGGTCTTGGAACTCGTCATAGCCAAGTTCGACTTCTCGGGGAACGTGAGTTGTGCCTCTTTTTTTTATGCTGGCTCGACACTATGAAAAGAAAGAAAGAAAACGTTTTATTAACAGCAGCCATATAACAAACATTGAACAATAGAACACACATAAAAGACCAAAAACATAAAAAAGAAAAACCAACCAAACAATACATAAAAAAAATGTTTAGGCCGCCGCCAATAAGGGCCCTGTCTCAGCTTGCGCTACAGAGCACTGGACTCTGCAGCGCTGGTATTCTGACAGGGCCCTGCGGTCGACACAGCCACTTCACCGGAACAGCTCCACATATACAAACTCAATTAAGTATTTCAGTTATACAAATATAAAATCATTTTACATAATATAATACAGAAAAGACAATCAATCAACAAAACACAATAAGCACAAAAGAAAAGAAAAAAAAACAATAAACCAATTTACACCTTTAAATACTATATATTATACCATAAAAATATAAAAAAAAACAGATCCACGCACATCCATGATATTAATTTTGTTCACATAAAAGATATTTGATGAACGTGGTGCGTGTTCCCTTTGTCCTGTGATATTGGCCCTTTTAAACGAAGCGTGAAGACATTTGTGCAGGCCGGCATGATCAATGCAACTATAGATAAGTTTTCTTTTACTGTTGACAGTTGTAGTCGTTTTTTTGTACTATGCGCCATTGATATCTAAAAAAACCCTATTTTTGAGTTTTTTTCTTTAACACGGTTTTTGAGATATAAATTATATACCTTTCTTTATTATTTTTTTATATTCACCCGAAGTTATCCGCATTTATAACATGCTCACAGTTTCACACAGATTATCCAACACTTTTCGTGTTAACTTTACAGCTCGTAACATTGATAGCAAGTTTTATAAGGTAGTCTAGAGTTGAAAGAAATTTAGTCTGTATTATTAGGTCGCCTAAACATTGTCTACATATTTAGTTCACGTATGACGCGGTACCTATAAATGTTGATGCCCGTAGTATGTATCACATTACCTTCCTTATGAGTTAAAAATAAATCGGAAGTAACATTGCGCGTTCCACATTCATATGTTTTCTATCAGAGAATGGCCTTTACGCAAAACATTGTTCGTATTTATTTCGTTGGTATGTGATACACTTATGGAGTTATGCGAGGGACGAATATTATGGATAGTCAATCTAACGGATATTTGTAATGTTTTATTACCCGTAATTGAGACTACAGTCCATTGTATCTCCCTACATCACCATCAGCCCCGCTTCTCGGATATAACTCGAACTCCGTTAGGACGCAGTATGCAAGCGATAATATGAATAGTACTACAGCTACTATAGTCCGTCAATATTATTGATACAAATCGGAGAATGACGGATAGAAATCGGATTTATTTATTTATTTAACACTAGGTTTACGGGTTTACGAACGTTTCTTATATACCTATTCTACCTATCTACGAAACACGACAAATTGACGCATGAACGAATACATATAACGAAACTTAGAAAGCAATATAATTACACTATAAATAAAAATGAAAACATATATTTATGAAAAGTTTTTATTATTCAATAATTTATTACACATTATTTCTATTTTTTTACATTTATTTTCCGTTTTTTTTTTACATAATTACTATATTTTGTTAGTACACTTTCCGCCAACAACCTTTTCAAAAATTTTGTTAGTTACACTTTCCGCCAACAACCTTTTCAAATATTTTGTTAGTACACTTTCCGCCAACAACCTTTTCAAATATTTTGTTAGTACACTTTCCGCCAACAACCTTTTCAAATATTTTGTTAGTACACTTTCCGCCAACAACTTTTTCAAATATTTCCTTAAAGTGTTATTGCTCCTATTTCTTTTACAAAAGCGCATATTATTCTAATGGACTTCATCGTTTGTCAGGATGAGGACGACCTGCCGTTCCGTCGCAACGAGCGGCTGATGGTGATCAACCGTGACGAGGAGCAGTGGTGGACGGCGCGCAACAGCCAAGGCCGCACTGGCTCCATACCGGTGCCCTACGTGCAACGGGTGAGCCCACGAAACAGCCCTTTGTACCTTTGTACACTTGATCATAACTGTATTGTCTCTACAGGCTGTTACAAAATTATGAAATTCCAATTTTTTTTTTAATCACCAGGGAAGTATACTGCAACATAAATATAATGAAACAATGTGCAAAAGCTACGCGGGCCGGGATAAGGTTTGACTTATGCCGTTGCACAAAATGCACCCTCGTAGGCGGGATGATTTATAAATAAAAAGAAGATTGCGATAACTGAGACAATGAGAAAAGTACTTACCGAGCAGCGGTATTCCAGGCACTTTACAACCACTCACTATGTATGTATTTTAATGCGAATGTGGAGTATGGTTTCTGAGCAGTTGTGTTGTGTGTTGCGAGTTTGAAAGGATTAATATGCGATTATAATGGAGAAGGAAAGGATGCGATGCGATGTGTAGTTTTAAAAGATGCGATGCGGAGTTTGGTTAAAATGCGAGAACGTTAAGAAGGTAAGAATGAATGATTGATGAATGTTCGCCAGGTGGCGTTGGGGATTCGGTGCGTTTACATTATTAATTTTTTGATGTTCTAGAGTTGCGCCTTTTGGCGTGACTAAAAGCAAAAATATGACAGAGACTGGAAAGCCCTTTTTTTGGCCCAGTGGAAATCGTCATGGACCATCAGGGCAGCGCTGAAGGCCGCTACACAGGTGTGTCGAACTCTTGCCGACTAAACTACCAAGGTGTTCCTCCGCCCGTCTGCCGAGTGCTGGGGGAGACAGGACAGCTTCTTTACGCAACTCGGCGACATCGGGCTTTTTTAAGGGTATTATGGGATTGGGATTATTTAATTATGGGAGGGGTGATGTAAAGAGCCACTCCGATAAGATTACATACAACACTTTTACTTTTTTTTAATTAAAAAATAACATTATCAATAAAAAATTTGTTTTCAGATTTTAGATCCGGCCGGGGAACCGTACCCGCCGTCGGAGGCTCTGAACCATATCGGCGAGACGACCAGTCCGCCAGCTAACAAGCATCCCCAAACGCGGACCTATATGCAGGTAAATATAATCAACAGATCTATCAAGAAAAGCAAAAATTAAAAAAAAAGCAGTGATCTTAATAATTTTTCTCATATTAATCTGTGGCTGCTAGCGACAATTCCCGCCAAATGCGGTCACGTCACACCTTGAATATCAACATTGAAAATCAGCATCGATTAATGCGGGTGCTGATACTACGACGATGCGAACAATCAGCTAGTGGAAGACCTGAAAACACTCCCAGCGGCTCCACGTTTTGATGATTTGAGTCTTGAAGATTAAATAAATATTTATTGGGTAGACTCGGTTTGTCGTCTGCCTCTTCTACACCTTCCACTTTGTGTAATTGAGGTCAAAGGTAATTTAAAAAGGTAAAATATAATTGAGGTGTAGTTTCCCTCTAAATTATATAAAAAACTAGCAAACCCGGCGAACTTCATTTCGCCACCAGATGGCTTCGTTTTGGTTTTTAGTTAGCGTTTGAAAGAACGTACGCATAATAAATGTCACATGAAATTAACTGAGCACAATACAATGAGTAGCTGTCAAACAATGTATAACGCATCGGCGCCATCTACTTAAAATACTGGTGCGATCTGCTCCACCACCATGCAAAACCATATTGGTTTGTAGTACATGCTATGTATCAGAGATGGCGCTGTATGTGAATAATGATTTTCCCCGTTTTTCTGCTTTTCTGTTGAATTTTTGCTGAATTTTGTTTGCTATAAACCTCACGAAGCCCGAGACCTTTCCAACGAATGCAAAACCGTGGAAATCGGTTCATGTGTTCTGGAGTTATAGCGTCAGGAAGGAAAACCGGACTTATTTTTATATAATAGATATGGCTGTTATTTTCAACAACCCTGATAGAGTCGAACACTGTGCCTTACATTATACTTGTTCCCTTCATTTATATCTATAATCTCAAAATCAATCATCAAATATATCTTCGGCTGTACTAGGATTAGATTAAATCAATCTGAGAATGAAACCCTACCACCTTAGAACCACCATGCACCATCGTCCATCGTCTTGTATAAAAATAAAGGATTTATTACTAAATTCGTATTTAAATAACATTATCTCTTTCCAGCGTACTCTCCCAGCATTGGCCAGAGTGAGACAGACGAGGATACCCAACGCTTACGACAAAACAGCACTGAAATTAGAGGAGGGTGACATTATCAAGGTACAGTATTAACAAAGGATTATATTAGGATATAGAGGGGCGTTATAGATATACCTTACTAATATTATAAATACTTTAACAGAAATTATACATGAATTATATAAGCGCCGGGATGTTTCTTGTCCCGTCTGCCGGAGACATGGTTATGTCAACTTTCTCACTTTCCGGCGAAGTCTGCCCGTCTTTTTTGCAATTTGTGAGAAGTGGTGTAAATAGCCACCCTACGTCACCTGTTGCACTGGAACGGTGTGCGGGAACACGTCACACACCACTCGCTCCTGGATATTGGGCGGAGCACTCGCTCAAGTGCGCTGCTTGGCGTCAATCCGTTATGGAAGAGGGCCTCTGGTGAAGGCTCCCCTCAGTCCAGTCCTAGCGGGGTGGCGGTGGGGTTTTCGAGGGCCAAAGGTCCTCCCAATTCGTTTACGCCGCTTCTTTTCCTTTATCACGTCCTCGCAGTAAGAGAGGACCACCTGCCATGCTCTGTCGCTACCGAACATCACCTTAGCGAATGCCGACAGCGAGATATCAGCGTCCACCTTTACTTTTGAGGACCCTTACAATATCACTGCTAATTTGATTAAAACCACTGTTAAACCTTAAATCAACTTATTTATTTTTTTAATCTTACATCGATCTCTTTACGATCGTTTCCCAACCACACCCTCGAAAAACGCCGTTTTGTGTTTTGATATGACAATACTTTGATGACCGGCACATGCCTGACAATTATACCAGGCAAAGTAGGCGAGCACTGCTCAGTCAGCGAATTTTTGGGTTGAGTGGCAACGCAAGGGCACCCCTGTGAGTACGGACCTCAACTTGGGTGCCCAGTTAGAGAAATAAACTTAACAATAAGCTACCAGCGATCTGGAAGCGATTACCTTGAGAAGAAATGACGACAGAAACTCAAGAATGCGTTGGAGTGGAGCAAAACGGCGATTCTCCCATCTTTTCTATCCTTCCATTTACTCGCTTACATATGTTCCGGAACGGACTGAATCCATAATAATATTTTATACTTGTACAGCAATTCTACTTTAATGTAAATTGTTCCAGGTGACGAAAACGAACAAAAACGGTCAGTGGGAGGGCGAGTTAAACGGCAGGACCGGACACTTCCCGTTCACGCATGTCGAGTTCTTGGAGGACCTTACCAGTTAAATAGATAAAATGCAACAAATCGTACGCACAAATACACACTAGCCTACTATACATACTACATCTCTATGACATGGTCATAATTCATAAACCATGATATTTTACACATATTTGATCAATTTTACTTCAAAATTAGATCAACTAAACAAGATATGTAAAAGGAAGACTATTTTTTTAAGTAATAGCACCCTGTAGCGGATCGTGCCGTCTCGCTCACACTCGTATAAAATAAACGCATCAGGTGATTGATGTACTAATGATGATGTCCTAGCCGGTTTCGGCCACGGCGACTGTTTCAACACCGGTTAAGAAATTCGAGGTCCAGTTTTCGGAAACAGTCAATTGCGCAGGAGATATTTAAGTGCATAACTAGACGCGCTGCCAGAAATGCACTCTCTCGTCCGAGATCCCTCTGGCCCGATGGAAAGGAGAACCAGTACGATCGGGAGGGAGCGGGATGCAGGTTTGGTCGAGTTTTCCCTTCTCTAAGCACCTGGTTGAATTGCGGTGTTCAAGAGATACCTTAGTCGCCTTTTACGACACCTCAGCAAGAAGAGGGGGGTGCTATTCTATTCTGCCGGATGTACTAATAATACGTGGCCATATACATTATAATTATAAAGTCAGTTTAAAAATTATGATTTGATTTCCATCGTGGAAGAGGCCTCTGGCACTTGTGGGAGGCGTGTAAATCAAAAGGCAGTTTTAGCTGGAATTTTCGTTATTATTTATTTAGTGCGCGTTTGACACAATTTGCGTGTGTTAGATATCGGAGGTCATTTCTCTCACTAGTACATCGAACTTCAATTAACCTTACAAGTACAATGACTCCATAACGCAAATATTAAAAATGTGTTTTCTTTATGATGTGGATGTCATAGACTAATGATGTAACTTTAAATTCCGGCGATTTGAGTTTACATCCGAGTCTACTGAGCGATCATCGACTAAATAATGAACCACCCTCCTCCCTCTGCCTTCCATAGTAGAACCATGCGCGCGGGTTTACAGAGTCACAGCTATGCGTCAACTCGCATCCCGGCCAGGACTAAGAAGTTCTCCAATTCTTACCACAGCAGAGTCGTACTGTGCAATGCTCTTCCAGCGAGCGTGTTCCCAACGGCATATGATATCGAGTCCGTTAAACGAAAAGTGACGAGATATTTGTGCAGGCCGAACGGCATGAACGCTGCGACTATCTATAAGTTTTTTTAACTTTTGATAGTCGTTGTCATTATTGGACTACATCGTACTTACCATCAGGGGTGCTGTGGTCATCGTGCCGTGTCAGGATAAAAAAAACCACCTCCATACATATCTATACAGATTATTCGTATTATTTGCTGCCGGCAACATCAGTGCTCCTGATGATTGATGCTGCTTTGATAATCTGCCTTTAAAGTCTCCCATTTCACATCTCTTGTTTATTAACCCGGGAGGAATCCTTCACAAGCCTTCAGGGTGCCATGAGGGCAGCACCCCGGTGTGCCAGACTCCTGACTAAAACCTTTCGGGGTGTCCCTTCTACCCGTCTACCGGAGCCAAGGGCACGCCCACACTTCCTTGGCCTTTTTCAGACTTCTAACTAATTATAGAAGGGTGGTGAAAAGAGCCACCCCTCACTCATCACAATATATTGTCATTAGGGGAACAGATCGCGTACCACTCACGTCAGGATATATGGACGGCGTCATCCAGACTACTTTTTCACATTTGAAACAACTAAATTTAAAATGAAGTTTTCAACAGTGGTTACAAAGAGCCCACAATGGGAATTGAGGGTTAAAAATAAATTTATACGAATGAAAACGTACTATTCGTTGGCAACGGACTGAGACTATTCATGCCCACCGAATATGGCGAAATTTCATTTCTTAGCTTGTCGCTAATCGATTTGGCACAGCATGTGTTACATATACATAAGTTATGCTTAATACAGGATGTTTCAAAATTCAATAAATTTTTAATGATTACAAATTTATATTTCTACATAATTATGAAATTCTGACCCACTCAATTGGCTTGGAAGTCTTTTATTTTTGTATATGTAATAGAATTTACTTTCAGTAATACTTCTCTGCTAATATTAATTTTAAAAAGCCTTGGACTCCGCTATATAAAATAATAATAATATATCGTCACGCTATATCTCTTTGGGAGTGAGCAAAGAGACATGAGTGGCTGTATCCACTTTGCGCTTATATATCGTGCCCAACGTGACCAGTTGCGCAACTGATCACCGTAATAGCAATTAAAAATTTAAATAATACAGTTAATATTTTTTTTTACATTCAAAATTGAAATTACCGTTAAATAACCGCTTCCGTTGTACTAGTGTTAAAATAATAAACTGCTATGGGTTGACATCTACCCTATATTCGTATAGTCGATATTTTGGGGCGTAACATGCAAAGTTACAGAATAAAGAATATTAAGATTATAACTTCGCCAAGCGATTATAAATAGATGTTTGACTGTACCGGATTTTTTTTAAATATTAACTGCACGCTACTAATACGCCTTTATCATAGCGTAAACGTTGTTCATAATAATGGAATTGATATATTAAATAGTAAACATAAGGGAAGACGAGGGAAGAAACTAGTTTATATTGAAAAAAAAATTAAAATCCATAAAAAAGCTTGTCCGTCTACAATTTGCAAAAAATCTCTGATTCAACGTGTCTGTGCAACGAGAGAAAGAAAGATATACAGGATGATTTTATAAGCGAGGATAGCATTACAGAATACAATAACCTGTACCTTATTGTAATAAAAAGTGTAAATAACCATATTCCTTAATAAATTATTTAAAAATATATCCATGAACAAATGAGAATTGATCCGTAAAAAGTGTAGACACCGCAGCGCGTGTGGCGCGCGATTGATTGGCAACTGGATAAAGATCCTTTTATGTGATTTTAGCTAAACAAGTATTGATTCGTTCTCCCTTCACACTGTATCCTGACTTAGGACAGGCGAAATATCTACTTAATAATTAATTATTATACATTCATTCTAATCGAGGGCTGAAAGGCTATTTGGTTTCACCGACATTTTTTGGTGATATAGTAATATATTTTTGAAATCAGTAAAAAACGCTATATATATATATGTGTGTGTGTGTGTGTGTGTATTACTATATCAGCAAAAAATGTCGCTTTAATCAAATAGCCTTTCACCCCTCGATATGTTTATTTGTCTATAAATATTATGGAACTTTGTTGTTTTTAATTTATTTTTACAAAAATATTAAGGTATCGCTTTTTAACATATTTCGAATTAGAATCGAATGCTGAATATCTTTGCTGTTTACCTAAAATTACGTAAAGGGAACTTTATTTAGTTACCAATCAATAGTGCGCCACACGCGCTGCGGTTTCCACACTTCATTAATGTTTCTTTATGATTTGTTAGGGAATATAATTATACACATTTCTATTAGTAGCAAGAAGGTGCAAATTATTACCTCTAGAAATATCTCCCTCATTTATTAAATCATCATGTATATATATTTAGAATTATAGTATTACATTGAAAATTATACAAAACACTTGGAATCGTCTTAGCTTTGCTAATGTTGCCAAATATAAATTAATTTCTTCATGAAAATTTTCATCTGACGTTCTTTTAATAAATACATCGAAACAGTCGCAGGCTAAGCTTTATTGACGTAATTTTGACTTAGTGTACTTACACTTTGCTCAGAAATTAGGTTCGTTTTTGTCTTGAAACTGAATAGGATCGGTGACTTAGGATATACTTTGAAATTAACACCATCCGTATGTGGTGGACGATTCTTATATCCGCACGAAGAGATTCGCTTCTACATTCATCATGCTTCCAGCGACTATATTTCCACGATATTATGACATTGACGCATTTAACCCTTAACTTGGCAGAATGTTCTTTCTTTCAATATCAAAATAATATTCATACCGTTTAACCCTTATGTTCCAAGAATGTCTAATAGAAACTAACCGTGCGTTCAAAAACTGAGAAATTACCTAAATATTCATATAAAAATATTAAGTTTGCGTTAAAAACTTATGGCAATAGGTTTTGTAAATTCTGACGTATCTCCACAGATACACTGTCAAGAAAAGAGTTAAAAGAGTGAATAAGCATTTGTAGGGCGGACGCTGTTCATCCTCAGACTCATCTTCACCTCTCACTTGGTGTGATTGAGGTCAAGCGCCTGCCTATAAATTCTTAAAACAAAGTAATATAATTCCTAATGTTTGAGTAAAATCTAAACAAAGTCATAATGGCGTCTATAAACCGCAGCCTCACTATTTATAAAACGTATTTAAATTTTGTAATGCATTATATTTAACCTGCTATATTGCTGGCATTTCATTATTAACGTTGTATAATTATATCATCACGCTGTATATAGTTCGGAGTGAACAGAAATATGTCGTCTCTCTGCATCAAAAATTATAAAATATAAAACGCATAAACCATTAGGTAATTATTTAAAATCGTCTTTATACGCGTTCACCAAAGATGGGCAAAATGTAATCAGATTAATGTAAAACGATTACGATTACATTTTGCGTTTTTCTTCATTAATAAGACTGCATTTTGCTCATCTATGTTTTAAACACTACAGAATCCCAGATTGCATACACATTTATAACTCCTTAATGTTTTGAAGGGATTTAATCATGATTACAGAGCAACAAGATTAAAATTACGACTACCTTTTGTAATCATTAATCAGATTACATTTTTCCCGTCTCTGATCGTTATAATAGTATATCGCTTTCGGGGTGAGCAGAGTTACATTAGTGGTTGCATACTTTGCGCTCATATGCCGTACACAATGTGACCAGTAGCGCTGCTGATGACCGTTTTCACAACACCAGTACACGTGGCATTTCTATTAGAGGCCATGAAGAGTTCCTCACGATATTTTCCTTCACCGGAGAACATGTGGTGCTTAAATCCGTAAGTAATCTGGCGAAACCCACAGGTACGTTACGGGATTCGAGCCTACAAAACTTCGCGTTGCCGTAGTTGGAAACCGATCCATTACCCGATAAGCCACCACAGCTAGATTATAGTAAATTAGTTTAAATTAAAAACGAAAGGACTGGAAAAAATGTTATGAAGTAAAATTTTTGTATTTTATATAATAATGAAATGCCATCAAATTAATATCGTGATATATTAAATTATACTATAGACAAAAAATCCTAAAATTTTCGCAGAATTAATACATTTTTAACTCGTTCGTAGAGTAGGCATCGTTACGCAAAATCATTGCAAATCAATGTATATTTAAATATACTTTAGGTATATTAACCCTTTCGCTACGGCAGCGGAAGACCTCTCTACAAAGTATTGCGCAGCAAACGGAGCTCCGCGCTGCAAGTGCGCAAATCTAATGCCAGCGTAGTCGCGCAGCAAGGACGGGACAAAGTAAAGGCTCTAAACGATTTTCATTCGTTTTCAGAAGAAAAATAATACAAGTGAATAAAATATAGTCACCCATCGTGTATTTTGTTTATTATATTTGCACGTTATATTCACATCAATAAGATAGTTTCTTGAAAATGTATGTTTTAATGTGTTGTATTTTACAAGTCTGAGATAGTCTAACCAGTTTTGTGAATGAAATAAAAAAAATAATAAGCTGGGTTTTTCAGCCGGCGAATATAGTCACCCATCGTGTACAGGCGGCATTTTTTAGCTGGTAATTAAGAGTCACCGTTAGTAGCGAAAGGGTTAAGCATAATATAGCTTTTCTTAAATAATTCAACTCGGTCACAAGTTTCAAGAAGCGTATATACCATTTAGAATATTTTTTTGTACATATTTATTACATTTTTTAATTATAAGTACAATAACGGGTCTTATGCGCGAAGAATCCTACTCGTCTGCTCGTGACCATGGCGTGTGTAACCAGGCCGAAACGTCGATACAAAATTAAAATTAACTTATGTGTTACCGTATAAGACCCGGTTATGTAATTATAAATGAGTGCGAAATGCAAAATGAATTGTGTATTTTTTATTACACATTTTTTAAACAATATGTAAAAAAATTAAAACAAAGGTTTCGTTTATTATTTAGTTTCTTTTAATAAGAAGTCATTAATCAATCAATCATCACGTCATCGCTCACTGTCAGGCAGCTGCCAAGCTATACTGTAATGGTATTATGTCGAAGAAGTAGGAGTTTGGATGCAGCTGCGGCCTTCAGCCAACAAAACCATGATAATCATTAATCGTGGAGTAGTCTATGACAGTCTGTACTTGTGTACTGTGATTACGACCCAGTTCGGGTAATCGCCCTACCACCTCAATGGACATACAAGCGTAGTAGGGATGTTTACTTAGTTAATACTACAACTAAAATTAGCGGGAGGGATATTACAGCGTCCATTTTTTCACGTTACACTGATCCAGCAAAATTTGTCTAGCCAGATCTATTGCCGGCTTCCTACATCCAACCCCTATTACTTAGGCTTACCATAATTACGAAGAGCCAAACGGGGACGCAGAAGAGAAAGAGGCTCATTTTCATTTTGCTTTTCGCTTAATTAGTGTTTTTCATATTTGAAATGCAATCAAAATTATTATAAATTAAAAACATATTAATAAATGTGAATATATTTTTTATTGAAAAGAAAAAGAGACGCCGGGACTGGGATCTCAAACCGGGACTATCCCGGTTAAACCGGGACGTATGGTAAGCCTACTATTACCAAATGTTGTTCCATTCTACTCAACACTTAGGTCTACATCGGCTTCTGTGGCCATCACGCTTTGTTTTTGTTACTATACAATACGTCCGATCACTCTGGCATTCGCCACAGTAATGTTCACGCGACTAGTCGTGACCTGACATTTATTAACATACACGTACACAATGACATTTTTATGGGTATATTACAAACAGTATGACGTGTTGCTTCATCAAAATACGCTCTGTAAAAATGTATACAAACCAGTCGTTTTACTTGCAGCTTCCTGCTACTTTCTGCGACATACCGCCTTCACTCCCTATATAAATACAAATCGTAGGTACAGTTGTCAAATATGAGGGATCATGCCTAGATTTCATAGTTCTATTTATACACGACTTTCATAATTTTATGTTATTAGTGTGAATGATTAATTTGTTTTTATGGTAATGTAAATATTAGTTTATGTAACCTTTCACTTGTGACCGATTGACTGTTAGGGGTCGTCCATTTAACACGTTACGCAAAATGCGTATATTTTGTGGCTTTTAAAAATATCACAGTTGTAAACTTCTGACGACAAGCGTAACTGAATCGCGGAATAAAATCTATTTTTCAGAGGGTTTTAGTCTGTTATGTCTTTTAAATGAATTATTTATGTTTAAACATGATTTTTTACTGAACTGTTTACACTTCAATGCATAGGAAGGGATGTTAAGACAGGTAGAGAGATAAAAGGAGGTAATTTTTTTGTTTCATTGTACGCTATCTGTTGTTCACCTACTGAACAGTTTCAGTATTACTGGGCGCTTGGTTTGTCTTATATTTGGTATTAATAGCTGTGTTACTAATACGCCGTATTAAGTGGATGACCCTTTACTTATTAACATGAAATCGGCCAACAGATGGTGTCGTTCGAAGCGCTAACCTTCCAAAATATAACAATAGTCAATATTTTTATATTTGCTGATGCAAAAAGTATTTAGTATTAGTATTAATATAGACTAATCGACCCCTTATACGTA
Source organism: Automeris io (assembly GCA_036320925.1). Classification (NCBI taxonomy): domain Eukaryota; kingdom Metazoa; phylum Arthropoda; class Insecta; order Lepidoptera; family Saturniidae; genus Automeris; species Automeris io. Next base: position 3,519,112 of record JAUDJH010000034.1, on the reverse strand, counting down.
AGTAGTTGTTCAACATAAAGATGGTATTTCCACGAAGGCCGCTGCATTCTGCACCCTGCTTTGTCGACATACTACTTTTATATTCCTTCCTATTATGTCAGGATTTTAGCTTAAATATTGACAATTTTAATGTACAAAAAATATACCTGGGCAGGCATTAAAAATATGTTTTTATTTGAGTTGTATAATTTTTATATTGTGATTTTTTCGACACTGTATGAAAGAAAAAAAATGTATGAACATGTATATTATTACATATGTAGTGAGTCTTCTATGGGCTATATACAAACTTTTGTATTTTTCTCAAATTAATGGAATAACATTTTATACATATTTGAGAGTTCATAATACTTACTAATTTTCTTATAGGAATGCTAGATTCCTAAATAGTTTCTAAAATGAAATAATGATTTATATGAAGTATCAATTAAATTAAAAATCACATAACAACCATTTATTCTATGCCCATGCACAAAGTAAATTTTACTTAACCCTTTCGCTACGGCAGCGGCAAGCCTTGCTGTAAAGTGTATCGCAGGAAACTGAGCTCCGCGCTGCAAGTGCGCGCATCAAATGCAAACGCTGCAAGTGCGCGCAGCATACACGACCAAAGTTTTGCCTCAAAATGATTTTCATAAGTTTTTAGAAAAAAAATAATACATTTGAATAAAATATAGTCACCCATAGTATAAAAACGGTGTTTGTTAGCTGTTGACTATAGTCATCAATAGTACCGAAAGGGTTAAAACCACAATAGTATCTTCCCTGTATAGTTACGTAAGAGGGGTCGAGTATACAGTGTGATGCTTTTGTTTGGATCTTTAAATGTTGATTTTATATGTAGTTTATCTTGGGTAACTTTGACAGATATGAAACACTGTTGATCACTTTTTCATAAATTAATGTTGGATAGTAAATTAACATACGATATTAACAACTTTCTTGTTCTTGGTGCTCAGGTGATGATATAAATTTAGAGGATTTATAAACCTAGATTATTCCAAGATCTCTTATTTGCACCATGTTAAAATTGCCCCTGCGAATCGGGGAACATTGACATCTAATTTCATTGACTTTATAAATTAGTGGCAGTGAACATTTCTTGTGATTCGGGTTACCTTGGATCAATGTTTTTCTGATATAGATTTTAATCTGTCAGGTAATCGATCTTAACATTTTTGTTTAAAATAAAAATTTTAAAAGTAGAAAACCAACCATTATGGTAATCATATTTGAGAGTACATAACCAGCCAACTTTACTAGTTTTTAAGCCAAAACGTTGAGCGAAATCACAAAGGACCGGTCCTTAGAATAAAGCCATAATTAAAAAATCAGATATTCATAATTTTCAGAATTACAACACAAAAATTCGACAGTTACCCTAAATGTCAAAATTACCCTAGACAACTGTGTTACGTTAATTAAAAATATAGACTGGAACATATTTATTCTTTAAAATATAGTATTTCTCGATATAGGTTTTAAGATTCGTACTATATGGTGTAATATGTATACAATGTAAACAAAACAAAAAATAGTATTTTTAGTTACTGTAAGTATGAAGCAAACAAAATCATCACACTGGGTAATAATTTGTAAAATACTGAGCTCTGTGTGTGAATAATTGAACGGAGTGAAAGCATACCAAATGTTATTAAAATTGTATAAAATTCATAACTGAAATATATTTTGAGATTATGTGTCATATTAATGTACACTGTAAGTTGTGGAGTAAGTAATTTTGTCTTATTTTTTATTAAGTTATGTGTAACATTTTAGTAATAAATATTAAGCAAAATTTTTTTGTTTTATTAATCTACTAATATTTACCCAAGATGTTAATTTAGGTGTATTTTATACAGTTGGTCCATAAAATAGAGATATGAAATCATACGCAGAGATGGGCCAAATGTAATCTGATTAATAATTAACGATTACAAAATGTCGTAATTTTAATTTTCTGGCTCTGTAATCATAATTAAATCCATTTAAAACATTAAGAAATCATAAATGTGTAAGTAATCTGGAATTCTGTAGTGTATAAAACATACATGAGCAAAATGTAGTCATATTAATGGTAAAAAACGTAATCATTTTTATTAATCTGATTACATTTTGCCCATCTATGATTCATATGAAAAAAGTGCCTCCGGGCCGTGTGCCAAAAATCAATCAATTAATGCAACAGCTTACCCATATAATAGATTTATCTTTTTCTTAATTTCTACACATGGTGTAAAATTGAATTGATTTGAAGCCACAATATCAGTGATCAATAAATAATATATTCTCAAGCTATACCCCTTTCGGGATGAGCAAAGATACATTAGTTGCTGTATCCACTTTGCGCTTATATGTCATGACTAGTGATGAAAATGCCCGGGAATTTTCCCAAAGTGCCCAAAACTTGTATGGGGAATATTCCCGGGAATTTACGAAATGTTCGCGGAAGTGCTGGGCACTTTGGGAAAATTCCCGGGCATTTTCATCACTAGTCATGACCCACGTGACCAGTAGCGCAGTTGATCATCCTTCTCATTCCACTTACGCATGACACTTCTATTAGATGTCATGTGGGTTTCCTCACGATGATTTCCTTCACTGGTGTGCATATGTTCCCTATATCCACTTGATCAATAAGTAGTACTAAAGTGATTAAGAGTTTGCGCTCCACTCCGTTCATACCAAAAGGTAAGTGAGCAATACCAATGGGTCCAAGTTGGAATTCTGTCTATAAGGGTATCGTCAAAATATATATTAGGCATATCCTTAACAAATATTGGGAAAAAAAAATCGAACGATCTCTCTTTTTTTACTTGTATACAGTACTCTAAAGATCGTACTTAAATTCAAGATTTTATCTTACCGTAGAGACAGTAAAAACCTGAAAGCACTGGTGATTTAATTAAGTGATAAAGAATAATCACTAGCCTGAGACTTAAGTTAACACTATGGCAAAAAAACGCTTGCGAAATAAGTAAAACAAACAAAACAACAACCTCCTGTTATAATTTTTGCCATTTTAATTACTGTAAAAACTTCTCTGTTAAAAAAAAAGAATCTTGATATTGGCATATATGCGTGATGGTCTTTTTCCATCAATGAAGAAAACGCTAGTAAAGTACCAACCGATACAATTTATGTAAAAATCGATAAAAAATTAATTAATATAATATGTTATGTACTATAAGAAAATAGTTATAGATTTTTAGGAGCCATGTTAGTGAAATGAAAATAAATTAATCTTAGGTCTAGACTTATTTGTAAAAAGATTAAATATGTACAAAACCAGGAACCGAATGTTACTATTAACTATCATGTTTTCTCTAACATGAAAATATATATTTTATATTTATGGTTAACATCCAAATAAATTATTTTTAAATAAATTATTCCGTAACGTAATATAACTGATCATATTAATTGTATAGAAAGTACCTGTGTAAATTATATAGATAATATTATATTTTATTGTCAAGTAATAAGCTTTCATGACACAAGTAGTTCTTCTTTCGCTAATGTTTGATGTTTTGCAGAATATTTATTGACTATTTTCTTTTTCTCGCAAGCCATAGACAAATGTTTTGTTTGTACATACAAAGCATAACGTACATTAGAAAAAAAGATTTATAGATGTTTTACGAAACGCGATACTTTTACTCTGGACGCACCATTACTCGATCTATATGTAATATTAATCGATTAAATATGTCGCGCTTAAATAATCCATGTCGCGCATCGCTAGTTTGAGTTTTGGCATTCGAATTTAGACTATGGCGGCATCGATAAAAAAATATGAGAGATTATTATTATTATTTCTATAACTATTTACTGAAATTGAAGCTCAATTTATTTATATATGTAATAGAGTGATTATTTTCCATAGAAATTGTTTATTCTTTCTTGCATAAATTATATTAACTTTAAATATTATCTGAGTAGCTATATTGTGAAAGTGTATGTATGTTTGTCAGTCAATGACGACTCAACCACTTCATCGATCAATATGGAAAGTGGCACAGATTCGTCTCAGGTTTTGATCTATCTGTGAATTATACAACTATTTTTATAATGTTTCTTTACAAATAGCATTAATTAGGGTCAAATAAATCACCGTTACAATAGTTATTTGGAGATCAATGAACTTATAGTGGTCTAGGCTACATAAATACAATATTGTTTCATGTTGAGTTAAAAAGTCTGCCCAAAAACAAGATTTTTAAGTTTATAGAGTTCTGTGTGCATGTAAATGATAATACACTAAAAAATTAATTTAAGTTTAAAATGGATCTAAGTGTGGCGAAAGGGCAGGTTTTGGCGAAAATAGAGTCACCAGAAATCAATAAACCAACTATAATGACACCAGTGAAACAAGAGGTGGCTCAGGGTATGTAAAACATAGAATAATATGATCTTTTACACAATATTTTATGGACAATTATACACATTGACCTATCCCCGAACTAAGATTGCGCTTATACTATGACTACTAGACAAAGATCTATATAAAAATATACATCTAAGACTAGTGAAAAACTGTTTATCTAAAAAAAATTGCCAGTACATGAACTCCAACCTGGGCTCCTCAGCATCGCAGTTGGGTCACAACAATCCATGCTACCAACCAGTCAGAGCCCATGCTTATAATGTATTTTTAGTCGATCTGAAAAACTATTACAACTAATAATTGGAATGTACAATAACATATTTTTTTCTTCAGAAATAAACAATAATATAATTAGGTAAAGATTAGAAAAATCTTAAAAAGAGATTTAATTATGCCATTTTAATTAATGCATATGCAATATAATTAATGCATATGCAATTTTAATTAATGCATATGCAATCATATTTTATTTAATGCCTGTGTATATATATAATAAACAAAACCTATTTATTCATATATATGTGGATACAATAGTAACCAAAATAAAAGTGAAAAAGATCTGATATTATATGATGGTATAAATTAAAGATTTACTTGTATTAGAAAAAGTCACTCTAATCATAGTGTATTATTCTTTCACAAACTTTGAGCATGACACACAAACTCTGGTATTACAAACTGATGAATATATTGGTGTATTTCCCTTGAGGAGACACAGAATTGTTAATGACAGGGTAAGATTTGCTCCCTGCGTCTGTTTTTCCAAAATCTTCATCATGACATGAGAATTTTTAAACAATGAGTATATTGGTATTTGCTGGGTGAGTACCCTCCATCATTGGCCTCATCATCACTTTCCAATATGCGAGATTGAACTCAAGTGCAAGCTTGTCTGTATTTAAAAACAAGATGAAAGAAATGATTCAAGTAATACTGATTTGATATGAACATATTAGTCACTATTGTACCTCTACTTACCCTGAAAGCAGTAGCGTTCATTCCATATATGCATGAAAGCATTGCATGCCTTATGATAGATAAGTTTGGAATAAATTGCTTAAAGTTAAACAAAAAAGCAACCATTTACATTCATATCTATTATATATCCATGCCATCTATCTTTCCTATGAAAGCAATATAATATTTACTATCACAATATAATATTCAAATTAATTACGCGAATTCTGCTTACCCTGTCCAAATATTCTATGCACATCATTGCCTGAAAGGGATATAGCTTGACAATGTATATAAAATATATGGGGTTAAATTCATTTATGAAAGTACTGATTTGTACATTTTTTAAAATGTTTTTTCACTGGTATTGTTATTATGATCAAATATGGTTTGTTACTAGATTTTACAAGTAAACTCCAAGACTACCCACTCCACAGCACTGTTGAGATAAAGGAGGAACCTCCAGACCATGATGAAGAAAATGAAGAGACCAGTGGGGATAATGCAGTTTACCCTGTACATATTGAATATGTGAAGGTTGAGCCTATAGATTATAATAATGGTAAGTTTCATAGCCTAAAGACAGATTTAGGATTCTGTGTTGAGTCAAGACATCGATGAGTCACTTTTAGAGGAAAGGTTTAAATATTCTTCTATTTAGGTGTCACGGAAACTACTCTATACAGAGCTTGCATTGGAGAAAAGGAGAGTACCACACATGAACTTTTTGAATCCAGTAACCTAGCAGAATACCGTGCGTCTCTCGGTACATCAAGGTCACTCCTGGAAAGCAACAAGGAGTATCAGGCGGATGGTAGATTCTTTAGGGAAACTGGGCTATGATGAGTGAAATCAACCTTTTTTTTGTAACTCGGGGGAAATTTCTACGGACCTCAGGGGTTGGTGAGGGTCGTGCCCCGGTGTGTCGGACTTGCATCGACTAAAACCCCCAGGGTATTCCACATACCACCTACCGCGATCGAGCGCATGACTAGAGCTTCATCCTCGATACCCGGCTTCATTTAGGCCTCTAAAAAAAGGAGAGATGGTGTAAAGAGTCACCTCTCTCTTGCCTCCGCGTTCTTGCTCGCACTCTTGTTGAGCGACAAAATCCCTCAAGTGTGTTTTTTTTTTTTTTTTGGTAACCTGTGGGAAAATCCTACATTGGACCATCAGGGTCACTGTGAGGGCAGTGACCCCGGTGTGTCAGACTCCTACTGACTAAAAAAAACCCCCGGGTGTCCCTCTAATCACTCCACCCAGGCCTGGGAAACCAAATTCGTCCAGTCGCCCTCAAGTGTGCCGCCCTGAGTGAAATCAACCTGACCCAATCTAACGCAAACCGTGTACTTTAAACGCCGGGTTGCTGATTATTAAGCCATTTGAATCTGATTTATTTTTATACTGATTCGGTAAAGTGACTGTGCCGCACCTGAAGAAATGTACCGTGCAGTCCAAGAGCTGCAACCACCGCCAAAGCATGGAGATTCATTGACAGTTAGACCGTCGCCGTGGTCACGTCTGTCCATATACTCCACAACTAAAGGTCTCCAAGACTTATAGACATCTGGGAGCACACAAATTGATCCCCAAATGTGACAGAACGAAACTAGCCGAGTGCGATGACGATCTTAGCACTTGTGTGAGGCGGTTACGAACCAGTTCTGTCAACCGCCCTATCACCTTGAAATCTAATGATGATGATGATGTCCTAGCCGGTTTCGGCCACGGCGACGTTTTCAACACCGATTAAGAAAATCGAGGTCCAGTTTTCGGAAACAGTCAATTGCGCAGGAGATATTTCAGTGCATAGTTGGATGCGCAGCCAGAAAAGCACTTTCTCGTCCGAGCTCCCTCGGGCCCGATGGAATGGAGAACCAGTACGATCGGGAGGGAGCGGGATGCAGGTTTGGTCGAGTTTGCCTTCTCTGAACACCTGGTTGAATTGCGGTGTTCAAGAGATACCTTAGTCGCCTTTTACGACACCTCAGCAAGAAGAGGTTGGTGCTATTCTATTCTGCCGGCAGCCATCACGGCTTGAAACCTAATACTTGAGGGTCCAATGTATATATGTGCGATATCTGCTAATTATTGATGTAAAAAAAGAATTGATGAATTTTAGGTGACTCTAACGGATCTCTGGAGCCACAACAAGCAAATAAAGGTTCGACGGAAGATGATACTGATAGTTCTGATGAAGATTACACACCACACAGACAGACATGTGCATTAGAAAAGGTTAGTTGCATTCAAATAGTAAACAAACTATTGAAACTCACATTATTTGATGCTTTCACACAGCTCCGGATTTTGAAATTTTTTAACCGGGGCAAGAACTACTCCCTACCGCCCCGGAGGTTTTTAACCAGTAGGAGTCTGGAAAACCGAGACGGCATCCCCAATGGTCCTATGCAAGATTTTATAGGAGTACTAGCTGATCTCACAAATGTTGCCGTATAAATAATTTCTAGTGAATATTAACAACCAAAGTTGTTAAATAAAAAAATAACGAATGTATTGTGTGTGTGTGTGGGGGGGGGGGGATCTGTGACAGAGAGTGACTTGCCGTCATCTGCTATTGGACAATATCAATAAGATAGTTCTGTTTGAAGTAGGAAAAACGGTTATATTATTTAGATATTGTTCCTATAATAATACTAAAATCGCGATAATAAAATGGGAGGTTGGGGGTACGAGGGTGAAAATTTGGAGTTATAGTTTTTTGATGCCAAATCATAATAAATAGAAAAACAATTCTAAATAGGGACACCCTAATATTAGGTCCTTACATATGAAATTGGCGTTTTTCGTACTGGCCACTTTAATCACAAATTTCTCCTCTTTGGTAAGCAATTCCAAATTCAAATTTGTACAGCTATAGACTCATGTATTTGTGCTTCGATGATCGTCATTCATTTGGTTTTTTCTTCTGTTTTTTTCTGTTTGAGTCACTTATTTTATAAAATGGAAAACTTAAAATATCGCATTATTTACGAGTACGAGTTCCGCCGTGGCACTAGTGCTGCGGAAACAACTCGAAGGGTGAATGATGTGTATGGCGGTCGTGTTGCAAAAGAAAACACAGTTCGTTTTTGGTTCCAACGTTTTCGTTCTGGAAATTTCAACCTGCAGAACAAGCCCCGTGGACGGCCTGAGACTCAAGTTGATAATGAAGAGTTGAAGGCTATTGTGGAAGCGGATCCATCGCAAACCACGTCCGAGTTAGCTGCAGGCTGTGATGTTAGTGATAAAACTGTTTTAATTCACTTGAAGCAAATTGGAAAGATTAAAAAGCTTGAAAGGTGGGTACCTCCCGAATTGATTGAAGCAAACCGGCAAACGCGCGTCGACTGCTGCGTTACATTACCTACCCGGCACAATAATGAAGGTATTTTAAACCGAATCATTACCTGTGATGAAAAATGGGTTCTTTACGATAATCGGAAGCGCTCAGCGCAATGGTTGGATCCTGGCCAGCCAGCCAAATCCTGCCCCAAGCGAAAATTAACCCCAAAAAAGTTACTTGTAAGCGTTTGGTGGACTAGTGCCGGTATTGTTCATTAGAGTTTTCTCAAATCTGGCCAGACTATTACGGCTGATGTCTATTGTCAACAATTGCAAACCATGATGGAAAAGCTAGCGGCTAAACAACCTAGGCTGGTCAATCGCTCCACGGCGCTGCTGCTTCACGACAATGCTAGACCACACACTGCGCAACAGACGGCTACTAAATTAGAAGAGCTTCAATTGGAAAGGTTAAGACATCCTCCGTACTCCCCGGACCTTGCTCCAACAGATTACCATTTTTTTCGAAATTTCGATAACTTCTTGCAAGGGAAAAAATTCAACTCCGATGGGGCAGTCCAAATCGCCTTCAAAGATTTTATTGATTCCCGTCCAACTGGTTTTTTTAGTAAAGGGATCAATGAACTACCTATGAGATGGCAAAAGTGCATAGAAAATAATGGTTCATACTTTGATTAATTAAATATATTATATTAAAAAATATTCGACTTTTTGTTCCTCCCATACAAAACGCCAATTTCATATGTAAGGACCTAATATATCTAGCGGTATGTAAATATACTTAACAGCTTATTCTCATACCTATCAAATATGCATTAAAAATTCATTAAAATTGGCATAGCCGTTTCGGACCAGTTCGATCACAAATACCACGACACCGTACTTTTATATATACATAAAATATATCAAAATTGTATTGTTTATTAGGAAAAAAAAATCAAAATTGGAAAATCTACTGCTGCAAGTGCGTCAGAAAGTGAGTATGTATATTAATTATTATAATATTTATTAAATAAATTAGCTTCGATTCCTGTTTCTTAATATTTGATCCATATATCCGTCTGTATCATGGCGAGTGCTCTGAAGAGCTATTTAACCTTGTTTCACCATCTCCCTTACATAGTAGAACTGCGCGCGCAGGCTTACGTAGTCACAGGCTATACGCCCCGGCTATCCCGGCTAGGACTAAGAAGTTTTCTAACTCTTACTGCAGCGGATTCCTTGAGCTGTAGAATGGCTTTTCAGCGAGCGTGTTCCCACTGTCCTGTGATATGGGGTCGTCTAAACGAAGCGTGAAAAGATATTCTTGCAAACTGGCATGATCGCTGCAACTATCGATAGGTTGTTAGTCGTCGTTTTTTGGACTCCATCATGATTATCATCAAGCGTATTGGGCACTCCTGATTCGTCATCAGAATATTTTTTCAAGTCTTTTTTTTTAATTTCGTTTCCAGAAGTACGGAAATACGTTAAAGAGTAACCATCGCCATGTCAGCCCACATACTTATATTACGACGGAGGGTGTCCAAGTATATGAACAACATATTTATTTATTCACTATCAGTGAAGAGCACATACAAACAATTTACATGCGGTACAGTTAACAAGCTGTGCCAATTACACAATGATAATATTTAAAAAATACTTCAAATAAAAGGAAAATAACAGTAAACTCGCAGCAATAAGAAATAAATGTGTGTGTGTGTGTGTGTTTGTTATGGCAAGTTGAGTGTAAGAAAGCTGTTATGTAATATATATATTGTATGTGTAAGCTATGTTAAAAGAAATGCAGTGTGGTGTCTGTACCCTCCAATTGTCGTTTTAACTTTAATGAAGCTAAAACCGAGGCTATGAATTTATTTCTGTTTATACATGTTTATATATATATACAAAAACCGATCCCGAAACGTCGCATTATGACGGTCTTTACACTTGTGTACTGTGGTCACGACCCAGTTGGGGCAATCGCCCTACCACCTCAAAAATACGCAAGCGGAATTATTCAAATTCTGCACTTAGATTTGTCTTAGTCTGCACTTAGCTTTAAAGTTGACTGATGTCTTCCTTATGCAATTTAGAGGAATCGAAGATGGATTACTCTGAGGACGTGCTGCGGCTGATCGAAATATACACACAAACGGAGGAAGAGTGGCTTGAAGAGAGGAAGCAAAGCCTCCAGTCCAGGAAGCATATGGATTACGTGTGTACTCACTGCGCTCTCGGCTTTATCATCGAGGACGCTTACAATGAACATATGAAAATACACCAGCCAGTAAGTGTTTACACATAGCTTATTTTAAACGTCCTACAGTCACCAGCGTACCAATAGGAGGGGTTGTGTGGCGGCCAGCCCCGTACCACCCAACCAAAAGTGTTTACACATAGCTTATTTTAAACGTCCTACAGTCACCAGCGTACCAATAGGAGGGGTTGTGTGGCGGCCAGCCCCGTACCACCCAACCAAAAGTGTTTGCACATAGCTTATTTTAAACGTCCTACAGTCACCAGCGTACCAATAGGAGGGGTTGTGTGGCGGCCAGCCCCGTACCACCCAACCAAAAGTGTTTACACATAGCTTATTTTAAACGTCCTACAGTCACCAGCGTACCAGTAGGAGGGGTTGTGTGGCGGCCAGCCCCGTACCAACCAACCAAAAGTGTTTGCACATAGCTTATTTTAAACGTCCTACAGTCACCAGCGTACCAATAGGAGGGGTTGTGTGGCGGCCAGCCCCGTACCACCCAACCAAAAGTGTTTGCACATAGCTTATTTTAAACGTCCTACAGTCACCAGCGTACCAATAGGAGGGGTTGTGTGGCGGCCAGCCCCGTACCACCCAACCAAAAGTGTTTACACATAGCTTATTTTAAACGTCCTACAGTCACCAGCGTACCAATAGGAGGGGTTGTGTGGCGGCCAGCCCCGTACCACCCAACCAAAAGTGTTTGCACATAGCTTATTTTAAACGTCCTACAGTCACCAGCGTACCAATAGGAGGGGTTGTGTGGCGGCCAGCCCCGTACCACCCAACCAAAAGTGTTTACACATAGCTTATTTTAAACGTCCTACAGTCACCAGCGTACCAATAGGAGGGGTTGTGTGGCGGCCAGCCCCGTACCACCCAACCAAAAGTGTTTACACATAGCTTATTTTAAACGTCCTACAGTCACCAGCGTACCAGTAGGAGGGGTTGTGTGGCGGCCAGCCCCGTACCAACCAACCAAAAGTGCCCCTCTGATTAGGCGAAGTTTAAAAAACCGTCCAATCAACTCACGCTCGAAGAGTTCAGTACAAATTTCTGACTAACAGGTGAAGAAAGTATATTTCCGCCCCCGACGAAGACTTCGCGGCACGTCAGTCTTCTCGTGTCCATTATCTGCGTAACCATCGAGCCATAATTAAAAGTAATTTAATTCGCGCATAAGACCCATTAATGTATGTACAATAAGTAAAAACGCCAATGTTTAAATTGTGTTTCAATGGAATGTTCTTTCTATAAACAATATTAGTAATCATATACAGTAGGCAAAAAAAGTCATCGGCCACTTGGATTATTTTCCTATTCTTGAAGTTTTTCTTATTAAGAGATATGAAATTTCACTCCAATTCAATTTATTAACTTAAATTACAGTATATTTCCATAAAAGAATAAATACATTTCTGACTAAATAATTCAAATAATCATAAAATAGCAGATGTTAAATTTGTAATTTGTTTTGACATTTGTTCCTCCTAAATAATATAAATAAATAAAGCTCGACTAACGCTTATAGCGGTATAGACAAGTAGCAGTCTCACTTACGGAGGTCCATGAGGGCAAACGACTCTCTCTTACAGAGGTTCCTGTTTCTCGCTAATAGAGGTTTTGGCAGCTTAAAATGACGGGTCCTGGCCATTACTCTCACTTATCCAGGTTTGACTGTACAAGATAATCTATGTACAGGCTATATCTTTGGAGTTAAAAATTCAAAGTTTTTATAATAGTTTTTTTCACAGGATAAGTAACAAGTACTAACAAATGATTTGTATAAAAATCTGTCCTCTATGGTGTTTTAAACTGTCGAGTCACTATTAATATCAAATATCCAGTCCCGTGTCGGTTTTTTTTTTGTATGGAACCCTCTGCACGCGGATCCGATATGTCCCTGGCCTGTTTTATAATTCGATCTTGTATAAAATTTAACTTAACTAATACTTTTTTTTTTTTGTAACCCGGGGGAAAATCCTACATTGGACCATCAGGGTCACTGTGAGGGCAGCGACCCTGGTGTGTCAGACTCCTACTGACTAAAAAACCCCGGGGTGTCCCTCTAATCACTCCACCCAGGCCTGGGAAACCAAATTCGTCCAGTCGCCCGGGGAGCGAACAGCCTTATTCAGGCTTCCTCTCTGGGAGGGATGGGAATAAAGAGCCCACGCCTCCAGTACCTCTTTCATAGGCGGCGCGCAAGACACTGCGCACCACCGCCCTCTCATCCGGCCAGCAAACTCCCTCAAGTCTACTGCCCGACTATTGTTACCGGTGGATGTCACGCTCGCTCTGAGCAAACGCGTCCCTCCGGCGCCGGTGCCTTGGCCGCCGAATGGCCAGAGAAGATGTCCGCTATCTGACCCTTTCGGCGGCTTCCTTCTGCTTCATAACTGCTTCGCAGAAGGCAAACTTAACTAATACTTACACTCTCTCTTACTTATTTAATTTAACTTTTTTTTTTGTTTTTTTTATTTTATTTTATTTTATTTTTTTTGGTAACTTTTATAGTGGTGGTTTTACTCAAAAGATGCTAGTGTGAATTGTTAAAAACAGGATCCAAAAAACCCTTTTTGCCTTTTTGTTACAATCTAATAGTTCCGTGAGATCTCCGTATGCTACACACGACTAGTTACATGCAAAGGCCAGAAAAAAATCTGCGCAGTCACGTATATCGCACGACTTTTTATATAAATATGACGGCACTATTCTCAATTATTGTTAGCACTACTCGCCAACGGGCAAGCACACACCATTCAAACTCCATTATATAAAGGTCGTACGCACTGCGCTAGGTCAGGGGTTAGCAACCAGCGGCCCGTAAGTCGCTACTGTGCGGCCCGTTCCGCAGGCAATAAATTAAAACACTTATAAAAATAAATTTCTATTTCACTGTTTTGTGTGCGCGGAAGCAGGAAATTCAGTTCCAGCGATAACAGCCAGTAAAATGAGAGTAATAATAAATGTGGTTAAAAATGCAAAAATTAGTTTTATCTAAAAAATTGTGTTTATTAAATGGAATGTGGCCCGCACCAATATATTCATAATATTTGTGGACCTTTTATATGAAAATGTTGCCGACCCATGCTCTAGGACATCATTTGGTCTGCAACAGTTGCCCGGTGTACGTGTTGCAAAGTTTTCGTTTACAGTGTTCATTTTATTTGATCCGCTTACAATGAAATTCAATGGTTAATCACATTGTTAAGGATAAGTGGAGGTGGATCAACTGGATTGTGAAGACTTCGTTATTTTATGTAATGATATCGTCCCTCCCTGCGCCTACAAATACCTAGACATCGCCGAAGCGCGCCTTCAGTGACGGATGTCCGTAGGAAGTAGGCGAGTTCGAATGCGAGCTGTGCCACGGCCGGCACCGCACGGCGCACGCGCTGCACCAGCACAGGCTGCGCCACTACCGGCGGTACCGGTGCGCGGCGTGCGGTGCGCTCTTCCGCGACAAGGACTCGGCCGCGAGCCACGCGATGCGCGACCACGCCGGGCGCGCCTTCCCTTGCCAATTCTGCTCTAGGCGCTTCAAGTTAGTACTTACTCCTTTTTTGTAATTTTGTCTTGGCGACCACCCTACCCCTGATGCAGTAGCGTTCATTCCATAGATGTATGGAAGCATTGCATGCCCTTGTGATAAATAAGTCTGGAATAAATTGCTTACAGTTGACAGAAAAAGGAACCGTTTATATTCATATCTATTATATATTCACGCTGTCTATCTTTCCTATGAAAGCAATATAATATTTACTATCATAATATAATATTCGAAATAATTACGTGAATTCTGCCTAACCTGTCCAAATATCATAAGCACGTCACTGGCTACGCAGTGGATATAAACTGGATGTAACATATTGTGTGAAATGTATTATGCTGACACCCAGGATACAAGTAGTCCTCATTTGTGTGTTAGCTGACTTTGTGCTGCTTTGTATTTGTTTTTCTTATAATTTAATTAATTAATTTAATGCCATTGGCCGCCATTGTGTACTATTTTTATAACGATATTCGGAGGTCTATAGGTAATTCATGCGTTCCCATGCAGTTTTAGGCGTTCTGATGGCCTGGACTTCTCTATTTCGGAATTTTACCTTCAATGATCCACAAAGGGAACTCATTTTGGGTTTTACAACATACGATCTATTTGCAGACGACCCAGATATCTAAAACGGCACATAGAACAGTACCATACACGAACGCAGCAAATCGAGTGTACGATCTGTAAGAGAATCTTTTACGAAAAAGACACGTTTCGCTGTCATATGAGGTAAGTGTTTGTAGCGAGATTCATACACGCTGTTTTGACTTTGCTTACGCTTTGCTCAGAAAATAAGTTCGTCCTTGACTATTGAAGACCAGGGCAGGGTTCATTCATTACTGTGTTTCATTTATTAAAAAGTCACTTTACGGAATCAACATATATTTACGGTTAAATTACAATTACAATAGTTACAATACTTTCTTATGACTACAACGCGGTAACGCGGTGCGCGGGCGGCGGCAGATTGCCCAGTCCCGCCACGGGATGCGAGCGGCCGCGTTCCCGAACTACTCTCTAGGGATGTTCTGCCGTCAACATTGACAATAAACTGAATATAGATGTATGATTTCAGAACACACAACAAAGAAGTTCAAAAGAGAAATTCGAAGATCGAAACGTGCCCGGTGTGTTCGCGGCAGTACAAAAGCCGGACGAGTCTCAAGAAGCACATGGCCAACCACGAGCAGAACGTGCCCTGCGACCTCTGCGAGGAGGTCTGCGAAGACAGGATAGCGCTCCGGAAGCACTACCTCCGCGTGCACAATCAGCTCTACACCAAGTGAGTACCATTGCGCTCAACTCCTCAACATATTTACATAAAGTTAAACCTATTGAAGTCAAATTTTAATAATCTATAATATAAAAATGAATCGTTAAATGTGTATAAGCGCGAAACTCGAGAACGGCTGAACCGATTTGGCTGATTTCTTTTTTGTTGTGTTTGTTGAAGTCTGGGGATGGTTATTACGGAGAGAAAAATTTAAAAAATTGTCTGGAAAAGTCTAAAAACAACACTTTTCTATATTCTCATACAAAAAAATTCGTTATAACTCATTTTGAACTTTAATACCACACCATAAAGTTTAAATGTTAGTGGACGGGTTCAGGGAAGGCAAAACAATTATTGAGTGACGTATAAATATTAATGTCAATATTTGTCAATTTTTATACATATAGCATTAAGGCCAGGTTCCTTCAAACAATTTCTAAAAAATCTGACGGGGAAGCTATTAACATTGAAAAAAACAAGAGAAATAGGGCAGAATAAGGTCTGCCGGGACAGCTAGTTGTACATAAAGTTCCACCAAGATCAACTTTAAAATTAAATTTACATAAAGTGAGCCCCAATGGATTCGACTTTCAATTTATTTTAAACTAGCTGTCTCGGCAGACCTTGTTCTGCCCTATTTCTCTAAAACAAAGTTACATTGCTTTTTTTATGTTAATAGCTGCCCCGTCAGATATCATTCTGCCAAAAATTATTGGCCTGTTGCAGTCTAATAGAAATAAAATTGCATTGAAAGACTAAAAATATATTTAAAGATATATCTAAGGTAATGATATTTTTACTATAATGCCTTATGGGACATTTTTGGGTTATTTTTTGTTTGATTACTTGGTGCATAAATTATAATTTTCATTAATGACATGCAACCTCTAATCAAATTGAAGGCACACCTTTGTTTTGTTTTGATTGAATGTTTGACAGCTGGGGACAGAGTGGTTTGTATGGGAAAACGAAATTGTTGTTTTTACTATATTCCTAACATTTTTTTTCCATATTTACTCACCTTTCAAACCTTCCCTGGACTTTAACAATTAATTTATAACAAAAATTAGACAAATCGGTTCAGCCGTTCTCAAGTTTTAGTGAGACTAACGAACAGCAATTAATTTTTATATATATCTATACTAATATTATAAAGCTGAAGAGTTTGTTTGTTTGTTTGTTTGAACGCGCTAATCTCAGGAACTACGGGTTCGAATTGAAAAATTCTTTTTGAGTTGAATAGACCATTTATCGAGGAAGGCTTTAGGCTATATAACATCACGATGCAATTATGAGGAGCGTAGAAATAATGGAAAATGTGAAAAAAAACGGGGAAAATTATTCATTCTTGACGGCTTCCATTGCGTGTGCTGCAAAAACGGTTCAAGATACCAAAAATATATGTAAGAAAGAATTATTCCTCTTGAAATGATCTAAAAAAATGTCCACGACAGTATATGTCTATCTTTTAAGATTAAGTCACTAGAATCGTTTTTATGGTAAACAAATTTGGTTGAAATTAATGCATTATTTGTTAAGAGTTGTATCAACGTAATAATATTAATCTTTATCCAAATAAATGTGTTGTTGATTAAGAGTATTTAATTGTGAACAAAATTGTCTTTGACATCACTTAATTTCAATGAACATCTTAGAAGATATTACAAAACCTTATATAGCAAAACAACGTTTGCCGGATCAGCTAGTAGAAGATAAAGTAAGCTCCCTTGGGATCGTGTTTCAATTAATTTTACATAAAGTTAGTTCCACAGGGGTCAACTTTCAATTCATTTTACATAAAGTAAGCACGCAAATGATCGCCGTTACATATTAGATTTCTATTAAACGCCCAGTGGACTTCCTCACGAAAATATCGTGATATTTTCCTTCATCGGTGAACATGTGATGCTTAAATACGCGACGTCTTGCATGGATACCGACACTATACGCCTACCGCCACAGCTGCAATCTAAGTTACAGCATGTAATACAATCATTGTTCCAGCAACTCCAAAGCGGAGACTTGTCCGTTCTGCTTCCGGGCGTGCGTCACAGGCGCCATGTTGAAGCGGCACATTAAACGAATGCACAGCGCCCGAACTAAGGAGTGAGTACAGTAGTACCACGTTAGAAAGTTGCAATTATATACCTGGCCCTTAGAACTAGACAATCAACTTTGTTCTTACTTATAGCTCAGATAATGTTGCCCTTTTTTGACCTGGTGGAAATTCTCATCGACCATCAGGAATGTCGTGAAGGCCGCGACTCCGGTGTGTTGGGTTTAACCGACTAAAACCACCGGGATGCTTCTCACCATAGATGGGCAAAATGTAATTAGATTAATGAAAATGATTAACGATTACATTTTAGGTTTTTTACCATTAATATGACTGAATTTTGCTCATTTATGTTTTAAACACTATATAATCTCAGATTGTATACACATTTATGATTTCTTAATGTTTTAAATGGGTTTAATCATGATTACAGAGTAAGAAAATTAAAATTACGACTTCATTTTGTAATCGTTTATCATTAATCAGATTACATTTTGCCCATCTCTGCTTCTCACGTCTGCTGAGGGACAAGCGATGGCATCTTCCTCTTCAACTCTGCGTAGAGATTTTAAAACCTCACTGGGTGATAGGCGCAAGCACTTAGGATGTTCAGCTAGCGAATTTATGGGATAGGTCGCAACGCAAGGTCACGCCTGTGGTCACAACGGTGTCCGAAACGGTGTGAGCTTAAGTCTTTGCCTCGAAGCTCCATGAAGTTGTAAAGGGCAGCGAATTGTCCTGTCGTAAAAGAGAAGGTTATTTGAGTGAGAGAATGCGCTTGTGCGTCGGCTCAGGTATAGTGATGAAAATGCCCGGGAATTTTCCCAAAGTGCCCAGCACTTCCCCGAACATTTCGTAAATTCCCGGGAATATTCCCATACAAGTTTTGGGCACTTTGGGAAAATTCCCGGGAATATTCCCATACAAGTTTTGGGCACTTTGGGAAAATTCCCGGGAATATTCCCATACAAGTTTTGGGCACTTTGGGAAAATTCCCGGGCATTTTCATCACTACTCAGGTACCAGTGCGAGCACTGCCAGCGCATGTTCATGACGAAGAGCGAGGTGCGCGCGCACATCGTGTGGTCGCACCTGCCGGCGCGCATGCGCGGCGGGCACGCGTGCGCCTGCGGGCGGCTGTTCCGCACGCCGTCGCTGCTGGCCTCGCACGTGAGCCGGCGGCACCGCGGCCAGGCGCCCGCGCGCGAGCACCGCTGCGCGCACTGCGGCAAGGCGTTCATGGTGCGTATTTATTTTATTTTTACATTTCAAGGGCGGCCAGTGGACAACACACTACAAGACAAAAAAAAAATGCACATCAATGCGTTGCGCCGCTCAAGGCCGCCACATCGTGCATCGAAAATACAAACAACACTACTTACAAAACAAACACACTAACAAATAACAATAAAACAATGAAAGAGAAAACATAGGCAAATGATGATGATGTCCTAGCCGGATTCGGCCACGGCGACTGTTTCAACGCCGATTAAGAAAATCGAGGTCCAGTTTTTGGAAACAGTCAATTGCGCAGGATATATTTAAGTGCTGCCAGAAAAGCACTCTCTCGTCCGAGCTCCCTCTAAAGAGATACCTTAGTCGCCTTTTACGACACCTCGGCAAGAAGAGGGGGGTGCTATTCTATTCTGCCGGCAGCCACCACGGCACATAAAAAAAATAAAAAGGCAAATAAAAATCATATTAACAACTACTGCGTGTCCCTCAACCACCCGATGATTTTTCTACATGCGACATACATTCTACAGGAATCATCTCTAGGCGTTGTTTACATACAGGTGTTGTTTTAATTAGGACAGTATGCGGAAATCCTAAGCTAGAGTTACGACAATGCGGTCGTAGGATGTTTTGCTCTTTTAGTTTGAAAATTATATTCTCCTCCCTTCCTTTTCTCCAAAATGTGCCGCTTGCAATGCGCGACAGCCTAAGTATCTTAGATATGGATATTAGCCGTGATCTTAACCTTAGGGATCGTATAGGATCTGATATCTCCGCGACATCACTTAGACTGAGGTTTACAGACTTTGCTTAGCATAGTTATCCAAAAATAAATTCGTTTTGACAAAAAACTAAATATATAATATCGTCGGGTGAAAGGCTATTTGGTTTAAGCGACATTTATGGTGACATATATTTGGAATCAGCGTTTTTTACCGATTTCAAATATATATATTACTATATCATCAAAAAATGTCGCTTAAACCAAATAGCCTTTCACCCGACGATATGAACTTGAGTATAGCCATAGCATTCGCAAGTAGTAGGGATTCACAGGTTCTAGCTCACTGATCACGGCGGCAACCCTAAAAAAAAAAAAAAAAAAAAAAAAGGTTTTCAGATAGTAGTAGGGATTCACAGGTTCTAGCTCACTGATCACGGCGGCAACCCTAAAAAAAAAAAAAAAAAAAAAAAAAAAAAAGGTTTTCAGGGTCGCTGAATCGAATGCAAGTATTTAAAATTGCGTAGCTTTAACCGTTTCAGAGATAGCATAACATTAACTACCCTATAATAATACAAAAGCAATGGGGTACAATTAACAATGGATCATCCGAGCAAGGGTCGTCTATTGTTCGCTCGAACGCTATTGTTTGAATCGAGTTACGGTCGGGGGGTCTCAGGTACTTTTTCTATGTATAATAAAAAGCCGTCTACATTCCTTCATTAGTCATATTCATTTATTTTAAAACAGTAATTAAACAAATTCCATAATAACATATCATTGTACATGGTATCGATGTCAAATTGATTAATAAAGTAATTCATTGTACAGTTGTGCAACTTGTAGTACAAATACATTAAACAGTATTGACCACATACTGAAGTCCAATTGTTTTGCAATATTTTTTTATTGAAACTCCATCGGTGGCTATTTCTCTTTAAGAATGCATAGTGATATCCAGAAGGTGGTCGTCCATAGGAGTCGAAAAATTCACCAAAACCATTTTTGTCTATATGTAGTGCAACCCAATGTGATCCAGGTTTTGTATCGGGGTCCAAATTACTAATTAAATAAGTAGGAGTTTCCATGTATATCGGTAATCTATTTGCAGCATACACATTATACCGCAAACTTGGATGTATTTCGTTCAAATATTTCTGTAGTTCTATTGTATTCATATTTATTTAAAAATACAACTTTCCAACCCCAGAGATCGCAAACATGTGTGCGATTGTAATTACAGTAACTTATTATATATCGAAAGGGTGATTATTAAAAATAATACAAAGTAAGTTCATTTTAATTAATTTATTCAAAAATGTACACACAAAGAGATACATACAAATATTACAAATTTAATATTTTTACAATATATATATATATATATTCAACTATTATAATCGACGGATACATTGCGGTTTTTATCTATTTCAATAACATTATCAAATTCGGCGTAAACAATACAGTTAATAGTTTGTACAAGCGTTGACTCAAATCGAACTTCTAATCTTACAGTGCCATGTCTTATAAGATTCCAATGACCTGAAGAGTTGGCTGATAAATCCGGAGTTAAATCAAAAGCTAACAAACAGTAACCGTTCGAATATTGTTCTCTCGAAATTCCATTCCCTTCATTTAAAAAATGTATACCCGTACCCGAAAATAATGTATGATAAGCCGTGGTGAAAATATGGTTTTCAAACGAAGGTTGTAAAGCTTTCGAAGGTATTTGTTGACCATCAATATATAAACAAAATGTGTTAATGTTGTAATTTTCGAAATTAAATGGATTTTTAGTGAGATTACCGTTAAATGCCCCGTTATCAACAAACCCAATAATACATCTTTTTGGGACTTGCCCCAAAAAAATGTTGTCAAGTGTTTTGCCTTGAATCCCAGATGGTATAGTTAAAACTTTCACTTCAGCTCGAGTGACGGGATATTTTGCTGTAGAAAAAGCCAATGCTTTTTGATGTGCAAGTAAAACAGTTGGATTGATTCGTGCTTTACGAACGATAAGTGTTGCATCTGTAATGCATACTTTAAACTTTGAATCACTTGAAGGGGCCATTAAGTTAAATGTTTCTCTAGAGCGAACTAATTTAACTGACATTTCTACACCATTGATCAAGAACTTTTCTTGGTTAAATATATCGCCATGTAAGTGTCCAATCATTTCAATTTCTTGACTTTCAGAAGCTAATTTTTGTCTTTTAACAAATCCTCCATTTTCCTCGCCGGTTTCATTCATTTTGTTGGCTGTATCTTCATACCAAAGGCCACACGTAAGATGAGATTCTTTAGCTGGTTTAGCATAATTCAACAAAGTTTCCATGTAGGCACGATACGCATATGTATTATTTGGAGGTGATATAAGTTTTTGATTTAAATAGACATCAAGTTGACTGAAGATTGAATGCAACCAATTATTAACCGGAGCCACTACCGTTGAAGCAGCTACCTTAGAGGAATCTTGATGCAATATCCTGGCTTTTATATGAATCAAAGTATGAGACAGATCTATATAATCTTCACCAGTTCCTGGTACTTGAAATTCGAGGGGCCCATCATCAGCTAGAGATGATATAGGTTTATAATGTATCCATATTCCATTTTCTATACTAGTTTGTGTTGAGGGTAATGCAAATAAATCTAACTCTGATTTAATGCACTCACATGATTTGTTATGTAGAAATGACATTTTATGAAAATATGTCTTTGATTTTAGTATGACTTGACTTTGATTTTTTGATACCTTTCACCTTGACATTCGGTGCTGAAATGAGAGAATTCAAACGGTTCCTCTTTTTTATATATCCTGAACCGGACATGTTAATTCGATTAATTTTATCTTGAGCTTTTTTGTGTAAATTTGAGCTGGCCTCTTTCAATCTAGTTCTTATTGAATCTTCCATGGGGCGTGCATTAACCATATCCGATAATAGACCCACACCGGCATTTAAAGCCTCTTTACCCACTACTTTAGCACCACTAGAGAGCAATGGTAAAACAGATCTAAATAAGCCTCCTAAAAAACTACCAATTCCATGTCCACGCTGATACGGTGCTCCTCGATAAATCACACCAATACCGTGACCAGCTTGATGTGAATAATAGTGCTCATAAGGACAAATTTCATTATATTCTTTGGAATACATTATAGTTTCATAAAGTGGAGCTTAATGCACAATGTCCCAAACTGGAATGGTATTTTTTGTCCTGTGCCTGATCTTATATTTATTTCAATCGTATCAAACTCCCTGCGCATAACAGGTATGTAGTGAGGTGGTGAGAAAACATGCATTTTATTAGCTCCATATATGTATTTTGAAGGGTCTAGTGGTATTATTCTTAATAATTGTGTCATCACATCCCCAACAATTTGCGGTTCAATAATATCACTATAAACAAATAACTGGGATGGTAGCCCTAGATGTAAATTCGCTGAACATTTTCCAAAACCACCCCTGTGTGCTAAGTTTCTAGTTGGTTCAAATCCTAGTTGAAGACTTAAGCTAGGTGCTAACGTAACTGATCTTATTGATTCATCCATTACAGTTACAGATACAAACTTTGAAATTTCATCATATCGAAATATAACTTTATCATCAATGCTGTTTAATGCTGTTAAAATTTGATTAATATCATCATAGTTGGTGGCTGGTATATAATGTTTGTAGTATATTAGTGAAGGTTTATCCTCATGGGGCATTACAGCCCATTTTGTTATATAAACAATATTTTCATGTTCCTGAACTGTAAACATCGTGCATGGATATTGAAATTCAACGACACCAACAGACCATCTACCTTCAAGTATAATAGGTTTCGGTAATTTGGTTGAAAACTGGGTTGTCGTATTTTCTGGGAAGTATTCCATGGAGCTATTACTCAACAATGTTAAATAAAAACTTTCCTTCATCATATTTTCTTTAAACTAGAAGCCAATATCCAACTATTAAATTTATCCGGATAACCTTTCCACTTGACCAACACTTGCTTTCTGTTACCGGAATAGCGGGAACCGATAATTTTATCTATTTTATAACTTGAAGTAGGATCATAAGATATTTTTTGTAACTCTTTCTCATAAAAAGTTCCTGTTATTGGTTCATTTTGTAAATCTTTTAATGTGTATACTACCCACGGTGATCTATCTATTATAGAAGATATAATAAAAATTTCATCACTCCAATTGGATTCATATCCCTTTTGAAAGATATGTTTGTGTTTGGTGATTCTTACATAGTCACCAATATGAAATTTTGGAAGTGGAATATTTGTAGGTTGACTAACTTTTTCTCTGTCATACAAATTATTCCAAACAGTCATTATATTATCAAAATTTACATCGCAAGGACACATCTTAATACTAGAATGATAGCTATGGTTATATGCGTATATTAAGTTCTGTAGGATATCTATATACCTATGGGTATTTTTGTGAGTGAAATAACGCCACATTCTCATTTTTAGTGTCCTTTGGAATCTTTCTACAATGCTGGCTTTAATATCAGGGTTATTTGTTGTATAATAATTTATATTTTTACTCTTTAAATAACCCTTTACATCTTTTGAAAGGAATTCACTTCCTTTATCAGATTGTATATGTGTTGGTGTGGTATTAGCTTCACTAAAAATACTATCAAAACATGATTTAACTGTTTCAGAATTTTTATTTTTCATAGGTCTAGCATAAGCATATTTAGTAAACACATCGATAACACAAAGTATATAATTAAATCCGTCATTATGTGTAGAATAAGATCTCATATCACTTAAGTCTACCTGCCAAAGTTCATTTAGGTTGGACAAAATATATTTGTTTCGAGGAAATTTCCTATGTACTGGTTTATGCAACGTGTATGTTTCTTGTAACCGTAGCCACTTTTTAACGTCTTCCTTAGTCATTTTACCTTTCATAGCTTTCGACAATTTTTCAATACTACTGTAACCAGCAGGATGTGATGGATCATAATAAATCTTAGTTATCTCTAGTATGGGGTCCATTTTTCCCAACTATTTTTTTTTCTTATAGGTTTTATTATCTTTTCTAGATTGTTTTTTTTGTCATTAAACTCTTCATCTGTAGATACTTGGTCAATATCCTTTAATTGAAGTCGGTGTATGTATTCACTTCTAGCTGGATTCCCAACGTAAGTCAACGGTACTTTAATATCCTTCAATGCTGTTGCAAACTTTTCCCAACCTATTGGATCACTTTTTTTTAACGGTCTAATTGCATCATTTAACAAATCTACTATATTACTTCCAAGAATTTTTTCGTTATCTATAATGACTGTACCATCATCATTCCAATGAATTTTATTTGTACTTAGAGTTAGCAATCCCAATAAAGACTCACCTTTCTTTACATAGGTTTTTGGTATTAAGCTAAGAATTTGATCTTTCGTGTAAGGAAGTTTTTCATAAGATATAGTACTCTCCTGATTTTTATCTTCAGTGTTTGGTGGCAGAGCTGTAACTAAACTCTTGTCGTCGGTATAATTACTTTTATTAGATGTATTTACTTTTACTTCTGGAGTGGTAGTATCAATACTTTTAGTTATTATTGGTATTTCATGAGGTTGACGGTCTTCTCCAGTAAAGTGTAAATATCTTTGTAAAATTTGTAGATATAGAATACATTTTTTCCTATCATCCATATTACTATTCAAAATATTTTTCATCTCAGCATCTAATCTAGAAGTGGGTCTATCAGGAACTTGGTTGTATTTTAGTTTGTCCATCAAACTTGGTTCAATGAGCAACATTTTCTTAGCTTGCTCCATTTTTATTACATAAAATAATTAACTAAGCCACTCAAAATTGAACCCAATATTATTGGTAGAAATGCACCACCTTTTTGAATAATAATATTTTTTCTTATTTTATTAGAACTTTTATGTAACAATTTCCGCAGTATAGATTTATATCGTTTAAGTTTTTTTTTCTCTTTTTCTGGTAGTTCCACTTTACCTTGGAGGACGTTATGTATACATTCACAAATACAGTTAATTTCCTTTTCGTCACACGATTGTAAAAGAGCTTTCTTATATTTAGGTTTAAGCTTATGTAGTGCTCTCAGTAAGTCTTTATGCGTGTTTAGACTTCGCGGCATTATGTGTAAATGACAGGAATTTGTTGATTCTTGCTATATTTAAAGCCTTTGGTGGGGACATAAACAACGCAATGTACATCTGGAGGAAATATTTTTGTTTTAATTCGACACATTTCATCAGTGTTTTGTTTAAGATCTATCATTAAATACCCATGTGCTTCCATAGTTGCATTACGATAGGCATCTTCAAGAAATTTTGGATTTTCTGGTGATACTTGGCGTGCTAAGTATCGTATTTGAGTTTTATCTCGGGGATTTTTAAAATAAACAATATAATTTGAATTTAAAGAAATGTCTCTTTGTCCTTTACCTTGGTGAAATAAATTTTGTGTGATGTAAAATACACTTAAGTTTCTATGGTGGCTTCCTTTGGTAAAAATATCAACAATGCGACCATCAGACTCTCTCATAAGATCATCAATTATTACAAGGTTTGCGTTCTTCCCATCAAACATATTAAGATCTGGTATACCTTGATGATAATTTACATTTGGCAAGTTATATAAAGGTTGCATTTCATCAAAGCACCAAGAAATTTGTGTAAACTCCCTACTACATATGTCATTAATATATTTAATGAAGTTTGTAACAAAATTTGATTTTCCACAGCCACTTGGACCTGCAACTATTGCAGTAAATGGATGAATAAAGTGAAACATCACGTTGCATGTGTGTAAATGCTTGAGAGTTACAGAGAGAAATAAAACATTTCGTTCAATTGTTGGTTTATATATTCACTTACTACATGCATATTAAAAAATAAACATAAGAAAAAGTATTTACAAATATTAACTATTTATTGACAATAATAATTGAATAAAAGATACATCTTAAGACTAGTATACAAATACAGCAGTGTACAACAACATATTTACAAATATTATATTCATAAACTAATCGAAATACATACATATTTTAGTTAACATTAAGGTACTTAATTAGAACATTGAATAGAAATATATATTAACAAAGAAATATTTACATACAGATTTTTCTATAATCTATTTTAATTTGTAATGACCCCACGCCAGTGTATCCATATTATTGGGTAGAATATAACGCTTTGTGTCGTTATAAGACAAACATCTTTTGTTTATTTGCTGGGTGAAAATTGTGTGTTTAATTGATTTGAATCTGTACATGTTGCAAAATTGGATATTTTTAGTGAAGAGACAAGTCTTATAATTTTCCATGGTCATTTTTTTTGTAACACATTTATTAACACCCTTTGCTTTTGCTGTCAATTTATTTTCGACGTCAAATGCATACATTTTAGATCTTAGACCTACAAACTCTTTTAAAATTTTTCCATTATTTTCATCTTTGAAAAATCCTAGTTTCTTTTTATTGATTTTTGGATAACCATATGTATTATCTGATGGATAATCGGATGTATCAAATCGATAAACGAGGTCGGTTTTAATATCATTGTAAAAGTTGTCTGTAAAAATCTGATATATTAAACTATCTGTGTCAGTATACAATAATTTTAATTTATTATCAAACTTCCTCATCATGTAGTTGTAGTGAAAGTCATACATAAGAGTTTTTGAAATATCCAATATACAAAATCCTAAATAAATGGGTTTATTATGAACCAACTTTGTTTTTCGCAATTGTACTGCAACTAAGTTTTCTGCAAAAATCGATAAACTGTGAAATTCCGGTTTTGCAATCAAATCTTGTACACCTAGAGTTTTACCGTTATTTTCCCAATGCGTTAACAATTTCACATTAACCCTTTTTTCAATGTTTTCCATAGTTTTCCCAAACACGGAATTATTCATTAATTTATAAAAATCCTTTTCAAAATCCGAGACTGCCTCTATTCTACGTTTTGTATTTAAATCAATGTATTTTTGCAGCCATGAGCTCTGTCTAAATTTTAGTATTCTATGAACTTTTGTTATTTTCATTCCCATATTCAGACACTGTTTAAGATTTCTATAATGAATTTTATATCTGATCTTATTATAAAGATTTGGTATTAATTTGGTTTCTTTAGAATCACTACTTATACATATTTTCTCAGGGCAAAGTGGAAAATCAGAGTGTAAATCGTGAAGTTCAACTGGGTACTCTAAATCTACTTCTAAAATAAAACCGAATTCAGACGTGTCGGGTATATCAAAACTTGTATTTGGACTGACCCATTCAAATCCTCCTTCAGGTAAATATTGAGACATAGCCCAACCGTAAAGGTTATTTGCATCGAAATAAGCAAGATATGATGTAGGTTTATTTTCATCATAATTATCTAAAAATTTATTATTAGCTTTAGCATAACGATTGCTGCATTGTGATACTCCCCCTCTAATACCTGCCTTGATGAAAGCAATTTTATCAAAGTCTGTTAATAATTCTAACTCTATTTTTGTATATTTTAACATAGCATCCCAGCTCAAGCCCGGTGCTGTATAATAATGAGCAGGATCTAATCCATAAGTTGTTATACAAATATTTCTAAAGTTTTCGAATACATCAGTTAACAATATAACATCTGTTTTCAGATATAAGTTAGAGTAATCCAGCATATTTTGACAACCAAAATGTTGCCAAACATTCTGTGCATGATTATAATCATCATTAGATACATTTGAATCAGTTAATGAACTGTAAAATTGATTTTTAGTGGGAATAGATGTTAATTTTAAACAGTCGTATGATGTCATAAATTCATAAGGATAAATACCTTTTCTCCTAACATACCTGAAATCTTCATTTCTTGGAAAACTATTTTTTAAAGTAATAAATTGTTCATCGTTGAGATTTTTAGCTAATTGCTCAAGACTACATGGTAAAAATTTTAGGGAATCAAGAAATCTTAAATTCAAAATTTGGCTATTTATTATTAATGTTTTAGAAAAAGATATGTATCTTTCTTTGTTTTGGGGAATGACATCCACATCACCCTCTACAAAGTTTAATGCATGAACAATGAAATGTGCATCATAGTGGCTGAGATTATGTAGGAATACTGGAACATGACGTGGTATCCTAAATTTGCTTATACAAACATCGTGTGCAACACCTCTAAAATTACCTGTATACCAATCAAAATATGAAATCTTTTTATCATCAGAAAATTCTATTTCACATATACAACAGAGTTTAGAATTCGCAATTTCCTTTTCATTTTCTGCAGTCAATGGTTTGGGGCATTTTTGAAAACTATTTTTCTTACTTATTATTTTTAAATCATCATATAAACGATTCATAAATATCTGTACACAATCTGGACCGCTATACGTTACATATTTTGACAAATTATTATCATATGAACATTTAATATAATATCCAAAACTATAAACTTCATGTTTGTGAACATTTTTAGTATACGGTTTATTTGGATCGTTAGAACACGTTTTTATTGGATTTAAAAAGGCTTCAAAATCTGCATATATAACGAAGGGTATCTTTAACTTTTTATGAAAATTTTCAAATTTTAATTGAGTATTTGACACTAGTTGTCCAAACCAATTTTTATATCTTTTATCTATATTTGGTAGTTCTACAGTAATATGTGAACAATCATATTGTTGATGGTTATTCAACCTTTCCTTTGTGGGGAAATGCAATAAACATCCATCGCATATATAAACCACATGATTTTGATTTGAAATTTGTTTACTGACCAATCTTGATAAGTTTTTAATATAACAATAGTGGTAAGTCCTTTCTCTATTTATGAGTAATAAATTAATGTGACTATTTCTACGACATTTTGTTAAATATAGTGGACCCACTACACTATGCCTTTTCATTTCTTTATTAAATTCTAAACCGAATACATTGATACTAATATTATTTAATTTTTCAACTTTTGATATATCATTTAATTTAACGGGAAAAGATACACCATTAAATTTTAGTTTATTTACATGCATGCTATAGGACGATACTCGATTTGCGTTCTTACTCACTGGATATAATGCCGAAAGTAATGCCCATTGAAAACATAAATTGTCAGAGTTTTTTACGTTTATCACAGCTTTTTTATTACTAATATCTTTAGGTAAATCAATATATGACGTACCACGTAGCGGATTAAATTTATTAATATTCATGTCTAAGCAATTAATTTGTTTAAGACTCCACCCACTGTCTTTTTGTTCAAAAGCACTTATTTTATTTGTTATAGCATCACATAATGAAGAAAAGAAAATATTTAAGTCATCACCTCGAAAAATTATATAATTACATGTTTGAAAATCAAATGAATTTAGAATATCTTTAGTTTGTTGTATAAAATCTGCGTGTAGTATAAAATTTACTTTAAAAGCAGTATGTTTCTGCATAGATTCTTCAATCAAAAATAGCACATCATCTTTTATAGAACTTAAAAACAATTCCGGCGTTTCAAAATCTAACATAGATGATAAATCAGATTTATTTTTAATTTTATATGTAATTATTCTATTTCCAAAGGCTGTTTCAGCAATTGATACATTTTTAAGAGATGTGTGAGAAGTTAAAACATTATTATTATGAATTTTGCTTTTCAAATGATTGGTAAAGTATTTTCTAGTTATCAAAATTTTACACGTGTTACATTGCACCTTGTCGACATCGAGGTCTGCTGATATCCCGATCGATGATAATGAAGTTGATGGCCTATCTTCATATCTAGTCTTTTTCTTATTATTGTCATCATCCTTCGTACTACAAAGTTTCTTAGACCCCATCCCGATTTGATATGATTGTTTTGATTGTCTAAAACAAAGAAGAAACATATTTATAGAAGAAGAACAAAACAATTCTGTAAATTTTGAGATAATTTAAGAAGGCATACTCACGCTATGTTTTCCTCAACTACTGCACAAATATTGTACAATTCTTCATCATATGTGGAGTCTTTCAATCCACTCTCTGGAACTATTCCCCACAAATTATACATTCCATATTAGATTTGCGTTGAAGAAAGGTACAGATATAATTTTAGATTATGTTTCAATAAAATGGAAATATATGACACGAACTTATTTAAAGAAAGTACTAATAAAAATTTGTATTTACAAAAATAGTTTTTTTATATTCTAGCTATAAAATACACATGATTATTATATTCAGAAACTATAAGTAAATAATATATACACGAATATTAATTGAATGGAATGCGTTTATTACTTATTACTAAAGTGAGATTTTTTACAATTTTCAGTCTTAGAAATTTCTTTAGTTATTTCGTAAACAATGTTTCTAACGTTTGCAGAATTTTTGTGTTTATCATTTGTGTAATATTTAACTCTAAAATCTGCGTGCTTCCAATGTTCTGTGGAGGGTATTTTTGCAATCTTTTTCATGTCATATATTTCTATTTTAATAAGTTTACTTGAGCTGGAACCATCATCAACGTTTGTTGATAAACAGACGGTATTACCTTCTTCATCGATTCGAGATACAGTGGATGAAAGTTTTTTTCGTTTTATTATAGGACCTTCAAAGAATTCATCTAAATTCTTGGTAATAATATTTTGCTCCCTCTTTTTCTTTAGTTTTGATTGTAAATTACTAAGTAAATCCTGACTACCTTCATCCGATAGAGGATAGTAGTAATTTTTAAAAGTATTTTCTTCATCAATAATTTCCAGTGAGTTCTGTAAAAATATTTTATAAATTTAAATCTGAATTGACGGATGTTCGTAGTGTAGCGATGGTTTTTTAGTGTATATAAGTGTGGTATAAAGTAATAACAAAATTACTTACATTCATTGTTGTATGAATCTATGTCACTAATACTTTGTAAATTAAATTTATACTTGTATTTCACTTCACTTAGAAATACACGAAATATAACAAACTAAATGTTCACTATAGAAATGACAGTTTCACAATGTAACTTAAACAGTTCCAACCCTATATATATAGAAAATATCGCTCCTACACCATGACTCATGGGTCCAATGCACAAAAGGTTTGTGATAATGAATTCCGGCTTCGATATGAACAAAAGATATGAACAAAAGATATGAATAGGTTTATAACATTTTGTAAGGTGTCTTTGTTAGTCATCTTTCCATTAACTATTGTTAAAAATATTTTGACTCATTGTTTAGAAATTTTTGAAATACTTTGGAACTTTTTTCTGTTATCAGACAATGAAACAAGTTGTAACATGAAACTGTTAGAAATGTTTGAGTCATAACTAACAAATTTTGGAATGCATTCGTCAAAACGATAAGAAGATATGACGATTATATAGATCTGTCTCATACTTTGATTCATATAAAAGCCAGGATATTGCATCAAGATTCCTCTAAGGTAGCTGCCTCAACGGTAGTGGCTCCGGTTAATAATTGGTTGCATTCAATCTTCAGTCAACTTGATGTCTATTTAAATCAAAAACTTATATCACCTCCAAATAATACATATGCGTATCGTGCCTACATGGAAACTTTGTTGAATTATGCTAAACCAGCTAAAGAATCTCATCTTACGTGTGGCCTTTGGTATGAAGATACAGCCAACAAAATGAATGAAACCGGCGAGGAAAATGGAGGATTTGTTAAAAGACAAAAATTAGCTTCTGAAAGTCAAGAAATTGAAATGATTGGACACTTACATGGCGATATATTTAACCAAGAAAAGTTCTTGATCAATGGTGTAGAAATGTCAGTTAAATTAGTTCGCTCTAGAGAAACATTTAACTTAATGGCCCCTTCAAGTGATTCAAAGTTTAAAGTATGCATTACAGATGCAACACTTATCGTTCGTAAAGCACGAATCAATCCAACTGTTTTACTTGCACATCAAAAAGCATTGGCTTTTTCTACAGCAAAATATCCCGTCACTCGAGCTGAAGTGAAAGTTTTAACTATACCATCTGGGATTCAAGGCAAAACACTTGACAACATTTTTTTGGGGCAAGTCCCAAAAAGATGTATTATTGGGTTTGTTGATAACGGGGCATTTAACGGTAATCTCACTAAAAATCCATTTAATTTCGAAAATTACAACATTAACACATTTTGTTTATATATTGATGGTCAACAAATACCTTCGAAAGCTTTACAACCTTCGTTTGAAAACCATATTTTCACCACGGCTTATCATACATTATTTTCGGGTACGGGTATACATTTTTTAAATGAAGGGAATGGAATTTCGAGAGAACAATATTCGAACGGTTACTGTTTGTTAGCTTTTGATTTAACTCCGGATTTATCAGCCAACTCTTCAGGTCATTGGAATCTTATAAGACATGGCACTGTAAGATTAGAAGTTCGATTTGAGTCAACGCTTGTACAAACTATTAACTGTATTGTTTACGCCGAATTTGATAATGTTATTGAAATAGATAAAAACCGCAATGTATCCGTCGATTATAATAGTTGAATATATATATATATATTGTAAAAATATTAAATTTGTAATATTTGTATGTATCTCTTTGTGTGTACATTTTTGAATAAATTAATTAAAATGAACTTACTTTGTATTATTTTTAATAATCACCCTTTCGATATATAATAAGTTACTGTAATTACAATCGCACACATGTTTGCGATCTCTGGGGTTGGAAAGTTGTATTTTTAAATAAATATGAATACAATAGAACTACAGAAATATTTGAACGAAATACATCCAAGTTTGCGGTATAATGTGTATGCTGCAAATAGATTACCGATATACATGGAAACTCCTACTTATTTAATTAGTAATTTGGACCCCGATACAAAACCTGGATCACATTGGGTTGCACTACATATAGACAAAAATGGTTTTGGTGAATTTTTCGACTCCTATGGACGACCACCTTCTGGATATCACTATGCATTCTTAAAGAGAAATAGCCACCGATGGAGTTTCAATAAAAAAATATTGCAAAACAATTGGACTTCAGTATGTGGTCAATACTGTTTAATGTATTTGTACTACAAGTTGCACAACTGTACAATGAATTACTTTATTAATCAATTTGACATCGATACCATGTACAATGATATGTTATTATGGAATTTGTTTAATTACTGTTTTAAAATAAATGAATATGACTAATGAAGGAATGTAGACGGCTTTTTATTATACATAGAAAAAGTACCTGAGACCCCCCGACCGTAACTCGATTCAAACAATAGCGTTCGAGCGAACAATAGACGACCCTTGCTCGGATGATCCATTGTTAATTGTACCCCATTGCTTTTGTATTATTATAGGGTAGTTAATGTTATGCTATCTCTGAAACGGTTAAAGCTACGCAATTTTAAATACTTGCATTCGATTCAGCGACCCTGAAAACCTTTTTTTTTTTTTTTTTTTTTTTTTTTTTTAGGGTTGCCGCCGTGATCAGTGAGCTAGAACCTGTGAATCCCTACTACTATCTGAAAACCTTTTTTTTTTTTTTTTTTTTTTTTTTTTTTTAGGGTTGCCGCCGTGATCAGTGAGCTAGAACCTGTGAATCCCTACTACTTTCGCATGTTGACAAAATCGGTGACTTAGCAAATTCTTTGATTCATAAATTG
The DNA here is from genome assembly GCA_036320925.1 of Automeris io. NCBI lineage: Eukaryota > Metazoa > Arthropoda > Insecta > Lepidoptera > Saturniidae > Automeris > Automeris io. Next base: position 3,484,795 of record JAUDJH010000034.1, on the reverse strand, counting down.
TAATGTTTGAGTAAAGTCTCAGCAAACTTAAAGCTACGTGTATAAATTTCAGCCTTGTTGATAGAAAGTGTCCGATCTGAATCTGTGAGAGAGGCGTTTGTGAGCGCCTTTGGTTTGACCAGACTAGACCTCGGGACCTTTAACAAAACTATTGTCTAATGAGGCGTCTGCTCTGTTCGTATCAATGGCACCATAGTGTTTTTAAGGGTACGATGGGGCTGACATACTACGTACACAAAAAGTTATAAGTTATAAAAAAAAAAAAAAAACAGCGGTGCACGGTGTCCGGCGCATCGCCTGGGAGAGAGGTTTTGGAGGGGTGGGCTTTACTCCTTCCCCTCCCAGAAAGGTAGCTTCAACAAGGCTTCTTATTCCCGGGGCGTCTGGATGAATTTGGCTTCCCAGGCCTGGGTGGAGCAATCGGAGGGACACCCCGGGGGTTTTTAGTCAGTAGGAGTCAGACACACCGGGGCCACTGCCCTCACAGCGTCCCTGATGGTCCTGTGCAGGATTTTCACACGGGATACAAAAAAAAGATACACACACGTAAAAGACCGTTAAATAAATATAATTAAAAATTATGACCGGTGGTCGTGGGTGTGGTTGTAGAAAGACACGGATTTTGGCGTTTTACTGTTTATTTGCACTTTAAGGCACACCGAACTGCGACGCACACGCACGTACTCTAGCCTTGGGTCTCGGTAGTCGACTGTCTTTGCTAGAGCATCCCTTGCGCGCGCGCATCCATTACCCCGCGCGTCCCATAACACCCTAACGTCCTTTAGGGCGTTTACCACAAACGCGTATCTGTCAGCGTCTACATGCTATAAAATAAAATTTATCCTCGAGAGTTAAAAATGACAAAGTCAAAATTTATTCCAGGATAAGCAAGTATTGAATCGTCACATGAAAGTACATTCTGAAGAGATGTACCCGTGTCCCGAATGCGGGCTGGAGTTTAAAACGAAACCTTACGTCGATGTACATTACAAGTTGAGGCATCTAAACATGACGCGAGAGCAGATAAAATTGGAGAAGATGATGAACGGTAGAAGAATAAGGAACAATACGAATATACAGTCATTGGGGGACATCAACGCGGTGGATGATAAGCCAAAGGAAGTTAGAGTAAAAGGAAAGAGAAAGCAGCTAGAGAACTCCAAGGTCCTATTAGAAGGGAGTAATGCTGATTTTGAACAAACAGAGAAAGACATAATTTTTCATAATGTTATAAAGATAGAACCGAGTGATGATTATTGTTAGCTGGTGGATGATGAAAAGAGATTTTTGCAGGCCGGCATGATCACTGCGCTTATCGATAGAATTTTCTTTTCTGTTGATAGTTGTAGTCGGTGTTGTCTCTACGCCAAGTAAGGTTATCGAAAGCATCCTGCTGTGACTGTGACGGTCTAGTAGATAAAGGACTGGTATCACGATTGGTCATAGGTTTGAATCCCGTTACGTACCTCTGGGTTTTTCCAGGTTTAGGATTTAGGCATCACATGCTCATCTTTGAAGGAAAACATCGCGAGAAAGCCTGCATGGAGTCTAATAGAAATGTGGTTTCTATTGGTACTACGATAAGGGCGATCAGCTGCGCTACTGGTCACGTTGGGCGTTACAAGCGCAATGAGGATACAGCCACTAATGTACATATCTCTGGTCACCCCGAAAGGTATATAGCGTGACGATATTGGTATAATTTAAGATTTACTGGTCAGGATCCAAAGGGCACTTTGTACACGGCAACATCTCTCTCCGCCAACGGCTGAACTGTGTTTATTTGGTACTGAGATCTTGGAGACGCCAAAAGCATTCATATCGTATGCGGAAGTATAACTCAATCGGGGATTAACGCATAGGATTGACATAGGAAGTGTACGCATTCTAATGGCCGAAATTAATAACCTATCTTAGCTATGTTACTATAACATTTATAGCAGTAGCGTTCATCTCATACAAGCATAAAAGCAACGCTTGTCCTGTGCTTTACGAGCATCTAATTCTAATATTATGAACATTAATCAATTAATAATAAATAAATTAGCAATTTCTAAATATTATATTTTCATGCCATCGGTCTTCCCTATGAAAGTAATATAATATTTATTATCATTATATAATATTCGAATACATTATGTGAATCTGCTTACCTTGTCTAAATACCCTATGCACGCCACTGAATTATAGGACATCTCTTTTCGTATACATAGGTTTGAAAGAGAAAGGTATAGCTATAGACATACGAATTAAAGATGGGTTATTAATTTGAGTAGTACCTAAGTCTCCAAGAAGTTTTACTTTTGTGATGTGCATTGACTTGTATTCGAGTTTTGAGGAAATTCGTTGCATTTCTCTAACAGAACGTATACTTTTTAAGAAATAATGAATTTGAGTATAAATGTAAATTAGTTAATGCTTATTATTTATTCGCTGAAATGTTATTTTAGTATTAAATGTAGTACTTAAAAAACTTTTGTTTCCATCAGCCCCGAGCATTCATCATTTTGAAATTCGAGGCAAGGCCTTTTTTGATATAGTAACGCGACTTCCCGAACTGGGTCGAGACAGCAGTACAGATGTAAAGATCGTCATAGTGACTCGCTTCGGCCTGTATTGTTTCAGGACCAGTTTGTGTATATCTAGTTGTTTATATACCTAGAAACCTTCCGTCGTAGTGTATGTGGGCCGATATGGTGATGGCGGCTGTTAATTGATTTTCGTCCCTTGTGGGTGGCCATTTACATCACCTCTCCCCTGCTTTTTGCAACAGGGAGAGGCCAACCTTAATGCCAAATGTCGCCGGGTGCCGAGGAAGTGGCCAATGCTGTACCCTAGGCCCAGGGAGACGAGTAGGAGGAACACCCCAGGGGTTTCAGTCGGTGCAAGTCCGACACACCGGGAGGCGGCCCTCACCGCCCCCTGAGGTCCGTTAGGGATTTCCGCCGGGTTACAAAAAAAAAGGTGTATCATCTCTTATAGCAATATTATTTTAACCTTACTTTCATATTTCGAACCATTTATACCATGACATTATGCAAGTAAGATTAAAATAATACTGTTAATCGAGACTGAGGTAAGCCAGATTACTGAATAAAGGCAATAAATGATAAGAAACTCTTAGAATCTTTCTTTTTATTGTACAATTTAGAATATCTCATTTAAATATAGTATATTTCTTTTTTTTATATTATTCCCTTCTTAAATCTTTTCTTTAGGAGTATCACCTTCCCAGTCGTAAATCTTACTATTGTACCATACATACTCCCCTCTAACAGTGTCGGGGGCGTCTAGTGCCAGGTAAAGAGGTGCTGAAGCCCCCTCATCAATGGTAAGTGGCGCCTTGTGTGAACTCATATCAGTATCTACATAGCCTGGATGCACAGAGTTAACTTTGATATCTGTAAAAAATATATATATTGGACTTTACACATTATACCATATCACACAACATTCAATGAATCAATAAGAAAATATGGTTTGTATAGAAATGTATGGGACTATGCCCACTTGACTGTTCCCCTCACTGATTAAGATGATAGCGCGTCAAGCACATAGGATTTGCCAACATCAGTACACTCGAAGCATTACACTTGTGGTCAAACCGATGCAAATAAGTTACTAGGCTGCAATAGAAGAATCCAAGAAATTGTTTCTCTGATGATACTCGTCACAAATGGTAGTTGCTGTTCTGGAATTACACTGGACTTTCCATTAAGTATGATGTAGTCACTGTTGAGCCAGTATAAACAATCATACATAGGGTGATTTAATAGTTTAGGAAGCTATTTCAGGATACAATAGTTTGTACCTTCTTGCAATTAATTAAAATGTAGTCAACTATATTCCCTAACAGACCTCAAAGAAAAATGAATAAACAAATGAGAATTGAACTGTCAAAAGTGTGGACAACATAGTGTATGTGATGCAGGATTGATTGATAAGTAGATAAAGTTCTTTTTACGTAATTTTAGAGCAAATAGGTGTTGATTTGCTTTCCCTTTATACTGTATCTTGGCTTTTGACAGGCAAAATACCTACCTAATAATTAATTCGAGGGGTGGTGAAAGGTTATTTGGTTGAATAGACATTTTTTTTTGTGATATAGTAATATATATTTTTTGGAATCAGCGTTTTTTACCAATTTAAGAAAAATATATATTACTATATCACCAAAAATGTTGCTTAAACCAAAAAGCCTTTCACCCCTGGAATTGATATTCATGTGAGTAATTGTCCCTAAATATGTTAAATATAATTTACTTTGGTATTTGAAATATTTTTACATATTTGAATTTACAAAAGAATGCTGAATATCTCCCTCATCTATAAAAAATCGTCCTGTAAACTACAATCTGAAAAACTATTTAAATAAACCTTAAATATTCAAATAGATCCTCTATAAAAAAAAGTATTAAATGTCACTGATGATTTTCTTGAACAAAATTCCAGTATAGTCATATCATATTGATATTTTATTTTCTAATCGTAAATATAACATTGTTTTGTGGTAGGCCAGATAGTATTTGTGATAATGAGTAATAAGGGGCATCTTATCTAGTCTCTATCACTAAATTATAGGCTACAAATTATCAATATTACAAAATATTATAAAATCCTGAGAAATTTTTGACCTTGGTGACATTTTCAACTCGCATGATGTACGCACAAAATGAAGCCCCATTGGGCAAAGGTGACCCTCTCAGAATAATATATTCAAAAACAGTCAATTATGCAGAATATCTTTGGTTTGTGAATACTACTTGCACAAATGCAGCCTCTCGTCCAAACCCCATAACCTAATGGGAGAGAGAACCAACACAGCTAGAGAGGCAAGATGTAATGTCCCAGTACTGATAACTGACCCCTATCAGCACTCTAGGCCTTTCATATGCCTTGCTGGGTCTTTGATAACATTGCTGATTTGAAGAAAATTTTAGAACTAAAATCAAATATAGTTCTGAATAAGAATTTGAAATCAGAGATAAAGTATGATTAGGATTATAAAAATTATATGTGATAAATAATAAAGAGAAGTAGATGACCTTTAGGAAAAATAATATTTTTGGAGTATAAAGTAATAATTCAACTGAGCTTAAGTTTATATGGTTTAACTGTTTAACCATATATATAAAATACAGGTTTTTATTGATATTACCTCTATGGTTTAGCATTCTCTGCTGAATCCTAGTCAGTGCACTGACTCCGACCTTTGAAACAACATAGGATGAATTGCCCCATTCCTCAGCCTGTGTTCCTTGCTTTGATGCGTCTACATACTCCTGCATCAGACTCGACAGCCCTTCTACAGTCAATTCAGGGTCTCTGAACCTTTTTCGCAGTCTCTCACTCGGTATCTGGCTCAAGTGTCCGCAAGAACTCGAAACATTCACTACTCTTCCTCCATTTTTAACTAATGGCAGCAAGATATCGCAAGTGGTGACAAGAGAAAAGTAATTCACTCGCAATGTCTCTTCAGCTTGCACCGCAACAGGTTCTGTAGCGTTAGTTTTAAAAGCTATCGCTGCGTTGTTAACTAATATGTCGATGCCATCGTATTTACTTTTTATGTAGTCGTGAAAATCTTCCACGCTTTTCCTATTAGTAATGTCCAGTTGGTGATAATTTGGATGTAAGCCTTCCTTATTCAAATCGGCAACTGCGTTTTTGCCCCGATTTACGTCTCTCGAAGTTAGATAAACTACGCCATCGAAGCGTTTGCAAAGTCCTCTAACTATGGCGAATCCGATACCTTTATTGGCGCCGGTAACAACAGCAACTTTTGCAGACATTTCGATATATAATCGCTCTATGTTCACAAAAATAATGTATTGAATACTGTACAATTGCTTCGCGGCATTTATAGCTTTTTCATAATATTGACATTATTGACAGTCGACATTGACTGATAATAGGCGTTTTCATGGTGCTAGACATTTTCGCTAGTGGCTAAAACAATACCGTTCATATGAATTGGCTTATGATGTCGTCAAACTTGCTAATATAGTAAAATGTCAAATTTTAAATATTGTGGTAAGGACGTTTAATTTTTTGAGAATAAAGCCATAAAATAAAAAAAAATTAAATTCAGATTAATAAATGCAAACTGTTGAAAATAATACTGTTCTCAAACTAATGACGTTTAAAATCTGTTAAACTAACATATCAAATTTCAAAGGTTCGTTAAAAAAAGCGTTATTTTGACACCGTTGAAGCTCCATAGATGATTTAACGTTTGTCATTAGTGGCAAATTTATTACGTTTGAAGTCATAAACTGCGTGACGCACCTAAGAAAGACATTAAAATTTGCTTAACAATTAATTTGCACAGAGAATCGTGCTTGCGCGTTGCCATTAAAGAAAGAAGAAGAAGTAATTTGCACAGATAACAGAAAGTATGGATGTAGTTGTAGGCATTTGCTAGGCGATCGCGTTTCATCATCGAACTCATCTTGACCTTCCACCAGGTGTGATTGAGGTCAAGCGTTCGTCTATAAATTGTAAAAAAAAAAGTTATCAAAATAGCTTGGTTAACTAGTAAACATGAGCTTATGCCCTCGATTTCGTTTGCGGAAAATTAGTACTTCGGCTAAGATAACTACCTTGGATAGCCTATTTAGTTTAGCTTCTAAGGTGTCGTCATCAATCTCAATATTTGTTTTAATAATAAAAAAACATAGTAATGACACGAGAAGGCATGTAAAAAAAATACGTCTCAGAATTTAAGTAAATAGATGACTGCATGAGATGTTATTATTTAAAGCTATTGGTATTAATTTAATTCAACAACTTTGTTAACTACGTTTTTGTTTCGCTGTCTTCTAAAACTACTTCTACTAAAAGTATAATTGATATTTATACGCGCGTGTCTTCTCTGAAAAAAAATCTAATCTATGTATATTTTAAACACTAAAGAATCCTCAATTGCATACTATGATTCATTAATGTTTAAAAGGGTGTTAATCATGATTACAGATTAACCAAATTAAAATTACATTTTGTAATTGGTAATCATTAAACTGATTACATTTTAGACCATCAATGCTCAGTAGTAGCCATCCTACATTAGATAGGTAATTGAAATAGTGTCTTTTAGTGTTTGTATTAATAAATACATCAAAAGATTGTATGTTCATGCTAAGTGTGAGAAAACCCAAAACAATTAGGGATTGCACGTAATATAAGCCGAACTTGTCATTGACTATAATTAAAATAGAATTAGAAGAATACCCTATTTGTTATATAAGAGTACCCCGTTGTGTGAAGCTGTGATTTTTATTCAATCAAAATTATAAATATATTCTTTTTTATCTAATATGGAGAAAACATAGTTATATAAACGTTATTGATATTTGATATTTATTGACACAATATGTTTAAACAGCTGTATTTTACTTATCGTTATTGCAAACTTGTTTTTATGTAGGTAAACGCCGTGGTTATTACTTTGAAATAGTCACATCGTGATAATAAAAGGAAAAAACAACACTTATTATTGAAAAAATATTTATTATTGTCAATATCTTACAATATATAATATACTTAACCTATTTATATAATGGACGTTAGCAAGTATTCGTAGAATAGACAAAATAGATTCAACTATAATATAATCGATAATTTGCACAATATTCATATACAAAATATTACTATAAACTTACATTTATAACCCTAATAGCACTTATTATTTAATTACACCATCTATAGGTACATCAGATAAGTGTTTGTTTGTGACGTAGGAGGGGGGGGGGGGTTCATTAGAGAGAATCACGCGGCAAGGGATTCGTTCAATACGTACAAGCAAATGCATGACTTCGACCACAACCGCGAATCTTGAAATTTTTTGAGGCGGGTCAGCAACTACTATCTGCCACCATTCCTTCCATTTCTCCTACTTTTGTTTCTCATTTATAATATGAATTCATTCAATAAATCAAACATTGAATGCACGATTTTTGGAGATTTTGAGCTCAATACCTTTATGCGAATGTAAATATCATTTATTGCATAAGCGAAATATACCTGAAAATCTTTCGCCTCGCATAACTTAAAACGTGCTAAAGATATCTCATGAGACTTTTGAGTTAACTTTTTTAACGTCAAAATCAAAAGCTCTTAGTTTTCAGACATATTTTATAGAGAAGTAGGCTCACTATTTTAGATATATTTTTCAGTGGGCAGTGGGCGATCTACTCACTCGTCCACCGCCTATGGAATTTGGCGTCCAGTGCTTGCCACCACCCCCGTCCCCACTCCTAGATCCAGGCATTTCCGATCACGATACAAAATTAAATCATGAATGTATCATGGATCTATAAGTTTTACCGTTTAAAATACATTGAATTCGGCAAGATGCAACTAATACGAAATAAATTGAGATGTATTTTAGCTGTGGCTAAACCATATCTATAGTTACAATCAACGACTACCGTTATAACGTAAAATTGATGACATGAAACTCCTACAACAATAATACTGACTATTTTTCATACATTTCGCAGTTAACTTTTTTTTTGTTGCCTCGTTTCAAACAAACATGGTTAGTGATATCATACGCACATCGTGAGTTATACAAAATAATAAAATCTACCTATGTTATGTAGATAAGAAACTTTCAGTGACCTGTTGTTGGGTCTAAACAATGGTTGTGTAGTTTGCCGACAGCACCAATAGTTTCAACATTAGGTGGCAGATGTTTGCTTCGCAAGCCGCCGTACAACGAATCCCTTAGTTAGTTACTCTTTACCGAGCCCTCGACCAGTTTCCACTGAGCTTCGTATGTAATTTCAAACGATTTAATCACTCACAAAACGGGTGTCTTAATTTTTTTCCTAATTTATTTTATATAATATACAGTATGTATTTAAAACCCTGTTCAATCTGAAAGGGAGGTTTTGGTGTTACAATAATATCATCAAAATACATCAGGAAACATAAGAAAAATATAAAGAAATTTGTCATATAAAATTAAAGGAATTTACTTATTCTGCAAGCAACCTAAGCTTGAATTACTTACGAAAATTAATATTAAGCAATCAAATGATTTAATTGATAAACGGTGCTTGTAATGATGCTTATGACTTAATAGCATAATCCTTTGCTTTCCTTTTTTACTTACTACGCGAACTCTTAGTGTTATCATGTAAGTTTCCTCATTGAATTAATTATTAATCAGATTTGTTTTTTTACTTTTAACGAATAAGAATAATCTAAATATAATAAAAAAAATCGATGCTGAGTAACGCCTTCACGGGTCGGACAAGGTTTTCAGAACATACTGTATGCACGTTAAAAATCAAATATGGTCAAGTCGTTTTATTTAAATGAACACAGACCTATACCCCTAGGCAAAATAACATTCGTTTATATAAAAGTGTAAATGTGTAGAATCTTCTGTCTATTGCACACATTTTCACTTTCTATCAGCGTTATCGATAAACGAAAGTTATCTTGCTTCAGCACCGTACGTACCCAACTATAATAGAAGCTATAGCCTATAGCCAGAGGGGATGCCGTTGGGGTGATACGGCTTACCGCTCCGCGTTGAGCAGGTACGGTATCGCCGCGTCGATGCTGACGTCGCCGAGGAAGCCCACGAAGAAGACGTCCTCGAGGAAGGCGCCCGTGAAGACCCGCAGCGGCGCCAGCTGCAGCACGAGCCGCGCCGCGCGCTCCTCGTCGCCGCTCGCGCTGGCCTTCAGCGAGCGCAGCACCCGCGACTGGTACTCCTGCAGCTTGCGCGTCAGGAAGTCCGGCACGCCGTCTGTTCGAGACGATCACTCATCAGGACTGATAGAAGTACGGTATAGTCAAGGGACGAGATTGCATTGACAGTCGATATCATCATACTTGTAGTCCATAATATGTATGAAATATGGTATGTAATCACTGGAAACCCCTGTACCATTAATAATATAAAAAATAAAGCAAATTAGATCACTAATTAGATCCAGCTAATCGTTACAAATTAATAAATAATAATCATATAACTGTTTTTACTTAAACAAGTAAATGCCAAATAAATACTTAGTCATGATTTAATAAATATATCGAAACTAAATAATTCGTCCTAATTAAACAAGTAAACGCAACAACTAAATAATTTGTTACGATTAAAAAAGTAATCCGAACCAAATAACTACTCGTGATTAAACAAATAAATTTGAACTAAATAATGAATTACAATTAAATAAGTAATCTGAAATAAATAATCACTTGCGATTAAACAAGTAAATATCAATCTAATAATTGGTTATAATAAAAGAAAGAAGAAGAAAGAAGGTTTTGGGAGTCGAAGCTGCTCGCGTCCGCAGGCTTTACCCTAGTTTCCCTACACGTGACTCCTGGGTGGTGCTAAACGAGCAGCAGCGAGGTGGTAGGGCGCCGGTGCCCGTCTGGATCGCGACCACAGTGCATGGGTGTAAAGCCCGTCATAGTGACCAGTTTCGGCTTGTCGCGTTTCGGTATCACCCTGTGTATATCCAGTAGCTCATATACCTAGAAACCTTCAGTCGTGGTATATGTGGGCCGACATGACGATGTAGACTATCAACGGATTTTCATCCTTTGATAGTCGCTTTCGTTTTTGGACTACACTGTACTTACCATCAGGTACTCTGTAGTCACTGTCGAGCCAGTGTAAAAAAAAAGAAAAAATCTCAACTAAATAAGTAATTTTTTTACTAAATCATGTACATTTACAAATCGATTGGGAACTAATTAAATGTCTGGCTTTAAAAAAAGTTTCTATGGGGCCTTTTGTCCCTCGCTGTGTGTTAGTTAGTAATGAGATGTTCGTTACCTGGTGAGAAGAGACAAAGAGCCCGGAGGTGCGCGTGCTCCCTCTCGGTGACTCGGAGCTGCTCCATCGCGGCGATGTACTGCTGCAGCCGGCCCAGCATGGTGCTGATCTCCGCTATGCGCTCGTCAGTGTAATCCGACACTGTTATCTGCGATAAATATCCTAAGCCTTTACATAGAGCAATGGACACTCACCACTACATTCGGCCACGCATGTCCAAGTAAATATTAAAACATCCGACCGGTTCCGACATGAATCAACAAAGTTTTTTTTACAGACGAATACCTGTAAGAAGACCCTTGTTATTTTTTTTTTTTATAATTTATAGACGAACGCTTGACCTCAATCACACCTGGTGGAAGGTGAAGGTGAGTTCGATGATGAAACGCGATCGCCTAGCAAATGCCTATTCACTCTCCTCTTAAAGACTCCCAGGTCATAAGATCGCGGAAATATGGCCGCTGGAAGCATATTTCACTCCTTAGCCGTTCGCATGATAAATGTAGAAGCGAATCTTTTCGTGCGAATATAAGGAACATCCACCACATACGGATGGTATCCCACACGATGTCTAGTGGTTTTGTGGTGGAATGGGGCTGGTGGAATCAAAGAATGTAGTTCCTGAGAACACTCTCCACCGTGCAACCGGTAAAAGACCGAGAGGCAGGCAACTCTACGTCGATGCTCAATGCTATGCATACTAATTCAACTGCCTATCAAATCAAAACATATAATAGATCCATTCCTCATCTGTATAATGTTATTTAGAAGGAAAATTCTTTAAAAGTGTCTATATATACCACATTCCAGAAAATTTTATTGTATTCACAAATTTCTATGTTCACCTAGATTAGTAAAAATGTATTGAAATCGTTAATCAATATATCAATCAATACGCGTCTCTATGCGTTTGTCCCCGCTAATCTCAAACATGGCTTATCAGATTTGGACGCGGTTTACATTGATGTATCGTGGAAAGGATCAATGACTATGCCAATTCTATATCAATCGGTTCATAAACAAAAAAAAGTTATAAACACGACGATTATTTATTGGAAAAGATGATAAAGTAATTGTTCAGATGAATTGAGTGAAATACATATAATGTTACACTTTTAATAACATTCTAACTGGTCGCTGTCGGAAAATATATCAGAAAGAGCTAAAAATATATTGCAACGCCAACGAGGTCGCGGGCACATAGTAATAAATATGAATAAAGTTACGTGCGGCCCGCGGGTCGCTGTTTTCTGAACCCTCATCTAGAAAATCAGATCAGCATAGTTATATTTAATGAAATTCTATTTACATAAAAAATCTAATAAATAATAATATCATCGCTCTTTGTCCCTTTTAGGGTGAGCAGAGGTATATTAGTGGTTGTATCCTTGGAGGCGGTGCGCAGTGCCCGGCGCGACGCCCGTGAGAAAGGTTTAAAGCGGTGGGCTCTTTGCCAACAACCATCCCGGAGATGAAGTCTAGAGAGGCTGTCCGCTCCCCCGGGCGCCTGGAAGAATCAGGATTCCCAGGCCCGGGTGGAGTGATTGGACGGGCACTCCGGGGGTTTTTAGCCAGTAGGAGTCTCACACACCGGGTCCGCTGCCCTCACAGCGGTCCGGATGCATTTTCACCCGGGTCACCAAGAAAAGAGGTTGTATCCACTTTGCGCTTATATGTCGTAACTAGAGATGCCACGAATATTCGGCAACTATTCGGTATTCGGCCACTTTTTTGCTATTCGGTATTCGGCCGAATAATACGCACTATTCGGCCGAATACCGAATACCAAATCATGTAAAAAGACACGTTATATTACTCAAAGTTATGTATTTATTTCCAAATTACAACACTTTAGTAATTAAAATTGATCAGTGGTAAGTTGTGATGGATAAAAACAAGCTTTTCAGCATCTTTTGGTAGCAAACGATTACGCTTTTCATCGTAAATGTTACCAGCCTCAGAAAACAACCTCTCACACACACACTCTCTCTCGCTCACACACATACTAATAAACTTATACCGTGAATATCCATATAAAAACACAAAACACCCTTGGATAACCCGAACGGAAGTGCGAGTCTCACCAGAGACAAGATTTACTTAATTGGTGAGACTTGTCACCCTGTGTATATGCATAAGTTTTGTGTCGAAATAAAGATTATTATTATCACTAAACACGCTACTTCCAGGCATATTCGGCGCTTCGGCCTACAGCGTTGCCGAATATTCGGTATTCGGCCAATTCACTATTCGTGGCATCACTAGTCGTAACCAACGTGACCAGTACACATGATATTTCTATTAGATGCCATGCGCGTTTCCTTACGATTTTTTCCTTCAGCGGTGAGCATGTTTTTTTTTTTTATACCGACTCGACACAGTGACTGCACCATACCTGATGGTAAGCACGGTGCAGTCCAAAAAACGCCAACGACTATCGAAAGGTAACAAAAAACCCATCGGTAGTCGATCATGCCAGCCTGCACAAATATCTCTTCACGCTACGTTTAAAAGATCCCATATCATGTATCATATATGTGGGGTCTAAATTCGTTCTTAATCTGAAAAACCCAAAAGTACGTGTCGGGATCGGAACCTATGAGCATTCGCGTTGCCGCGCGATCGGACACCGGTTCCTTATCCACTGGGCCACCACAGACAGCCACATAAAGATATGTGATGGTACGAAGTATAAAGATGCCGCTCACCTCTGGTTGAGGCAGCTCTGTGGACCGGTCCAGTCCTCCGGAGCTGGCCCGTTCCCTCAGCACCGAGTGCAGATGGTTCACCAGCAGCGGGAATAGAGTCGTCAAGGATAACGCAGTCGAGTACTTCGCAAGGCCCAACACGAACAGCTCCGGCCAGCACTTCTTCAATAATGTCACTTGGATCTCGAATCTGTTACAAAGTTTTCGTATAAACAGGTTTACGCTTGACTGTAATCTCACATAGTTTTATAGGAGTGGCGCTCATCTCATATAAAAACAATGCATAATCTATACTAATATTATAAAGCTGAAGAGTTTGTTTGTTTGTTTGTTTGTTTGAACGCGCTAATCTCTGGAACTACTGGTTCGAATTGAAAAATTCTTTTTGTGTTGAGTAGACTATTTATCGAGGAAGGCTTTAGGCTATATAACATCACGATGCAACTATTAGGAGCGAAGAAATAATGGAAAATGTGAAAAAAAACGGAGAATATTATTCGTCCTTGAGTGCTTCCATTGCGTGCGCTGCGAAAACGGTTCAAGATACCAAAAATATATGTATGACAGAGTTATTCCTCTTAAAATGATCTAAAAAAATGTCCGCGACAGTATATGTCTATCTTTTAAGATTAACTCACTAGAACCGTTTTTATGGTAATCAAATTTGGTCGAAATTAATGCATTATTTGTTAAGAGTTGTAACAACGTAATAATATTTATCTTTACCCAAATAAATGTGTTGATGATTAAGAGTATTTAATTGTGAACAAAATTGTCTTTGACATCACTTAATTTCAATGAACATCTTAGAAGATATTACAATAACTTATATAGCAAAACAACGTTTGCCGGATCAGCTAGTCTTACAATAAAATCAGAGATAAATGACAAAAAATTAACAATAAAAAGAAACCATTATAATATATTCGATTATCACGCCATCTATTGTTCCGATAAGACAAGTATAACAGTCACTAATACAAATTAAATACGCGAACGCAGCGCCCCTTACGGACAGTAGAGTAAATTTAACAGAGACTAGCGCTAAACAAATAGTAGTTTTAGCCACGCCTACAACTTTATTTTATTTTATTTTTTACACTGGCTCGACATAGTGACTACAGTGTACCTGATGGTAAGTACAGTGCAGCCCAAAAACGAAACCGGCTATCAAAGGATGAAAATCCATTGATAGTCTACATCGTCATGTCGGCCCACATATACCACGACTGAAGGTCTCTAGGTATATGAGCTACTGGATATACGCAAGCTGATCCGAAACGCGACAAGCCGAAACTGGTCACTATGACGGGCTTTACACCCATGCACTGTGGTCGCGATCCAGACGGGCACCGACGCCCTACCACCTCGCTGCTGCTCGTTTAGCACCACCCAGGAGTCACGTGTAGGGAAACTAGGGTAAAGCCTACGGACGCGAGCAGCTTCGACTCCCAAAAAAATTGGTTGACTTACAATTTTACTTTGATGACTGAGTTAGGATTTGATCGGGACATATTCCTCTAAATAGTTATTGTATTCTTTTAAAAATGAAAAGTTCCTCTCTTTGTGAACGGTGCAAGAGGGACGTTTACTATCAAACATTTTGTTTCTGATTAATATGACATATTTAATTAAATTCACACATTAGGATACATAAATGTACTTGAAAAATGGAATTATAGAGACTCAAGTACAGAATTCATGTTATAGGCGCCCGCAGTGTGCAGGAAACGGAATTTGGACGCAAAATTCAAATATTTTTATCTAGAATTTGCTATAACTGCAATTTATAGCTCTGGCATTATATTAATATTGATATTTTAATGTAAAATAATAATTACAAAAAGGACTGCTTTTAATTGCGAAGAAATCCGAGAGTCGAGAGTCCGAGTTTTGGTAGTCGAAGCTGCTCGCGTCCGTAGGCTTTACCCTAGTTTCCCTACATGTGACTCCTGGGTGGTGCTAAACGAGCAGCAGCGAGGTGGTAGGGCGTCGGTGCCCGTCTGGATCGCGACCACAGTGCATGGGTGTAAAGCCCGTCATAGTGACCAGTTTCGGCTTGTCGCGTTTCGGGATCAGCTTGTGTATATCCAGTAGCTCATATACCTAGAGACCTTCAGTCGCGGTATATGTGGGCCGACATGACGATGTGGACTATCAATGGATTTCATCCTTTGATAGTCGCTTTCGTTTTCGGACTACACTGTACTTACCATCAGGTACTCTGTAGTAACTATGTCGAGCCAGTGTAAAAAAAAAAATATACACTGGCTCAACAAAGTTTGTAAATACATCCGATGGTAAGTAAAGTCCGAAAACGACAGCAGCTATCATAGAACAAAACTCCATTAACAGTCCTTGTCGGACCCTATCATTTTACGACTGAAGGTCTCTAGGTATCACTGGAGTCACTGAATGTACACAAGCTGATCCCGAAACGCGACAGGACGAAGCGAGTCACTATAACAGTCTTCACACTTGTGTACTGTGGTCACGAGCCAGTTTCAGCACCCGCCCCACCATAAAAAACCCCTGAGATTGACTCAGAAAACTGTCACGATAGTTTGCGCAACCCTGCCATAGGATGTTATACTGACGGTAGCGCAGCCGCGGCCGGCACGGCGAGGAGCCAGCGAGCTGATGCCGCTAGAACCCTGGCGCCGGTCTCGCAGACCGCGTGCAGGCGCAGGTGCGCGGGCGCGGGCCCCGGCACCACCAGCTGCAGCTGAAGAGATTCTGCACGACCGAGGATGCTCTCGCGGCACTCTGCGTCCACTGCAACGAAGTTATTAACACAATAAGCATTCAATTTAAAAAAAAAAAAATTGTGACTGTAGTAGCCATCCCACCACAAAACCACAAGACATCGTGTCGGATACCATCCGTATGTGGTGGATGTTCCTTATATCCGCACGAGAAGATTCGCTTCTGCATTCATCATGCGAACGGCTAAGGAGTGGAATCTGCTTCCAGCGGCCATATTTCCGCGATCTTATGACCTGGGAGTCTTTAAAAGAAGAGTGAATAGCCATTTGCTGGGCGGACGCGGTTCCTCATCGGACTCATCTTCACCTTCCACCAGGTGTGATTGAGGTCAAGCGTTCGCCTATAAGCTATAAAAAAAAGCCTTCTGTCCTACATTTTATTATTACGTATTACGTTTATTACGATTACGTACGAATTTAGGCACCATGTGCTCGCCGGTTAAGGAAAACATCGAGAAGAAGCCCGAATGGCATCTAATAGAAATGGTCTGTATACTAGTGCCCTGAGAACGGCGATCAGCCGCGCTACTGGTCACGTTGGGTACGACATAAAAGCGCAAAGTGGATGCAGCCAGTTATGTATCTCTGCTCACGCCGTAAGAGATAAAGCGTGACGATATAATAATAATTTTATTTAAATTAACTCCCAACTTAACCCGTCTCGGGGAGGAGATAAGATATTTCCATCTATACTAATATTATAAAGCTGAAGAGTTTGTTTGTTTGAACGCGCTAATCTCGGGAACTACTGGTTCGAATTGAAAAATTCTTTTTGTGTTGAATAGACTATTTATCGAGGAAGGCTTTATGCTATATAACATCACGATGCAACTATTAGAAGCGAAGAAATAATGGAAAATGTGGAAAAAAACGGGGAAAATTATTCATCCTTGAGTGCTTCTATTGCGTGCGCTGCGAAAACGGTTCAAGATACCAAAAATATATGTATGACAGAGTTATTCCTCTTAAAATGATCTAAAAAATGTCCGCGACAGTATATGTCTATCTTTTAAGATTAAGTCACTAGAACCGTTTTTATGGTAAACAAATTTGGTCGAAATTAATGCATTATTTGTTAAGAGTTGTATCAACGTAATAATATTAATTTTTATCCAAATAAATGTGTTGTTGATTAAGAGTATTTAATTGTGAACAAAATTGTCTTTGACATCACTTAATTTCAATGAACATCTTAGAAGATATTACAAAACCTTATATAGCAAAACAACGTTTGCCGGATCAGCTAGTTTCATATATAATTGAATTCTTTTATCACTCCATAAATTACTTGCGATTGGTATAAGGAATAGTATAAAAACAAAGTCGATTCCGCTGTCTGTTCGCTTAAATCTATTAAACGAATTTTAAAGCAGTTTCCAGCAATGCGTGATAGTTGCGGCAATAATGGGCTCGCGCTCACCATCGACTTGCGGCACATCGGCGGCGGCGGCGGCGGCGGCGGCGTGCAGCGCCGACAGCGGCGCTTCCGGCGGCGTCGCTCCGTACGCCGTCTGTAGGTACTCGTTTATAGCGCCTGAAACGTATTACATTGCTGTTTCAAATATTGTAAACTAGTAGATATGCTCACTTAACGCGTTCGTCGGGCTAAACGATTCGTTTGTTTCTCACGGGGCCCAAATCCAACTCCCGGTACGCAATAGTGTAAGCAAACAATGTAGCTCAAGTATTATAATATGTCATATTATTATCTTCGATTCCTCACCACAAACGTGTTTAGGATATTTTAACGTAATATGTTATCCTATATAAATTAATAAAAGGTATTGTATAATGTTAATATTTTTAGTATTTCAAAGTTAAACATCCTATATTTGCATGTAAGCGGTTATTACTCTAAATTCATTTAAAACACCCTATTAACTTCACCAAGAAAAGCGTCACCCAATACAGGTGACGTGCCAACAAACATTTTAATATACAACACACTAGGTCATAGGTTAATTGATTACCGGGCCCACAGTCCCGTCTTAGTGCGGATGAGGTCAACTTGGGGTTTTTAGTCGGTAAAAGTCCGGCATACCCCGGTTACCATCCCCCATGTGTAGCCGGGACGGTCCAATGAGGATTTTCCCCAAATAAAAAAAAAGGTCATGGGATTATGAATTTGGATTTAGGTACCACATGCTCACCGGTGAACAAGCATCGCGAGGAATCCCGCATGACATCTAATAGAAATGTCACGTGTATTAGTGCTGTGAGCACGGCGATCAGCTGCGCCACTGGTCACGTTGGGTACGACATATAAACGCAAAATGGATACAGCCTCTAATGTATCCCTGCTCACCCCGTTCAGGTATAATGCGTGACGATATATTATTAATAATGTTTACCGAACTGTCCCATCTTGAAGAGATTCTTGGCGAGTTGCGTCTGCAGCATCAGGTGTTGCCTGCGAGCGCCCTCTATGTCTCCGGGGTTCGCCGGGGTCAAATACGGCGATACTAAAAAGCAATAATATTTTTATTTACCTTTTTTTTTAGATCCCCCTATCTGTGTTATGCTGAGTTTTTTTTTTTACACTGGCTCGACAAACTGACTATATTCCACCTGATGGAAAGCGCAGTGTAATTCAAGTACGGCAACGACCGCCAAGGTACGAAAATCCGTAGAAGTTCACTAGATATATGACTAACTGGATATACACAAACTGACGCCGAAACGAGTCACTATGACGGTCTTCACACTTTTGTACTGTAGTGACGACCCAGTTCGAGCAATCGCCTTACCACCTCAAATTCACCCCCCCATGTTCCCTCTCCACTTCTCCCATCTCCTTTTTATGAATCACCCCGTCTATTGGTGAAAGCCGCATGAATATTCGTTCAGTGATTTTTAAGTTTATTGCGATTACACAAACAGACACGCCGAATATTCCTGGAAGTAGCGTGTTTAGTGAGAGGTAATTTTTTGAGGCTGGTAACATTTATGATGAAAAGCGTAATTGTTTGCTACCAAAAAATGCTGAAAAGCTTGTTTTTATCCATCACAACTTACCACTAATCAATTTTAATTACTAAAGTGTTGTAATTTGAATATAAATACATAATTTTGAGTAATATAACGTGTCTTTTTTACATGATTTGGTATTCGGTATTCGGCCGAATAGCTGAAAAAGTGGCCGAATAGGGCTAATACCGAATAGTTGCCGAATATTCGTGACATCTATACTTTGTTTTATCTTTATATATATAAAATTCTCGTGTCACAATGTTAGTTACCTTACTCCTCAAAAACGGCTTTACCGATTTTTACCAAATTTTATATGCATATTCAGTAAGGTCTGAGAATCGGCTACTGTCTAATTTTCATAGCCCGAAGTGATACGGGTTCTTCACCCTTAACATTTTTTTTTATTTTATCCTTACACACTTACAATACGTTAGTTATTTTTTGTCTACACTAGAAATAACTTATATGGCAAAACAACGTTTGCAGGGTCAGCTAGTAATATATAATAATAATAATTTTATTAATTCAAATTTCAATATTGTGAACAATTTAAGTTACGTTGACCCCTGCACTCAGTAGCGTTCATTCCATAGATGCATGCAAGCATTGGATGCCCTTATGGTAAATAAGTCTGGAATAAACTGCTTAAAGTTAAACGAAAAAAGAAACCATTTGTATTCATATCTATTCTATATTGACACTCCGTCTTATATATATTATATCTCATATCTTTCCAATGAAAACAATATAATATTTACTATCATAATATAATTGTCAAATTAATTTCGCAAGTTCTGCCTCTACCCTGTCCAAATGCCTTATACACTAGTCGAGAGACTGTACCGCAGGCGTCAGCGCCCACCACCATTACTAACCATAAAGACGAGTTGTATGGTGATAATGTGAGACTAACCTGGGCTTCCTTTGTTAAAAGCTACTGCGGCTGCCAGGGCGAAGTTGATGGCCGGTGCTGACGGAGAAACTGCAGAAAATGCGTCGGTTGGCTCTTCTTTTGGGTTTATCTTGAAAAGAATTGTTATATATTTTCACTGTGATAGCCTAGTACAGTGATTCCCAAAGTGGTATATATCGACCACTAGGTGGTTATGACAACCTTTTTATTACATACAGGCTTGCGCTTGACCTCAATCTCACCTGCTGGAAAGTGATGATGAGGCCGACGATGGAGCGCGCTCACCCAGCAAATACCGATTCACTCGACGTTTGAAGATTCCCAAGCAAGGGATCTACGTCAGCGAAAAAAAATTTGGGGGTCCATGAAATAAAAATGGGGGTCCACGATAGTGGATCTCAACACATACGCTGATAGTACCTATTTACTTACATCATACTATCTTATAATATCAAAACATATACATTATTTATAAAAGTACCTATGAAGAAAATTTTTATTATATATGTGTTAGCGCCAGTGAATAGTCGCACAGACTATCTCTAGAGCCATGGCATAGAAACACGAAGGACAGGGAGTAAAGGAGAAGACGAGGAGGGGAAATGGCTGCTTTAAATTGACACGTCACACGGCGCGGGAACACACTTTGAGCCAAAAAGGTTTAAGTTTTTAACATTAAACTTCACAACAGTTAGAAATTTACAGAAAATCAATATCAGGTAAGTAGGGGGTTGTACCCAACACGGAAAAACATGGCAAGAGGTCTAAGACACAAAAAAGTTTGGGGAACTCTGGCCTAGTAGATAAAGGACCGGCATACATACGCTGCAATTCTAATGGTCGTCTTTTCGAATCCCGACACATACGTAGTATCCCAGTTTAGGTTCGAGCTTAGGCATCAAGTGCTCAGCAGTGAAGGATAACATAAAGCGGAAATTCTCATGGCATCTAATAGAAATGTGTCTACTGGTCCCGTTGGGTATGACACATAAGCGCAAAAAGATACAGTCATTTCTTTTTGGTCACCCCGAATGTGATATAGTGTGACGATATTATTATTATACAATTTTATAGACGAGGGAGATATTTAAGGAGGATATTCAGCATTCGATTCTAATTCTAAATATATAGGAATGGTGATATCTTAATATTACCATTAAAACAAAGTAATTTATAGTCAACATATTAAGGGACAATTACACACATGATAGAATAAATAACAATTAATGATTAAGTAGGTATTTTGTCTCTCCCAAGCCAGGATAAAGTACGAAAGGGTAACGAGTCAATTACCTGTTTACCTAAAATTACGTAAAAGGAATTTTATCTGCATGCCATTCAATCGTGCACCACACGCGCTGCGGTGTCCTAACTTTTTACGGATCAATTCTCATTTGTCCATCAATGTTTCTTTATGATTTGTTAGGGAATATTGATATTTACATTTTTATTAGTTACAAGAAGGTATAAATTATAGTATTCTGAAACATCTCCCTCGTTTATAAAATCATCCTGTAGATTGCTATTGCTACAGCTTGAGGTATTTCGGGTCAAATTGAGTCGAAATGTTTAATTTAAAAGAGGCATATTCAAATGTTTTCATAGATACAGAACTTCAAATGTTGATAGGGTGTACTGAGCAGAAAATTCCGGTTTCATTTATGGATGGTCTAACGACAGTCGCCGCCGTTATGCCAGCCTTCGTATACCACGACTAAAGATCTCTACGTACAGGAACAAATGGGCATGCTGATACCGAAATGCGACAGCCCAAAGTTTATTTTAAACGCAAAAAGAAATAATTACAAAAATATATGTAATAGCAAGACACAGGAACTTATCAGTATGTTTGAACTGCTTATCTGATAATAAATATCCTGGGGATCTCATGTAGGTCTCTTACCTGAGCGGCTTGGCCTTGCCCGGCCAACCCTAGCAACTTGGAATAGGCCGCCTGCCTCTCGTGCATGCCGTCCCTGGCCTCTCCCCCCTTGGCCTTATCCACGATCGGCTTCCGTTCGTGCTGGACCGCTGTCGGAGAAAGTGCAAGAATTACCGTTCAACACAGTCACGTTGTTATAGCAACGGTTTCACTATATCTGCCATTTCATATGATCTACAATGTTCTTCTTTGTATTTAACAAAATTGACCAATAAGATGAGATCCCAACTGACGGGACAAATGCTGTTGACCAGGAAAGGCCTTTACAAGTTCACCAAGGCAGAGGAGTGAGCACTCAAGGTGCTCAGCTAGCGAGTTATGGGCTAGATGGAAACGCAAAAGCACTCCTGTGGGTACAAACCTTGGCTTGAGCGGCCAACCAGTGAGAGAAGTTAAAGTTATTTACTAGCGTTTCGGAAGCGACTACCTTGAATAGAAATTCCAGGCTACGTCGAAATGCCTTCATTTATGAAGCAGAAAAGGGGTTGTCAAAAGGTAGGGTATCAAGCAATTTCTCTGATTATTCAGTGGCCAAGACATTGTCGTCTGGGGATGTGTTCGCCCAAAACGAGCACATCCCCTGGTGATAACCGGGTAGTAGAGTTGAGCGAGTCTACTGCTCTGATAAGAGAGAGGTGGCGCTGTGTATGGCGCGCAGCCTGTAAGAAATGTTTGGTGGGGTGGGATCTTTATACCCAGTACAGAGATGGAGCTTAAACAGGCTGTTCGCTCCCCAGGCGACTGGAAATATTTGGTTTCCCAGGTCCGAGTAGAGTGATTGGAAGGATACCCCAGGGGTTTTAGTCATTAGGTGTCTGACACACCAGGGTTGCTGCCCTTAAAGCGGCTCTGATGATCTATGCAGGATTTAACCTCATGTTACCAAAATAAAAATGAGTATGATCAGTACCATTTCAATTTAGTAATTTAAAACATAGAATATATTTGATCATGCTAAAGGTACAGTATGGATCCTGGCATTTTGCTTCGAAGCCTGGCTATTTTGTATGAAAAGGTGCCGACGTAGGTGATTGCGCAGAGTCGTCAAGCGGTGTATCAAACTCGCAATCCTGTACTGTATATGTTATAACCTCTAGTATACTCACAGTCGCTCCTCATGCCGCAAGCAAGACATTTCTGCAGTCGACAATACTGACATCTGTTGCGATGGTGCTTTGTCACCTCGCAGTTCATGCTGCCGCGGCACTGGTAGCCCAGCTTCTTCCTTATCGAGCGCTTGAAGAAACCCTTGCAACCTAAAGACATTTTTAAATTCACTGTGACTGTTCTGTCATGGTGCAGGGGTATGTAAAAATGGTGATAGCCAATCGGAAATCCGCACCCCACACACGGTACTTGATAAGGAACAACAACTCACAATAATCAGTATTTATTTTAGATAGGTGGAGCTCTTGTACCCTGTCCTCAACATCCAGTTGAATGCCTTTCTAACCATTTCAGTGTCATTGTGCCTGAATGATTTGTTTGTACCCTAATTCATTATGTGGGAATTTATACTTTTTTTTGTAACCCAGGGGAAATCCTTCATGGACCGCCGGTACACCATAAGAGCTGTGCCCTGGTGTGACAGATTTCTACTGACTAAAACCCCCGAGTGTTACTCCTACCCGTCTGACGCAGCCAGGGGCATGGCCACACCCATTTCTTCAGCACCAGCGACCTCTACATAATAAAGGGTGGTGTGTAAATTAATAATAAGTAATACTGGATAATGTTTGCTCAAATTGCGCATATTGCAGAAATTCTGTCTGGAAATGATTGATGAACCATGAATAGTTTTAAAATTAGTCTTGGTAGAGGTCTCTCTTCACAACCAGAGTTTCAAATATGGTTGACACAGCAATATGAATATTATAATACTTGATAGTTTTCACAGATCAGCTGAAATATAGGCACAGCTGGTGAAAGCTGCTGGCCTATTACATACGGCACATTTCAGATTCTAGCAGTTGCTGTGCAGCAATGTACTGGTCTGTGTGCAGTTATCAGGCATGTAGTTGACACATCTGATAAGTGCCTGTACCCTACTAGTTCACTTTATGTATCTTTTTGTGTGTTTTTAATATTGTTAATATATTGCTGTATGTTTCCATGAAAATATCAATAATACAATAAATGAACTCTCATGTATACAAACCTTCACAGCTAATGGCTCCATAGTGTCTACCAGAGGCCCTATCTCCACAGACTATGCATAACTCCAGCCCTCCAACTTCATTGCTGGTATTAAACTTCATCTCCAACTGATCTTGACCCTCCATTGCACCTGTACATTGAAAATTCTTTTTTAAATTAATTCTCTTAAATTAGAAGTGTATAAATAAAATAAGACATTTTTTAGAGACTGCCATTTATGGGCAACAGTAGAACAAACAGGGTCATCATTGTGCTACCAACCTAAAAGACCATTTTTTACTCCAATTTTGAACCTTAAGGAAAACATGCACTACAAAGCCAATTTTTCTACCTGAAAGTATCCTTTTTTTCCTTATTTTATTTATGAAGTTTTGTAATTTTGACCATGTTACCATGATGAATTACATACAGTAGTATTAAATCATCAGACATGGCACTCTTCCATTTTTAAGAGGTGCCTGTACAGCTCTATAACACATTCTTGCCTGTTTTGAGAAGGGAGAGGCAAGAATGCAATTACACGCTCCCACATCCCAAAGCAAAACTTTAATTACTTTGCACAACAACATACATTCCTTCTGGCTCTGGACACATTCCACCATTATATGATGAATGTCTTCTACTATATTGCATAGATCACACTTTCTGGATGAAACAATTTTCAATAAAAATGCAAAGTTATTTAGTGAAATAACAATATGGATCTAGAGAGCCAAATTGTTGTTGCATACAGATGAGCTTGTAGCTTGAGTGTGGGGATGAACCGATAGCAAACCATGCAAGATGTCCTCCAGGAACAGTCATAAGGGTACAAGATAAAACAATTCTTGCATGCATAAATGTATTGAGGTAAGTTTGTCTAGTACCCATAGTAAAGAATACTAGTTCCATGACCTATGTTAATGTCAGTCATAGATGGGCAAAATGTAATCAGATTAATGAAAATGATTAACGATTACATTTTATGTTTTTACCATTAATATGACTGCATTTTGATCATTTATGTTTTAAACACTACAAAATCCAAGATTGTATACACATTTATGATTTTTTAATGTTTTAAATGGATTTAATCATGTTTACAGAGCAAGACAATTAAAATGACGACTACATTTTGTAATCGTTCATCATTAATCAGATTACATTTTGCCCATCTCTGATGTCAGTAATTAAGAATAAAATATTATTTTAATTAAAAATCAAATGCATCAGCCTAACACAATAGACACAAATAAGTATACGTAAATAAGAAACTGTATTTATATATTGTATAAAATAATAGATATAGACTAAATAACGACCTTCCGATATCCTATAAATTATATTGCACAAGTCACCTTTCACTTTAATATACAACTGTTTCTACAACTTAATACATGCGTAAGCGATTACAAAAAAATAAAGATGGAAGCTTAATAATGGTCATCGAAGT
The DNA here is from genome assembly GCA_036320925.1 of Automeris io. Lineage (NCBI taxonomy): Eukaryota > Metazoa > Arthropoda > Insecta > Lepidoptera > Saturniidae > Automeris > Automeris io. Next base: position 3,459,107 of record JAUDJH010000034.1, on the reverse strand, counting down.
AAACTATAACACGCGACAATACAGTTATTCAGAAGCAATTATCTCACCTTGTTTACAATAATTATTCAACAATAATTCTTTACACGCGTCATTTATGTTGAAAATGCAGCCTTATAACTTAATAATAAACTATACACTACAAAACTACTGTTATAAATTTACTTTATGTTAAATTATATTTAAATAAAAACATAGGAACAGCAAAATAAAAGTTAAACAAAACTTTAAAATGAAAAATTGCACGTCTGTGAACACAAACTAAATAGAAAAAAAAGTATAAAGAGATTAGTGATGGGCAAAAAGGAATGATTTACTCAATAGTTTAACCAAGACTTTAGATATCAATTCGAATAAATCATTTTTTTTATGTGCGTATTGCAAATGTAAACTATTGCGTAAACGAAATCTTTTATGAGAATAAAAGAGGTAATCAAAGTTTAAATTTTTTTTTCCTAATACAATTTAATTCTTACTTATTTATTTTATTTGGCATTTTAACAGAGTTTGTACATGTTTTACAAATAATCAAAAATTAATGAACCTTCATCACTCGATTCGGAAAAAATATAGCCAACACTAATAAAAATTATAGACTATATAATAGTCTTTATCTGTTAGGTCAGGCAAAGTAATTTTACCATACTGAATACCGATAAATCTAGAACATAAGAAGATATGTATTATCTTAATAAACTCATAAACATATTATTATAAAACTCAAAGAATAACAATATACCTTTTTTGAGTTTTAAGGCTATAAAATTATATTAGAGTCTGTATTCACTTAAAATATTAAAGTGTATAATGTGTAAATATAGTATGTAACATTACTTTGTCCTAGGGATGTAACGGAGGCAGTTTTATGGGAACTGAAGTCGGAGTCGGAGTTTTTAAATTTGATTTATCGGAGTCGGATTCGGAGTCGGAATCGGAGACGGAGGCAATGTCAGTCACAAGTGACGGCAGAATAAAATAGTTTTATTAAGGGACATATAAAAACATTATTCAGTGAACCTTTTTAATTAGAAAGTGATAAATTTATAAATACACAGACAATAAAAATTGCTGTTTCTTATTAACATTTTCATAGTACTGTGAGAAAGCGATTACCTGAGCTACTGGTCGCGTAGTCCTCCACATTTAAGCGCAAAGTGGATAAAACCACTATTGTATGTCTGCTCACATAGCGTGGTAGCGTGAAGATATGTTATTTATTATATCTTAAATTTGATCCCATTTTAATATGGTGCAGAATTGATACATGTCTTCGAAAGTATAAGCCAGAACTTTTGAATTGACAAAAAAGTTTCGGAACCGAAGTCGGAACCGAAGTCGGAACCGAAGGTGTAATAACGATCGGAAGTTCCGACTTATCGAAGTCGGAGTCGAAGCTCCGTAACATCCCTGCTTTGTTCTACGGATGGTACGGTCCTATGGGTGAAAATATCATGGCATATTATGAGATGATTAATGAATTTGATTAGATCTAGATTTAAAATAGATTTGACATCAACTGAGCTCTTTTGTAATAATAACATATTTAAAATTAAACCTAAGCTGTTAGACTTAGATTGTTTGACTATCTTTTGGCGAACATAACAAAAATATAACGTCAAAAGTGACATTTCACATATTAATTGATATGTCAAAAAAAATTAACCTCGTGTGTTTTTTGGTTGTGTCCTAAACAATTTAATTATACATATCTATGACTAGTATACATTAATTATTTATTGCAATAAACAATGGCTTGCACTGAGTTAGAAGATATTATCAGTAAGTTTAACACTTATACTGAAAAACCGGTAAAGTTTTTAACAGTGCAATCAGATATCAAAGACGACCTTAAAAGCTTTGTAAAAAATGTTTACGACTTTACCAAAGCACAAAACAAGGTTGGCAAAAATAAAAGGAAAAACGCACTACCCGAGTTAATTGTTGAAGACTTTGATGAAGAACAAATATGGCAGCAAATCGAGCTTCAAAACACAGAACGATGGGATCAACTGGTTTGGGAAGTAGCGAACTGTATTTCGATTAAAAATGACTTAATTTTCCCCGTAACAACATCTAGTGACGTAGAACCTTGTAAAGACGATGTGGATAACGAAGAACATATGTCAGAAGACGAAGATATAGCGTTAGAAGCAGAACAGCTCCCAGAAAGCGAGACAATAAAAGTAAAACAGGACAAAATTGTTAGCCGGCAAATGAAAACAAAACCCTCTGTAGTTGATGACAACTTTTTCAAACTACAAGAAATGGAACAGTTCTTGTTGAGTGAAGAGAAAAAGCAAGGTAAACTCCAAAATCCTGACGCAGAAAGTGATGAATCTGTCAACATGTTCGAAGAAATTGAAGACGATGAAGAAAATAATGTTATGTATACAGATTTCTTTGCTTCTAATGAGGACCAGCAAAATGGAGATATGCAAGATATAAATGAAAATCAGGAGCTAGATAATGAAGATATGTCTGATGATGAAGTTGAGGAAGATGAAGTAGTACGTAATAGGAATAAAAAAGTAAGATTTGCTCAAGCTTCATCATCAGATGATGATGATAATGATGATTTCAATGACAGTCATAAAGATAATGCCACCACAACAAACAGTGATGACAAGAAAACAGAATTTGAATTAAGGCAACAAAGACTTAAACAGCAAATACAAAGGCTAGAAGAGAAAACGTTAAAAGAAGCCCCATGGCAACTAAAAGGAGAAGTTGATAGTTCAAAACGTCCTCAAAACTCCTTATTACAGGAAGTAGTTGATTTCGAATTAACTACTCGTCCAGCTCCAATTATTACAGAACAAACAACTATAAGTCTAGAAGATATAATCAGACGTAGAATCAAAGATAAAGCGTGGGATGATGTGGTTAAGAAAGAAAAGCCTGTTGATGACCAATTGGTTTTCAAGAAGAAGGAAGTTCTTGACCACTCTAAAAGTAAACTCAGTTTAGCTCAAGTTTATGAAGCAGAATATTTGAAACAGAAGCAAGCTTTGTCTGGTGAGGCTGAAGAAGAAAAAGAACCAGAAAGCCATAAAGAAGTTCGTAATGCAATGTCTCAATTATTTGCAAAATTAGATGCTTTATGTCACTACCATTATACACCAAAAGCCGTCCAGGCCGAGGTTAAGATAATTAGTAATACACCAGCAATCTCTATGGAAGAAGTTGCACCAATCGCTACTAGTGATGCAGCATTGTTAGCTCCAGAAGAGATTAAGAAGAAGAAGCGTGGAGATCTCATGAGTAAAGAAGAAAGGACAAAAACAGATAAGAACAGGGAGAGGAGGAAAAAGAAGAAATTCCAGAGGGAAAAAGGGAAAGTGGAGAAAGTGACAGACCATAGAAATACAAAGAAAGGCACAGAGATTAACACAGACAAGTCTCTGAAGACTTCGAAGGCATTCTTCCAACAACTAAATGATGATTCAAATAGTTTAATTAAAAACAAGAATAAACGTAATTTTAAGAATAAAGGGCAGTAAATTTTTGAAGCATGGAATGTGTTTTTTAATTATTTGCTAAGATTCTCTCTCAATCATAATTGTCATTAATTTTAATACTTTAATTAAAAACCTTAGTAAATACAACAAAAAACATGTAAGGAATAAGAATAGGGTCCTCTAGTGTTCTATTCTTTATGCTTCTACCATGGAGAAGTTTTGATGATAAAACTCAGCCCATCATCTTGATATTTTTCAAGGCAGAGCAAAAACTACTGTCTGCCACCCTTCCCTCCAGTCTTTTTAGCTTTGTTTCTTAATTATATGGATAACACAATAAAAAAAATTTAAAGCACATTTTGTGGTCAACAACATTGTGAAAATGTAAATATTATAGGTAATGATTTCTTATGAGACTTGGATTCACTTTTGAAAGGTCAAAATATACATTATTTCTAATATAATAAATAGGATAATATTTGATAAAGAACTAAGGTTTTTGTACAAGAAATAGATTCATATTTGTAATAACCGACCTATTTTTGGACGGATGCGGTCCATCATCGGACTCATTTTCACCTTTCACTAGGTGTGACCGAGGTCAAGCTTATAGCATTTTTTTATATACTCATTTGATAAAGTGACTACAGCGAATCTGAGGGAAAGTACAGTGTAGTCCAAGAACGATGGCGACTACCAATGGCAAAAATCACTGAAAGTCTACGTCATCGTGTCGGCTCACATATACAAGAACTGAAGGTCTCTAAGTCAGAGCTACTGGACGTATACAAGCTGCTCTCAAAACGAGACAGGCCGAGGCGTGTCACTATAACGGTATTTATATACATGGGTATAAAGTAAAGTACATGGGTGTAAAGCCCGTCTTGTCGCGTTTCGGGATCAGTTTGTGTATATCCAGTAGCTCATATACCTAGAGACCTTCAGTCGTGGTATATGTGGGCCGACATGACGATGTAGACTATCATTGGATTTTCATCCTTTGATAGTCGCTTTCGTTTTTGGACTACACTGTACTTACCATCAGGTACTCTGCAGTCACTATTTCGAGCCAGTGTAAGAAAAAAAAATATATATTCGTGTATTGTGCTCACGATCCAGATTGAGTAATTGCCCTACCATCTTAAAATCTGTATTGTATACTAGCTGATCCGGCAAACGTTGTTTTGCTATATAAGGTTTTGTAATATCTTCTAAGATGTTCATTGAAATTAAGTGATGATATTTGATATATATTAAGTGTGAATTTTATTCACAATTAAATACTCTTAATCAACAACACATTTATTTGGATAAAGATTAATATTATTACGTTGATACAACTCTTAACAAATAATGCATTAATTTCGACCAAATTTGTTTACCATAAAAACGGTTCTAGTGAGTTAATCTTAAAAGATAGACATATACTGTCGGGAACATTTTTTTAGATCATTTCAAGAGGAATAATTCTTTCTTACATATATTTTTGGTATCTTGAACCGTTTTTGCAGCGCACGCAATGGAAGCACTCAAGGATGAATAATTATCCCCGTTTTTTTCACATTTTGCATTATTACTTCGCTCCTAATAATTGCATCGTGATGTTATATAGCCTAAAGCCTTCCTCTATAAATGGTCTATTCAACTCAAAAAGAATTTTTCAATTCGAACCAGTAGTTCCTGAGATTAGCGCGTTCAAACAAACAAACAAACAAACTCTTCAGCTTTATAATATTAGTATAGATTACTGTAGGCGTGGGAGTGACCTATGTGCGAAGGTGCTCGCAGCAGCTTAGATGCTAGCAGCAATCTACGCGCAATTCGGTACGCTGTATACCTCAATCGGCTCTTATACTCTTACGAGTGTGATGAAGAGAGACACTATTCTCTTCTGCCAATAAACCCCATGGCATACCTCGCCAACCCGCATTGGACAAGTATGCTGAGTTAAATGTCCAAACTCCTTCCCATAAATTCCACATACTTATATAGTGAAAAAGGGAAAGGAGGGTTTTGCTCTGCAGTAGGATAAAACTGGCTAGTAATAATATAGGAGTATCATTTGTTGCCTTTGAAAATCCGTATTATTAAATTTATAGTTTTGTTTTGTCCCTTACACATAGGATGAGTCCTATGTCATTGGTATCTCTACTTCTGTAAATAAATTAGAAAATACGCGCTGGCAGTATCTTTTATAACGTACCAAGTAAAGATAGGAGCTATAGGCAAGTGGAGCGATTCTCTACAAATAGGGTTGGCTTTGTAAAACTAACTCTGGTCGTAACGGCAGCGTCCTGACTGTAATTAGCGCCGAAAAACCAACGATATGGCGCGCGACGAATCAGTTGAACGTGCACGTACGAAAACTGAAATTGAATAGTACAGGCATATTATTACTAGCCAGTTTCATACCACTCCAGAACAAAGGCCTCCATTCTCTTTTTTACTATATGTGTTGAATCCATGAGAAGAGGTTTGGACATTTAACCCAACACGTTTGTTCAATGAGCGTTGGCGGATGTGCACTATTTGCTTTTTGGGAGTCAAAGCTGCTCGCGTCCGTAGGCTTTACCCTAGTTTCCCTACACGTGACTCCTGGGTGGTGCTAAACGAGCAGCAGCGAGGTGGTAGGGCGCCGGTGCCCATCTGGATCGCGACCACAGTACATTGGTGTAAATCCCGTCATAGTGACCGGTTTCGGCTTGTCGCGTTTCGGGATCAGCTTGTGTATATCCAGTAGCTCATATACCTAGAGACCTTCAGTCGTGGTATATGTGGGCCGACATGACGATGTAGACTATCAATGGATTTTCATCCTTTGATAGTCGCTTTCGGTTTTGCAATACACTGTACTTACCATCAGGAACTTTGTAGTCACGATGTCGAACCAGTGTAAAAAAAAAAATCTGCAGGAAAAGTATATGCAGCAGCTTAGTTGCTGGCAAACTACGTAAATTATAATAAATAAATCAATTACTGTGTTTTTTAAGAGTTACCTTTGCCATGTCATTGAGTTGTAGAACGGTCTTCCGGCGAGGGTTCCAATTGCTCTAAGATATCGGGTTGTTTAAACGAAATGTGAACAGATATTAGATAACAGCAGGGTTGCGCCGACTTCTTATAAAATCATGCCTGACGATAGTCGTACTAAGCATATAGTAATTGTAAGCAGATATTTGACCTCAATCGCACGTGATGAGTGGTGGAGATAGGGCCGATGATGAACCGCGTCTCCTCAAGAAATGCTTATTCAGGCAAATTCGAAAAATGCGAGAGAATACATGCGGGAAGTTCACTGCACGTCTTCGCTGGTTGTACTATGAATAATGAAGCGAATAATTAGACGCTATACTATTCATTGTGTATGGCATAGAAAAGGCAAAATGTAATCAGATTAATGAAAAACGATTATTTTGTGATTACTAATCATTAAACTTATTAGATTTTCATCATTATGCTTAAACACTAATGAACCCTCAATTGCAAATAAATAATTTAATATAACAACAACTATACTAAAACATTATTATAGCAAATAACTTATCATTAATGACTTATTCATTTGTAGAAGGGTTTTATCATTGTTACACATTGACAGAATTAAAATTACTTAATCGTCAATTTAATTACATTTAGCCAATCTATGTCTATGGTCATAGATGGGCGTAATCATGATTACTTTTAATCAGATTAATAATCAGATTACAAGTAATCATGACGAATGTAATCATGATTACTTGTAATCTGATTACTTTTAATCATGATTACAAGAGTAATCATTAATCTCGATTACAGTAATCATTCAATTAATCATGATTATTTTAATGATTACTTTTGAGTTCTGGCTGAGAGAGAGACCGATTTAAATACTCGTTTATTTAATTTTTCAAGTTATTTTATTTCGAATTAAATATTACCCCAAACTTCCGTCTAATAGTGGGGTGATGTCCAGCGAAGAGTGAGGGGTGGCGTCCAGCGGAGAGAGGGGGGTGGCGTCCAGCAGAGAGTGGGGGTGGCATCCAGCGGAGAGTGGGGGGGTGTCCAGGGGTGAGTGGGGGGTGGCTTCCAGCGGAGAGTGGCGGGTGGCATCCAACGGAGATTGGGGGGATCCAGCGGAGAGTGGGGGGTGGCGTCCAGCAGAGAGTGGGGGGTGGCGTCCAGCGGAGAGTTAGGGTGTCGTCCAGCAGAAAGTAGGGGTGGCGTCTAGCAGAGAGGGGGGGGTGGCGTCCAGCGGAGAGTGGAGGGTGGCGTTCAGTGGAGGGTGGGGTGGTGTCGTCGTGTGTGTGCTCACACGCCGCCCCAATGGGAGGTATTGTTTGGGTAGTTTTACGACCCTCTCCCAGGGAGGAGGCCTGTCTAAGACCAAGCACTCGCCGGGCCCCTAAGAAGTATCTGGATTCCTAGGCCCGGCGAAGGCGAAGATTAGGCAGTGCTGGCACCCGGTGGTTTTATCCATGTATCATAGACTATGGTTTATGATACATGGAGTATATATTACTTCGCTTATCCATAAAAATGTATACTTAGTTTTCGTGACTCCATGTAAATGCCTATTGCAGTTAGCCACCGACTCGAAGTTACATAACGTGGGTCGTTACTTTTTAGTTTTACAGTTTTGAGTTTCAAATGTTAAATGCCTTCAGCGTTTGCTCTGTTTCCGTAATGTCGTACAGTTGCATTGCGCAATCTAATGAGTATAGTGGATAATCTCCTTCAAATACCACAATCATATTATAATAAGTATACTTTAGACCTGATATTGTGAAAGTAGATCCGTCGGTGCACCGGAAAATACTCGTTGACATCACCATACCAAAAGATGATTTCTGAACCTCGTGAAAGTAGAAAAAGAGATGTCTTTAAAATAATTCATCATCATTATTCATTGCATAAAAAAGGAAATATTCACGAAAAAACAAACGTCGTGACCTTGGACAACTTATACGTATTTCATAATGTTTAAAATATCCAAACAGATACACACATTTTCAGCCTATTTTTTTATTTCTTGGCGAATGTTTAGTTTTGCAACAAAACCATAGCAACCTCGTTGATGACAAAACAAAAGGAAACTTAACTATGTAAGAGAAAATTACCTAAACGTACGCATAAACCAAGCCAGCCATTAAACGGACACTTTTTGAAATACATTATGCAGCGGGTACGCGTAGTGACTACCTCGTCTACGACGTCCAGAATTAGGCACTCGGGGTACAAGCCCCGGCATGGCCCCTAAATCCGCAGCTGTATTTGGTACGGTTACTAATAGCATATATATAATTTGTTTTAGCTTTTCTTGTCTTAGGATCAGTTCTAGTACTCTCAGTTATGATATGATAATAAGTTTATGAGTCGAGGTTGTTATAATCTGTCCAGAATTACTTACTGTGTTATTAAATTAATAAGAGAAATTACTATCCTATCGTACTCGAGAAAATCTTTAAACCAGAACCTTTAAACATTTGTGTGTAGTGATGAAAGGCCATTTCTCCTGATATATGGACTGCAGAGAATGAAATAGTTTAAGTGGTAGACACATGTTTCGGTCGACGACCCCACCAGGCTCCCGTTTCTCGTTCGGCTTGCAAGTTGTAATTGCCCTCCACAAATAGGGAAGCGCCTAACATTTCGAATTGCAACCGTCGCGCGTTCTACAAATTGATATTCATTTTCTTGTAGGCGTCGTTAACATTCCCATTAGTTTTTATCAAAGTTTTCAGTATTTTTATATAATACTAGCTGTCCCGGCAGACCTTGTTCTGCCCTATTTCTCTAAAACAAAGTCATATTGTTTTTTTTAATGTTAATAGCCTCCCCGTCAGATTTTTTTGAAAATTGTTTGAAAGAACCTGGCCTTAATGCTATATGTATAAAAATTGACAAATATTGACATTAATATTTATACGTCACTCAATTGTTTTGTCTTCCCGGAACCCGTCCACTGACATTTAAACTTTATGGTATGGTGTTAAAGTTCAAATTGACTTTTAAATATTATTACGAATTTTTTGTATGAGAATATAGAAAAGTGTTGTTTTTAGACTTTTTCAGACAATTTTTTTTAATTTTTCTGTCCGTAATAACCTTCCCCAGACTTCAACAAACACAACAAAAAAGAAATCAGTCAAATCGGTTTAGTCGTTCTCGAGTTTCGCGCTTATCAAGACATAGCTGATCCGGCAAACGTAGTTTTGCTATATAAGTTATTGTAATATATTCTATGATGTTCATTGAAATTAAGTGATGTCAAAGACAATTTTGTTCATAATTAAATACTCTTAATCAACAAAGCATTTATTTGGATAAAGATTAATATTATTACGTTGATACAACTCTTAACAAATAATGCATTAATTTCGACCAAATTTGTTTACCATAAAAACGGTTCTAGTGACTTAATCTTAAAAGATAAACATATACTGTCGGGGACATTTTTTAGATCATCTCAAGCGGAATAATTCTTTCTTACATATATTTTTGGTATCTTGAACCGTTTTTGCACCGCACGCAATGGAAGCCCTCAAGGATGAAAAATTTTGCCCGTTTTTTTCACATTTTCCATTATTTCTTCGCTTCTAATAATTGCATCGTGATGTTATATAGCCTATAGCCTTCCTCGATAAATGGTCTATTCAACTCAAAAATAATTTTTCAATTCGAACCAGTAGTTCCAGAGATTAGCGCGTTCAAACAAACAAACAAACAAACAAACAAACAAACTCTTCAGCTTTATAATATTAGTATAGATTTAGTTATGACATTGCAATGTACTACCTACAGCTATTAATGAAAAAAAAGAAAATTATGTTAAAATTAGGTTTGTAACACAATTAAAGATAATGTAATATTTAGAGAATTGCCTTAGTAAGCGTTTTTTACCGTCTGTATCATGACGAGTATTCTAAAGATTTATTTAACCTTATTTAACTGTCTCTCTTTCACAAAAGAACCACGCATGTGGGTTTACGTAGTCACGGCCCCACGGTAACTCGTATCCCAGCTGGGTCTAAGAAGTTATCTTACTTTTACTATTGCTGAGTCTGTGCTGTGGAAATATCTTCCGGCGAGCGTATTCCCACTATTCTATGATATTGCACCCTTTAAACGAAGCGTGAAGATATGTTTGTGCAGGTCGGCATGATCATTGCGACTATTGATTGCTTGTTCTTTACTGTTGATACTTGTAGTCGTTTTTGGGACTGCATTAAACTTACCGTCAGGCGTGAAGTAGTTACTATGCTGAGTTAGGATTAAAAAAACCTAAGTAACGTGTTCAGAGTGAATGAAAAAATAGGGCTACCCGGCATCTGCTTTCGCCGATTTGTAAATACCCAGTAAGGGCGGATTTCTAAATATTACACCCTAAAGAGGGTGACATTAGGGTTGAATTTTTGAAAATTCATCGATTTTGAAGAAAACATTATGAAAACTGCCAGTTAGCTTTTTAGTTAGAAATTAAAATACGTCTTTTGGAAAGTTAACACCTAGAGGAAAAAATAAAGAATTTCTAGCGGGCATAGCCGGGAAACTGCAGTATTTTATAGTATTATGGTTGTATTTCATAAAATCGCAACGAGATTATTAATATGTTAAATGTCGCATGCCGTCGCAAGGCGCATTGTGAATAAACTAGAGAGTGCGCTGCGGTGGCACGGCCCGGCTTAATCCGACACAGCGTGGTGCTCGCTCACAAATATATAATTTGTACAATTACAAAAGCCCCCGAGTCTTTGGGACGCACAGACCGAGCTGGCTACAGAAGTGACTGGTATTTATTCAAAAATTGATTTGCAAAAGAATACCGTCTTCTCTGGATTTGGTGACATTTATAATGTCCTATGGCGACAGTTTGCGGCATAAACACAGTTTAGAGAGTCTTAACAAAACACATGCGATATGGTAATATACAGTGACGTGCATAGGGCATTTAGATAGGGTAGGCAGATAAACATAATCAATTTGAATATTATATAATAATAATAGATATTATATTAACTTCATAGAGAAGATAGATGGCGTGAAAACAGAATAGATATGAATATAAAGGGTTCGTTTTTTTGTTTAAATTAAAGGGATTTATTCCAGACTTATTTATCGTAAGGGCATGTAATGCTTTTATGCATTTATGGAATGAACGCTACTGGTAATATGTAATAGGTTATACTATATAAATTAATAAAAGGAATTATATAATGGGAATATCCTTAGTATTTTAATGTTGTATATCGTATATTTACATATAAGTACTAATTCCGTTATATTCCTATTAAATCCAAGAAGAAAACCGTCATCCATATTCATTTGGTCTTTTGGGTGACGTGGAGACGAACTCGATATAAAGTTTTTTGACTTTAGGCATATACTTAAAAACTCTCGGAACTGTAGAGAAATATAGAAACATAATAATCTTTGCAAGGAGGATCACGAACTAATCCTGAAACATGACGGGTTGAAGTCAGTCACCTTATGTGTGAGTGAGCGTCGCCTCTGTACGGTTACAAAGGCATGGGAGAAGGCAGCATCGGATGCTGCAGACGAATAAATTCAAACGCGAGATAAGCGAAGCATAAATCAGCACGCATGCAACACGAGAGGAAAAACTGAATGGGTTCGCAAGACACGGGTAATGGGTGTGACCTCTAACCTCCATACTTGTTCTTTTCTCTTTACTTATGAAGTAGGGGTTGCAAATTTGAAAATCACTTAACTTTAAAGTAATTTATAACAATGATATATCGTCACGCTATATCCTTTTCGGGGTGAGCAGAGATAGATTAGTAGCTGTAGCCACCTTACGCTTATGTGTCGTGTCCAACATGACCAGTGGCGCAGCTGATCGCCGTTCTCACAGCTCTAGCACACATGACATTTCTATTACATGCCATGCGGGTTTCCTCATGACGTTTTCCTTCATCAGTGAGCACGTGGAGCTTGAAACCGTACTTAATCAGTAAAACTCAGAGGTACGTGCCGGGATTCGAACCTATGACCTTCCGCGTAACGTAGATCAGCTCCGCTACTGATCACGTTGGGTACGATATACAGGCTGATTTTATACACGAGGGAGATATTTAAGGAGGATATTCAGCATTCGATTCTAATTCCAAATATATAGGAATATTGATTTTTTAGGTGATATCTTAATATTTCCATTAAAACAAAGTAATTTATAGTCAACATATTAAGGGGCAATTACACACATGATAGAATAACTAACAATTAATTATTAAGTAGGTATTTTGTCTCTCCTAAGCCAGGATAAAGTACGAAAGAGTGACGAGTTAATTACCTGTTTACATAAAATTAGGAATTTTACCTACATGCCATTCAATCGTGCCTTACACGCGCTGCGGTGTCCAAACTTTTTACGGATCAATTCTCATTTGTCCATCAATGTTTCTTTATGATTTGTTAGGGAATATTGCTATTTACATTTTTATTAGTTACAAGAAGGTACAAATTATTGTATTCTGAAATATCTCGCTCGTTTATAAAATCACCTTGTATAAGCGGAAATTGAATAAAACCACTAATATATATATATATGCTTACTCCGACAGGGATGTAGCATGACGATATATTAATATTATGAGCTATGCACCGGTCTATCAAACAACAACCGGCACAAGCATTTTCTAAGCAACAAGATCGCCAGAGTGTGGAATGATCTCACAGAAGACGTAATCTCAGCTTTAGCTGTGAACCAATCTAAATATCGCAGGATAGAACATATAGCAGGATGCAGACATGAATCTGTTGCAACTGGTTGCCTAATAATCGGGCAGTAGACTTGAAGAAGTCTGCTGCCCGGATTAGAGCGAGGCGGTGTACGGTGTCCGGTGCACCGCCAGGGGGAGAGGTTTTGAAGGGGTGGTTTACTCCTTCCCCTCCCAAGGAGGTAGCCTCAACAAGGCTTCATGTTCCCTGGGTGTCTGAATGAATTTGGCTTTCCAGGCTCGGGTGGAGCAACCAGAGAGACACCCCGGGGGTTTTTAGTTAGTAGGTGTCTGACACATAGGGGTCGCTGCCTTCACAGCGTCCCTCATGGTCCTATGCAGAATTTTCTTCCGGGATACAAATAAAAATGGTTGCCTAATAATAAATAAATAAATATTAATTCGAAAAATTTCTGGAAACTTTGCAATAAGAAAACTAATAGTGCTAAAGATAATGTGTGAGGACGTGGTGTGGTTGAGAAAATTGCATTTTCGACATCGCGGTAAAGAGCCCGGCTGGAATTTGTGAATATTGGAATGGAATTTATATTACGTGTTACCTTCTGGTTAGCTCGTGTTATAAATCCTTCGAACGCGTAATCTTGAATAAACTTTTCAAATTATACGTGATTTTTATAAGTGTTATATTGTAGTAAAACTGTCGGGTATTTTATTCAATTTCCACAGTTGGTGAAATTTGGAGTTTTTTTTTAAATTCTGACTTTACTCAGTGATTGCATCGTACTTGGAACGTACTGTGCAATTTAAAAACCTCATACGACTATTATAATACAGTTGGCGATTATCGCCGCGATCACATCTCTTCACTCTTATTTTATTTTATTTTATTTTACATATTAGGGTGCCCAACATGGGTAACATTAGACAAGAAAACAAAAGGATCATGGTACTTAAATAGAACATATAAATGCCCCCACAATTATAGGGCACCACAGCATGCACAGTGATTAATATATAAAGCTAGTTTGCATTAAATAATAATAATAAAATTCAAAAAAAAAGAAAAAACATATACATACATACATGATGATGATGATGTCCTAGCCGGTTTCGGCCACGGCGACTGTTTCAACACCGGTTAAGAAATTCGAGGTCAAGTTTTCGGAAACAGTCAATTGCGCAGGAGATATTTAAGTGCATAACTGGACGCGCAGCCAGAAAAGCACTCTCTCATCCGAGCTCCCTCAGGCCCGATGGAATGGAGAACCAGTACGATCGGGAGGGAGCGGGATGCAGGTTTAGTCGAGTTTTCCCTTCTCTAAACACCTGGTTGAATTGCGGTGTTCAAGAGATACCTTAGTCGCCTTTTACGACACCTCAGCAAGAAGAGGGGGGTGCTATTCTATTCTGCCGGCAGCCACCACGGCTAACATACATACATACATAGACCCACCCCAAAAGGATAATATTGTAGAATGTATAAATAACAACTTTAAACGAAACTGTGACTGATTCCAAGTAACACAAAAAGCAACACAAAAAAAAAAGAAAAAATTATACAGTCACTCTCTCAGTCAGAGTCAGTCTCTCTTCGCTTAAAGAATCCACTATCAAGCGGGAGCCAATTCAAGAGCGACGCCAGCGCGGAGATCTTATCGATACATATAAGATATTAACAGGGCAATATAATTGCTCCAAACTATGTAATACTTTTCAAGTCAATAGTTATCCCCGTGCTCGTTGTGAGAATGATGTGCAGCTGGTTCGTTGGAACTCAAAAACGAATATTGGTCACCACTCACTTAATAACAGAATATTGCATGTTTGGAATAAATTGCCTCAAGACATTGTTGACGCTCCATCCACGAATAGTTTCAAAGTTAGACTGGATGGATGGCTCTCATCTCAGTCAGTCTTTTTAAGTTGAACATACCAGCTAAGACATAGGCATATTAGCTAATAGCTACTCGCCTATTATTTGATAACTATCTGATTCGGCAAACTTTGTTTTGCTATATAAGTTATTGTAATATCTTCTAAGATGTTCATTGAAATTAAGTGATGTCAAAGACAATTTTGTTCATAATTAAATACTCTTAATCAACAACACGTTTATTTGGATAAAGATTAATATTATTACGTTGATACAACTCTTAACAAATAATGCATTAATTTCGACCAAATTCGATTACCATAAAAACGGCTCTAGTGAGTTAATCTTAAAAGATAGACATATATTGTCCCAAACTTTTTTTTAGATCATTTCAAGAGGAATAATTCTTTCATACATATATTTTTGGTATCTTGAACCGTTTTCGAAGCGCACACAATGGAAGCCTTCAAGGATGAATAATTTTCCCCGTTTTTTTCACATTTTCCATTATTTCTTCGCTCCTAATAGTTGCATCGTGATGTTATATAGCCTAAAGCCTTCCTTGATAAATAGTCTATTTAACACAAAAAAAATATTCAATTCGAACCAGTAGTTCCTGAGATTAGCGCGTTCAAACAAACAAACAAACTCTTCAGCTTTATAATATTAGTATAGATAATAATAATAATATCGGTAGACACAGGAAACACGCACGTCAGAAGACCGTGCCACAATCCAATGAACCCACAAAAGTAAGAGTTAAGGAACTCCTTAGTTCTATATGAGATAGAAGTTACCGTGGCGCTGCAACCTAGCGCGTGTGGTTCTTTTATGAAAAGCGGGAATAAGGAACCTGTATGGAGCTCTCGGTGCGCGAGACCAACTTGTCTTTAGCAAATTTGTTGTGAAAATAATAGATAGCACAATACGTATTTACCAATATTTCTATAAACTATATTTTACTAAATTATCCTATATTTTGAATCTCGGCACGTACATCTCGGTTTTTTTTAGATTTTTTTTTTACACTGGCTCGACATAGTGACTACAGAGTAGCTGATAGTAAGTACAATGTAGTCCAAAAACGAAAGCGACTATTAAAGGATGAAAGTCCATTGATAGTCAACATCGTAATGTCGGCCCACATATACCGCGACTGAAGGTCTCTAGGTATATGAGCTACTGGATATGCACAAGCTGATCCCGAAACGGGACAAGCCGGAACTGGTGCCTATGACGGGCTTTACACCCATGCACTGTGGTGACGATTAAGACGGGCACCGGCGCCCTACCACCTCGCTGCTGCTCGTTTAGCACCACCCAGGAGTCACGTGTAGGGAAACTAGGGTAAAGCCTACGGACGCGAGCAGCTTCGACTCCCAAAAAAGAAAAAGATGAAGTAAGGATTTAGGCAGTACATACTCACCTATGAAGGAAAACGTCATGAGGAAACTCGCATGGGGTCTAATGGGAATATGCGTACTAGTGCTCTGAGAAAGGCGATCAGCTGCGCTACTGGTCACTTTGGGCACGACATATAAGTGAAAAGTGGATATAACCACTAATATATCTCTGCTAACTAAAATAATAATAATAACAAAACTGAGAAAGAAAAACTATCAAAATATTTTGACCTCGCACACGAGATTACCAGCATGTGGGATGTAGATTCAACGATTATTGTCCCGATAGTCGTATCGACTAATGGGCTGATCGCAAAGAGCCTGGATTACCACCTTAAGAGGCTCTCGCTTGGCTGTTGGATCAAGGGCCGGATACAGAAGACAGTTCTACTTGATACGGCACGCATTGTGAGGAGGGTCCTCATTCTGAGCTCCTAACTACCGGTAGCTTGGGCCTTAGGCCTCGCCCCTGTAGGTCTACATGTTTTTATACTTTTAAAATGTATATGTTGTTTATATGTATTTATTTTAAAATGTAACAATATTGTATATATAATAAATAAAGATAATAATAATAATAAAACATTTATTTGGCACACAACACAACAAACAACACAGCAAAATAGGTTATTAAAGACAGAAAACAAAAACAGTAAACACCCTATGTTGTGATGATGAGCCAAAGGGAAGTCAGCTCAGCAAATACTAAGTGACCAGCCGAGCCACCCAGCGCTGATTTTCAGCTGACACCCATTTATTGAATCGATGTGCAGAAAACAGCAAGGAAGGGATGAACTCTGAAAGGGATATAGCGTGACGATTTATTATTATTATCTCTTTATTCATTTTATTTACAATATTTTCATTATGAAATATAAAAACATGTGACCTACGGGATCGAGTTCTGAGGCCTAAACCACTGGTAGTTAGGAAGCCTCACAATGCGCGCCGTATCAAGTAATACTGCCTTCTGTATTCGGCTCCCGATCCAACAGCTAAGCAAGAGCCTCTTGAGACAGTAAACGGGGCTCTATGCGATCAGCCCATTAGTCGATACGACTATCGGGACAATAATCCTTCAATCCACATCCCACATTCTGGTAATCTGTTATTATTATCGTCTTAAGTAATAACAAACTGTGTTATATCTATTATAGCTAACCAAAACCCAATGAAGTTTGTAAACTAAATGAGTTACAAAACGATCGCTAACTACCTCAGTGCTGTGACAATTGTCAAATAACCATAAAACCATACTCTCGCGATACGTAGAGTACTAGGGCAACGTTAGAGACCAGTGGGACATGCTTCTCCTAACGTCATGTCTTTGTTTAGTTATTTATATACTTATGCGGTATCATTTATAGCATGGGTCGGCAACCTTTTCTTATATAAGGGCCACAAATATTATGAGTATATTGGTGCAGGCCACATTTCATCTAATAAACACATTTTTATTTCCATAAAACTATTTTTTGCATTTTTAACCATATTTATTGTTACTCTCAATTTATTGACTGTGATCGCTTGAACTGAATTTCCGCCTTCCGCGCACACAAAACAATGAAATAGAAACTTATTTCTATAAGTGTTTTTAATTTATTGCCTGCGGTGCGGAGTTCTGTGACACGGCTCATACTTGCGCGGGCCGCATGCGGCCCGCGGGCCACTGGTTGCAGACCCCTGATTCATACCATTTACAATAATACATACAGCTTGAGTTGTACATGATTTGCCAGTTACAAACCTTAGGCATCATATAGGGACTGTCATCTCCGCGGCACCATGTAGACTTAGTATTCTAAAGAGAGTGCGATGGATTTTCATGCTAGATCAACTGAACATATTGTACAAAGCTAAGTAATTGCTAAGTAGCGCTGCTAATCGCCGTTTTCAAAGCACTAGCACACATGATATGTCTAATAGATGTCATACGGGTTTCTTTACGATATTTTCTTTCTCTGATGAGCATGTGGTGCCAAAATCCGTACTTAATCTGGAAAAACCCAGCGGTACGCGCCGGGATACGAACCCATCACCATTCGCGTCGCCGCGCACGTATGCCAGTCCCTTATGCACTAGGCCACCATAGTAACATAATTTGATTTTGATTACGTTTAATATTTTTGTGGAAATTTTGCTAACTTGTGTATTTTATTTATTAAACATTTTGTTGTTTTTATGGGGCTGTGTAATATAGTGTAAATATCCCTAAATAAATAACAATAAAACAGTGGCTCAAGCCAAATAAAAAACAAGAGGGACACGGAGCCGTGTAAAGCTCCTGGAGCGCAGTTAGGTGTTTATCAGAGCCTATAAAGTCAAACGGAACGAAATTAAAAAGAGTAACGGTCAATATCTGAGGCCGCGGGCGGCTCGGCGCGGCGCCCTGTACGCGCTCTGCCGTTTTGTATTGCATCCATGCAATATAATCAACCAATAAATGGATGTTACATTAATTGTATATATTATAAATACTTTTACGTGACTTATGCGTGAATTAATTTACTTTTAATTATGGCTCGACGTTTCCACCTGGTAACACGGGCCAAAGCCACGATAAGAGTGTAGCGCTGCGCAGTTTTCGTCGGGACTGGGAAGTTTATTATAGTATGCGTATATATAGTATGCAAGATAGAAAACAACCAAAGTAAATACCCTGTGCGGTGATGATGCCAAAAGGAAGTCTGCTCAGCAAATGCTAGGTGACCAGTTATCGGGCAGTAAGCTTGACGGAGACTGCTGTCCGGATGAGATGAAAGCGTTGCACAGTGTCCGGTGCACCGCCTGAGAGAGAAGTTTTGGAGGGGTGGGCTTTTTACTCCTACCCTTCCCAGAGAGTTAGCCTCAAAAAGGTTTTTTGCTGCCTGGGCATCTGGATGAATTTGGTTTCCCAGGCCCGGGTGGAGCAATTATAGGGACGCACCTGGTGTTTTTGTCAGTAGGAGTCAGACACACCGGGATCGCTGCCCTCACAGCGTCCCTGATGGTACTGTGCAGGATTTTCCCCCGTGATACACAAAAAGGTGACCAGCTAACTAGCAGGTATTGAAAATTGTGTAGCCGTTAAAACAAACGTGGATTTGAATCACGCAAATTAAATCTTCACACGAGTTCCAATACTATACTGAATGTAACGAACTGAAAAATATTTTTATATTTCTACATTCGTTTATATGCTATCGACCAACTGCCTCTGCAAAATACTAAAGATAATCAGAAACACTCCTTAAATGTTAAGACGCTTTAACCTACTACATTAATGAATTATTATTAGCTATTGATGATGATTCATTAGGCTATAAAAGTATTTTCATAAAGAAAATATCTGGAACTGGGCGTTAGGTTTTACATGTCAATTTTAAAGATGTGATTTATAGAGCGAGGCAAGTTTTCAAGATAGAGCGATAGCTCGAACTGGGTCGCGGTCGTGACCATCTTACACCAATGCAAAGATCGTCACATTACCTCGCTGTGATGGACATCATCATCATCATCAGATCAACGATTATTTATACGACAGAGCATTAAATAAAAAGACCGCCTTTTCTATGGTAAGCGAGTATTGCTATAGTAGGTGGTTTCGGTTAGTAGAAGCCAGGTAGACGAAAAAGTCACTAGCTGTCACGTGATGTATTAGATTAGATTTGTTTCAACCTTATGGTGTAAAAAAATAATACAGTTAATTAAATATAGTATAAAATTATTCGCAAGTTTCATCCCACTGCAGGGCAAAGGCCTCCCTTCACCTTTTCGACTTTATTTATGGAATTCATGGGCAGGGGTCGGACATGTAAATGAGGCTTACTTGAATGGCCCGACGTCGTCGCGGGCCGGCGAAGTGGACGCTGCTGTGCCTCCGGTCCCGGCTGGACGGAGAGAAGGAGCACCCTGGGGGTTTTAGTCAGTGCAAGTCCGACACACCGGGGGACGACCCTCATCGTCCCCTGAGGTACGTTAGGGATTTCCCCCGGGTTATTAAAAAAAAGGGGTCGGACATGTAATCCAGCACACATACGTGGGTCCTTTTTGGGAGTCGAAGCTGCTCGCGTCCGTAGGCTTTACCCTAGTTTCCCTACACGTGACTCCTGGGTGGTGTCAAACGAGCAGCAGCGAGGTGGTAGGGCGCCGGTGCCCGTCTGGCGACCACAGTACATGGGTGTAAAGCCCGTCATAGTGACCAGTTTCGGCTTGTCGCGTTTCGGGATCAGCTTGTGCATATTCAGTAGCTCATATACCTAGAGACCTTCAGTCGTGGTATATCGACATGACGATGTAGACTATCAATGGATTTTCATCCTTTGATAGTCGCTTTCGTTTTTGGACTACACTGTACTTACCATCAGGTGCTCTGTAGTCACTATGTCGAGCCAGTGTAAAAAAAAAAACAATGTACAATGCGGGTTAGCGGGCGTGCGCTATGTGCAGAGAAGCTGCAGGCGGCAGCAATCTGCGTGCAATGCGGCGTGCTGTATACTTTAGTCGGCTCTTACGACACCTTAGTATGATGAAGAGGGAGGCACTATTATATTCAGCCGGCGAACTCCACGGCGAATATGGTATTTATAGTTAAATATTAGGTCCTTACATATGAAATTGGCGTTTTGTATGGGAGGAACAAAAAGTCGAATATTTTTTAATATAATATATTTAATTAATCAAAGTATGAACCATTATTTTCTATGCACTTTTGCCATCTCATAGGTAGTTCATTGATCCCTTTACTAAAAAAACCAGTCGGACGGGAATCAATAAAATCTTTGAAGGCGATTTGGACTGCCCCATCGGAGTTGAATTTTTTCCCTTGCAAGAAGTTATTCAAATTTCGAAAAAAATGGTAATGTGTTGGCGCAAGGTCCGGGGAGTACGGAGGATGTCTTAGACTTTCCAATTGAAGCTCTTCTAATTTAGTAGCCGTCTGTTGCGCAGTGTGTGTTCTAGCGTTGTCGTGAAGCAGCAGTGGCGTGGAGCGATTGACCAGCCTAGGTTGTTTAGCCGCTAGCTTTTCCATCATGGTTTGCAATTGCTGACAATAGACATCAGTCGCAATAGTCTGGCCAGATTTGAGAAAACTGTAATGAACAATACCGGCACTAGTCCACCAAACGCTTACAAATAACTTTTTTGGGGTTAATTTTCGCTTGGGGCAGGATTTGGCTGGCCGGCAAAGATCCAACCATTGCGCTGAGCGCTTCCGATTATCGTAAAGAACCCATTTTTCATCACAGGTAATGATTCGGTTTAAAATACTTTCATTATTGTGCCGGTTTAGTAATGTAACGCAGCAGTCGACGCGCGTTTGCCGGTTTGCTTCAGTCAATTCGTGAGGTACCCACCTTTCAAGCTTTTTAATCTTCCCAATTTGCTTCAAGTGAATTAAAACAGTTTTATCACTAACATCGCAGCCTGCAGCTAACTCGGACATGGTTTGCGATGGATCCGCTTCCACAATAGCCTTCAACTCTTCATTATCAACTTGAGTCTCAGGCCGTCCACGGGGCTTGTTCTGCAGGTCGAAATTTCCAGAACGAAAACGTTGGAACCAAAAACGAACTGTGTTTTCTTTTGCAACACGACCGCCATACACATCATTCACCCTTCGAGTTGTTTCCGCAGCACTAGTGCCACGGCGGAACTCGTACTCGTAAATAATGCGATATTTTAAGTTTTCCATTTTGTAAAATGAGTGACGCAAACAGAAAAAAACAGAAGAAAAAAACAAATGAATGACGATCATCGAAGCACAAATACATGAGTCTATAGCTGTACAAATTTGAATTTGGAATTCCTTACCAAAGAGGAGAAATTTGTGATTAAAGTGGCCAGTACGAAAAACGCCAATTTCATATGTAAGGACCTAATATTTATTTCGCGTATGCAAGTGAAGTCGTGCGCGAAAGCTAGTGTTATTTGAGGCAATTTACAGCACACGGTCTGAGTACTTCTACTGTATTAGATTTAGATCGCGCTGATTATATGTAGAGTAGAGCAAAATGTCAGAGATTGCTCTTTAAAAGTGAAACTTCTTTTGGTGCTAGGACAATAAAATTAATTGATGTATTGACATTATGTAAGGACTCTAACGAGAGGAACAGAATATGAGCATTTGGGAGCAATTTTTATGTGTTGATTCTTCCTTTACAAGTATATTTTACTTTCGTAAAAAAGTTTTTAAAAAGTAAATAACATTAACAATAATTAAATTTAAATATTATAATATATAAATAACGAAGTAAATAATAGCCAATAATATAATTAAAAAATATTATTGTTACGAGCGCGGGGTAATAAGACACCAGTGTCGGCGGACAATCAATTTATTGATCGAAGAGAGTGATATTAGTGATAGTTTTTGGGAGTCGAAGCTGCTCGCGTCCGTAGGCTTTACCCTAGTTTCCCTACACGTGACTCCTGGGTGGTGCTAAACGAGCAGCAGCGAGGTGGTAGGGCGTCGTTGCCCGTCTGGATCGCGACCACAGTGCATGGGTGTAAAGCCCGTCATAGTGACCAGTTTCGGCTTGTCGCGTTTCGGGATCAGCTTGTGCATATCCAGTAGCTCATATACCTAGAGACCTTCAGTCGTGGTATATGTGGGCCGACATGACGATGTAGACTATCAATGGATTTTCATCCTTTGATAGTCGCTTTCGATTTTGCACTACACTGTACTTACCATCAGGTACTCTGTAGTCACTGTCGAGCCAGTGTAAAAAAAAAATTAGAACATAGCTGCAGAAACACCTCGAAGCGCCATCTTCGAATGATATTGATGTCAAATCGCTGAACCTTCCAGAAACCAGACAAGGAATATTCTCGAAGCTCTGTCGTCAAAAGCCAGTCGATATATTCGCAGGTAGAACTACTATGCAGGCGCAGTAATTGTATGTTCCTGTCTAATAGAAATATGTGTAAGTACTCTGAGAATAGGGATCAACTGCGCTACTGGTCACGTTGGCCACGACATATAAGCGCCAAGTGAATAAGGCCACTATTGTATCTCTGCTTACTTCGAAAGTGATATAGCATGCCGATATATTATTTATTTATTTACAAAATACAGGTTACATCAAATTAAATAACATTGCTACAAGCAGAGATGGGCAAAATGTAATCTGATTAATGATGAACGATTACAAAATGTATTTGTAATTTTAATTTTCTTGCTCTGTAATCATGATTAAATCCATTTAAAACATTAAGAAATAATAAATGTGTATACAATCTGGGATTTTGTAGTGTTTAAAACATAAATGAGCAAAATGCAGTCATATTAATGGTAAAAAACGTAAAATGTAATCGTAATCATTTTTATTAATCCGATTACATTTCCCCATCTATGGCTGCAACAATACACGCCTTTCCTTGTTTTCCGTTGAGTTATATAAACCGTTATGGGCCACGATCAAATAGATACATATTATAAGATTATATGTGAGTGAAGCCGTGGTGGCTGCCGGCAGAATAGAATAGCACATCCTCTTCTTGCTGAGGTGTCGTAAAAGGCGACAAAGGTATCTCTTGAACACCGCAATTCAACCAGGTGTTTAGAGAAGGGAAAACTCGACCAAACCTGCATCCTGCTCCCTCCCGATCGTACTGGTTCTCCTTTCCATCGGGCCTGAGGGAGCTCAGACGAGAGAGTGCTTTTCTGGCAGCGCGTCCAGTTATGCACTTAAATATATCCTGCGCAATTGACTGTTTCCGAAAACTGGACCTCGAATTTCTTAACCGGTGTTGAAACAGTCGCCGTGGCCGAAACCGGCTAGGACATCATCGTCATTATATGTGAGTATTTTCTTTTTACGGTATTTTTTTTTTATTAATCAACCTTCAAATGGATTATAGCTGGTGTCTGTATTCCTAAGTGGTCTGTGGCACAGCCCTGCGCTGCCGCGATATCTTTGCTGTAGCACTAGGTTGCACCGACTCTCCCAAACTTATACAGGGTGATATTGAACGGGATATACTTCAATTCATGATTATTTGATTTCTGCGTGTTTGACTTGTTAAAAAAAAAAATAATAATTTTATTGGATCAAAAATTTACATTATATAATATAATTTACGTTGACGCCTGCACTAGTCGTGAGACTGTATCGCAGACGTCAGCGCCCACCATTACAGAGAATACAAATAATTACAAAAATATATAAAAATATACAGACGTGTTGTGTATAGGTGTGTTATGTGTAGAAAAGGGCGAGAAAAGGGGGGGGGGGGTGAGGGTGAAGATGAGGGTTTGAAAAAATGTTCAAATAATGATTAATTAGGTCTCCATTGTTTACCTTCAGATGTTTACCTTCATTGGTAGACATGTGATGCCTAAACTGGTACTTAGTCTGGAAATACTCAGAAATTCAAACTTGCGACCAGTGGCACTGCTGCGTATAGATACCGGTCTCTTATCAATTAGGCAACGACAGTCTGGGTGCCTTTGGGACCAATTTATGTATATCCAGTTGTGCTTTCTGGCCACACAAGGAGAGCAACGACCGTGGTATGTCGGACTTGTACCGGCTAGAAACTCAGAGGTGAATAATTCTGCGCTTTGGCGAAGACTGTGGGAACTGTAATTGATTCTCCGCATATGGTCTTTAAATCCACACTTAATATAATATTCCAGATGAACGTGCCGGGATTCGAGTCTACGACCGTTCACGCTGCCGTGCGGGGGTTACGGTTGCTTATTGGTAGTTAAATAGTTAGTTGTAATTAAACACAATAAAGGTTTTACTAATACAATTAAAATAAAATACAAATTAATAGAAAAAAACACAAAAACAAATTATACGCAAAATCTAAATAATATATTATTACGCTATATTCCTTTAATGTAGAGCGCTACCTAAATAAAGTAAATAATATTAATTTCAATCAGATGACCCACATTGATGCTAGCGCGTTGAAGTCTGTTATGTTGTGCTGCGTCTCGTAGCCCAGCTACGCGCGTAGAGGTCTCAGCGACCCGTAGCGCTACATACGTAGCATTCGACTATCGTAGGCAAATATTTACATAATATGAATTCGATATTATTGTCTTTCTATTCGATTAAATCTTTTAAACTACTTAACGGAATCTCATGCGGTTTTCACCATTGTTTATAGAATGTATTTTTGATGTTTCATAAAAATAATTAATTTGTTATTTTTTTGTTGTTGTATTTATTATTGTAGATATTTTTGTGCCTGTTTTTGAATAATTAGAAAAGTGATGTCTTTTGGTAACTGGTGTTAACTTTAGCCTATGTTTAATTGTTTTCTGGTCTATTAATATTAATAAAAAGTTAAGGTTGCACGTCACATATTATGTCAAATGAATAACTGTGACACCCAGGATATAAGTTTTTTTTTTGTTTTTGTTATTCTGGGAGAAAATCCTGCATAGGGCCGCTGTGGGGTAAGCGACCCCGGTGTATCAGACGCCTACTGAGTATAACCCTCGAGGAGTCCCTCCAATTGCTCCACCTGGGAAACCAAACTCTTTCAGACGCCCGAGGAATGAAAATCCTTGTTGAGGATACTTCTCTGGGAGAGGTGAGTGTAAAGAGCCCCTCCAAAACCTCTCCCTCAGGCGGAGCACCGGCCACCGTGCACCGCCTCCCTATCATCCGGGTAGCAGACTCTCTCAAATCTACCGCTTGGCAATATACAGATATTCCTAGTTTGGGTGTCAATTATATATAATATGATACTTTCAAACTGTTTTTAGAATAAATTATTTATTTATTATTATTTATTTACATCCAAATAAAAATTAGCAGAGAAAAAAAATAGTTTTTAAAAACATAAGAAGTATATTTTTTAAGAGCTTACATTATATGTCGTTCCCGGGACGAATCGTAGTTGTTATAAGAAATCATTGTACTCTAAATCGTATTTAATATGACAAAATGTAACTGATAGATATTACAGTAATCATTATTATTTTTTAAATTTTGAAGTGGTTGAGCGATTTCCTCAACTGGATCATGAGCGTATTACACAAAACAAAAGGAAATAATAATACGTTATCACGCTATATCATTTACAGGGTGAACAGAAACACATTAGTGATTATATCTACTGTACGCTTATATATCGTGCCCAACGTGACCAGTAGTGCAGCTAATCGTCGTTCTCACAGCACTAGTACACATGACATTTCTATCAGATGCCATGCGGGTTTCCTCACGCTGTTACCCTTCAAGGGTGAGCATGTGGAGCCAAAATCCGAACTTAATTTGGGAAAATCCAAATGTACGTGCCGGGATTCGAATATACGACCATTTGTGCTACTGCACACGGATATCGTTCCGTTATCCACTAAGCCACCACAGCCATTAAGACTAAAACACAATTTAATTGTATAAAGTCACAAGAGATATAACAGAAGATAAATGTAACAAATAAAAGAAATAGAAAACGTTATAACAACGTCTCCGGCTTGTATTAGGGTGTTATATTTTAGTTATATTTAGCAATTATATTC
Organism: Automeris io; assembly: GCA_036320925.1. Lineage (NCBI taxonomy): Eukaryota > Metazoa > Arthropoda > Insecta > Lepidoptera > Saturniidae > Automeris > Automeris io. Next base: position 3,432,231 of record JAUDJH010000034.1, on the reverse strand, counting down.
TGGCAACATTATATGTATTAGTAATAAGTAAATCACAACAGTAAAGGGGGCATTCTTGTTCCAACCTCGGTTTAGGACACACCTCGAAAGAGCCGAGTTAAATTAAAAATAATTGAATGTAGAAATAAAGAGCAAGAGCATACGAGGCATATTTTTATTTCCCACACTTCTGACGATATTTATAACAATGATGTAATGTAAACAAAAACTGGTGCAGTGTAGTCATTTGGCCGTGTCAATCTTATGTGAATAATTATTAGTCCTAGTATATAGAATATGTATACAAAAAAAAAAACGTATTAATCCTAGTAATATAATTATTTTAGTAATTGATAAAAGCAGTGATTTTAACGAAGGCTTCCAATACAGCGAGCTTAAATTAGCTTTTAATCTATTTTTATTTCTTTTGTTTGTTTCTTTTTATTTATTGTTGTAATAAACAATTTTTAAAATAATCAAGAACCGGTATCTTCATATGTACATTATTGAATTCTATGATATTTATTGTAACTTTATAAATAAACGAGGCTCGGTTATTCATGAAAAATATAAGTTGGTAAACATAAGAATATGTTAAAATATCTAAAACGCATATAAAAAAATTGCCCAAAACTGCTACGCCGCCCGCCGTTCCGCCCAAGATGTGTTTTCAACGCTGCTAACGAAAATACGCACACACACGAAACAAATGTGACATTTATGGACGAGTCAGCTGAATAATCATCACGGCCTATAATCAACCTTACTACTTTCCTATAAAGCTCAAAAAGCTTTCATAAGATCAGGCTGCATTATGACATTTCTAAAACCGAATGCGTCGTTTAAAATCTTAAGTATTTACTGGAATAAAGACTTTAGATGTGAGGTATTAAGGCTGGGATTAAAAAGTTTGGTGGAAACAGATACGTCATGCTCGCGTTCCAAATTTGAAAGAGCTTTCCGAGGAGAACCGAGCTCTTACCGATCGAGTCCGAGCGGCGCCGAGACGCGGCGTGCCCCGCGATTGCATGCGGCGTAGTGTTGTAGGGCTGCCACGCGAGAAAAACTTTTATTTTTTATCGTCAATATGTTTCAAGAATATTAATACTGTATTTAGGCTCTTATGTGTGATGCTTGAGTATTTATTTTTTTATATTTTTATGTACAAAATTGTAACATACTTTCATAATATTTATATTATGTTAATTTAAAATTAAATTCAACTAATCTTAATATTAATGATGCAAGTACTATATTCGTAAGAACGTGCAAATGTAACTATGTTTAACAAATAAAATAAAGTAAGGCCAGTACTTTTTTTAAAAAAAAAGGTTAATTTAAAAAAGTTTCTTTAAAATGTTTATAAAATGTAATAAGTACTTTAATAACGGCATAAATAATTATATTTTAGGCAATAATAATGTGTAATATCTAAACAAATGTAATTAATGTACTAAATTAGTTAGAAACAGCTTATCCACTTGTATAGTTGCGTCAGCAATGTCGGCTTAAAAACGTTCGGAAAAGCTGTCAGTCGCCAGCCCTGTGTAGGGCTGGGAGAGGCGCGGAGGGACGAAAAGCGCGAGTTAGAGTTGTAGCATTTTAAAATTTGTCGATATTATGTGTTTATATTGATGTTATCGATTGTCAACAATATCAATTAATGTACAGGTTTTCTTAAAATTTGTTATATGTACAAATAAATAATAATATATGTTTAAATGGTTGTGAACAGAATGTTTTATATAATTTAATTATAAGTCTAATTTGCTATTTATAGATTTGAAACACGCAATATCTGTTTAAAAAAAAAAGAATGTGACTTTTTCTATTTGATATACTTTAATCTTATCGTTTATTAATCTTATCTTGCAATTTGTATGATTATTTTTGGTTTATCTTTATTAATAACAATATTGTATGGAACGTTAATCACAGTGCAATTTAAAATCTAACTGCAATAAATTAAGCTTAATATTGTTTATGTGTACAACTTATCGAAGTTAAAAGTAGCTAGGAACCCGTATTTTTTATATTATCTGTGAAAATCCTGCTTAGAATAATCAGGGTTACCGTGAGGGCAGCGGTATGTTAGACTGCTAGTGGTTAAAAACCCCTGGAGTGTCTTTGTACTCGCAGTAAGCCGGTCGGAGGGGTCGAATCGAATCCACTAGTTCCCTAACTATCGATTTTAATCTTAAATGTTACAAATATCGATATCGATGGATATAATAGTGAGTGACGAGCGTCCCTAGCGCAGGGTGCTCGCTCCGCGCTCGTCAGTCAGACGCGGGGCGCCGCGCAGGCCGCACGCGAGATGCGCGCCATCTAGCGTATTATGTTCCTCCCCGACCTGCCGCGAGCCTGCATGGTGGACGACGTAGCGACTTACCTCCAAGCGCCCTCCTCGGGACAGGTGGCTACAATTATTAACAACAAACCCATATGTAATTAACAATGATCATATTAACAGATGTTGTGAGCTAATATATTGCTTACGCGCGTCGCCCGGGTATTTTAGGGAACGCGCTCCATCCGTCTTAATACTTGAGCGGAATGTTTCTCCCGGTTTTCGATTTTCGTTCGAGAGTGGTAATTTGAAGTATCCCTTTCGGAGATCACGTGTTTTTTACTTCGAAGTGAGGTTAGATATGATGTAAGTAACTTATGTAAACAGATCGATATCCAGTTGGTATACACAGTCCTGGATGAACGCGCCGACCTACGCGGAAATTTGACTTCTACAACGCCAGTGTTTGCAATTTATTATTCATGAAATACCATAGACACATCTAATTAACAAAAGCTCCTTCCTATTCATACAAATGTAAAACTACAAAGCTTTCATAAAATTGTAATTAATTATTACACAATATTTAAAATTTGGGGAAGGGTGATCAAAATTATTGTAAAATAAATCTGAAATAATTCAGTACAATTTATAAATCAGTCATCCTAGTTCTAAATACTATTAAAAATTATCACAATTATTCTATGTTGATTAATTACGTTAACAATCTACAAAAATCTAAAAATAAATCTACAAATATAAAAGAAAAATATTTTATCTAAAAATATAAATCAAACAGAGATTCTATTTGATACTAAGCCGGCTAAAAGGGAAAATTGCTGTAATTTTAAACTATTTCACGTAATAAATAACAATATAACAAATATTTTGAATACCGGACAACCTTCAAAGGCAAACGAACATAAGCTAAACAGCCGCGTGATTGATACTGCACCAAAAAGCTGCTAAAAATTCGTGCCACAAAACTTTCCGGGGATGAATGTTAAAGATTTATGGAATGGTTAAGTGGATTGTGAATCGATATGGGGCCTGAAGATGCAACTGCAGGGAAAATACAGCATAGCGTAGAGTACGCCCATACACATCTGCAGTAATGGCATAATGGGAAAATTTCCCGAAACAATGGCTCCCTTGCTTCGTTATCATTATTTCTAATACTAAGTTTTTTTAATTGCTCTATCATTTCAAGTTTATCATTAACTACTAGTGAGTGCTTTAAATTTTGATAAAAATTATTTATATTTAACAAAATTGCAATATAAATTAATATTTTTTTTAAATAATTATTACATCCTACGCATATAAATGATTTGGTAAATAATTGCAGTTTTCGTTTCAAAAAGCCCCATTAAAGTATTAAATTTTAAATACTATTAATTAAAATTTAAAATTAATGTTTTATATCCAAGTAATATTTAAATAAAATAATTTTGTAAAATTTAATAAAATGTAAGCATTCAATGCGTAATTTGAATCGATGTAATATTTAAATATTCAGTTTTTATGTAATACGTGTATTCATTTTCGATTTATCCACGTAATAAAATAGATAAAAAAAAATTACCATGATTTTACTATTTTCTTGTCACTGTATTTTATTAAAAACAATATCCGTCAAACGTGATCCAATATTTTTCTGTATTGATAAATACTTAAAACAAATTGAAATAGATTATTTGAAAAATTATTTATTCTTTTCAACGCTTTATTTTGGTTGTATTACGATTCTGCTCTATAAAAACTGTCCTTTTAGCATTGATTGTAATTTGCTTTTATTTTCTTTGTCCGATATATTCCAAAAGGAAATAACATGAAATAGCTTTAAAAAGCTGACGTAGCGTTCCCGTATGCACACTCCAGCACTTACGCTAGCTCAGGTGGAATAAGCAGGCTGGAACAATTGAGTCTGCTGGAATGTAACTTGAAATTCTAATTTAATTTTGTTGAACACACATTTTATATACAAGTTTTGTGTAGCTACTATTTTTATAAATTGATTTCTATGGACATCTCCGCAAAAGCTCAATTTAGTAAAAAATTAGAAACGTTAAATATATTTTAAATAATTTAATAATTGTGTTATTATATATACCAGTGGTATGACGAACGGAATGTAATTGAAAAACATTAAATCATGTATTAATGGGAATAAATCTTGGAGATTAATCATAAAAACATAAAATCAAGAATATTACAAATAAAATATTTTTAAAAATAGATTTCTTTTATTAATATTATATAACAAATATCTAAAAAAACAGAACGAAATATACAACAATTTATTTGAATAATTATTTTATTGAGTATCAATACAAATCAAATAAAAATTTCCACATCAAAATAATAAAAACGCCGTGGGAAATAATTTTAATTATAAAAAAAAAACCATAATAGCAATATTCACCACAGATTAAATACTACTATATACGCAAATAAGTGTTACGTACAGAGAGATTATTCTCAATATATCTAAAAAATATAATTAATACTGACTTAAAGTGTATTTGCTATATTATCAATTTAAATCCGTTTTTAGGTTTTTTTAATTGAAAATTAAATTAATAATAGCAATATTAATTTAGTTATAAATTAATATTAGCTTAAGATACTCGGTAATATTTTAATAATATCGAATGAGTAAAATTGTTATACAGTTTAGAAAAATAAATTTAGTTTGAATACAAATGAAATCCCAAGATACCCGGCCGGCTTCCGCTGTGCGGATCGCGTCGCATCAGTGTTTAAAAACATATTATTCGGTGTAATCTGCCCCCTCGTGTTTATTTCTACTTCACCCCCTTTTCTTGCCACCTTTCGATGTATTGAATGTTTTTTCACTAACTGTTAATGTTGATATTTTAACTTTTTGTAATATTAATAATTTATTAGCTGATTCAAATGGTTTCGCTTTGTGAATCCTCACCTACTTACTCTATTTAGTTTTGTTTACATTGCAATATAATTGCGATTAATCACATTTATATACAAGGTTAAATAAAATCTAAATTTCTTTACAATTGCGACGGGATAACATTTCGCTTTTCGTATTCTTTAATTTATAATCAACCAACGATTAATTTATTTATTTTAAAAATCTCCGTAAAAAAATATTTTAAATTTTTACTGGATATTCTATGGAGAATGTAAACTACATTTCAAAGATATGATTTCGTAGAATATAATATCAACAATAAAAATACATTATAAAAGAAAATGCAAAAGGTATGTAAGGATTTACATAATATTTAATGTACATTTTTGTTTTTAAATAGTCTCAAGCTGTTTTTAATATTCTTTTACAAAATCACTGATTAATTTTGTCTGTAATTTGAAATATTTTATTAATCAAAGATTTAATTACAGCTTTAGACTAATCGGTGTTTTAAATCAAACCAGAAATATAAATAAAAATGAAAATATATAGATAATTGCGATAGAAAATAACTATTTCTATTTTGAATTGAATAATTTAAAGAAAATGTTTATCTTTTCTGGTTTATTATTTATGTGTATTAAAATTAACGTTTGCCAATGTGCATGACTCCTGAATGCACTATCCAACGCAAGATTGTATTGCACGTATATCATATTATTACATTTCCCATTTCTTTTTTAATTCTCCTACTGGAAATGCAAAGTCCATTAGCATATTGGGCCTTTGCACGTCGTCGGTGTTTTTTATCTGTACAGGTATTTTTATTATCTATGTGTCTAGATTGTCATTAATTTATACTTTTTTAAATAATATTTTGTGTAAATACTTTTTTTCAGGTCTGGATTTGTTGCATTATTTTAAACATTACAGTATTTTTCGTCTGTTAAAATGAAGTCAAAAGGAATATTTTATAAGCTTTTAAAGTCAGTTTTAGTAGTATTACGTAATTTTTTTTACTAAGGTATTATCCTCGACTGGGGATATCACCTGTCCGGCTTTTTTATCATGTCCCGTCCGGTATACACGTACCCATCAACTCTGGCATCCGGTAGTCTTTTTGTCTATCAAATCGTGATAGGGACGAAATCGACTATATTTCTTTCTTTATAATGGTTGATCTTGCAATAAAAAAGCGATAAATAATATGTAGTTTATCTTAATAGAGACTTTATGCATTTATAACTAACATTCAGCTTTAAAAAAAGTATGTTTGACTCTTAAAGACGTAACGTTGGAGTCTCCGGGTATAATATGTAATGTAACTTAGAGCCGTATCCAGAATTTACGCTTTAGAAGACGGCAACTCTATTCGCTAGACCAGTTTGATAGAAAATTGCTTGGTATACATACCTATGTATACTATGTATGCCTACCTAGACATTGGTAGGCAGGTAAATTAGCTATAATAATATACATTCCGTAAATGCTCTAAATAATCATCAGCGTCCAAACCCTAGGCCTGCATCGCATAGAAGCTTAAAAAGCATTAATTTGTTATAATTGTATATATTGCTCTGCAGCGGCGGAGTGTGTGTACTCCCGCACACCGCCCTACTGCTGTGAAAGTTAGGACGGGAGGACTCCTCTCGTCTCCCGTAATAGAGGATGCCATCTAGGCACTTCGCGCGCTGGTTCATGGCAGAGTACAAGTTAGTACCCACGATTGGCGGCTATAAATGTCCTATGGAGGATTTTTCTCCTGGTAAAAAAAAAAACCTTTGATATTTAATAATTAAATTCACTGAAAATCTGATAATTATCAGATTAACCCTGGCAACCCTGTAAAAATAAATAAATTAAGAGCCTCAGAATTCAATATAAGTGTTATATGTACAAGCATGACGTGACCCGAGCTGTAGACCTGAGGGAGTATGCAGCCCGGATGAGAGGGAGCCGGTGCTCGTTGCCCAGTGCGCCGATAGAGAGAGGGTTCAGAGGGGTGGGCTCTTTACTACCAACTCTCTCAGAGAGATAGCCTCAAAAAGTTTTTTCGCTTGCCAGGTGTTTGGATGAATTTGGCTTCCCTCATCCGGGTGGAGCGGTTAGTAGGGAGGTCCTATGTGAGATTTTACACCGGGATACCAAAGAAAAATAGTATAACAAGACAATGCTGTTTTATTCTTCCATGGGATGCACGCCACTGCTTTAAGCCCTTAACTCTAATCCTTACCCTAATCTAAGGGTAAGCTCGCCCTCAAAACATTTGTTTTCTAGAATATTCTTGAATGTTGCCCGCTGTACCTGTAAAATGAGTTTTCTGGTACAGTTTTGCTTCTGGACTATGACATGATATCCAGAAATAGAATGAAAAACACCTTTGAAGGTCGCTAACGCAATTATAACATGTTGTAGTTATCTTTAGGTACAATTATCCGTTTTTTTTTAACAGAGGACAATCATTTATAATACTTCTCGGTCGCTATGAGGGTGACGGCTGTAATAACGGCCGTTTTTCTATAATTAAATATATTCTTCACAAATAACAGATCCTATAAACTGATGTTGTGGTTGTACTGGCCTAGAGGATAATGGATCGGCATCGATCCGGTGCATACCTCTCTGAATACGTCTGATTAAATACGGATTTAAACAAAACATGCTCACCGGTGAAAGAAAGCATCGTAAAGAGTCCCGCATGGTGTCTAATAGAAATATAATGTGCACTGGTGCTGTGAGAAAGACGATTAGCTGCGCTACTGGTCACGTTGAGCACGGAATATAAACGCAAAGTGAATACAGCCATTATTGTATGTCTGCTCACCCTCAAAGGGATATAGCGTGGCTATATATTATTCTTATAAATTGTTAGCCATCCAATCAAACTTTAGTGATTAAATTTAAAACACAAAAATGTTATCTATAGTTTAAAATCATTGAACGGTAGCGTCATCTCTTATGAAATTTTCGCAACTGACAACGATAAATGTCATTGCGCTGACAACATACAATCGTTTAGAATAGACAGTCTGACAGACGCCATGTTTCTGTAAACTTTTTCTTGCACGTGACAGTCATATCAACAAATTATTGACAACTGAAATTTTTAATGTTTAAAAACGGTTTTAACTGATCAGATCAAACAATACGTTAAATAGCCTGTTCTTGTAATGAAACATATAATTATGAGGCTTATGTTGTTATTTTTGCGTTTTGTAAGCGCTGACATCAGAATATTACAAGTAATTTAGTAGAGAACCTCGGGAATACTGTCCTCCATTTCGTATATTTATGGGCGTACATTTTTACGTCCCGGGAATCAAATGAGGCAATATACCACTTACGAGAACAGTAAAGTTTGTTTGTTGGAGTTATGCTAAGTCGGAGATAATGTTGTTTGGTAGAGTTCTGTATTTATATCCCGTTAACTTATGCCTGCGATGTCGTCTTTGCAAACCGTTGACTGTATTCTATTTGACATCCATATATTATTAGATTTGGTTTTTTTAAATAAAATTTTCAATGGCACAATTAACTGACCTCTTTAGCTTCAGAAATATTCTTTTAATGCCTAATACCTTTTGATGCACCTACGCACACTTGCGGTCAAAACTAAAATAAAGATTAATTCATCGGTAAAATGACTTTCCCGCTTGCTTAGCGACATAGGATACAATAATAGAGAAGCACAACAGCAAATATCACTAATAAGCTATGATGGATATAATAAAAAAAAAATTAAAAAAAAAATTAAATATTACTAGATATATTTTGAGAATTCTTACAGAAATTTAAAGGAAAAGCACTGGAAAGTCTGAGGGCTATCTAGATGAAAATTTTGATTTTTAATTTTTGTGTTTTTATTTTGATTTTACTATAATTTAATATTATTGTTGTTGTTTTAGTTATGGTATGCGCATATTCCTTTGTTTCTCTTACTTCCTTTATTTTTGTCATGAATTTTTAAGTTATTTGAATGTCGATGTGCATTTTTTTTTATTACTATAATTATAAATTGTTTACTTTTGGAGCATGCTGTGTTAACCTTCACAGGTTGTGGTATTTAGACGTTTGGTGTTATAAGTTATGAATGCTATATTTGTGTATAATGTTGCGGCACCAAGCACCCAGATCCCCTGCCTGAGATTAGTAGAAGAAAAGTTACACAATGAAAACTGCCAACTGAGATGTTTTCCGTAATAGTTTTCCGTTAACTGACTGAAAATAAACACGCGCTGACAACTTCCCGAATGCAAACCTTTTGGCATGGTGTTAGGCTAGTTTTCTGGCAACCGCCGCGCCCAGACTCTTGCCATCTGACCTTGACCCTGCCGCGGAGTAGCAGGTAAACGGGATTACGTAGCTCGGTGATTTACAAATTAAAGGTCATTTTCCAATTTCATCATTATCTTTTCACTGTAAAACTTAGACTCACGATAAATACTTGGATACTATGGAGTATGATCAGTGATTATTTTACTTCTACTGGAATAGAACTCTTAATATTACTTGACTGTTTATTTCAAGACATATCATTACATATATATTGTACTTTTTATTTAATCTTATTTACAACCTTAAATAAAGTATCTTATTCACTTTACTTGTGGCTGCGGTGGCCTTGTGAATAAGGGACCGGTATTGATGCGCGGCAATGCACATGGTCGTAGATTCGAATCCCGGCCCATACGATTGGGGTTTTTCCAGATTAAGTACGAATTTAGTCGCCACATTCTGACCGTTGAAGGAATACATCGTGAGGGAACCCGCGTGACAACTAATAGAGTTGTCATGTGTACTAGTGCTGTGAGAACGGCGATCAGCTGCGCTGCCGGTCACGTTGGGCACGACATATAAGCGTAAAGTGGATGCAATCACCAATGGAATTCTGCTCATCCCAAAAGGGATGTAGCATGACCATACCCAAATTTTCTTACCATTACAATTATGTTCATTGCTTCCAGTATCCATATTTCAACATTCATAAAGTTTGGGCGCTTATAAGAAAAGAATTGATAAGTATTTTTTGAGTAAACGCATCCACATCATCAACTTCATCATATCCAGGCTTTTTTTCGTACTGTCGATACGTTGGTGACTGGGAAAGGCCTTTACAACATAACCGAGTGGGGCTATCACCAGGTGTGATTGAAGTCAAGCGTTTACTTATTGCTACATATAAAACAAACACCCGCCGCGTCTATGTGAAAAAAAAACTAAACAGTTTAAAAAACGGAGAAGAAGGACGGCAAGATGGAGAGGGAAAGCTGGAGAGAGGGAGTAGGTTAAAACGACATTTATGGCGATATCAAGTCCGCTAGAAGAGTTCCGTTATTGCTGTTTAAAATGCGGAACTTTAAAAAGATTAGATAATAAATAGATAAAGAATAAGACATTCGGCAATGGCGGATAGATTAAAAATAAGAACTAAATGCACCTGAATCGGATAATGTCTTCGGTGTACTATGAATGCTGTCAGATGCACGGAGTCGATATCTCTCCGCGAAACTGAAATTATCTCGAAACGGCCGGCTCTTTTGTGAAGCAAAAATGCCTGAAATATTCTCACCGATTTATTTTGGATTAACTTCCACTTAGATAAGTCTTTACTATATGCACATTCGTTTTAATTCTCATTCCGGATCATCCTCACAGCTTAAAAACATATCAGATCAAAATAGAGGTTGTTCGCAAGAATCTTCTTGTTGCACACTTTTAAAGTGGAATGTTCTTATCTTTGTGGAGGAGCCGCTAAATATCAGTTGGCTGCTCTGGACTCGATTCACCGTAGAGCTTGTAGACTTGTTGGCGATGACTCGACTGAGATTAAAACGCAAAACATCGAGTATCGACGTAAAGTCACAGTCTTTTATCGGTTGCTCAGTAAAGAGACTTCTCAGGGACTACATTCTCCAATTCTATTAGCCCCATTTCGTCATAAAACCACTAGACGCGGTGTCAGATACTATCCATATATGGTGGACGTTCCTTTTTTCCCCACGAAGAGATTCACTTCTACATTCATCATGCGAACAGCTAAGGAGTGGAATATGCTTCCAGTGGGAATATTACCGTATTTTTATGACTTGGGAGACTTCCAGAGACGAGTGAATAGGCATTAGTTGGGCGGACGTGGTTTAACTATAGACTCTTTTTCACCTTCCACCAGGTGTGATTGAGGTCAATATTCCGCTTGTTAATAATATGATAATAATTAAAAAAAATGTAGAATATGTTTCTTCTAGATGCAGTATTATCTCTGGGTTATGGCATTAAATTCGTGAAAGAGGAATAACAATCGTTATTTTTAGGTCGGCAGCGCAATGATGGCATTTCATATGAATCAATTATCTATAGGTGATTATAACTTAACTACTGCTCTGAAAAACTTCCCATAAGATACTTTGAACAAACACGTGCTTTATAGATCACAAGTGTTGTTAATTATATAGCTATGTATCTATCATTACGCCGATTCTTTATTGTTGTAGGCTGAGGGAATATAACGCCACTTTTCCACTTTTGCAAACCTCTTTCGCTTTCTTAACATATATTAATCCCTTTATCATTTCTGTACTATTTATTTTACAGTATATTATAAAAACTCTGTCCGATCCGTGAAGGTTTTACTCGGTATCGGCATTAGATTCTATTTTTATCGTTTTTAATAAAAGAACAAATAAGATAAAAGTTAATTAAATAGGGAATACATGGGTATATGTTACAACAAGGGGTAACATTGGGAGTTTGCGTAGCTTGTGAAAAAATGAAAGCAAAGCATTATACTGGTAGGTCATGACGTCAAAGGGTCATGACCCCCGTTGATGCCAAATACCGTTTATCAATTAAATCGGTTTTTATCGGTTTTTACGTTTTCGGTTTTAGTCTTTAAACTGATTTTTGTAAGTAATCTGAGCATTGATCGCACGTAAAATAATTCAATTTCTTCAATTTTATAAGACAGTAACTTTTTAAAGTTCATGAGTAATATATTTTTCTGATGTATTTTGCTAATGTTATCGTGCTACCGATACGCCGCTTTCGAGTTGGTCAGGGTTTTCTAAACTGTAATATTTTTTCTAGTAAATCTCACTATCTTCATCCCTTAAACCGCCACCGGTCAGTTTCGAACGAAAGTAAAATGAAAGAACGGCTCGATTTATCGGATATCGCCGTAGTGTGTACTGCGGACGGCGCACGAAACATCACACGCGGCCCCGAGTGATTGCGCAAGCCCATCCGAGATCTAAAACAGGGTCTCAGCCACTAAATATAGTTCTGCAACAGTGCAGCGTGTCATGCCCATAGGGATACATTAACGCGGCCATATCCCACGATATATGGCCACCGCACGGCACCGGCCAGATTTTCGGCAACGCAAATTGCCGTATAATATTCAATTAGGTCGGCGATATTGATGGCGCGGCGTAGAGCCATTTTGGTCGGCGCATCTGCTGCGTTCCGCGTTGATAAACGATTAGTTTTCACAACGTTTCGTTCGGTACGGCTTTTCAATATTCTATACATATGACGGATTAATTGCTTAGTTGTTAGTGACCCTACCTAACACTCTAGGACAATGATACGAACCTGTGCTTGCAAACGATACATACATATCGTCTGGTGAAAGGCTATTTGGTTTAAACGACATTATTTGCTGATATAGTAATAAATATATTTTTGAATCGGTAAAAAAACGTTGATTCCAAATATATATATATATATTACTATATCACCATAAAATGTCGCTTAAACCAAATAGCCTTTCACCAGACGATATAATTATCTATATTAGTTTGAATTGGTCTCTAGAACTTTTTATATATTTCGCAGGGGCCTCTAAAAAATCGCTGGCTGAGCACCTTCAGTGCACGCCCGCTCAGGCCCGGTGTAGTTTAAAGACCTTTCCCTGCCATCAACATACGATATGTCGGAAAAAAGCTCTATTACTCCCTTCCTCGTTGTTTTCTACGGGTTGAAACAATAAATGGGTGTCAGCTGAAAGTCAGCGCTGGATGGCTGAGCTGGACACCTAGCATTTGCTGAGCTGAGTTCTTTTGGCACATCACAGCACGGGATATTCGCTTTTGTTGTTTTGCATCTTGATTTACCTATCCTTCCGTGTTGCATGTTATGTTGTGTGCTAAGTAAATGCTTTTCCTTCCTTGCTGCCTTTCAAACCTTTCTATGATCATCCGATTCGTGTTTTATGTTCCAATTTAAAATCGATTACTGCATAAATACGGGTATATTTTGTATTAATTTTCTAGAGTTTCGTGTAAAAACGGAGCCCATATAAGATAGCTTTCTTACTCGACTGTCTCTCGGTTAAGGCTCTTTTTCTCAGAAACTCGAGGAGATATCAATTTGATAAATTTCAATTTAGGTATTTCAGTCTCTAGTTGGTCTGAAAAAAAAAACTATAATACTTTTAAGTTAACTTAATCTAAAGATATGTGTGTTAATATATTTTTTTTTGTCATTTTTACTGTTTTCGCAAGATTATTGAAACCTATAGGGTACTGCCTGTTAACGTATAATCATAAATATTATCAAATAGCAAGGTTTTATATCAAAACAATAAAAAAAATCCGAAAAATCTATATTTGTACTTAAATTACAAAAAAAAGGATTTTTTGCAACTAAAATATATTTTTAGACCGGTCTCTATGAGCAGCAATGCGAGTTGTTGTAAGTTCGTATCACAGCATGAACCTCTGGATCTTTCCACATAAGAATGGATTTAAGCACAAAATGCTCACCAGTGGAAGAAAATATCGCGAGGAAGCCCGCGTGAGATCTAGTAGAAATGTCCAGTGTACTAATACGTTGGGCGAGACGTATAAACGCAAAGTGATACATCCACTAAAGTATCTCTGCTCACCCTAAAAGGATATAGCTGATATATAAGATTTTTTTTACACTGGCTCGAGATAGTGGTTACAGTGTACCTGATGGTAAGTACAGTGTAGTCCAAAAACGAAAGCGACTATCAAAGGATGAAAATCCATTGATAGTCTACATCTTCATGACGGCCCACATATACTACGACTGAAGGTCTCTAGGTATATGAGCTACTGGATATACACAAGCTGATCCCGAAACGCGACAAGCTGAAACTGGTCACTATGACGACCTTTACACCCATGTACTGTGGTCGCGATCCAGACGGGCACCGACGCCCTACCACCTCGCTGCTGCTCGTTTAGCACCACCCAGGAGTCACGTGTAGGGAAACTAGGGTAAAGCCTACGGACGCGAGAAGCTTCGACTCCCGAAAAACAACAACAACAGTAGTTTGTTTTTATTTCTAGTATTAGCACTATGAATATCACTACCCGCCTAAAATAGATGTAGATTTTGTCGTATGTTTATAATACAGGTGTAAATGATGATGATGATGATGTCCTAGCCGGTTTCGGCCACGGCGACTGTTTCAACACCGATTAAGAAATTCGATGTCAAGTTTTCGGAAACAGTCAATTGCGCAGGAGATATTTAAGTGCATAACTGGACGCGCTGCCAGAAAAGCACTCTCTCGTCCGAGCTCCCTCAGGCCCGATGGAAAGGAGAACCAGTACGATCGGGAGGGAGCGGGATGCAGGTTTGGTTGAGTTTTCCTTCTCTGCACACCTGGTAGAATTGCGGTGTTCAAGAGATACCTTAGTCGCCTTTTACGACACCTCAGCAAGAAGAGGGAGGTGCTATTCTATTCTGCCGGTATTCTATTTCTATTTTTCTTCGGTGTAAATATATTTTAATGGAATTGCTAAAATGTCTAAGTCATTAATTTAGACTACGTTTCCATGAATTTCTTAATTCTATAAAAACGGCCATACATAATAACTTGTCCTAAATATAATCTATGAGACAGACTACAACATCCGAGACAACTTTCATATAAATATTATAAATTAGTGGGTGTGGTTGCCTAGTGGATCGGTTTCCATTCCCAATAACGCGAACGGTCGTTGGTTCGAGTCCCGGCAAGTACCTCTGTTTTTTTTTCAGATTACGTTTGGATTTAGGCACTAAATGCTCACCGATGAAGGAAAATATCGTGAGAAAACCGACATGGTATCTCAGAAATGGCTTTTGTAAGTGTTCTAGGAACGGCGATCACTTTGGACTCGATATATAAGCGCGAATTGGATACACTGTTCACACCGTAAGGGGTATAGTGTGACGGTATATTATTATTATCCTCATCAGCCGTGGTGGCTGCCAGCAGAATAGAATAGCACCTCCCTCTTCTTGCTGAGGTGTCGTAAAAGGCGACTAAGGTATCTCTTGAACACCGCAATTCAACCAGGTGTTCAGAGAAGGAAAACTCGACCAAACCTGCATCCTACTCCCTCCCGATCGTACTGGTTCTCCTTACCATCGGGCCTGAGGGAGCTCACACGAGAGAGTGCTTTTCTGGCAGCGCGTCCAGTTACGCACTTAAATATATCCTGCGCAATTGACCGTTTCCGAAAACTGGACCTCGATTTTCTTAGTCGGTATTGAAACAGTCGCCGTGGCCGAATCCGGCTAGGACATCATCATTATCCTCATAACACAAGTCTTAAGCTGTCCACTGTTCGATATAGGCTGCTCCAAATGTTTCCCAGGTCGGTAGCAGCCTGTATCCAGTGTCGCCCTGAGATTTTGATGAAGTCCGCCTTGTAGCTAGACATATAGTATTTTTTTTATACTGACTCATCAAAGTGATGTCATTTCACCTGATTGTAAGTGCAGTGTAGTGCAGGAGTTCAACATCTGCCAAGGGAGGTCAATTCGTTGTCAGTCGCCATCGCTGTCAGCCCACATATACCACGACGGAAAGTCTCTAGGTATTTTTTTGGTTGTAGGGCGTTTGCGCAAACTGGGTCATGACCAGTAGCGGTCATTCCATAGATGTATTAAACCACTGCATGCCCTTACAATAAATAAGTCTGGAATAAATTGCCTAAAGTTAAACAAAACAAGAAAAAATATATATACTCATATTTATTCTATTTTTATGCCGTCTATATTTCTCATGAGTCCGATATAATATTTACTATAATAATATAATATTAAAGTAATAACGAGAATTCAGCCTACCTTGACCAAATACTCTATGCACGTCACTGGTCATAACCACAGTACACAAGTGTTAAGACCGTCATAATGACTCGCTTTGGCCTGTCGCGTTTCAGGATCTGCTTGTGTATATCCAGTAACTTATATACCTAGAGATTTTCAGTAGTGGTATGTGTGGGCCGATATGATGCCGGAGACTATCAATGAATTTTCATCCTTTGATGATCGCTTTCGTTTTTGGACTACACTGTACTTACCATCGAGAAAGGTGTAGTCACTATGTCGAGCCAGTGTATAAACAAATAATACAAACGGAGATCGAAACGCGACAGGCCGAAACGACTCACCATGACAGTTTGTAGTTGCTGAGACAGGATAAAATTCTCAAATATGAAATCAGTTGCAATAATACGAATGTGACTGAAAACGTAAAAGCATGGCTGGTAATGATACGCTGTGGTTTATGAGAGAGTTTCTAGCGGACTCCCGGCGTCGGTTTGTCCCTCAAGGTGCGTCGCGGACGCTAAGAATAGCCGCACACGCCGCGGTTGTCTCGACGATTTTCCCTCCAGTGATTCCTACTTAGGAATTTCTCCCTAAACTTAGGGACTCGAGTTTGAAAATCGATAATTTCTGGGATGAAGTTTGTACTATCAATAGTAAAGAAAAACCTATTGATAGTCCCCGGCGTACAGGTAAACGACTCGGCAAGAGTTAGAAAAATTCTTAGTTTTTTTAATAACACAAATGTGTGAGATATACGAAAAAAGATATCAAATTGTAATACAGATAACGATAATGTTTATTTAGAAATGAGGAAATGTAAGGTTTTTTTTCTATTTTAGGGACTAAAGTGTGAAAACGGGGAATTTTTTGATAACATTTCGTGGAAACTTTCTAGGAGAGTAAATCGGTTCGTTCTATCAAATAATAGGAAAAATAATAATTCAGATTGATAATAGAGACTATGACCGGTGGTCGTGGGTGTGGTTATAGTAAGATACGAATTTGGCGTTTTACAGTTTATTTGCACTTTAAGGCACACCGAACTGCGACGTACGCGCACGTACTCCCGCCTTGGGTCTCGGTAGTCGACTAACTTCTAAGCGTCCCGGGCGCGCGCGCATCCTCTTACCCCGCACGTCTCGTAACACCCTAACGACCCTTAGGGCGACAACTCCGTATCGGGTTACGTCTACATGCTATAAGACGTTTTTAGTCATACACAATGTTGTATATCGAGTTTGATCTTTTATGTATTACCAAATGTGTCTTGTTGATTGTGCTGGCATAGTGGATAAGGTACCGGACCTATACGCAGCGACACCAGTAGTCTTAAATTCGAATCGAACGTACGTTTTTCTAGGTTATGTACTGGCTTAGACACCGCATGCTCACCGATGAAGGACCACATCCTAAGGAAACCCGCATGGCATCTAATAGAAATTTTATGTGTACTAGTGCTATGAGAACGGCGATCAAGTGCACTACTGGTCAAGTTGGGCATGACATACAAGCGCAAATTGGATAAATCCTCTAGGGTATTTCTGCTCACCCTTAAAACAGATATAACGTGACGATATATTAATATTATCAATACGAAATACTTAACTAATAGGTTTTTGGTTTTATATTTCAAACAATAGAAATTTAAAATATATTCCTGTCTTTAGAGGATTTTCTATGGAATATTTACACATTTTGATTAAAAGAAATAACTTTTATATATTTAACACTACTGTATAAAACACTAAATTCTTAGGCGTTTGAATTTATAATTTAGCATGTAAAAAAAACAAACGAACTCTTAGGGTGTTTTTAAAGGGGAATTTCGGTAAGCGTTAGTAACACCGTTTTTCTGAGGCGTACGTCCGGCTCTGTGCCAACACAACGTCACGACACCCATTACCTCATAAACGCCGAACTTTGAGAAAGGACTTTAAAATTAGCAAGGACGCCGTAACCGATGGACTGGCCGCAAGCTATGTATTTCGGTCCCGCGACATACCGCCGTCAGGGAGTATAAATAAAGCATAGAAACATTCCTAAAAATGACACCAATACAAGCAAGTCTCCGTAATCTATAACCGCAACCTACACAAAACACTTTCTAAGTAACAGGACTGTCAGAGTGTGGAATGATCTCCGAAGACGTAATCTCAGCTCTAAATGTGAACCAATTTAAAAACCGCCTGGACAAATACTATCTCAATCACAAAAAGAAATAGTTAAAAAAGTTAATTAGCAAGATACTGTCACTTATCAGTTGTTTCAACTGCTGGTCTGATAATCTAAATATATATGATGATAATGATGTCCTAGCCGGATTCGGCCACGGCGACTGTTTCAACACCGATTAAGAAAATCGAGGTCCAGTTTACGGAAACAGCCAATCGCGCAGGAGATATTTAAGTGCATAACTGGACGCACTGCCAGAAAAGCACTCTCTCTTCCAGTACGATCGGGAGGGAGCGGGATGCAGGTTTAGTCGAGTTTTCCTTCTCTGAACACCTGGTTGAATTGCGGTGTTAAAGAGATACCTTAGTCGCCTTTTACGACACCTCAGCAAGAAGAGGGGGGTGCATTTCTATTCTACCGGCAGCCGCCACGGCTAAAATATATATATATATATATATATTAAGCCTCGATATAGTATACAAAAATTAACGTCAGGGAAAATTGATACTGATTACTGAGACTGGCTCAGTGAAAAATCTATTTAAAAAATAAAGCTGAATTTTAAAAGCCCTCTCTCTATCTCCTAATAAGCGCCAATGAGCGTCTTCAGCTCTTCGCAGTCAATCTTATCTGGACACCTTCTCACGCATGTATGCCAATTCGCAGTTTCCATTCAAGAACCTGCCTGCTTCAATGATCATCAGTTTTTCGACATACGTGCCCTCAGCTAAGTGAAAAGTTACGTCGATAACTGGTTCCCTATCGCATAAACTCATTTGGATGTTCTTCTTTAGTGACATGCCCAACATAGCTCAAACAAACAAGCCATAATATTCGTTTAAACAAAATCCAGTCAGCAATGTTTTTCACTTGAGTACGAGCGCTGATCCTTCAAATAATAAATTTTATTGTGACTGCGTTACACTTTCAATATCTGGACTGATCGGAAGGTCTAGAGTCGCTTTGGTTGTGACACAATAAATATCAAAGAATAATACATTGCATACTTTACATTTCACTAGTGGTATCGACTTGTTTCGCTTACATGTGATTTTCATTCGAACCCGCTAGATTTCAAACAAAATTTCAATCTTTATTTTACCTCCTTAGGTGAGGAGTTTTAAAAGATTTTCCTTTTACCCGAACGAGAAACTGCTGATAAAAAAATATAAGAATGGATAATATAGAAGGAACAATAGTAAATGATGAATCTTTTTTAGATAGAGTATTGGGGCAGCAGGCGAACAAGAATATTGTAAATAAAATTTAATGATAAGTATAAAAATTGGGTAATAAAGTAAACAATCCAGTAGTATAAAGAGTTTTATTTAAATATAAGTCCGCAAGAATTTTTGATCGTACCACATAGCACCACAAGTGGTACATTTGTCTATCTTTTAATCCTAATCAGCCGTATCTCGTCCTCAAAAAGTAAACCAATTTTATTTGCCAGCCTCCTTTCGTGCGTACCTATTACAGTATCTATGATATAAAAAAACCAGGGTTCTTTCATGCTTCTAACTTCAGTAAGGCTCTACGATAATATGTCAATCAGGATAAGTTAGTATTTAAAAGCGTTTGAAAATTTAAAAAGTATTTCTGAAGTCTTTTCGTCACCCAAACCTCAAAGCCTGAAGACAAAAGTCTACAGCCAATGCGTCCTAACTATTAAATTGATAGAGTTATAATTTTTTGTTAACTCAAAAGATGGCTTTAGCAGCGAAATGAATCACGATATCGTTTTGTTGCACACGGCCACACTCTGCAGAATATTAATAAATGACGAGTAGCGACAAAGCAACTGTTAGTTTTATTAAATCACATCCCGAGTTTACAGTGGTGACCTCTATATAGCTTTTGTTCACAACCTGTAATGACGTACGGAGCCGGGACGTCGCTCAAAATTCTATACTCGGTGTTTCTCTGAAGGTTCGAATGAAAAATGAGGTGATTCGTCAAGGACTAAAGTTATAGATATAGCTCATAGGACTAGCAAGCTGAAGTGGCAGTTAGCTGGTTATATTTACGGAAGAACTAATATCAATTGAGGTAGACATGTTCTTGAGTGGGAACAGCGCTTCGATAAACGAATTGTAGGACGCTCTGTGGCTAGGTGGAGCGACAATTTGTTACACAAGGTGGTAGGCAATTGTTGGATGAGAAAAGCCAAAGATCAGGCTCAGTGGCGAACCTTGGGAGAGGCCTATGTCAAGCTGTGGACAGATACGTGTTGAAGATGATGATGATTTCTGCAAGTGAAGGTTAATCATTATTATTAAGCAAATATTAGAGAGTACTGTCGATATTTGTTATTTTGGATCTAGGTTTGCGTTTAGGGAGTCGAAGCTGCTCGCGTCCGTAGGCTTTACCCTAGTTTCCCTACACGTGACTCCTGCGTGGTGCTAAACAAGCAGCAGCGAGGTGGTAGGGCGTCGGTGCCCGTCTGGATCGCGACCACAGTACATGGGTGCAAAGCCCGTCATAGTGACCAGTTTTGGCTTGTCGCGTTTCGGGATCAGCTTGTGTATATTCAGTAACTCATATACCTAGATACCTTCAGTCGTGGTATATGTGGGCTGACATGACGATGTAGACTATCAATGGATTTTCATCCTTTATCACCATCAGGTACTCCGTAATCACTATGTCGAGCCAGTGTAAAAAAAAAACTATCCTTTGATAAACTACTTCCATGTTTTATTTACGTTCACCGGGCGCCGTTAATTACGCAAGTCGATAGGAAAGATGGCCGCCGATCCACCGGGGCGAAGTCGCGGGAGAGGAGATGAGCTGTCACGGGATATTTATGAAATTCGAACCGAAATAGAACTAGCAGCTTGGGCGAGTCACCTTGACGCGTTGTGCAATCGATGCGAATCGAATGCTATCTCAAATCAATTTTGGAAATGTCAAAACGTGACGCCGCCGTGACGTGGCGTGACGCGCCGGTGTTGCCACTCCTCCGGCTAATAAATTTATTGTTTGGCATGTAAACGGATGCGTTCGAGCCAAGAAATTACGGCGTTCGGTAAAAAAAATATTGAATGAACCGTCGGAATGATAGCGCAGTGTAATCGGCAAGGCTTGCAGCTTTGCCAAGCATAATCTTATTTATTCTTCAGTAGTACAGGCTTGGAGTTTTTAATTTACTCTGTGAAGTATGCTCTCTCGAAATCTAGTCTTGTACTTTATATATAATGATGATGATGTCCTGGCCGGTTTCGGCCACGGCGACTGTTTCAACACCGATTAAGAAATTCGAGGTCCAGTTTTCGGAAACAGTCAATTGCGCAGGAGATATTTAAGTGCATAACTGGACGCGCTGCCAGAATAGCACTCTCTCGTCCGAACTCCCTCAGGCCCGATGGAAAGGAGAACCAGTACGATCGGGACGGAGCAGGATGCAGGTTTGGTCGAGTTTTCCTTCTCTGAACACCTGGTTGAATTGCGGTGTTAAAGAGATACCTTAGTCGCCTCTTACGACACCTCAGTAAGAAGAGGGGGGTGCTATTCTATTCTGCCGGCAACCACCACGGCTTATATATAATAATAACATATCGTCACGCTATATCCCTTATGGGGGAGCAGAGATGCAATAGTGGCTGTATCCATTTTGTGACATAGAAGTTCTCTAACTCCTTTTGCCGTGTCGTTGGGTTGTGCAATGGTCTTCCGGCGAGCGTGTTCCCACCATCCTATGATATGGGATCCTTTAAGTGTAGCGTGAAGAGATATTTGTGCAGGCCGGCATGATCGCCGTGACTACTGATGGATTTTTTCTTACCTTTCGATAGTCGTTTGCGTTTTTTGGACTGCACCATGCTTACCATTAGGTATGGTGCAGTCACTATGTCGAGTCAGTTTAAAAAAATGTGTAATGTCGTACCCAATGTGACCAGTAGCGCAGCGGATCGCCGTTCTCACGCACTAGTAAATGTGTACTAGTCAGATTTATCAAAAATTGACTTCAGACCTTTTTTGTAGAGCGTTAAATTCTCTACAAAAATAATGAATGGGTATTGCAATACGATATATCGTTCATCTATACTAATATTATAAAGCTGAAGAGTTTGTTTGTTTGTTTGAACGCGCTAATCTCAGGAATTACTGATTCGAATTGAAAAATTCTTTTTGTGTTGAATAGACTATTTATCGAGGAAGGCTTTAGGCTATATAAAATCACGATGCAACTATTAGGAGCGAAGAAATAATGGAAAATGTGAAAAAAAAACGGGGAAAATTATTTATCCTTGGGTGTTTCCATTGCGTGCGTTGCGAAAACGGTTCAAGATACCAAAAATATATGTATGACAGAGTTTTTCCTCTTAGAATGATCTAAAAAAAATGTCCACGACAGTATATGTCTATCTTTTAAGATTAACTCACTAGAACCGTTTTTATGGTAATCAAATTTGGTCGAAATTAATGCATTATTTGTTAAGAGTTGTATCAACGTAATAATATTAATCTTTATCCAAATAAATGTTTTGTGTTTAAGAGTATTTAATTGTGAACAAAATGGCTTTGACATCACTTAATTTCAATGAACATCTTAGAAGATATTACAATAACTTATATAGCAAAACAACGTTTGCCGGATCAGCTAGTTAGTTATAAAAGCCAAAAGAAAAAAAAAAGTTTCGTCCTGTGTTATTTGTATGGGAAATCGAAAAGTGCGATGCGGATAACCTAAATATTAATATTAAGGGCTCATATTTTCAGAGGCCTATTTTGGCATTAAAACGAAACTCTTGAGCGTGGTTCCGAGGAAAAATATATATATTTTTTTTAAACGCCCTTATATATATATATATATATATAGTATGAAATAATCGATTGGTCATGCCAGCCTTCACAAATATCTCTTCACGCTTCTATTAAAGGACCCAATATCATATGACAGTAGAAACATGTTCGCCGGCAGACCATCCCCCCTCTTAACGACATGGCAATAATAGGAGTTGGAAAACTTCTTTGTCCTATCCGGGATGTGAGTTACCATATAGTCGCTTTGTGGAAGGGACAGGATGGAACAAGGCTTAACAAAAACCAATAGTACTTTGACGATTAAGTTTTAGGTAATTAGTGCAAATTGGTCAGCAGTTGTTTTACGGCTGTACGAGACGCACGCTACTGCACAGAAAAGCTTTTCAACAAAACTACCACTCTTCTTTTTATCACTTTTAATTACACTTTTCTCTTAATGACGCCGAGCTATTGAAATGGACCACTTAACTTGGACTTGGCTTGGACGTGACTTTTGTTTTTTTCTCAGAGCTCGCTAATGATTTCTCTGTTATTCGTCAGGGGTTGTTCTCTTAGCGTTGTCATTCCGCCCGTGCTTTGCCACAGGTCGTGAATTACAATTGTTTTCACCCAATATAATGTGATGTATTAATGCAGGCGTAGTTGGGATGTGCACCGCGTGTGGCGCCACATTTAAAAGCACTGCTGCGCATTTAAAAAGGTTTTGTGTGCTCTTGTTAAGTGCTTTTATGTCTATTAATTACATTGGAGCATTTGAAAGGGACTTTTATGCCAGTTTATGTAAAATGTTGGCGTGGAAGCTTTCTGAAGTATTCCGTGACTGACCTAAGGACTCTACTTCGATCACCTTCAACTAAAAACAAACGCTGAGACTCACATTTATAGACGCAACTTTAAGTTTGTTTACTAAGACATTACAATATATTTGGTAAGTCACCAATTTTTGTCAACATGGAGTTGGCTTTGCGAAAACTATGACTATATTCAAATTCCTATTATATATTCAGTTTTTATCAAAACTAATTAACTTTTTGAGAACTTTGCTAAGCAAAGTCAAAATAGCGTCTATAAATCCCAGCTTAAACTTTTAAATTGACTGAAATCTTAATAAAAGCCTAAGGTTTCAAGTGAAGACCGAATAAGACCACATAATCCCGTACTGCATAATAATGATAATGTCGAGGATCCGTCTACTATCACTGATAGGATTATTTTTACTAATAGACCTGACATTGTGGTAGTAGATCGGTCGGCGCGCCCGGCAATACTCCATAATATCACCACATACCACATGATGAGAATCTCGTGAAAGCGGAAAAAGAAGTCTTCAAAAAATTTAGGCCTTCCACAAGAGATTACCAGCATGTGGGATGTGGAATCAACGATTATTGTCTCGATACTCGTATCGACTAATGGGCTGATCGCAAAGAGCCTCGATTTCCACCTCAAGAGGCTCTCGCTTGGTTGTTGGATCAAGGGCCGCATACAGAAGGCAGTTCTACTCGATACGGCGCGCATTGTCAGGAGGTTCCTCACTCTGAGCTCCTAACTACTACCATTGACTTGTTGTTGTTTTTATATTTTAAAATTTATATTATCTTTTTATATTAATTTATAATAAATAATATTAATATATCGTTACGCTATATATCCCTTTTTTTTACACTGGCTCGACATAGTGACTACAGAGTACCTGATGGTAAGTACAGTGTAGTCCAAAAACGAAAGCGACTATCGAAGAATGAAAATCCATTGATAGTCTACATCGTCATGTCGGCCCACATATACCACGACTGAAGGTCTCTAGGTATATGAGCTACTGGATATGCACAAGCTGATCCCGAAACGCGACAAGCTGAAACTGGTCACTATGACGGGCTTTACACCCATGTACTGTGGTCGCGATCCAGACGGGCACCGACGCCCTACCGCGTCGCTGCTGCTCGTTTAGCACCACCCAGGAGTCACGTGTAGGGAAACTATGGTAAAGCCTACGGACGCGAGCAGCTTCGACTCCCAAACGGGAGTATATCTACTCCTTACGGGGTGAGCAGATATACATTAGTGTCTGTATCCACTTGGCGCTTATATGTCGTGCCCAACGTGACCAGTAGCGCAGCTGATCGCCGTTCTCAGGGCACTTACAAATGACATCCCGTTATGGATACCATACGGGTTTCCTCAGTATATTTTCATTCACCGATGTACATGTGGTGCCTTTTTTTAACCCGGTGGAAGTCCCTAACGGACCTCAGGGAGCGATGAAGGCCGCCCCCAGTGTGTCGGAATTGCACCGACTAAAGCCCACGGGGTGTTCCTTCTCCCGCCTGCCGAGTGCCAAGGGCAAGGCTGAGCCATCTTCCTCGGCACCCGGCGACGTCAAGCACTCCGCAGGCCCCACCGGAGCATGTGGTTCGTACGTAATCTAGAAAAACGCAGAGGTATGTGCGTGTATTCGATTTATTATTATTTAAATACTAGCTGATCCGGCAAACGTTGTTTTGCTATATAAGGTTTTGTAATATCTTCTAAGATGTTCATTGAAATTAAGTGAAGTCAAAGACAATTTTGTTCACAATTGAATACTCTTAATCATCAACACATTTATTTGGATAAAGATTAATATTATTACGTTGATACAGCACTTAACAAATAATGCATTAATTTCGACCAAATTTGTTTACCATAAAAACGGTTCTAGTGACTTAATCTTAAAAGATAGACATATACTGTCGCGGACATTTTTTTAGATCATTTTAAGAGGAATAATTCTTTCTTACATATATTTTTGGTATCTTGAACAGTTTTTGCAGCGCACGCAATGGAAGCCCTCAAGGATGAATAATTTTCCCCGTTTTTTTCACATTTTCCATTATTTCTTCGCTCCTAATAATTGCATCGTGATGTTATATAACCTAAAGCCTTCCTCGATAATTGGTCTATTCAACTCAAAAAGAATTTTTCAATTCGAACCAGTAGTTCCTGAGATTAGCGCGTTCAAACAAACAAACAAACAAACAAATTCTTCAGCTTTATAATATTAGTATAGATTTGTTCTAGAATGTATAGATATTGTATAAATGATGAATAAATAAATATATACAAAAGGGTTGCTCAATCGGAGCCACAAATCCTAATTCCACGATCATGATCATAACTCTAACGCCTGAGAGCATCCGCACGCGTGTACAAGCCAATATCTTACTGTAAGCTGCCGACAGAGCTAACTTACATCGGATTAGTGATGTAGGTACATAATCCCGAAACCCCGGACAGCACCGGGATGTATTTGCATACGATTCCCGTTAACCGTCATCTATTGGATTTGAGAGGGGCGGCTTGTTGTCTTAAAGGGGTTTCTCGAGTTAGTTCCTTGTATTTACAGGTTTCGAAGGCTTAACTGGATTCGGATGATGATAACGTTTATCTCTGCAGTTATTTATAACAATTACATATCATATGGTGTGAGCGAGAGTCACTTCTCGAGTGCAAAGGGTTAAAAGGGCCGGATACAGAAGGCAGTATTACTCGACACGGCAAGCATTGTTTTATTTTATTTTCTTTATTTTCAAGGGAAACAAACAACAATATACAAGCGGTAAAAAATACAGATAAAAAATACAGTTTCCTCAAAAAACTTATACAAAAACAAAAATCAAGCTAACAAAACAACAGAAACAAAACAATAAAAGAAAATTAATTATATGACCGGTGGTCGTGGGTGTGGTGGTAGTAAGCACGGATTTTGGCGTTTTATTGTTTATTTGCACTTTAAGGCACACCGAACTGCGACGCACACGCACGTACTCTAGCCTTGGGTCTCGGTAGTCGACTAACTTAGCAAACATCCCGTGCGCGCGTGCATCCTCTTACCCCGTGCGTCCCGTAACACCCTAACGACCCTTAGAGCGTTTTAACACAAGCACGTATCGGGCGGCGTCTACATGCTATAATCATATACACATACATATACATACAAAAGAAATACTTTTTATATATGATTTAAAAAGGGCTATCCCAGTCGACAGCTAAGAGCTCATTATTAATCATCATCATAATCATTGTTAGGAGGTCCTTCACTCTGAGCTTCTACTACTACCGTTGGCTTGTTTTTGTTGTTTATATATATTAGGGCGTTTCAAAAAAATTTTTTTTTTATTTTTCCTCGGATCCACGCTCAAAAGTTTCGTTTTAATGCCAAAATAGGCCTCTGAAAATATGAGCCCTTAATATTAATTATTTAGGTTGTCCGCATCGCACTTTTTGATTTCCTATACAAATAAGACAAGACAAAAGCTTTTTTTCTTTTGATTTCTATAACTAATGAATTATATATCGTATTGCAATACCCAGTCATTATTTTTGTAGAGAATTTAACGCTCTACAAAAAAGGTCTGAAGTCAATTTTTAATAAATCAACTCAGTCAAAAGTTATTCAAGATCGAAGTTTAACTTACCCTCACTTCAGCTGTTTTATTGACTGATTTGGCAAAATATTATGTTTTTAGAAAAATTGAAACCAAAACATTTTGCAAAATATAAATTAGACTTCTGAAAACTGTTAACCTTTATTTCCTGCTTTATAGTAAATGTGGACAAGGTACTTAAAACGAATTATCATTGACAGTTAACCCAACATTTGAAAATTCTGGTTGTTGAAAATTA
The DNA here is from genome assembly GCA_036320925.1 of Automeris io. Classification (NCBI taxonomy): domain Eukaryota; kingdom Metazoa; phylum Arthropoda; class Insecta; order Lepidoptera; family Saturniidae; genus Automeris; species Automeris io. The sequence continues at coordinate 3,404,392 of JAUDJH010000034.1, read as the reverse complement.
ACATCAATCGTTAAACCTTTTTTGTAGAGCGTTAAATTCTCTACAAAAATAATGAATGGGTATTGCAATACGATATATCATTCATTAGTTATAAAAGTCAAAAGAAAAAAAAACTTTTGTCCTGTATCCTTATTTATATGGGAAATCGAAAAGTGCGATGCGGAAAACCTAAATATTAATATTACGGGCTCATATTTTCAGAGGCCTATTTTGGCATTAAAACGAAACTTTTGAGCGTGGTTCCGAGGAAAATTTTTTTTTTTTGAAACGCCCTAATATATATATACATATATATATATATTATTTGAATTTATAATAAATAATAATAATATATCGTCGCACTATATCCCTTTCGGGGTGAGCAGAGAACCATTAGTGCCTGAATCCATTTTCGCTTATACACCTTGCCCAACGTGACCAGTGACGCAGCTGATATCCGTTCTCATAGCACTATAACACATGATATTTCTTAGTTCATTTAGCTCCTTACAGCTTTGAGAGAATAAAACCTCTACGTCAACGCAATAAAAAACGAAGGCTGCTTGTGAAATAAGTAATAATACATCGTTATGCTACATACCTTTCGGGGTGAGCAGTGATATATCAGTGGTTGTACACACTTTGCGCTTATATGTCGTGCCTAACATGACCAGTAGCGCAGCTGATCGCCGTTCTCACAGCACCTGTACACATGACATTTTTATTAGATGCTACGCGGGTTTCCTCACGATTTTTCGCTTCACCGGTAAGCATGTGATGCCCAAGTCTATACGTTATTAAAAAAAACCCAGAGGTATGTGTGACCACTCGCGTTGGTGTCCATGGATACGTATCCCTAATCTACTTGGTCACCAGAGCTACAGCAAAATAACCTTCGGCAATGAATCAGCACGATCACAAAGTAAAAAACAAAGACGTCGAATTATTGATGATCCGTGACTCAAACAAAGTTCAGTGTCTTCCAACTTAGAGGCAACTCCGCGGGTTACGCAATGGTGACGAATCGCAAAACAATAGTAATTTACAATGCATTGCTATTAACATAATATATATTACGACGTCAAACGCTAAGGCCCGGCAGAACTCATGCTATTGTAAAAAAAGTTTTCGGACGTGCCTCGAATGTGAGTGGTGAATTTGCAAATAATTGTGTCTCGCTCAGGTGCGGAGTGAGGTGGGTTAATCGAGGGGCATTTGACCCCCGTTACATATGTGGTATCGAGGAAAGAGATATTTTTGCTCAAAACTTTTTTATTTTAATTTTAAATACGGAAGCTAAAGTCACTTTATACTCTTTACGATACATCTTTTTTGCAATCACCTTCAAACTAATTTCACTAACATCATTCGTCTTTTTTACAGTTTTATATTATTATCACCTTATAATTTTAAATTTACAAAAAATATAAAAATAATTAGGAGATTTAATAATATAATCCACATATATATTTATTAAGGCGCGCAATACAGAGCTTAAACATCAAATACAACGACATATGATGATATCCTAGCCGGTTTCGGCCACGGCGACTGTTTCAATGCCGATTAAGAAAATTGAGGGCCACATTTCGGAAACAGTCAATTGCGCAGGAGATATTTAAGTGCATAACTGGACGCGCAGCCAGAGAAGCACTCTCTCGTCCGAACTCCCTCGGGCCCGATGGAATGGAGAACCAGTACGATCGGGAGGGAGCGGGATGCAGGTTTGGTCGAGTTTTCCTTCTCTGAACACCTGGTTGAATTGCGGTGTTAAAGAGATACCTTAGTCGCCTTTTACGACACCTTAGCAAGAAGAGGGGGGGTGCTATTCTATTCTGCCGGCAGCCACCACGGCTAAACGACATATAATAATATATCGTCATACTATATTCCTTTCGGGGTAAGCAGAGATACATTAGTGGCGGTATCCAATTTGCGCTTATATGTCATGCCCAACGTGACCAGAATCGCAGCTGATCGCCGTTCTCATAGCACTAGTAAACATAACATTTCTATTAGATGCCATGCGGGTTTCCTCACGAAGTTTTTCTTCACAGGTGAGCATGTGATGCCTGAATACGCACGTAATCTGAAAAAAAAAACCCAGAGATACGTGCCGTGATTCGAACCTATGCCCAATCGCGTTGCTGCGCATGGTAACCTGTCCATTATCCACTGGGCTACCACTGCCAAAATAGTCAATACGTTTTAAAACCATGTTAACTTTTCTTACAAAGTCTTATGCGGTTACATAACCTAAAATAGATATTAGGTCCTTACATATGAAATTGGCGTTTTTCGTACTGGCCACTTTAATCACAAATTTCTCCTCTTTGGTAAGGAATTCCAAATTCAAATTTGTACAGCTATAGACTCATGTATTTTTGCTTCGATGATCGTCATTCATTTGTTTTTTTCTTCTGTTTTTTTCTGTTTGCGTCACTCATTTTACAAAATGGAAAACTTAAAATATCGCATTATTTACGAGTACGAGTTCCGCCGTGGCACTAGTGCTGCGGAAACAACTCGAAGGGTGAATGATGTGTATGGCGGTCGTGTTGCAAAAGAAAACACAGTTCGTTTTTGGTTCCAACGTTTTCGTTCTGGAAATTTCGACCTGCAGAACAAGCCCCGTGGACGGCCTGAGACTCAAGTTGATAATGAAGAGTTGAAGGCTATTGTGGAAGCGGATCCATTGCAAACCACGTCCGAGTTAGCTGCAGGCTGCGATGTTAGTGATAAAACTGTTTTAATTCACTTGAAGCAAATTGGGAAGATTAAAAAGCTTGAAAGATGGGTACCTCACGAATTGACTGAAGCAAACCAGCAAACGCGCGTCGACTGCTGTGTTACATTACTAAACCGGCACAATAATGAAGGTATTTTAAACCGAATCATTACCTGTGATGAAAAATGGGTTCTTTACGATAATCGGAAGCGCTCAGCGCAATGGTTGGATCCTGGCCAGCCAGCCAAATCCTGCCCCAAGCGAAAATTAACCCCAAATTACTTGTAAGCGTTTGGTGGACTAGTGCCGGTATTGTTCATTACAGTTATCTCAAATCTGGCCAGACTATTACAGCTGATGTCTATTGTCAGCAATTGCAAACCATGATGGAAAAGCTAGCGGCTAAACAACCTAGGCTGGTCAATCGCTCCACGCCGCTGCTGCTTCACGACAACGCTAGACCACACACTGCGCAACAGACGGCTACTAAATTAGAAGAGCTTCAATTGGAAAGTCTAAGACATCCTCCGTACTCCCCGGACCTTGCTCCAACAGATTACCATTTTTTTCGAAATTTGGATAACTTCTTGCAAGGGAAAAAATTCAACTCCGATGGGGCAGTCCAAATCGCCTTCAAAGATTTTATTGATTCCCGTCCGACTGGTTTTTTTAGTAAAGGGATCAATGAACTACCTATGAGATGGCAAAAGTGCATAGAAAATAATGGTTCATACTTTGATTAATTAAATATATTATATTAAAAAATATTCGACTTTTTGTTCCTCCCATACAAAACGCCAATTTCATATGTAAGGACCTAATATTATATCATATGATCTCTATTCAAACTTTTTTTTCGAATGTTGACCCTTTGGCGTCCGGGAAAGGCTTTCACAATTAAACCGGGCGGGAGGGCGATCACTGAAGGTGCTCAGCCGGCAATTTATGGGTTGAATGGGAACGCAAGGGCACCCCATGTGGGTACGATCTTAACTTGGGCCGTCAGCCAAAAAATACGAAACCTGACGGTGATCTACAAGCGTTTCGGTTACGACTACCTTGCTAAGAAACGCCGAAACAAACTCAAGGCTGCGTCGGGGCCCCATTCAAACTGCGAGTAGAATCCGTCCCTGCGTCAGTGCATCGGCCTCCACTCACCTTGTATTACGTATGGAGAATGTGAAATGAGTGCATTTCTGCGGGATTGTCTGATTTAGTTGGACTTTTACGCTTAACGGTATGTCATCGTGGGACTTTCCAGGCTCTTTGAGTATTATGAAGGATTTACGATAACAACTAGATCGTGCCGGATCCATTGCGACTCATTACGCTTACATTCTCGCTTAAAGGCAGACAGAAATGACGTCTAATCTTAGAACGCGAGCGGTTCTATTGTCTGTTTCGTTAATCGGAGAGTTGCTGATTTGTCGTTGTTGTGGTCTTCAGGACGAGTTGTTTGTGTTTTTTGGGTTGGTTTTGGGTCTGGACAGCGACAAGATGCCCGGTTGAGAAAGTGCTGCGAGGAATTTGTGGTTTTTCTGATGGCGTGGAGTGAGCGTCGCTTGTATCGTTGGTTTTGACTTTAATCAAAGACTACTGAATATGAAAGATCCAATATCATAACTCTAGAGACTATACGTGGAATCCCAATCCACAAGTCTAAAATGCGTGACAAGTATATTCTAGAAAACCACTGCATTGTCACGATTCTGTAAAGCTTTAGAGTGACGGGAGGCTCTATTGACCAACGGCGAGTGGGGCGCGTTTGAAATGAAAGAAAATAAAGAGAGAAAATGCATTTATTAAGCACACAACTTAACATACAACACACAAGGATAGTTAACGAATATAGAAAATAATAAAAGTGAACACCCGGTGCTGTGATGATACGCCAAAGGGAAGTCAGCTCAGCAAACGCTAAGTGACCAGCTGAGACACCCACTGCTGATTATCAGCTGACACCTATTTATTGTGTTAACACGCAAACACAGACACACAGCTTTAGAGACTTATTTCAAAGTATCATAGTTAATGATATGTACATACACACATACAAATGGCGCTGGGGTTACCATATTGAACAGATTTTCAAAGCACTCCCGTTATACAAACGGTAGAATACACAGAGAGCCCATATTTTGCGGTAGTAAGGCCATTGCCCGAAGTTGTTCACGAACACAGAACACCAGTGCAAACGCCGTCATAGTGACTAGCTTTAGCCTGTCCCGTTTCGAGATCAGCTGCTGTATATGAACTCAGTAACTTCAGTCGTGCTATTTGTGCATCGACATGACAACGGAGACTGTCAATGGATTTTCATCCTTTGATAGTTGCTTTTGTTTTTGGACTACACTATACTTACTTTCAGGTGCATAGTCTTTACTACCACCAGGTGTGATTGAGGTCAAGCGTTCTCCTATGAACGTTAAAAAACTATGTAGAGTCAAAAAAATGGAGTTAAAGACAGTAAACGATATAAATCAAAACTGGTGCAACGCAAATGACTGTGGCGTGGAAGTTTACGTTCTGTGAAACTTCATAATTGAATGCTGGAGATACTCGAAGTTCCAAGCAATATTTTATTTGGCACCATATCAAACGCTCGCCCATTCTCAAGGTCGCTCAATCCGCGAGACAATTCGGCTAGAGGTATCTAGTATTAAAAGGATAGAATACTATATATTTATAAACTGTAAAACTTATCTGGTAATTGGTAAACACGCCATTTAAGGTCTCTCCCATTCCGGCCCTCCTTAGTTTTCATACTGGATCAACTCTTGTCCTTATAATTATTTGTTATTCATTACAGAATATTAAACTTAATATAAAACAACTCCTCTCCACGACTAGTGATGTAAATGCCCGGGAATTTTCCCAAAGTGCCCAAAAACTTGCTTGGGAATATTCCCGGAAATTTACTAAATGTGTTCGGAAGTTTTGGGCACTTTGGGAAAATTCCCGGGCATTTTCATCACTACCACGACACTTTTACTTAAAAGCCGACGCCATTGAGAAATGTCACACACTCTGCCATATCCTTCCTGTCACTTTTTATGCTTACCAATATAAAATATAATTATTGAGAAATATGGTTAATTGTTAATGGTGTTCACATTAATATTTAGCATTTAATAACTATTATTTATATTATATCCAGCCTAGCTTATCAGTGATATTTGCTGTTGTGCTTCTCTATTATTGTAACACTAGTTCATTATAAAACTTTCATACTTATTTACTGAACTATTTGATTTTAAAAGAGCTCCGAATGAGATCTTAAAGGTAAATTTATTTAGAATCGTTGTGATTTGAAACTCGGCAACTTATTTTTTATAAGGCTTTTACGTCGCGTAAGTTACTCAGTTTGGAACACCGCCGTAGAATGGCTGCCTTTCGGTTTACTTTAGACTGTACTCTGCAGAGTATACGGCTGAGTTGTATAATTTAATACCCCCTCACCCTTTTACTATAAATTGACTGAGCCTTGTGAGGGTATACACCCTTATGTGGTTAACGTTCCAGCTGCTTGCAAGAGGCGATTCGCCCTCTCTTTTTTACTGCGAACCGCCAAGGACTGGAATCCGCTACTTGCGTCTGTTTTACAAACATCTTGCGACGTTGGAATCTTTGACCACGCAGCGTGTCTTTTACCCAGGAGTTTTTAGTCGGTAATAGTTCGACAGACCCGGATCGCCGCTCTTATAACGGTCCTGACGGTCTATGAGGAGTTTCTTTTGGCAAAAAAATCCCTACCTGGAAACCACAGTGAAGTACGTTAACATGCCTATATCTTTAATGGAGTGATCGCAGCTAATGTTTCTTATACCAGCGAGTACAGAAAATAATGGTACAAAATATTTTTGTCTATATATAAAAGAGTCTGCAGTATTGTATGATATAGGCCAAGCAAAACATTTACATAAACCATTCGCCTATGACCATCTTTTAGTCTTTTCTTGATTTTAACGTAAAAATATCAACAAATACTTATCTAAACAAAAGTACTTAAGTAATTCAACTTGTTACATAAGGAAATTTTTTTAGAGGGCGTATATTTCAGAATACAATCATTTGTACCTTGTTGCAACTAACATATATGTAAATAATCATATTCCCTAAAAAAGTTTAAAGAAACATTGATGAACAAATGAGAATTTAATCATCAAAAGTGTGGACTCCGCACCACGTGCGTACTATTGATTGGTAAGTAACTAAAGTTAGTTTTATGTTATTTTAGGTAAACAGGCATTGATTCGTTTTCCTTTCGCACTTTATCCTGACTTAGGGAAGGCAAAATGTCTACTTAAGAATTAATTATTACTCATTCATTCATGTACGTAATTGTCCTCAAATATGTTAACTATAATTTACATTGTTTTAATGGAAATATTAAGACGTAACTATTTTTACATATGTGGAATTAGAATCGAATTCTGAACATCTTTCCTGGGTATCTCCCTCATGTATAAAATCAACCTGCATTCGTACTTATTTATGTCAGTCAGTTCATAGCATGTTTAGATTTTTTTAAAGATATTATCTATTTTTGGTAACAATCACTTTAGCTATATTTGAGATGGCAACACTAAAATGTATAGATGTTTTCCATCGACCATTTTGCGTATTCGAAACATTGTTTTCTACAGGGATTTTTAACACACGTAGGTACAAGAAACATGAGCTGCGGTCACGCGTTAGCCCCACTAGTAAATCCGGTCAATATTTCCAGCATCGCGCGGGCAACGTGCAAAGAAGCCCGCGAGCCAGCCCCTGGCACGAGCTACTCATAAAATGAGCGTAGATAAAGATTTCCTCGTTTGTCTTGGGAACATCCGTGATTATGTAAGTGAGGCTAGGGTCTCGATAGAAATATTCATTAGGGCTATAGATCGTGCGCAGTCCCGGATGCGTCCGGGAGCCTCGGAGTCTGGCGCAAGCTTACACGTCCAACCGACTCTAATAAATACGATGTACTTGCTGAATTCTAATGGATTCCGCCGCATGCCGCATGCCGCATGCCGCATCGCGCACTGCCTTCATGCAGCTTTTCTTTACGATTATCTTTCATTACACATATATAAAATCTCATCTCCTTTTCCACGTCCTTAGGCTACACTACGTTGGATCGACCTAATTAAAGGTTTGAACAACGCGTCGATTAATGACAACGTCAAGCATCAGCCCGGAATAAATGGAGAGATGTACGAGGGTGGGGTGAAAAGTTTCCGGCCTGATAAAGAAAAACAACTTATTTTGGTATTTTTTTCGTTTTATTTTTCAATATAATCTCCATCTAGATTAATGCATTTTTCATAGCGATCTTCTAAAGCAGTAATACCATTTTTATAGTGTGATACGTCTAGCCCTTCGAAATACACATTAACAGCATCGATGACTACTCTGTTGCTCTTAAATGTTTACCTCCAAGTCATTTTTCAAGGTTAAGATACAGATGATAGTCGCTGGGGGCTGGGGGAATAATACGAACTTCAATTCGTTTATTTTAGCCATCGCAACGACCCAAGAATGGGCAGGTGCATTGTCATGGCGAAACAAGATTTTTTTCTTCGCTAAGTGTGGTCATTTATTCTTCAGTACGTCCTTCAAACGTTGCAATAACTCTGCGTAGTATTGAACATTGATGGTTTTACCCTTCTCCAGATAATTAATGAAGATAATTCCTTTGGCATCCTGAAACGCAGTTGCCATAACCTTATTCGCCGATAAAATTGTTTTTGCCTTCTTAAGGGTCGGTTCACCTGGTCCAATCCATTGTTTCGACTATTGTTTACTATCAGGAGTGTAGTGGTAAATCCAAGTTTCATCTACAGTTATAATTCAACGCAAAACATCGCTGGGGTTTCGCTTGTACAGCGCCAAATTTTCGATTGAAACCGTTTTCCGGGTCGATTTTTGATCGACATTAGCAAACGCGGCACCCACCTATCACAGAGCTTCTCCGTGCTCAAATATTCATGTAAAATATGGCGAACACGTTCAGTTGACATCCTAATAGCCTCAGCTATCTCACTCACTTTCAATCTGCGGTCCTTCATCACCATTATATGATTTTTTTCAATTATTTTAGGAGTTGTGACATCAACGGGGCGTCCTGAACATGGTTCGTCGGAAGTGCTCGTTCGACCTTTCTTAAATTCGGTAATCCACTGTTTAACTGTTTAATATGAAGGCGAAGAGTCTTTCAATGTGGAATCCACCTCTTCTTTAATTTGAATTGGTGTTAGGCCTTTTAAATAGTAGTATATAATGACTTCGCGCTTCTCTGATTTTTCCATTTTCACGTAAGCAATCTAAGCGTCGTGTTGAATCGGCTGTCAAATATTTACTAATAAAACAGTCGATTAGAAAATTTTGACACAAGCTACCGAAATATGGTACATGGAATAAAAAAAAAAATTAACCTACTAGCGTTATCTCTAGGTTAGGCCGGAAACTTTTCACCTCACCCTCGTGCTGCGCCCCTCCAAGCGTCATGCCTGACCACGAATACTCTGTGAAGTCCCTCTCCCTTCCATAGTAGAACCACGCGCGCGGATTTACGGAGTCACAGCTATACAGTAGCTCATAACCCGGCTAGGACTTAGATGTTCTGTACCTCTTACTACAGTCGAGACTTTGGGCTGTGGAAAATCTTCCGGTGAGCTTGTCTCTTCCATCCTATGATATTGGGTCCTTTAAACAAAGCGTGAGAGATATTTCTGCAGGCCGCCATAATCACCGCGACTATTGATTGTTTTTCTTTACTATTGATACTTGCAGTCGTTTCTTCCACGCTTACCATCGCGGTGTGGTTACTATGTAGAATCAGGGTAAAAAATAATTATATTTGAATATATAAATGGATTATGTGTAGCATATAAATAAATGTATTCAAAAGTCACATCGCATCAACGTAGAATGAATTTAGAAGCGATTCTGATTTGATATAAGCTCTCGCGTAAGGTCGATACGAATGCATTTAAGTGCGCGGTCTCACTGCGAGCGGAGCTGATTTTTAGGGCAAATTACAATGAGACTTAGATTGCTATCTATTCAGTTTTTTCCGACCATGTTTTTTTATTCTAACTAGGCATCGTGACTATACCGTGCTAATGGGAAGTCAATCCAAAAATTGAGTATGAATATTGAGAGACAGCCGTCTACCAATGGTCGTCGCGAACATGCCAACCTACGTAAATAACACATCACGCTTCGCTTAAATAACGCAATGTTGAAGGACGAGGGAAATTCACTCGCCGGAAGACAACGACTCATCTGTAGGGAAAGTTAAAGAACTTTTTAGTTCTAGCCGGGCTATGAGTTATCGTATAGCCGTATGTTTTTCTAAGGATTATTTAATTAATAAAAAAATATTTGTAAAAGAGTTGTTCTAATATATATATTGTTATACTTATATTTACAGGCAAATAATCAATTCATATAAAAGTGGATATTAAAATTCATGAGCATTAGTCTTTATGCCGAATATCGTTTCATATAATATATTGAATAATCAATGTTCTCAAATATTCACACTTTTGTTAGCAGCTCTAACCTTGACACAATGCGGACTGATGTACTCCTCTCATATATTATTTCTCGTATATAATTATCATAAATACGTTCCATCAATATTATTTTAGTTGTGTTTCGGACATAAAACTGTCTTGAACATTTCTTTGTTTGAAAAACCATCTCCCTTAAACAAAAATCTTTTTTCATAGTCTTTTACCTTAAAACATACGACTTTTTTTTTACTTTACACATATAAACTGATCTGAGAAACGCGGAATCGCTCAAAAATTTGCCTAATAAAATCCACTTAGCAATATATAAGGATTGCTATTATTTTTTAGATCAAAATGAAAGATGCTATTACAGAAATATTTATAACTGACCCTAACTTTGATTTGAAGAGAAACGTTACTCTTGACTGTATAAGACTTATCTTCTTAAAATATTAAATACTTATAAAAATTCTGTTAATTAATATTAATATAAATAATAATTAGGTTCTTATGTCCCAAAAATATTTGAAATTTAAAAGAAAAGCAAACTCTAAAAATTTAAAGTAATTCCAGTATTATTTTTCTGTACATACACTAAAATTGGAACAATACAGAGAAGATTAGCAAATCCCTTGCGCAAAAATGACATTAAAAATCATGAAGCATTCTACATTTTTCTGGGTAGTGTTGTTTGAGGGAGCCCACTGCCATGTGTGGCGGTGGTGTGTGTGCGTACTCCGGCACACCGCCTATTTTCGAGGAATGGAAGGACGGGAATACTTTCCCCATCTACCGTAATTGAAGAGGCCTATTTAGGCATCCCGTGCAGTAGCCCTCACCGCTGCCATGAAGGTCCTATATAGGATCTTTCTTTTGGTTAAAAAAAAACATTATTTCTTTGAAGGTGACTTTCTTCTTTTCTATATGTTGTTTATGTTTTTATATTTTTAGGCGAAATAAATGTATTTTATTTAATTTCACTTCAATTTTACCAATGAAAATAAATCTAGTTTAGACTTATAAATATAAAACCGAGCTCGTTTTATTGTTGCATTGCTCGAGCGTTCAGTTTCAGAAATGCTCCTTAAAATAAAAACTGGATTTAAACACTTGCGAAACATCAATCGCATACTAATTTACGGCTCATTAGTGTTTAAAACAGTCTCAAAATTTAAGGAGCCTTTATGAAACTCGGCGTATGTCACTACAAAACGTTTTTTGAAAGCAATAAAAAAATATAAATAAAATCGCTGTCATAAAAACCGCACCTTTAGTTCATGAAACTATTTTCTATTTCTGCCCGAACGTTCAGCTGTTGGTAGTCCTCAAGTTGCTAGTGGCGTGATATAAATACTGTCCTATACTACATACCTATGTGTGTTTATATCGTTGTGAAACTGAAGAGTGACGTCACCATTGTTGTTAGTTAAACTATGAAATATTATTATATATTCTATGGTTAAGCTGCAAAACAATATATTATTTTATTAAAAGCTTAGTTAGCCTATTAACCGGTATCCGCACGCGGTAACGAGATTCGTCGTATTTTCGAATCCCATCTGGGTTTTTCCAGAAAGTACGGATTTAAGCACCACGTGCTCACCGGTGAAGGAAAAAAACGTGAGGAAACCCGCATAGCATCTACTAAGAATGTTATGTGTACTAATGCTGTGAGAACGGCAATCAGTTGCGCTACTGGTCACGTTGGGCATGACTTAAAAGCGCAAAGTGGATGCAGCCGTTAATGTATCGCTGCTCACCCCGAATGAGACATATTGTGATGATATATTACTTTTACAATATCAATTTTGCATGCGATAAGTGAAAAAATATCATAAATGTGAGAGAAATATTGATAAAACAATAATTACCATGTTTTTCGTCCACTAAGAAGAGAATAGTAGGTCGGTTACGTTGAGACCTTGCACGTTGCAACGTATCCTTGATTATAAAAGCAAACTGCGATCAATATTACAGAGAAACTTGTATCTGTAGCTATATATAGTGTGAAAATATCCCCTTTTTTGTTATCACAGGTGTGCACGCCACTCAGGGCTGCACGGGGTTTTCCGAACAAGGAAGATAGTGGACTGTATTTTTGTAGGTGCTGGTAGGTTATCTTTCTTTGGGCCCTATTAAATGCACACGACCATTATAATATATACATATATCTATTCCGCTTACCTTGCCGCCGTGGTGTCTCTGCCTGCCGGGATCCAGACCAGCTTCCGGGGCAGTGAATCCGACACGGTCGTGTGCCCGAAGATAAAAGTCCGAAAATCCGTAACTGAAGCCAACTCCGTGCTAATATAATTGTCCCACGCAACACAAGACACAGGGAGCACAATAAAACAATATAAATAGGTCCGTAGCCGTAAATAAATTAATAAAAAGCCTTCCGATACAAAACCGATGTGCCCGGTATAGTTGCGTCCGACGGAGTGTGACGTTTGCCCACCGTATGACGCCATCTGGCGGTAGGCTTGCGGAAATATACATAGGTATACAGTATAATGGCGTGTACAACAGGGTAAATTCTCATGGACGTTCGCTGATGCCGTGGGAGCGATATTTCCTTTGTGTATATCTCCTACAGACTAAAAAGTCAGTCGGGTCTAGGAATCTGTATTCCTCGGAAGACTAGGCAAACAAATAGCCTCTCGTGAGACCAATTTCTGGGTGTAAAGAGGTTATGACTCCAGATGTCTTTGTCCGCCTCATCCGGCACCAGACTCATTCAAGTTTACTGCCTGGACTGCGTCAGGGAGGGATGCATATCTCTTCGTGTAAGTCATCCGTCCAGCGACAATGCCTAGTGCTATAGTCTATATATAGGTGGCAGCACTAGGCTGCCGCCATTAATATTTATTAACGAAGCTTTTTAAGATGTCAGTTTGTGTGAAAATAAATAGTGATAACAGTGAGTGCTTTTATTAATTAATGAAAACACCTGACAATTAGATATAACACCTAGCCCGCCGAATTACAAGGGGAGAGATTTTCTCTTATACTTTTGGCGGCCTCCTTCCTCATAACACCTTCGTTTCTACGAAGGTGTTATGAGCCTTCTGGCCATCATGCTCTGCTGTCACAATTTCTCACTGCCAATTGCGACCAATTACTGCTGGTAGAAGAAACTCGTAACGTTTGTAAGCCCAGGCTATCAGCAACAATATTTTTTTAATTGAGAAAATTTCTGATACTTATTAACTGAGACTGCGGGTTTTGTAATCAATTTGGCGCAGCTCCACCGGACCGCGCCTTAAAGGCACAATCTTACGGGGACAGGCCGCTCCCTTGAATACTCGGTTTTTCGGAAAAGCCTTCACGACAATCCCCCTACTTTTAACCTGAGGACTCTAACTTGAGCGGTCATAACCCAGTTTTGACGTACGGCAAAATTATGAACTCGAACAGTTTCATCCCAAAGCTTGACTCCTATATCTGCAACAGTATGGATACAAATATAGATATTATATGTCGATATAATAAAGCTTTACGATCGCATTGTCGTAAATTCGGGCACGCGGCGCCTACTTTATGCCCGGCCATTGATGGCTTAATGGTAAACAGTATTATAACATTAAACCTATTTGTACCACTGTCCTACAAAAGGGCTCGCTACTTGTCTGTTCAGGAAGGCATTCACTTTTTAATTTAAGGGTTCCGTATCTTAAACAGGAGCCCTTGTAGGATCACTTCGTACTGAAAGGCTTTAATATTAAGATCTCGGCGTACGTTCGATTAGTTCCATGGAGCGTCGGCTGATAATCATCGCTGGATGGTGCGTAACAGCGTCACCCAGCTGGCCAAGACACGCTAAGCCGACTACGTTTTGAGATTGGCAAACAAGATACATGGTGTGTTATTTACTATTATTCTTTTTTTTTACACTAGCTCGACATAGTGACTACAGAGTACCTGATGGTAAGTACAGTGTAGTCCAAAAACGAAAGCGACTATCAAAGGATGAAAGAATCCATTGATAGTCTACATCGTCATGTCGGCCCACATATACCACGACTGAAGGTCTCTAGGTATATGAGCTACTGGATATACACAAGCTGATCCCAAAACGCGACAAGCCGAAACTGGTCACTATGTCGGGCTTTACACCCATGTACTGTGGTCGCGATCCAGACGGGCACCGACGCCCTACCACATCGCGGCTGTTCGTTTAGCACCACCCAGGAGTCACGTGTAGGGAAACTAGGGTAAAGCCTACGGACGCGAGCAGCTTCGACTCCCAAATTCTATTCTTTCATTATTCTTATTATTATTATTTTTTATTATTCTTTCATTGTTTTATCTAAATGTGTATTTTGTGTTTTTTCTACAAAAACGTTTCTTTTTCGTTTTCTTTGATTGTCTCTCTGTCTAACCTTTGACATTCTGTCAAGAACCTTTTTCTCGAAAACGCATAGAGAGGAACTATAGTACTAAGTTACAGTTAATACAAAATAATTGGGACTACGGCCCCTGATGGCCTTAAAAAAATTATTTCTAAATCAACGCATTAAAAAGATATGTTTGTCCTTTTATATATTATTTTCTATCAGTTTTGGTGTTTTCACAAGAGAATCAAAACCAACAGTCTACACCCATTGACCTAGAATCATGAAATTTGACAATTATCAGATTACATATAAATAAAGAGAAAAAATCCGTTAATCGTAATTACATTACAAAACTTGTGTTTGTAAACTTGTACTAACAAAATTGTACGGGGCTCTCAGTGCGCAAATCCAACTCGCACTTCACCGGTTTTGTGTAATGATTGTTACTTTTTTTTATGCCAAAGACGGCGAACTAGCTGACAGCCCAACAGAGACACAAGTTTAAAACGATAAATCAAAGATGGCGTTGCTCAAACGAAATTCAGACGAAACCGTTCGAAGTCCAGGAATGTCCTTCTTAAGTATTTCCAAGAACATTCTCAGCTTTTCCATAAATTCAGCGTGCGTGCTCTTTAAGTACCTAAATACATAATGGTGGATTTGCAAACATTTTGCATTCAAACAACAATAGGATTTATTGTGGAATTACGTGATCCGTCAGCTAAGCGCGCCTCGGTCGACGAAACGGCACGAGACATTATTATAGCCTGTGTAGCCAACCCTGAACAGCTAAATCATCCTAAAATATTCAATCTCCCTCTAAAATATCTTATATCGCCTCTGTGCTGGCAGAAATTGATAAACATTTTTTCCGAAAATATTGTTTTGTTGTGAGGAGTCTAATTTCAAAACCCATTATAACATATTTTTTCAAATCCCATAAATTTATAAAATCGTAAAATTACTGGACTCTCTAACTGACATAATCCCAGCAGCGGTCATTCCATAGATGCGTTAAAGCATTGCATACCCTTACAATAAACATGTCCGGAATAAATTACTCAAAGTTAAAGAAAACAAGGAAGCGTTTATATTCATATCTATTTTATTTTTACACTGTATATCTTTCCCATGAGCGCAATATAATATTTACTATAATAATATAATATTAAAATAATTACGTGAATTCTGCCTACCTTATCCAAATACCCTATGCACGTTACTGCATAATGCGTAAGAGATTGTATATTTGTCACCTAACTACTAACTACCTACTAACGACTAAGGTATCCCTTTAACACTGCAATTCAACCAGGTGTTCAGAGCAGGAACACTCGAACAAACCTGCATCCCGCTCCCTCCCGATCGTACTGGTTCTCCATTCCATCGGGCCAGAGGGAGCTCGGACGAGAGAGTGCTTTTCTGACAGCGCGTCCAGTTATGCACTTAAATATCTCCTGCGCAATGGACTGTTTCCGAAAGCTGGACCTCGATTTTCTTAATCGGCGTTGAAACAGTCGCCGTGGCCGGATTCGGCTAGGATATCATCATTTGTCACCTAATTTCATTTTAAAATAACAAATGCAAAGCTCCTTAAACAAATTCCCTAGCTAAAAGATCCTAAGTTAAAGGGTAGCTCAGTTAAGCTTGCATCACTGTTGGCTGATGCCTTTTTTCGAGCACCTTTTCCGCGTGTGCCATGGTTTTTGGCCACAGCTCCTGCGTGACGTAGCGACCCAGTTAGGCTCGCCAAGCGGTGCCACGGCCAAGTCCAGCGGGCATCCCCGGTGAACCGGAGCCAATATCTATAAAACAAATTGGAATGAGTGAAAAAAATAATGATGCGAGACGTCACAGGAATCCCGGCTGGGCGGGTCAATGCCCCCGCGTTTTGGCAAGGTCCAGTGTTGACCTGCTGGTTTGTTTCATTCGACAGGATTTGGTAAACAAATGCTTATAGCATCAAACGCTTCATTCATCACTTCAGTGTTTCCCAGTTTAGTAAAAAGAGATATTGTTCATAATTATAGTAACTTATTTAAAAAAACTCATTGCTTTATTCTAAAACTAATTATTGGTCTTGCAGAGTCACAGCTATATGTTATCTCATATCTCGGCTAGGACTTAGAGGTTCTCTAAATCTTACTTTTGCCGAGTCTTTGGGCTGTGTAATGATCTCTCGGTGAGCGTATTTCGTTGCTATTATCGATGGTTTTTTTACTATTTGTAGTTGTTGTTTTTAGACTGCGCTATACTTACCATTAAGCGTGGTGTGCTCACTCTACCGAGTCAGGATACAAAAAGTACACGAATATAATACTTTTCTAATGTGATTTTTTTCTAAGGTAATGTTATCGTGTCACATGCACCTTTGCGATCCGATAGTATCTTCAAAACATACTGTGCACACCGCTCAAGGCTTCACTGGGTTTTTGATATAGTACACTGTATTTGTATTTTATTTATATGCTGGTAAGGTTATCTTCAGGCCGTAACAAATGCACACGACCATTATAAAAGATACATACATTTTTTTTTATACCGACTCGACACAGTGACTGCACCATACCTGATGGTAAGCATGGTGCAGTACAAAAAACGCCAACGACTATCGATAGGTAACAAAAAACCCATCGGTAGTCGCAGCGATCATGCCAGCCTGCACAAATATCTCTTCACGCTACGCTTAAAAGATCCCATATCATAGGATGGTGGGAACACGCTCGCCGGAAGACCATTCGACAGCCCAACGACACGGCAAAAGAAGGAGTTAGAGAACTTCTTTGTCCTAGCCGGGATGTGAGATACCGTATAGCTGTGACTCCGCAAACCCGCGCGCGTGGATCTATTCAGGAAGGGAGAGGGTGGAACAAGGTTAAACAACTCCTCAGAACACTCGCCATGATACAGACGGTAGAAAACGCTCAGCGAGGCCACATCTCTGCGCAACTGAAGCGGTTCAAGATGCTTAGTCACTTCAGGACACATATATATTTCCTCCGCTTTGCTTGCTGCCGTGGGGCCTCCCCCTGCCTGGATTCAGGAACAGCTTCTGAGGCAGCGAATCATTCACACTACCTCTAAAATTGCGTCCTTTCTTTGTCAGAGATGAGTTTATTTTCTGAGCAAAGTGTGATCTCAGCCTGAAGACATGTTTGATAAAAACTTTTCCAAACTGAATGGACGCCGTGTAGTTTTATTGGATAGCGGACGTTCTAAACAGTATGTAGGTAACACCGTTTACCAGCATGATATCATCATAGTAACTGCCGAACGATCTACTACAGTCAGCTTCTTGCCAACAATCTTACTATTTAGCATTTGTTGTTCTTATATTTGCCAAATATTTGCACCTTATCGCACCACAATTGTGATAGGTTTATGACGCCATTTTTGTTTTCTTTCGCGCGCATTTTTGGCGTCCAATATGGCGGTCGTTTGTTTTTTTTAGTCGACCTTTTTATTAGGTTAAACGAGCGTAGTTTATGAAAATAGCGATGTATTTCATTTGATTTTTTAAATTAAAGTTTCCGAGAAGCCTGGTTATTTGAAACTATGTTTAAGATTATTATAATAATAGAGCATAGAGTATAAAATATAATACATGGAAAATTATACAACATTTCTCGATATTTATAATTAAAAGTGTAGAATTCAATATATTTTTGAACGATTTAGGTAAAGTAACACATTGCAAGGAAACTGTTTAATGGTATGATATCTCAGCAAAAAATGGTCAAATCGAATTACCTAAAAAAGAAGATTGAAGCTGAATAAACATGTTATCTGATCCATATGGTGGTTAAGTTTAAAAATATTTTTTCCAAGTTTGTAGAACAAAAAAGAAAACTGAAATAAATTCGAAAATAAAACTCTTGGGGTGTTTCTAAAGATTGAGTGGTACAGATTGCTTGGAAATTTTTCATCGCAAGGTCTTGGAACTAGAAAATTCAAGCTATAAACTGCTTTTTTTTTTTTTAAATTCCAGTATGATCATTATTACCAAAAATACAAAATTTCAAAAACCTAAAATATTTGTAATTGTTTTTTGATTCCTTAATTTTTCCGCTTGTGTATAAAAATGCAATGAGGGACACGTCATTACCTTTAGTGTGGTTTTGTTCTTTTTTTCTGTTTATCTTTCGTTATATTAATACTTTTAAACCGTATAATAATAATTGTATATATACATATATTTTTAGTCATATTTGTAGTTTAATGGTACCACTGTGAAATAACCAGCTGTTGATTAGAATCGAACGGGCATTGATCTTCGCATCTTTTGGCGTCATCACCGCATAAACATTGGCATAAATGCCGTTAAATGGAGCCAGGAGCTGACACGTGGCGCTTCAGAGGTTCTGCCAGCGGGGTAGCCCGGGGCTTGGCAGTCACACAGCGTCTGAGACAGCTTTTTGTGAATTGGCTGTTGTTTGAAATGTGAAAGGGATAGTTTTAACTGAATTTATCCAGCGGCTATTTATCTATCCTCACGTCTACTCCCATCTGTGGTGGGTAGAAAGTATGGACCGTAATTTCTTTATACTTACAAATTTCCTTTATAATATTAATTAATCCTTGAATGCTCCCTTGCTGATTCAAGCGGCCATTGTCAATAAATGAAGCAATAATGCTGCTCAGGTTTCATTTGAATGACAAGAATACAGTATAATTTTTATCAACGATATACAGAGTTATAATTAAGTCGCCGTAATAATTAAAGATTGTGACAGAGGTCCTAAAATGCTACAATTTAAGGCACACTGATATACGGATAAAGGACAATAGTTTTCGAGATATTTCAATTTTTCGGTCAGCAGCGAACTGCTTTCATCAGATCAGGCTAGGCACTCCTCGGTGGTTTGTAGCGACGTGTTTACAGGACAACCAACTATAGATGGGCAAAATGTAATTAGATTAATGAAAATGATTAACGATTACATTTTAAGTTTTTTACCATTAATTTGACTGCATTTTGCTCATTTATGATTTAAACACTACAACATCCCAGATTGTATATACATTTATCATTCCTTAATGTTTTAAATGGATTTATCATGATTAAAAAACAAGAAAATTAAAATTACGACTACATTTTGTAATCGTTGATCATTAATCAGATTACATTTTGCCCATCCCTACAACCAACACAATGGTACCACTCTTCTTTTTTTTTTACACTGGCTTGACATAGTCAAAGACAAAGGATGAAAATCCATTGATAGTCTACATCAGGGATGTTACGGAGCTTCGACTCCGACTCCGATAAGTCGGAACTTCCGATCGTTATTACACCTTCGGTTCCGACTTCGGTTCCGAAACATTTTAATCGGAGGTATTCATCGGAGGTCACCACCACTGTTGTAGTCAATTCATTTGATTTTACTTTATATGTTGTTGAAACATAATATTAATTAATCAAACAATCACTGCTACTTAATTTGTAGAAGACATTTTTTAAAATTTAGATTAAAAAAATATGATTAAATTATTAAATTTAAAACTAAATGTACATTTAAATTTATTACTAAAAGGTTTTTTTTATTTTACATTTACATTAAATTAAGTAAAATAGAAATTAACACAAAAACAACCCTGCAGCAAATTTGATTTAATTTGTTCACTGCCGCTGCTCGCGTCCGAAGGCTTTACCCTAGTTTCCCTACACGTGACTCCTGGGTGGTGCTAAACGAGCAGCAGCGAGGTGGTAGGGCGCCGGTGCCCGTCTGGATCGCGACCACAGTACTTGGGTGTAAAGCCCGTCATAGTGACCAGTTTCGGCTTGTCAGCTTGGCAGCTTGTGCATATCCAGTAGCTCATATACCTAGAGACCTTCAGTCGTGGTATATGTGGGCCGACATGACGATGTAGACTATCAATGGATTTTCATCCTTTGATAGTCCCTTTCGTATTTGGACTACACTGTACATACCATCAGGTACTCTGTAGTCATTATGTCGAGCCAGTGTAAAAAAAAAAAACCGATGATATGAGATCCTTTAAGCGTAGCGTGTAGAGATTTTCGTGTAAACCGACATAATCGCTGTAACTATCGATGGGTTTTTTAACTGTTTATAGTCGTTATCGTTTTTTGGACAGTATCAAGCTTACCATCAGGCATATTGTGGTCACTGTGTGTGAGTGTGCGTCAGGATTAAAAAAAACAATGTCTTCTTTTTCAATCATCTTCGTGGAGGCTTATTTTTAAAAGGACCTGGAGTTCCAAAACGCCAATCAAGATCAGTGAATCGCACCCAATGACGTCACAAGGCCGGGATCGGAAGCTTGGCAGAAATACCTCACGTCTGGCATATCTGCCAAGTTAATGTTATGACTGGACATTGCGTTTATAGGTTACTAAACTAGTGTCACTGCTGTCGATTTCATTTTTAAATACTTCGTTAATTACAGCGTCATGAAAAATTAACCTCACTTGATGGAAGTAAAGTCCAAGAATGGTGGCGACAATCATTGGTCAAGAGCCTAGGTTCTCATGTTCTATATTTACTAAGACTGAAGGCTCTGGATATATGGTAACTGAATTAATATGAGCTGATTATGAAACGCCACAGATACAATAAAAGAAAGAAAGACAATAAAAAGCATTTATTTGGCACACAATGTACAAAAAAGGATAGGTTAATCAAGATAGAAAACAACTAAAGCAAAGTACCCTGTGCTGTGACGCAGCCAAAGGGAAGGCAGCTCAGCAAATGCTAGGTGAACACCTGAGCCATTCGGCGCTGTTTGTTAACGCGCAGAAATAAGCGAGGAGAGGAGTAATAGAATATATATACCCAACTCTAGAGACTATTTCAAAATGTCATAGATAATATACATGGAACAGACACATACTCGTACGCCTATATATATATATATATATATATATATATATATATATATATAATCATGTTACACACATATACATATGCATATAAATATATGCATCTATAATATATAAATGAATCGCTAAATGTGTTGATAAGCGCGAAACTCGAGAACGGCGGAACCGATTCGGCTGATTTCTTTTTTGTTGTGTTTGATGAAGTCTGGGGAAGGGTATTACGTAGAGAAAAATAAAAAAAATGTCTGAAAAAGTCTAAAAACAACACTTTTCTATATTCTCATACAAAAAATTCGTAATAATATTTAAAAGTAAATTTGAACTTTAACACCATACCATAAAGTTTAAATGTCAGTGGACGGGTTCCGGGAAGGCAAAACAATTGAGTGACGTATAAATATTAATATCAGTATTTGTCAATTTTTATACATATAACATTAAGGCCAGGTTCCTTCAAACAATTTTCAAAAAACAGCCGACAGGCCAATAGGTTTGGCAGAATGAAATCTGACGGGGAAGCTATTAACATTAAAAAAACCAATGTGACTTTGTTTTGGAGAAATAGGGCAGAACAAGGTCTGCCGGGACAGCTAGTATACAATAAAATTAAATTTAAGTAACTACAAAGCGAGTCACGGCTGAAAGAATAAGTGATTATCATCAGGAAAACCTTATGATACGCTTGATGATTAGCTTAGAATACTGGATATTAGTTTTAATGAAATCACTGCAACGTTCGAAGGCCTGGAATCGTATTTTACCACTAAATACAATTATCACACAGATACTTTTTACCATTTAACATTATACTATAAAATTACATAAAAATAATCGAGCTAGTTTATGCATATCCCGGTTGATCGAGACGTCACACCAATTTTCTCTCCTACCGTCCACCGCGGCCGGAGAGCAAGCGATCCATACAAGCGTTACGGCGTCCGCGAGAATTGGCCGGCAGAGTTTACATTACAGAACTCAAAAATATTATCACACAGAGGCAGTTGTTATCTATAGGGTGACTTTATAGACGAAAGAGAAATTTCAGGATACTCTAATTTGTACCTTCTTGCAATTAATATGTAAATAAAGATATTCCTTATAAATTATAAAGAAAAATGTATAAACTAATGAGAATTGATCCATAAAAAGTTTATAAGCCGCAGCGCGTGTGGTGCACGATTGAATGCGAAGTAGATAAATTTCTTTTTTACGTAATTTTAGGTAAACAATTATTGACTCGTTTTCCCCTCGCACTTTATCCTGGCTTAGCACAGACAAAAGACGTACTTAATTATTAATTGTTATTCATTCATGAATGTTTGTAATTGTCCCTAAATGTTGTCTATAATTTACTTTGTTTTAAAGGAAATATTAAGATATCACTATTTTTACGTATTTTTAATTAGAATTGAATGCTAAACTCAACCTGTATAAGAAAACAATTGTATTGTAAAAATGAGAAGGTTTATATTGGAAAGATTATTAGTAATATTCACTTGAATGGGTTTTGAGTATAGCACATACAATAGGAGTGGAATTGACTTCCTACGTCGGTGTTTCCAGCGTCTTATGACATGGGAATCTTCAAACGTCGAATGAATCGGTATTTGCTGAGTGAGCGCGCTCCATCGTCGGCCTCATCATCACTTTCCATCAGGTGAGATTGAAGTCAAGCGTAAGTCTATCAGTAATAAAAAAAATTAACAAATGAGAAAGTCAATGCATTCGTATCTACGATTGAAAATGATAAGGCAATAACGTTCATTCTATAGAATTGTAAAAAGCATTATATTACATAATGTCGTTTATAGATCACACTAAATTTACTATCAGGTGAACTATAGTCACTTTGTCTAGTGAGTATACAAAATAGGCAATAAGTTGTAAAATTTGCGAAGTAGAACATCCATACCCGCAGAGTAACTTTGGTCTCTAGCCGCGATGCATTGCACCAAAAATGCGACACCAATAAATATAAGAATACACAAATTTCATCACGAAATTGCAAGAACAATCGAAGAGAGGCGGAATTCTTTCGATACCGTCCGATATAAAATAACCCGCAACATGAATCAATGCATTACAATACAATATTTTGTTGGGCGAGGCGACGGGCCATGAATATCGTATTAATTTATATGTTTTTTTATGACACACGTCCGTAGTTAGCATACGTAAGGAGGTCAGATTGTGGTGTTTGACATTTGAATGTGTTTATATGCTTTTTATACTGGCTCGACGAACTTACTACAGTGCACATGATGGAAAGTTCAGTGTGGTCCAAGACCGAGACTGATATTAATGGTTGTATCCACTTTGCGTATGTATGTAACGTGACCAGTAGCGCAGCTGATCGCCGTTCTCACGGCACTGCTGCACGTGAGATTTCTATTAGATGCCATGCCGGTTCCCTCACGGTGTTTTCCTTCATCAGTGATCATTAGGTGCTTAAGTCCGTACTTAAGTGATAAAATCTAGAGGTACGTGCTGGGAATCGAGTGTATGACCATTTGCCTTGCCGCGCATTGATACCGATCCCTTGTCAATTAGGCCCCGAAAGGGATATAGCGTGAAGATATTTTGTTTACTGCTGTTATAAATTAAATATTTAAAAAAGCTATCACAACTAAATTACTGTTCCTACAATGACTATTTTTTTTTTATCTCGGGGGTAAATCCTGCATAGGACCATCAGGGACGCTGTGAGGGCAGCGACCCCGGTGTGTCAGACTCCAACTGACTAAAAACTCCAGGGGTGTCCCTCTGATTGCTTCACCCGGGCCTGGGAAGCCAAATTCATCCAGACGCCCAGAGAACAAGAAGCCTTGTTGAGGCTACTTCTCTGGGACGGGAAGGAGTAAAGCCCACCCCTCCAAAATATATCTCCCAGGCGACACGTCGGACACCGTGCACCGGCTCCCTCTCATCCGGGCAGCAGACTACCTTAAGTCTACTGACCGGCTTACAATGACTGTTTAAATCATGTGTCGGCAACCTTTTCTTACATAAGGGCCACAAATATTATGAGTATATTGGGGCGGATCACATTTCATCTAATAAACACAATTTTTTAAATAAAACTAATAATTTGGATTTTTAACCATATTTATTGTTACTTTCATTTTATTGATTGTGATCGCTGGAACTGAATTTCCGGCTTAGCGCACACAAAACAATTAAATAAAAACTTATTTTTATAAGTGTTTTTAATTTATTGCCTGCGGTGCGGCGTTCTGTGCAACGGCTCTTACTTGCACGGGCCGCACTGGAGTGGCTTACTGGCCGCATGCTGCCTGCGGGCCGCTGGTTGACGACCCCTGGTTTAAATTATAGAAATATATGTTCTTAATGTATACGATTTTTCTCACGGAACATTCGTTCCTTTATGTATTATAGTATATTTCTACCTCATTATGTTTAGCAGGCCAACTACCAGAGTTTCTTCTCGGTAGATATTGTTTTATGAACCGGCGGTAGATTAATTTTGTTTGTTTTTTACCGATTCAAAAGTGCTTGGAAGTAGACCTATTTGAGTTGTTTCATTTCATTCCAGAACGTACTGGAGTAAGTCAATGAAATGTATAATGGTATAATTTTAAACACAGACGTAACCTGTGAAAAAAGTCGGATGAATCTGAGTCATCGGAACTTTGTTTCCTGGATTCTGTATCAACAATCCCACTGATAAAGTTTCTGTTTATCTGTGTAACAATATTTACTAAACGCGAGACTCATCTTCTGGTTTATGTATCTCTGCGTATTATTTATGTATTCGAGAAGGATTTTTCAATGTCAAACATTCACTTTCTGTTGATTTAGATTTTGTATTCATCGTGCTATTATGTGTTTAAAAATGGTGTAAGCAGAAAAAATATTAACGACTTTTACTTATTGATTATTAGCCCTACCTGTCGTTGCTCTTTCGAATTGATCAGGTACATGTGATAAAACAAATTGCTTAATTAATTTTGTGGATTATCGTGCACTGTCTAGATATTTTGACGTACTTGCGCCTTGTTTTTGGGTTTTAGTCTGGGTTATGTTTGCTGGTAGTCACAGAAAAACCAGAGAATATATACATGGTATATTGGACGTTGGGTATAAATCATATTTTTTAGATTCCTTTGCATAGGTTAAAAACATCAGGAAAGTTTATAATTTGCGTCCTTTCACTAATATTAGAAAGAAGCTACAAATTTTTTATTGCAACTTCACACCTTTGTAATTTGTGTTGATTTCCAATATTTTATTACTAGATATATTAGTTTGAACGGTTTTTAAAACCAATGCTAGAAATTAAGACTAACCAAGTTATACGTACGTATTATTTACCGTCGAGATATAACAATTTCGTAGAATATTTAATTAAGTTTTCAATAATAAAACCTTTTGACTTCATTTTGATAGTTACTACAAATTTGATTAAATTAGACATTCGTATTATAAAAAGATACCAAATTGGCTGCCATTAGCCTTGATTAATTGTAATATATTATTAAAAAAAATATTTTTTAATTATTGAACCTACCAAAACATCATGTTTTTTAATTGTTTAGATTTCAATATTAATTCAGTTAATTAATAAAATTGGTCATTTTAGTCGAATGTAAAGAGAACAAAGTTGGGCGCCAAAATGTGGGTAATGTAATACTTGACTAATTATTGCGTTGGACGGTTTGTTTGTCTGCAGGACGAGTTCCATCCGTTCATAGAGGCCCTAATGCCATTTGTAAAGTCGTTTTCGTACACTTGGTTCAACTTACAAGCGGCGAAGCGGAAATATTATAAGAAACACGAAAAACGCATGAGTCTCGAGGAGGAACGACACACTAAATTTGAATTACAAGTAAGTTTATACCCTCTGAACGTAAACTAGGATTAACGTTATTTCTAAAATTAGGCAAACAATAAAAACATCGGGCTTTTGGGTTGCAGTCCTGGTAGCAGCAAACTCTTCTATGACAAATAGATTAGTTTGTCGCGAGGCATGGATATATTTATATATATCTTTGTCTAGCATATATAACGTTACTGGTAACTAACGCAAAACCTCTTAAAACTTAGGTACATCAAGACTAACAACTTTTGTTCTATGACTTTTGCCAAAATTTAACACATCCTAAGATATATATTTTTTTAGTTTTAGTAGGGATTTCTATGAATCGTTAGCTCTATGGTTAAAGTTTAGTCAGCTGATGCTACGAAATCGTCTGCCCCAGTTGCATCGCGCCGCCTTTCAGAGCGTTAAGAAGATCAGAACTGCAAATTTGTTTTTTTTTGTATGGAGAAAAAAAGATTGAATTATAAAATGTCGTAGAACAAAAGTTATTAGTCTTGATATACCAACTTCACCCTTGAGAGGTTTTGCGTTAGTTACCTGTTTCCCTGTAT
The DNA here is from genome assembly GCA_036320925.1 of Automeris io. Classification (NCBI taxonomy): domain Eukaryota; kingdom Metazoa; phylum Arthropoda; class Insecta; order Lepidoptera; family Saturniidae; genus Automeris; species Automeris io. The sequence goes on along the minus strand of JAUDJH010000034.1, from coordinate 3,377,605 downwards.
AACACAAGCACAAGGTTACTTTATATGTATATCAATGTGAAATATTATTATTACAAGAAAAGAATTGCAATTAAATACATCTAGTCATGTCCAGCGTTGGACATGAATTAACTCAAATTGTTTTAGTAAAATATTTTATGGAATTTAGTATTTTAGTATTTATTAGATAATGTATTATGCTTAATAGTGCTATTATAAGCTCCTTTGCATAGTCTGTAGTATGTCTAGCTTCCGTGTCTAGAATTTTTAATTTGTTTTTATTAAGCGTTAAATTGTGTTTGCTCATATATTTTCGCTATAAAGATCGTATGATGTATAATTTTACTCGAATTTTAATCACTGAAAAGTATTTAGGTTGGAAAGGAGAAATTAATGTGTTTATATTGAATTTATTACAATATTATTATAAGACCTAAAAATGATTATATTTATTATCTTAGTTGGCCAGAACGCTTTTGAACATAATAACATTACTCTCACAATTTATTGCCAGTGTTTTGGGCGTATTTAACATAGACTATGAGAATCTAACTGAGGAAACATTTCATTGTGTAATTTTACATTTCCCTTTTTATTTGTGCCCTCTTTGGATGTTTTTAGAAGTAAAAAAAATTTAAAACTTTTGGATTTACGTAAAGCTAACGTAGTTTCTTAAAATTAATCTAATGCATCATTTTAATGGCATATCCACAATAATTCCAGAATGAGAAAGCAGAAGTAAAACAAAAATGGGCGTCAAGGTTACTGGGAAAACTCCGCAAGGATATAACCCAGGACTGCAGAGAAGACTTTGTTTTAAGCATCACAGGCAAAAGGCCTGCGGTGTGCGTACTCTCCAATCCGGACCAGAAGGGAAAGATGCGACGGATAGACTGCCTCAGGCAGGCTGATAAAGTGAGTTCTCACTTTCTCTTGTTTATTTGTAAGAACACTTACATCGTCTACTATAATATATACAAAAACATATAGGACATGAATAAGATACATTATATATATATATTATATATATATATATATTAGGTCCTTACATATGAAATTGGCGTTTTGTATGGGAGGAACAAAAAGTCGAATATTTTTTAATATAATATATTTAATTAATCAAAGTATGAACCATTATTTTCTATGCACTTTTGCCATCTCATTGGTAGTTCATTGATCCCTTTACTAAAAAAACCAGTCGGACGGGAATCAATAAAATCTTTGAAGGCGATTTGGACTGCCCCATCGGAGTTGAATTTTTTCCCTTGCAAGAAGTTATCCAAATATCGAAAAAAATGGTAATCTGTTGGAGCAAGGTCCGGGGAGTACGGAGGATGTCTTAGACTTTCCAATTGAAGCTCTTCTAATTTAGTAGCCGTCTGTTGCGCAGTGTGTGGTCTAGCGTTGTCGTGAAGCAGCAGTGGCGTGGAGCGATTGACCAGCCTAGGTTGTTTAGCCGCTAGCTTTTCCATCATGGTTTGCAATTGCTGACAATAGACATCAGCCGTAATAGTCTGGCCAGATTTGAGAAAACTGTAATGAACAATACCGGCACTAGTCCACCAAACGCTTACAAGTAACTTTTTTGGGGTTAATTTTCGCTTGGGGCAGGATTTGGCTGGCTGGCCAGGATCCAACCATTGCGCTGAGCGCTTCCGATTATCGTAAAGAACCCATTTTTCATCACAGGTAATGATTCGGTTTAAAATACCTTCATTATTGTGCCGGTTTAGTAATGTAACGCAGCAGTCGACGCGCGTTTGCTGGTTTGCTTCAGTCAATTCGTGAGGTACCCACCTTTCAAGCTTTTTAATCTTCCCAATTTGCTTCAAGTGAATTAAAACAGTTTTATCACTAACATCGCAGCCTGCAGCTAACTCGGACGTGGTTTGCGATGGATCCGCTTCCACAATAGCCTTCAACTCTTCATTATCAACTTGAGTCTCAGGCCGTCCACGGGGCTTGTTCTGCAGGTTTGAAATTTCCAGAACGAAAAGGTTGGAACCAAAAACGAACTGTGTTTTCTTTTGCAACACGACCGCCATACACATCATTCACCCTTCGAGTTGTTTCCGCAGCACTAGTGCCACGGCGGAACTCGTACTCGTAAATAATGCGATATTTTAAGTTTTCCATTTTGTAAAATAAGTGACGCAAACAGAAAAAAAAACAGAAAAAAAAACAAATGATTGACGATCATCGAAGCACAAATACATGAGTCTATAGCTGTACAAATTTGAATTTTGAATTCCTTACCAAAGAGGAGAAATTTGTGATTAAAGTGGCCAGTACGAAAAACGCCAATTTCATATGTAAGGACCTAATATATATATTATTACATTATACGTAGAAGAAACGAGGAATGAAAATATGAGCAAAATACGAACAGAAACCGTAACAAAAAGAAAAACACTAATTTAGTCTTTTTTTTTGTTAACCCGTTGGAAAAGTATTTCCACCGTGATTTTGATCCGTAGGGATACGGATCGTCAGGGGAAGTGGTGAGGGCCACTTATGTATTTGCCACAGCTTCGTTGCGCCGCGCCCAAAAGGCTCAAACTGGTATAGGGAAGGTTAGATGCTGCCCTCTCGAAACTACTCGTTGTATTTAGGAATCGCATGTTACTATGCTCTACCAATTTCTCAAGGGTCAATAACCAGTCGGTCTAAGCCTCCCCCTTGAGGATTAGGCCTGAAAAAGGCCAAACGTCACCGAGTTGCATGAGGAAGTTGGCTACCTTTCCCTCAGCATTGGGCAGACGGAAGGAATAAGACCATAGTGGCTTTAGTCAGTAACAGTTCAACACACGGCTGTCTGGAAGATCCAAGACAATTTCCACCGGGTCAAAAAAAGGGATTCCACCCGAAACGGTTATTATCGTAATTTAATCTAATACACCTTCTCTTCCAATTTACTACTACTCGATTAGTACCCTTCATTTACATGATGATGATGATTAAATGCTGGCGGATTTCAACCTTGGTAATATTTCCATATCATGTCAAGCTGCCGTAGACTGCAGCCCCAATCGGCGAAGGAGAGTTCGCTAATGTTTTAAGTAGCCCTCCTTTTCCTTCTTTGTGTCATTGGGCTGTGGAATGGTCTTCCGGCGAGCGTGTTCCCACCATCCTATGATATGGGACCCTTTACGCGTAGCGTGAAGAGATATTTGTGCAGGCCGGCATGATCGCTGTGACTACCGATGGGTTTTTTCTTACCTTTCGATAGTCGTTGGCGTTTTTTGGACTGCACCATGCTTACCATCAGATATGGTGCAGTCACTGTGTCGAGTCAGTTTAAAAAAAAGGTAGATGGGTTTTAAGACGATCTTCCTTCTCATTCATCTACATACGGGCCTATAAATTAAGAAGCGTTGTGGATAATTTCAGGTGTGGCGGCTGGATCTAGTAATGGTGATATTGTTCAAAGCCATACCACTAGAGAGTACGGACGGGGAGCGGTTAGAGAAGCACCCGGAATGCACGCAGCCCGGTCTGTGCGTGAACCCATATCACATCAACGTGTCCGTGAGGGAGCTGGATTTGTACCTTGCGAACTTCATAAACAGCTATGGTAATGGGAGCGACTGTATGCCAGGTCTCTCGCTCAATTATTCTAATTATCTTATGATTTAGCTTAGCTTCTTTTATAATTTACTTAGATGCGACGACGGTAGAAAATAGATGTCGTGATGAATTTCTTTATACATGTTTTAAAACCCTGTCCGACCCGAAATACAACAATATGCCCGATATTGGTGTAACATTAACACTACCAAAATACATTTGATTTCTATTTTAATGATATAAACATCAACTTTTTGGACTTAGGCATTTATCAAAGCTATTTAAATAATCCCAGTAGTCGAGAATCTCGCAAAATTTATAAATTTATTTACAAGAGTTTAGTGGAACCTTAAGGTTTCTTTATATTCTATAGTGTGCCTATAACACTTAGTGTATTGTTTATATTTTTTATATCTCAATTTATGATGTAGCACGATAGGGCTGGCATGACTGCATGCGGCAGTCAAGTGCCCATTAAATAAATTGATTAAAAAATAAAATTAATGAATGTATCCTTGATGACTATGCCAGCTTCATAAGGTATATTATGTTGTTTAATCTCACTTCTGGCGAAGTGACAACTTTTTTTTTACACTGGCTCGACATAGTGACTACAGAGTACCTGATGGTAAGTACAGTGTAGTCCAAAAACGAAAGCGACTATCAAAGGATGAAAATCCATTGATAGTCTACATCGTCATGTCGGCCCACATATACCACGACTGAAGGTCTCTAGGTATATGAGCTACTGGATATACACAAGCTGATCCCGAAACGCGACAAGCCGAAACTTGTCACTATAACGGGCTTTACACCCATGCACTGTGGTCGCGATCCAGACGGGCACCGGCGCCCTACCACCTCGCTGCTGCTCGTTTAGCACCACCCAGGAGTCACGTGTAAGGAAACTAGGGTAAAGCCTACGGACGCGAGCAGCTTCGACTCCCAAATAAACTGCAACTGTATGAATGTATAAATTCTTTTCGCATTAACCGACGTGGGCTCTCCCAGTATGATGTTAATTTCTCCGACACTTCGCCACTCCTGAGAAAGAAGTCTTCCCGTTGTTGCATGAGTAATACCAAATTACTATTATTCAAAATTTAAGAAATTGAATTTTTTACATAAGATTTAAACTCGGATTACTTACAAACATAAGTGATTGGGATCTTCGGAGGTCATGACCTACTAGCAGGATCCTTAGCTTTTCTTCTTTTCATGAGTTACGCACGATCCCATTGTTGCTATATAAATGACCTTGGAGTCTTTAACAGAAGAAGGAATAGACATTTGTTGTGCGGACGCGGTCTATCATCGGACTCATCTTCACCTGCCACCAGGTGTGATTGAGGTCAAGCGTCCGCCTATAAATAAAAAAAAAACATTTAATGAATTTTGTTCGTTTGATTTCGCTCTTTAATTAAAAAGGTTAACGTAAATAGAATCTAATATCGATATGGAGTGTCGTCTTCACGAGTCGGACAGGGTTTTATATTGTATTTAATAAATATATGCCACAATCTATTTTCATATGCAAAGGAAAGCTTTATCAATATTTATTGGACAAATTTATCGTCTACCTACTACCATGCATATATAATCGTATGTTTATGGTTAAATTTGGTTAAATATGGTTAAATTGAGAATAGATTAATATTATTTGCCTTTCATAGTATTTATCTATAATCTTACTGAATATCGAACATAACCGTAATTACTATATAATAGATATTTGTGCTTTATATTGTAATGAAATTCATTTATTACAATATATTAGTTATTTTGAATTAATTATGGCTATAGCATGTAGACGCCGCCCGATACGTAATTGTGTTAAACGGCCTAAAAGTCGTTAGGGTGTTACGGGACGCGCGGGGTAAGGGGTGCCCGCGCGCAAGGGATGCTCTAGCTAAAGTAGTCGACTACGACTACCGAGACACGAGGCTAAAGTACGTGCGTGTGCGTCGCAGTTCAGTGTGCCTTAAAGTAAAATAAACAGTAAAACGCCAAAATCCGTGTCTTTCTACAACCACACCCACGACCACCGGTCATATGGTCGAATTTCGACCACTGCGCGACCACCAGTATATAAAACCACTAGTATATTAAATACCTGCCAATACCTTCTATGGAGTCACTGTAGATGATTTCCATCAACAAGTAAGATTTTTTAACTAAAAACTGAGTCTTCTTCTAGATGGATTATTATTTGTAAATAAATCTTTGATATCCCTGTGGTGGTTTGGTGGATAAGGCAAGGATTTTGTGTGGCAACACACGTGATTATACGTTCGTATCGCGGCACGTACGTCTGGGTTTTTCTAGATTATGTACGAATTTAGGCAAAGAGCATGTGGTGCCTTCGAAGGAAAACACCGTGAGGAAATCAGCATGTGTTAGTGTAGTAAGACATGACAAATAAGCACAAAGTGAACACAGCCAATGTGACTCTGTTCATACCGAAAGCGATAAAACGTGACGATATCGTCGGGTGAAAGGCTATTTGGTTTAAGCGACATTTTTTGGTGATATAGTAATATATATTTTTGGAATCAGCGTTTTTTTACCGATTACAAAAATATATATATTACTATATCAGCAAAAAATGTCGCTTAAACCAAATAGCCTTTCACTCGACGATATGTTATTACAATACTATTAAATCTTTATTATAGAATTTTTTCTACACACATACAACTAAATAGAAATATTTCTGTACTTGCCTTATAAATAAATTTCTACATATAAAATTGCATGAAGCTCCTAACCATTGAATTAGCAAATTATTTGCACAGCAAGATTTGTAACTCAGCTCCAGATCTTGAAATTTTTTTGAGATGTGGCAAAAACTTCTGTCGATTGCTACCGGTAATACTTTTACCTCGGTTCCTTAATTATATGGATTAATCTAATAAAAAAAAAGTTGAATGTACACTGTTAATAGATTTTGTGTTATACAACTTTAATAATAAAAATGTAAATACAGTTTATCGTATAAGAAGCGAAATATTCACAAAAAAACGACCTTTTACCTTGATTAACTTGAAACGTAACAATGTCTTATAAGACTTTTGAGTTTACTTTTAAAACATTAAAATAAAGGCTCGTACACATTATCTAGGTACATTTTTATGGAGAAGTGGAGAAGCGATGCGCTTTTTTTTAGTTATATTATTCAGTAGTTACACTGGGTGCTGTGCTCAGCTGCCGCCCTTTGAATTTGCTACCAGGGGCACGGGGCCCGCCTTACTACGCCTAGATCCTAGCCTGGTCTAAGTTATGGAAACGCACTTTACATTTTTAATTAAAGTTAAAGAGAGTTTTTACAACTAGACGTAGGATAGATTATTGCGTAACGCTTTTTTTTTACACTGGCTCGACATAGTGACTACAGAGTACCTGATGGTAAGTACTGTGTAGTCCAAAAACGAAAGCGACTATCAAAGGATGAAAATCCATTGATAGTCTACATCGTCATGTCGGCCCACATATACCACGACTGAAGGTCTCTAGGTATATGAGCTACTGGATATACACAAGCTGATCCCGAAACGCGACAAGCCGAAACTGCTCACTATGACGCTGAATTAGTTTTGACGAATCCTGATTTACGTTGGTATTAATAACTTTGTTCTTCAATTAGTGGGTATGTTTCAGATATATTAAGCGGGTCGATATCGCCTCATCCTCCTAGAGATAAAGAGAACGAACATGAGGCTAAAAACAAAGGTAACACTGCCGGTATTGTGATGTCGCTCTTTCCCAAGACTTGTGGCAATCAATATATCATTAACATCACATTATCATTTCGCTTCTATATTTATCATGCGAACGGCTATGGAGTGGAATACGCTTCCAGCGGCCATATTTCCGCGATCTTATGACCTGGGAGTCTTTAAGAGAAGACTGAATAGGCATTTGCTAGGCGATCGTGTTTCATCATCGGACTCATCTTCACCTTCCACCAGGTGTGATTGAGGTCAAGCGTTCGTCTATAAATTATAAAAAAAAACACATATTAAACTTTTGCGTTTTTTACTTATAAATACTTTTACGGATCTTACGAGGGATTTAACTTACTTTAAATTATGGCTCGACGTTTCTGCCTAGTATGGGGGTTAAAATTATCAAGAACAAAGGATGCTAGAGGCAGTAACTTTCCGCCCCTGATGAAAACTCAGCTCCGCGTCAGTCTGCTCGTCACTGTGGCCTGTGTCACCTGGTTGAAATGTCGAACTCTAATCAAAAGTTAATTCGCGCATAAGACCTGTTAAAGTATTTATACTTAATAGACCATTATAGTTGTTTTATAATTATGCAAAAAAATATGAAGTTTAAGAATGTAATCCTGATTCCTGCACTAGTGAAGACTGAGTAGCAGGAGGTATTGAGATTACCTCTAAAGTAAATTTAACGTACCAAAGTTAATTTAAAATACTTTCTGTATCTATTTCTACCTAAAAATGTATATTATAAACTTTTTTTTTGAATTTTATTTGTAAAGAAACATTCATTCTTATAGTTTCAAATGAAATAAAAAATTTGCGGAAACGATTTAATTATCTATAATATAAAAATGAATCCCAAAATGTCTTGATAAGCGCGAAACTCGAGAACGGCTGAACCGATTTGGCTGATTTTTTTTTGTTGTGTTTGGTGAAGTCTGAGGAAGGTTATTACGGAGAGAAAAAATTTAAAAATTCCCTGCAACTGTCTAAAAATAACAGTTTTCTATATTCTCATACAAAAAATTCGTAATAATATTTAAAAGTCAATTTGAACTTTAACACCATTCAATAAAGTTTAAATGTTAGTGGACGGGTTCCGGGAAGGCAACACAATTATTGAGTGCCGTATAAATATTAATGTCAATATTTGTCAATTTTTATACATATCGCATTAAGGCCAGGTTCCTTCAACAATTTTCAAAAAACAGGCGACAGGCCAATAGGTTTTGGCAGAATGAAATCTGACGGGGAAGCTATTAACATTTAAAAAAAACAATGTGACTTTGTTTTAGAGAAATAGGGCAGAACAAGGTCTGCCGGAACAGCTAGTATACAATAAAATTTAAATATTGTAAAGGAGATGCTAAAAAATTACATCGTCAAGGACAGTCTTTTATTTTTCATTCTTTTTCTTTTTAATTATGACTGATCTAATATTTACGTTATGTTATTCGCCGGTAAATGAAAACGTCGTGGACAACTCAGATGGCATCTAATAGAAATATTACGTGCCTTGAGAACGGCGATCAGCCGTGTTCATTGTCGGGTACACGAAATATAAGCGCAAAGTGGATACAGCCACTAATGTATGTCTGCTCACCCCGAAAAGAATATAGCGTGATGATATATTATGTATTCTTATTAATTTTTACGTATTATTTCTTTTTAATAGTGTCAAATAAAAGTATTTCGAAATTAATCCATTTTGTTTTTTGTAAATGTAAAATATTTTTTCCAAATCAAACCCGTATTGTGATTCTTCCTCAATATCTTTTGTATTTTGTTCAATTTCTGACCAAAGTTCACGGGATCTTGAAAATATTTGTTGTAAAGTTTGATTGCTGGATTCGATTTGCGTACTCGTTTTAGTTTATTCATATTTCTCGTCGCCAATTTGTTACATAAAAGCATTTCTTAATTAATACATTTTATTTGTTCAATGACAAATTAAAGAAAAGAATATTTATGATCTAATCCTTTTCCTTTTTTTCATAGTTTATATTTTTAAGCTTCTTCATTGAAAATGAGGACAACAATTAGATGGTAGGAATCATGAAACCCGACGAAACCTTTAAAGCTATAATTAATACGGAATATAAAAAAATATTGTAGCTGTGGTGCCCCAGTAGATAAGGGGCCGGTATAGAATGATAATAAGTTCGAATCCGGCTCGAACATCTGAGTCTTTCCAGATTAATTATGGATTTAATCGCCACATATTTTTTTTACACTGGCTTGACATAGTGACTACAGAGTTCCTGTTGGTAAGTACAGTGTAGTCTAAAAACGAAAGCGACTATCAAAGTATGAAAATCCATTGATAGTCTACATCGTCATGTTGGCCCACATATACCACGACTGAAGGTCTCTAGGTATATGAGCTACTGGATATACACAAGCTGATCCCGAAACGCGACAAGCCGAAACTATTCACTATGACGGGCTTTACACCCATGCACTGTGGTCGCGATCCAGACGGGCACCGACGCCCTACCACCTCGCTGCTGCTCGTTTAGCACCACCCAGGAGTCACGTGTAGGGAAACTAGGGTAAATCCTACGGACGCGAGCAGCTTCGACTTCCGAAATGCTCACCGGTGAAGGAACTTATCGTGAGGAAACCCGCACGGCATCTAATAGAAATGTCATGTGTACTAGTGCTGTGAGAACGGCGATCAGCTGCGCCACTGGTCACGTTGGGCACGACATATAAGAGCAAAGTGTATACAACCACTAATGTATTTTTGCTCACCTCTAAAGTGATATAGCGTATCGATATGTTATTATTGTGAAATATGGTATTCAGAGAATTTTACTACATAATATTGATTGCCATAAAGGAGCGGAAAGGTTGTCTTTGTGATTGGTGTTAGCACAAAATCGTATCTATTTTCAGTTTTTCCTTTTTTTTTTCTTCAAAATTTTTAACCCTTGCATTGGCTTGTACTACCATGCTTTTAATTGGCAAAAACCGAAAAAAATCGTTTAAATTAGCAAAATATTTGCTCGTTTGTTCGTTGTCTGTATTGTATGTTTGTAGTCGATGTTCCTTCTCTATCACTCTTCACAATAATATATCTCGATGCTTTTCTTTTTTTTTTACAATAACTTGTTCACGTTATTTGTTTTTAAAGCCATTGTTTATCTCTTTATATAATATTTGGCTGTATTACACTTAAAAAAAAGTTTTTCGTCAGTATTAGAAAAAAAGCATCGAAATATAATATATAATCTATAGTTTTTGATGTCTGTGTGTAAATCGATGTTGTGGCTTTATGTGACATGCAATATTCGTGTATATTATTATATATATGTCAAATTCAGTCTAAATGGAATATGTAAATATCTTGCTCTCTGTTTGGATATATTCATAAAAATATTTGTAATTATTTTATGAATTTTTGGGCTAAATTCATGAACTTTGACAGTTTTTTTTCAGTTTCTAAATGAAAAATATTATAGCATAAGAAACTGAATAAACGCACGAGTTAAAGATACTGTTAAATTGTAAAAAATATTATTTTTGTCAAAAATAACCAAGAAATGTGCTTGTCATGCATATGGTGTAATTTTGTTTATATATATTTTTGTTTTTCTGTCGATATTGCATAAAAATTGCACGAGTGGGTTAACGCAACATTTTTTCGGATTTTCTAACGTTTTTTAATTTCAATATCATGGCTTATGTTGTAAAAAAGTTGTACTATTGAAATTATGAAACAAAATAACCCGCAAATTAAATGAAACATATAAAATACATTAAATCTAATAATGCTGTTTCTTCCATTAAGTTTATAAAATAAATTTTCAATCAATCAATTTTAATTTAAAGATAATCCGAGAAAATAAAGTAGTCCCCTACGTCCATAGTTTGTTTACAGAGATGACATGAGTTTAATTTGTTCGTGTTAACATATAAATGCTGGGTTTCAGGCTATAGCCACAACCCGTACAACGGTGTAATTTGCAACGATATTATTCTAGCAACCGGTGTCTTCTCTTCTAAAGAACTATGGAAGTTGTCCAAAGGTACGTCTCTAAATCATGATACTCTTTTAAAACCTTAGACAATATCTTTAAATCCTAGAAAATATAATATAACTGTACTAGAGACCACAGAATCACTGACAAGAAACTACAAGAATAAAAAATACAAAAATGTTAACTTATTAAAATTAAAAGTTTTCATAAACCATTTATTAATAACAATAAAGCTTACATTTTAAAATTAAAAGACTTAAATTTCCCTTTATTTATCAAAAAGCTTAGGGTTTTTGTTAGTGGCGCTGTTTTTTGCTGTCTAGTGTATTTTTATATGCGTAATCGTGATTCATTATATTTTCATACAGTGCATGGAATTTTGCTGTTTTTACAATATTTTCTCATAATAATTTCCATTATACTTACTGATAAAATTTTGTTGTGATTGTTTGTTTGTTTTACTGCTTAAGTATAAAAATAACATTAAATATTAAACGAGGGCCGAGGTTTATAGACGCTTTTTAGATTTAGAAGTGTATACTTTGCTCAAAAAATAATTTTGTCTAAGTGAAAAAAACGAAATATATGTATAATAGAAGCTTCAGTATAACCAAAGCTTTCACAGAGCCCAGTCCAAGTTGTAGAAATCGGTAACTTTTCGTATATGTTGAAATTATTATTTATTATTGTTTGCGGAGTCACAGCTTTACGGTTTCTCATATCCCGGCCAGGACTAAGAAGTTCTCTAACTCCTTCTTTTGCCGTGTCGTTGGGGTGTGGAATGGTCTTCCAGCGAGCGTGTTCCCACCATCCTATGTTATGGGATCCTTTAAGCGTAACGTGAAGAGATATTTGTGCAGGCCGGCATGATCGCTGAAACTACCGATGGGTTTTTCTTGCCTATCGATAATCGTTAGCGTTTTTTTTGGCTGCACCATGCTTACCATCAGGTATGGTGCAGTCACTGTGTCGAGTCAGAATAAAAAAAAAAAAAAATTAGTTAAAAAATATGGTTTATTGAATTGAATCCCAGCATGCATGGGTTTTTCCAGATTACGCATGGGTTTAGGCAACACGTGGTCACAGGTGATGGAAAGCATCGCGCCGGGAAGACCGCGTGGCGTCTAATAGAAGTTAGTGTTGGCGTATGTTTTTGGGAGTCGAAGCTGCTCGCGTCCGTAGGCTTTACCCTAGTTTCCCTACACGTGACTCCTGGGTGGTGCTAAACGAGCAGCAGCGAGGTGGTAGGGCGCCGGTGCCCGTCTGGATCGCGACCACAGTGCACGGGTGTAAATCCCGTCATAGTGACCAGTTTCGGCTTGTCGCGCTTCGGGAACAGCTTGTGCATATCCAGTAGCTCATATACCTAGAGACCTTCAGTCGTGGTATATGTGGGCCGACATGACGATGTAGACTATCAATGGATTTTCATCCTTTGATAGTCGCTTTCGTTTTTGGACTACACTGTACTTACCATCAGGTACTCTGTAGTCACTATGTCGAGCCAGTGTAAAAAAAAAAAGTTCCAGGTGTACTAGTGCTGTGAGAACGGCGATCAGTTGCGCTACTGGTCACGTTGGGCACGAAATATAAGTGCAAAGTGGATACGAGTGCTAATGCATCTCTGCTCACCCTTAACCCTTTCGGGGTGACATTTTCATAACCCTTCTGTTATACTCTTATATAGTGTGACGATATATATTCTATTTAATATAATTTATGATGTTTAAGTAAGATGTGAGCGAAGTCAAAATGACCTTTATAAATCTCAGCCTAATTCTGTCGCGACGGATTCTGTCCGTACATCGCGATCTGATAGTCGTGTCTGGGTCGCAGCTGCCGAACAGCGACTGCAAGAATCCGAAGCGTGCCTTAAGGGCTCCGAAAGGGTTATAAAGAGTATCAAAATCCTTTGAGTTTTTTGGTATTAATGTATGTATTTTGGTTCCAGCGTCGATACTGCAAGAAACTGGGTCGGAGTCGCCGAGCGGGTCCAGCGGGGGGATCAAGCTCGAGTCTGGGTACTACTGTGGGTACAACAGCCCAGCGCCTCCCCCCTTCGACCCGCCAGCTGAGCGAGCCACCCCATCCACGATGCTTGTGGGCCAGTGCTTTAGTAAGTATTTCCTATATTTCTTTGCTATTGCGTTATTAGGTCCTTCATATGAAGCGTGAAGAAATACTTGTGCAGGCCGGCATGATTACTGCGACTATCGATAGAATTAACGTTGCTTTTGATAGTGGTTGTCATTTTTTGGACTGCACCATAGTCTTCATCAAACGTTTGTTTACTTTGTCGATTTTATTTTACACTGGCTCGACAGTGACTACAGAGTACCTGATGGTAAGTACAGTGTAGTCCAAAAACGAAAGCGACTATCAAAGGATGAAAATCCCTTGATAGTCTTCATTGTCATGTCGGCCCAAATATACCACGACTGAAGGTCTCTAGGTATATGAGCTACTGGATATACACAAGCTGATCCCGAAACGCGACAAGCCGAAACTGGTCAGTATGACGGGCTTTACACCCATGTACTGTGGTCGCGATCCAGACGGACACCGACGCCCTACCACCTCGCTGCTGCTCGTTTAGCACCACCAAGGAGTCACGTGCAGGGAAACTAGGGTAAAGCCTACGGACGCGAGCAGCTTCGACTCCCAAATCCTGACATAACAGAGTCACCACGCTATAAACATGGCGTAGTCCAATAAACGACAACGATTACCAAAAACAAGCGATCGATATCCGTTGCGATCATGCCAGCCTGCAAAAATATCTCTTTACGCTTCGTTTAAAGGTCCCCATACCATAGGACAATGGGAACACACTTTCCGGTAGTCTATTCCATATCCCAATGACTTAGCTGCAGTAAGAGTTAGAGAACTTCTTAGTCCTAACCGGGATGGGAGTCATCGTATAGCTGTGACTCTGTAAACCAGCGCTCGGGGTTCTATTGAGCAAGGATGGGGGGGGGGCAAGCATGGTTAACTTTTCAAAACACTTGGCATGATACAGAGGGTAAAAAAACACCCAGTGGAGCAATATCGATACAACTGGAGCGGTTCGAGCTTAGTCACGTCAAAATCATTCACAAAGCGGACAGCTCTTCACTGCAATTTATTTAGGGCATCAAGTAAGTACTGAGATGTGAACAATATCCCATGCAGGTCCTGACCAGTGATGAAAATGCCCGGGAATTTTCCCAAAGTGCCCAAAACTTCCTTGGGAATATTCCCGGGAATTTACGAAATGTTCTCGGAAGTTTTGGGCACTTTGGGAAAATTCCCGGGCATTTTCATCACTAGTCCTGACTTAGCCTTATGCAACTTGTTTTATACTCTGCAGGCATCCCTCACAGTTCTGCGGGTCTCAGTTCGGCGCAGTCGCCGCTGGTGCCTACAAACACCATTTTCTACCAACACGCGCCTCCACCCACCGATACTCACCCTACCAGTAAGTTACAGTCTGTTCCGTATTCGTATTTATGTGCGGGTAATTTTCGGCAGCTCTGGCAACACCGTACGGGTTGTCAATTGAGTTTTGCTCTCGCTCGAACCGATCCGCCGAGTAATGACATAAAACATACAAATATACATAAAGTTCAACAAATTATCCGATTCCAAAGTGTATAAGTGTGCTTGGAAGATCCTCAAAGACACCAGTGTCCTGGAGGAGAAGCATGGGCCCCTGAGGAGTTGGCTAACTGGTGATCACGGTAAGTGAGACTCTTTAGGCAGCCCGTGCCACTTGCGGAGCTATCGAAGTACCGTACAGTCTATTCTGTTCTCTTCTTGTGCGCGCTCATAAGCACTACATGCTATGCTTCGATATTAGTGGGCATGTAGTTACTCATAGGATTGTAAGGTTGTGCGGACATCGCCAAAACTGGTCTTTTTTTTTTATTTGAGGAAAATTCTCATACGACCGTCTCAGGCGCACAGGGGGGTTGCGCTGCCGTGGTGTGTCGGACTTGTACCGACTGAAAACCCCAAGGTGACTACTTCTGCGCATTGGCGAGGACTGCGGGTCCTGTAATCAATTCGCCACATCCAAAACTGGTCATGCCTTATGCCGTACACATAACTAGCTATATCTGCTTACCTTTAGCGTGGAGCTTTAAGCGTCTGGTGAGGTGCATGCTCGGCCGAGGTTCGTCTATTCCAAGATTAGAACCCAGCGTCTCTTCCCGGGCATGACATCCATGCGGGGTAGCAACTCGCAGCCGAGAGAAATGCCCGTATTCATACTAATTTCCAATTAACCTTCACAATATTCCGAACATCCATTATAAACATATACCGAGGGGGTGAAAGGCTTTTTGGTTTAAGCGACATTTTTTGGTGATATAGTAATACATTTTTGGAATCGGTATAAAACGCTGATTCCATAAATTATGTATTTTTAACGATTATTATTATTCTAGTTGTTTCTAGGTTAGAAAAAACAACTTATAACATTATTTTTTTTTTAAATAAATGTTCTTGGAAGTATGAGGTCGGGAACTAGTTCTTCTTCAACTCATAAATAACAGTAACAATTGGCCACCACCAAAACAATAATAATACAATTAAATAAAGAAAAATAAATACAACATAGAAAAAAGAACTGACATTTTTTTCTGATCGTTCGTCCAAAGGAGCTAAATGTACAAGATAGAATATCGACATGACAAAAACATGTGTTCTACATATCGCAGGCGCGGAAAAGTATTATTAACATAATTTGACTTCACAAATGGCGCTTTAAACTGCGAAGAGCCTCTTGCATTGAAATGCGGATACCTGAAACCTATTTTAATAGAAAAACTTGTTCTTTTTTTTACACTGGCTCGACATAGTGACTACAGAGTGCCTGATGGTAAGTACAGTGTAGTCCAAAAACGAAAGCGACTATCAAAGGATGAAAACCCATTGATAGTCTACATCGTCATGTCGGCCCACATATACCACGACTGAAGATCTCTAGGTATATGAGCTACTGGATATACACAAGCTGAGCCCGAAACGCGACAAGCCAAAACTGGTCATTATGACGGGCTTTACACCCATGTACTGTGGGAGCGATCCAGACGGGCACCGACGCCCTACCACCTCGCAAAATGAAAATGAATGAATTATGAAATTGTCAACACTGAATTAAGGAGAGTTGGTCGGGATTAGTCATTTTCGAAGGCATTCATATTTACGGTCGCAACGACCGGACGCATCTCAGAGAGCGTCGCGTTTCCTTCCTGCAATGAGTGAAGACAGTGCACGTGGCACCCTGACAGGCTGTATCGCGTCATATATGTTTATTATACCTGTAATCCTTCCTGTTCCGTATTCGTATTTATGTGCGGGTAACTTTCGACTGCTCTGGCAACACCGTACGGGTTGTCAATTGAGTTTTGCTCTCGCTCGAACCGATCCGCCGAGTAACGACATAAAACATACAAATATTCCTAAATACAACAAAATATTCGATTCCAAAGTGTATCAGTGTGCTTGGAAGATCCTCAAAGACACCAGTATCCTGGAGGAGAAGCAGGGGCCTCTGAGGAGTTGGCGAACTGGTGATCACGGTAAGTTAGACTCTTTAGGCAGCCCGTGCCACTTGCGGAGCTATCGAAGTGCCGTACACAGTCTATTCTCTTCTCTGCTTGTGCGCGCTCATAAGCACTACATGCTATGCTTCGATATTAGTGGGCATGTAGTTACTCATAGGATTGTAAGGTTGTGCGGACATCGCCAAAACTGGTCTTTTTTTTTTACTTGAGGAAAATTCTCATACGACCGTCTCAGGCGCACAGGGGGGTTGCGCTGCCGTGGTGTGTCGGACTTGTACCGACTGAAAACCCCAAGGTGACTACTTCTGCGCATTGGCGAGGACTGCGGGTCCTGTAATCAATTCGCCACATCCAAAACTGGTCTTGCCTTATGCCGTACACATAACTAGCTATATCTGCTTACCTTTACCGTGGAGCTTTAAGCGTCTGGTGAGGAGCATGCTCGGCCGAGGTTCGTCTATTCCAAGATTAGAACCCAGCGTCTCTTCCCGGACACGACATCCATGCGGGGTAGCAACTCGCAGCCGAGAGAAATGCCCGTATTCATACTAATTTCCAATTAACCTTCACAATATTCCGAACATCCATTATAAACATATACCGAGGGGGTGAAAGGCTTTTTGGTTTAAGCGACATTTTTTGGTGATATAGTAATACATTTTTGGAATCGGTATAAAACGCTGATTCCATAAATTATGTATTTTTAACGATTATTATTATTCTAGTTGTTTCTAGGTTAGAAAAAACAACTTATAACATTATTTTTTTTTTAAATAAATGTTCTTGGAAGTATGAGGTCGGGAACTAGTTCTTCTTCAACTCATAAATAACAGTAACAATTGGCCACCACCAAAACAATAATAATACAATTAAATAAAGAAAAATAAATACAACATAGAAAAAAGAACTGACATTTTTTTCTGATCGTTCGTCCAAAGGAGCTAAATGTACAAGATAGAATATCGACATGACAAAAACATGTGTTCTACATATCGCAGGCGCGGAAAAGTATTATTAACATAATTTGACTTCACAAATGGCGCTTTAAACTGCGAAGAGCCTCTTGCATTGAAATGCGGATACCTGAAACCTATTTTAATAGAAAAACTTGTTCTTTTTTTTACACTGGCTCGACATAGTGACTACAGAGTGCCTGATGGTAAGTACAGTGTAGTCCAAAAACGAAAGCGACTATCAAAGGATGAAAACCCATTGATAGTCTACATCGTCATGTCGGCCCACATATACCACGACTGAAGATCTCTAGGTATATGAGCTACTGGATATACACAAGCTGAGCCCGAAACGCGACAAGCCAAAACTGGTCATTATGACGGGCTTTACACCCATGTACTGTGGGAGCGATCCAGACGGGCACCGACGCCCTACCACCTCGCAAAATGAAAATGAATGAATTATGAAATTGTCAACACTGAATTAAGGAGAGTTGGTCGGGATTAGTCATTTTCGAAGGCATTCATATTTACGGTCGCAACGACCGGACGCATCTCAGAGAGCGTCGCGTTTCCTTCCTGCAATGAGTGAAGACAGTGCACGTGGCACCCTGACAGGCTGTATCGCGTCATATATGTTTATTATACCTGTAATCCTTCCTGTTCCGTATTCGTATTTATGTGCGGGTAACTTTCGACTGCTCTGGCAACACCGTACGGGTTGTCAATTGAGTTTTGCTCTCGCTCGAACCGATCCGCCGAGTAACGACATAAAACATACAAATATTCCTAAATACAACAAAATATTCGATTCCAAAGTGTATCAGTGTGCTTGGAAGATCCTCAAAGACACCAGTATCCTGGAGGAGAAGCAGGGGCCTCTGAGGAGTTGGCGAACTGGTGATCACGGTAAGTTAGACTCTTTAGGCAGCCCGTGCCACTTGCGGAGCTATCGAAGTGCCGTACACAGTCTATTCTCTTCTCTGCTTGTGCGCGCTCATAAGCACTACATGCTATGCTTCGATATTAGTGGGCATGTAGTTACTCATAGGATTGTAAGGTTGTGCGGACATCGCCAAAACTGGTCTTTTTTTTTTACTTGAGGAAAATTCTCATACGACCGTCTCAGGCGCACAGGGGGGTTGCGCTGCCGTGGTGTGTCGGACTTGTACCGACTGAAAACCCCAAGGTGACTACTTCTGCGCATTGGCGAGGACTGCGGGTCCTGTAATCAATTCGCCACATCCAAAACTGGTCTTGCCTTATGCCGTACACATAACTAGCTATATCTGCTTACCTTTACCGTGGAGCTTTAAGCGTCTGGTGAGGAGCATGCTCGGCCGAGGTTCGTCTATTCCAAGATTAGAACCCAGCGTCTCTTCCCGGACACGACATCCATGCGGGGTAGCAACTCGCAGCCGAGAGAAATGCCCGTATTCATACTAATTTCCAATTAACCTTCACAATATTCCGAACATCCATTATAAACATATACCGAGGGGGTGAAAGGCTTTTTGGTTTAAGCGACATTTTTTGGTGATATAG
Organism: Automeris io; assembly: GCA_036320925.1. NCBI lineage: Eukaryota > Metazoa > Arthropoda > Insecta > Lepidoptera > Saturniidae > Automeris > Automeris io. The sequence continues at coordinate 3,358,304 of JAUDJH010000034.1, read as the reverse complement.
TAATACATTTTTGGAATCGGTATAAAACGCTGATTCCATAAATTATGTATTTTTAACGATTATTATTATTCTAGTAGTTTCTAGGTTAGAAAAAACAACTTATAACATTATTTTTTTTTTAAATAAATGTTCTTGGAAGTATGAGGTCGGGAACTAGTTCTTCTTCAACTCATAAATAACAGTAACAATTGGCCACCACCAAAACAATAATAATACAATTAAATAAAGAAAAATAAATACAACATAGAAAAAAGAACTGACATTTTTTTCTGATCGTTCGTCCAAAGGAGCTAAATGTACAAGATAGAATATCGACATGACAAAAACATGTGTTCTACATATCGCAGGCGCGGAAAAGTATTATTAACATAATTTGACTTCACAAATGGCGCTTTAAACTGCGAAGAGCCTCTTGCATTGAAATGCGGATACCTGAAACCTATTTTAATAGAAAAACTTGTTCTTTTTTTTACACTGGCTCGACATAGTGACTACAGAGTATCTGATGGTAAGTACAGTGTAGTCCAAAAACGAAAGCGACTATCAAAGGATGAAAATCCATAGATAGTCTACATCGTCAAGTCGGCCCACATATACCACGACTGAAGGTATCTAGGTATATGAGTTACTGGATATACACAAGCTGATCCCGAAATGCGACAAGCCGAAACTGGTCACTATGACTGGCTTTACACCCGTGCACTGTGGTCGCGATCCAGACGGGCACCAACGCCCTACCACCTCGCAAATGTTCCTCAATTCTATGTTTGTTCAAAGTAGGAATTGAATGAGGAGTACGCATTTACGAATGTAATATGTTAAATTCACAGCATCAGAGGCCTTGACGAGTCAGCACGCGAGTGGGAAGTATGACGGAGCACCGCAAGATTCTCTAGGAGACTTCGTCACGTTTGTGTGTCAGGAGCCTAGTGACGTGCAGCAGTTACAGGTAATTCCTACACTCTCTTCTTACTATGAAAACTGTAACGGGACTTATGCGCGAACTAACTTTTAATTATAGCTTAACGTTTCGACCCGGTTACACATGTCATGGCCACGAGCAGACTGACGCACCGCGGAGTTTGCGTGGAAGGCAAGAATTTAGTTCCGCTACCCTCATTTGTTCTTGACAATTTGAATAGTCCCGAGACATCACTTAAAGTATCTGCATTTTTACAAAACGAGGTCCTAGTTTTTTAATTACTGGGTCCACGCCGATAACATCTCAGACCCATCACTTCATATTTTAGTTCTTTCTATTATTTACCAGAGAAGAATTTAGAGAAGTACAGGTTATCAGAGACGGACTGCTAGACTTGCTCAGATCATTGATCTTTTGAAGAGTACACACAAGAGTCACAGCATGGGCTAACAAGAAATCTTGCCTATTGACCTCTAAAATTCAGTATGAAGAAGCCACCCTATGATGGTAATATGTATCAGCGACGTGTGTAGGGTATTTGGACAGGATAGGTTATAAAATTATATAATAAATATTATATTACTTTCATATGGAAGATACATGACGTGAAAATAGAATAGATTTGAATATAAGGACTCCTTTTTCTTGTTTGAATTAAAGCAATTTATTCCACACTTATCTATCGTAAGGGCATGCAATACTTTCATGCATTTATGGTATGAACGTGACTGCTATGTATGTCTTTAAGTAACTGTACAGCTTTGATTATAGGAATGGAATAGTGTATTGGTCCATTGGCATCCCCTGTATGAATAAAGTCAATCAAAACATGAAAACAAAATTCAGTCGTGGTATATTTGGGCCGATACGGTAATGGTGACAGACGTGCTTTGGTAGTTACTTCTGTTTTTGGACTACACAGCACTTCCCATTAGGTGCGGAGTAGTTAGTTTGTCAAGCCAGTATAAAAAAATAATATTATTGTAAGATTCGTAAAGAAGCATTTAAAGTCCATATAATAAAACAAGTCTATTTTTCGTTATAATTGAAGTCAGTGGCTACTAAAATTTCTTTTCAATTCCAGGTTCACAGTTTATCTCGGAGTCCAAAGCCGGCGTACTTCAGCAGCTCAATGCTGCCACCACCTCCCCTACCACCCATGGCCAGGCCTGTTGCCATCATCAGATCCACGAGTAAGGACATCTTTAATCTATCATATTATTTGTTCTAGTCTTCTGTTATTCTGTTATTAACTTGCGGAATAAATTACACACACGTATACATAGGTACACACACACGAAGGCAAACACATAAACTACACTTGATGATTTCCTAGCCGGTTTCGGCCACGGCGACTGTTTCAACACCGGTTAAGAAATTCGAGGTCCAGTTTTCGGAAACAGTCAATTGCGCAGGAGATATTTAAGTGCATAACTGGACGCGCAGCCAGAAAAGCACTCTCTCGTCCGAGCTCCCTCAGGCCCGATGGAAAGGAGAACCAGTACGATCGGGAGGGAGCGGATGCAGGTTTGGTCGAGTTTTCCCTTCTCTAAACACCTGGTTGAATTGCGGTGTTAAAAAGATACCTTAGTCGCCTTTTACGACACCTCAGCAAGAAAAGGGGGGTGCTATTCTATTCTACCGGCAGCCACCACGGCGTAAACTACACTTATATTAATTTCCTCACACGACGTTTATATTTGTACCGCATTATGTTGAAAAGATCAATTACCAAATTTTCTTACTTGTTCTTCTCCGTAGATTCTGCTTTACGAACTAGTGGTAGATTAATTTTCTTTGAAAGTCCTTCGCAGTAGGCCTGTTTGAATAAAGTTATTTCATGGACTCTCATCGGCCGTAGTGCATAATTCTAAGATCTGTGTGGTGCCTGCAGCGAGCGAGCTGATCGGCAGCGGCAGCGGCGGTGGGGGATCGCCCGCTTCCCCCGAGGTGCGATCGCCGCCTGGCTCCCCGCGGCGGCGCAGCCCGCACTCCTACCGCTCCGACTGCCATCCGCCCATCTCACACTTCAACCACTTCCAGACGCAGCCGCAGCAGGTCAGTACCCACCATCATTTAGCCCGTATCGGTCCACTGCTGAATAAAGGCCTCTACCAAAGTTCTCCTCATGTAGGTAGGTAGGCAGAGCTGCACTGGTAATATTTAGATTTAACTGGACTGTATTCTCAGATGTAATTTGTGTCCTAAAAATGCACACGACAATTACTGAAAATACATTTAGTTATTCCACTTACCTTTGCGACCTTGGTGTCTCTGCTTGATCCAGGAACACCAATGGTGTAACTAATCCTGAGTACTGCCGAGAACCCGAAGAGAAATTGAAAAGTCCGTTGGATGCGTTATATAGACTCCGTGTCAGAAGGATGTCTATTTATACCAATAACATCAAATAAGAACAATGGCATAGACCTTTGAAAAAGTAAAATAAATCGAGATAAAAGGTGACATAAAAAACATTGTCTATCGAAGAAATTCCAACGCTCGTTGCTTGGCAGTTCAGAGGCGAGTGTGTTTGTAGTTTGCAAATTAACGCCATCTAGTAATAGGCTTGTGGAAATAAAATACATATGTACGTTAATGGCATCCACAACAGGCATCATGTAATCACAAATCAGTTATTCTATAATATGTATATTAATATATGGTGGTATGGACACGTGCTGTATATATAATAATGAATTTGAGTATGTATCAAGGAAAAGATTCGTCTTTCATAATAGCAAAAGCTTTTGAGAAATTTTAATGTGAGTGAATAATCAACGTTTAGAGTTACCACATTGAAAGGCTGTGCTTTTTTTTTTTAAATTGTTTATTTACTATTATTACAGATATTCAGCTACGGATCTCTAGGCAGCGTCAGCCTGGGCGGGAGTGTGTCAGGGGTGGGCTCGGGCGGCGGGGCGGTGATGGCTGGTGCGGGCGGAGTGTCGCCGCCTGGGGGCCTTGGACTATACGCGCCCAGGCCTTCCACCAGGGTGCCGGCCAGGTAAGAGCCGTTGCGGCGTCTACACTTTACCTGATTATAAGTTCAGAGTAGATAGTCCAAATGTAGGAGGAGTGGGAGAAGGAGAGTGAAAATTATAGGAGCAGCAGAGAACGCATCACTCTGCTAATATATCTAAAAAAAAGTGGAGCATGATCTCTATAAAAAAATCATTGAATATTTAACAAACATTTTTTTATGGTGTTTTAAAAGTGAGTTTAAAATTCTTACAAGGCAGGGGTCGGCAACCTTTTGAGTCGGAAGAGTCAAAAATTACAATTTAAAAAATTTGAAAGTTATTAAATAGCCATAAATTTTTTTCTTGCTATCAATAACTAGTACTTGCATAAATAAAGTTTTTTGATAAAAAAAGCGTAATCTATTTATTCATCGAATCAGACAGATTTTTTTTATATATAATAATATCTGCCTATGGAACTAAAGAGCCGAGCTTCACATCCAAAGAACCGCAGGTTGCCGACCCCTGTCATCGCGTATTTGCTACCACGTCTTAATTTATGCAAAGTTGTAATTTTATAATATTTTGCTTCTTTTATAATAAATGATAATTAGATTTGTACGAAGTTTTCGTTAGCAAAAATCTCTTAAAATTGTACTGTAAACGTAATATTTCCTTGAATTTATCCATACTGAGAAGCCAAGGTAAAAAATTGACTTGCTGTGGGGGTGGCAAAAAGTAGTTTTTGCTTCGCCTCGAAAAGTTTGAAGATCCTGGGCTATAGTGTAGTCTGAGTCACCGTTGTCCTGCCGGTTTTCATATACCACGAGCGAAAGTCACTGGGAGTTAGGAGTCGAAGCTGCTCGCGTCCGTAGGCTTTACCCTAGTTTCCCTACACGTGACGCCTAGGTGGTGCTAAACGAGCGGCAGCGAGGTGGTAGGGCGTCGGTGCCCGTCTGGATCGCGACCACAGTACACGGGTGTAAAGCCCGTCATAGTGACCAGTTTCGGCTTGTCGCGTTTCGGGATCAGCTTGCGTATATCCAGTAGCTCATATACCTAGAGACCTTCAGTCGTGGTATATGTGGGCCGACATGACGATGTAGACTATCATTGGATTTTCATCCTTTGATAGTCGCTTTCGTTTTTAGACTACACTGTACTTACCATCAGGTACTCTGTAGTCACTATGTCGAGCCAGTGTAAAAAATAAGGTTCAGGGACATATGGATGTCTATACGCTGTTACTTATTATTATAGGTGGAATGCTCCATTCTCTACGCTAGAAGAAGAGTTTAACATAATGACGGCGCCTCCAGGCCCGGATCATGTGGTGCTTTTAGATGATGGTAAGTTTTTTAACTCCTTTGTCAAGGCACATTTTAGATTTCAGCAGTCGCTGGCAGGTTGTGATGTACCGCTCTGTAATTATTACGAAACCCGTCCGATGTACGCGACTGCGTAGCGCTGTCAGCTGTCACTATCGAGTTGACTCGCTGCCTGACAGAAAACCGTTTTAGGCACTAAGTATTGATAGATAGAATGACAAAATTATATAGTAAGTACCCGGACACTGGATTTATTTTATAAATCACATCACAAAAAATACAAATCAACAAAAAAAAAAAATACAAATATTGATAAATACAAATCACATGTCTCAATCATCAATCAATCTTAATCATGTGTCTTTATACATAATTTTTCTTTTCTTAGTTATTTTTTTTTTGTTTTCCACATTATTTATATTTTTTAATCTATTATCATATTTATATATAATGCATTAGTTAACACTTTTTTTAAATAATGTTTGTTTTTTTAGTGTAACTATTATAGTGAAAATAAATAAATGCATATGGCGGCGCTATCCTCAATTATTGTGAGCAATACCCGCCAACGGGCAAGCCCTCGCTATTCAAATTCCATTATTTAAAGGTAGCATCACTGTTCTAGAACATCATTTGGTCGGCAGCGGTTGTCTTGTGCACGTGTTGCAAAGTAATCGTTTACAATGTTCATTATATATGACGCTGCTGTACAGTAAAATAGAAGACTTCGTAATTTTAATTAATGTTGTCGGCCCCTGCGCCTGCTCATACAGAGGGGTACATCGCGGTTGGGTGCTGCTGCTGGAATCTGAAGTGTGCCTTAGACTTAGATCAGTTGCTTCTACACATTGTTTAATTCTATAATAATATGACCATTTTTTTCTTTGTAACGCCATGGAAATCTACCATACAGTTTTCTATGCATATAAACCTTTCATAAACTGTTCTGTGTGATATAAAGTTTATTTCCAAAGAAATAAACTTAAGCGTTCTTATTTCAAAACGAATATTAATTTTAGTGCAGTATTAATGTGTTTTTCATATTTTATTACAAAAGAAAACTTATTTCTCAAAAAGAAATTCATTGTTTCTTTTAATAAGAAATATGTTCTTTTTTGTAAAAACCTGATAGAGGCCCATTTTGCCATGATTATTTTTTTACATTATTTTTGTATTATTCAAGTTTAAAACTATTTTCTTTTCATTTCACTGTCAATAGAAGTATAACCACAATATAGTCCAGTGCTAAATATAAGCTTCGTTTTGTAATAAGACCGTATTGGATTCATAGATAAATTATTCTAATAAGGTTATTATGGGGCAGAACGTTTCTTTCAATCCAACGTGATTGCTTCGGAAGCGACAGCAATGGACACGACCGGCTCGTCGGTCCACGCTGTCGTGGACAGCCCTGACGATATCTCTCCGGACAAACCGGCGCCGGACTTGCGCTCGCCGTGATCCACGCCCCCCGCCGTGACCCCCAACGTGACCCCCACCGCGTTGCGCTGGACCCCCGCGCCGCCGCCGCACTGGAGGCCTGTCACGCACCGCTCGCAGTGACTGCGTCGTGAGGTCACGAGTGGTGACTTATTTCGAGTCACAAGAGGCAAAAGTGCGAGTTTTTTTGAGGCATTTACTTCTCGAATTTACATTAGCTTAATAGCAAAATATGCTTTGACAAAGAAGCATTAAATCTGTCGATATCGCTAGAAGAAAGTCTAAAATGTATGAAATTGACGTAATCTGATCACATGATATTCCGAAAGCTTATGTCAAATCTTCACATTTTAAAATATCTACTTGCGTTATCGTTTATCGAATGTTACCTTGTTTGATCCCCTAGCGCCATTATCGGAAAATTTGTAAAACAAACTGAATACAATTTAATAATTGAATTCCAGAAATCACTAAATCTTTTTAATATATTTATAAAACTTAAAAAATCAGAATCATTGAACGTTTACATAAAATAAAAGAAATTGTAATGTTCTGTATTTATTTTTTAATATTTACGTCCAGTTTCAGAAAGGCTACTTAAATTTTATAACGATTGTAAACACTAAATTCATAATTTTCTATGCAATTGATAAAGTAGTTGTATTTAAAAACGTTTTAAAGTTTATGGAGCCTTTCTTAAACTGATCGTTAGTATACTAGTTAATTAAAAAAAAAAGTACAGATGGAAATAAATGCGGGTAAAAATCTTGCACAAAACATAAAGCTTTGGACTTATTGATATCTGAAATTGAACTATCTAATATATAAAAAGTAAGCTAATTCTAAAAACTTGGTTAGATTAAAACAAAAAAACTGGCACTCGGGTCTCAAGGCTGGTTTACCGCAGTGATTGCCAACAATAATGGACTTGTAATTGAGAAGTGTACATAATTTGAGATTATAAATGTGAGGTTGTAGTTTAGATTTTACAATTTTTCGCGTTGTTTGACGTTCGCGGCTGTTCCGCGTGACTTTGTAGCGGCGTCACTACATTGCATATTTTATCATTTGTTTAATTCAAAGATAAATCTTTACTTTGATGGTGTTATTAATCACTTAACTCTTGGTTGCTGCACTATTAAAAGTATTTCTGTTAAAATGAGATTATACGAAAAAGCTCCTGATGGTGTGGAAGTTTCCGTTGTCGTTAATTTTTGATGGTGTAGTGATTTTTGTCAATAAGTCCACATATTTGTAAGATTTCAGCTATATTTGGACTCTTATGTACAACACTGTAATTATTTGTGAAAAAAATAGTCACGAACGTCGAAACTAATTTATTTTATTAAAGCGATCAAAAAATACAATAATTCAATTATAATTAATAATAAAAATAATAAAAGTACGAAAAATAATACTCTAGGTACATATATTCTAATATTTTTATAGGATATAGACATGATTAAAATATGAACAAGCCTTCCAATAATTTAGTGAAAAAATTAATAAATTAAAAAATATGTTTAACTCAACGCAGCTTTTGTGTAAACTTCTTTGCGGAGCTGTGAAACAGTTTCAGAAATGCTTCCATTTGCTCGCGTCAAAAAAATTGACGGTAGTGTGATATTTATGAGTTGTTTTTTGTTTCGTTGTTTTGTGTATTGTATTAAAAACGGAAATAGTGTAAGCGTCGATTAGTAAATTTTTTTATTTATTGAACGAATATTTAAGAAAGACGAGCCATGCTTAAGAATTTAGATTAGATTTATTATTAGTAGCTGACAGTTTTTTTTTTTATTATTATATTTTCAATTCGGATTTTTTTCCACTTGTATTTTACTGTCTATACTATTAGTTTTATCAAGGGGGTTTTATCCGATTAACATAGGATTGATTTTTTTTTATTTTATTGACAATGTTTTTAGTTTTTGTATTGATTATTAAATACAGCGGCCACACTTTTGTTACTGTATGTTTGAATATTTTTGGTTGTTTTCTTATTGAACAAATCATTTAAAAATAAACATTTTCTGTAATGGAAAATTGGCTATTTGGCAATACTAAACGCGCCATCGGTTTATCAACATTATCAAAGGGCATAAAAATATTGAAAATGATCTCGTACGGTTTTTATGTGAAATGTACAATGTTCCGGGTTGAAAATAGATAATAAAGGATTTTTAGATTGACATACATTCGAGGGAAATTTAATAGGTGCCTTTCATGAAAACGTAATTTAAAAGAATTTGATAGGTGGTGTGTAAATTGTAGTTCGTTTTTTGATAAATCCATCCGCTCATTAAAGCGTCATTGTAACCGATTGACTTAAGTTGAATTGTAAATGAAAAACTCGTACACTGAAGTATAAATCATAGATATGTATATTCTCAGAAATAAATACGAATGCACGTGATAAGTACAAAGTTGTTTTTTTTTTCAATGTCGTCGAGTTTTTCAGCTGCAATACAATAGTGTACAAATCAAACCCCTATAAATAGTTTTATCGTTTATCCGTTCATTGATAATATTCGCTGTCACAGTGGCCATATGAGAAAAGCTAGTCATTAGAGTAACGATATAAATTATTATTAATAAAAAAATATTTACAATTACTGGACAGCCCTTTACGTTATTATTAAGGGGGGTCGAAACTAAAATGTGGCCAAATTACAAATAGTAATTAAATGCAAATATATATACACAATTTTAATAGATTTAGATGTATGTATGTAAGAGTGTGTTTATAATATGAAACACGATGCACAAATTATCGAGCAGTTAGTTAACTTCATATAAACATCAGGGATAGTAGTGAGCTTGATATACCTTCGATATTGTAAGCAAGTTTGGAGTAAAAACAAATCAAAACAAGCTAACATGGGACCTTTAACTACATACACATAAAAGTATAGTACATTGACATAATGAAGAAGTCAGTCGGTGAGGACCAGCAAACTACGACAGAGGAAGCCAAATGTAATGAAAAAACTAAAGTGTATTCGATTAAAAGGGTTAGAATCCCTTATAAGCATAGATGGGTAAAATGTAATCAGATTAATAAAAATGATTACGATTATATTTTACGTTTTTTACTATTAATATTACTGCATTTTTCTCATCTATGTTTTAAACACTATAGATTCCCAGATTGTATACACATTTATAATTTTTTAATGTTTTAAATGGATTTAATGATGATTACAGAGCAAGAAAATTAAAATTACGACTAAATTTTATAATCGTTCATCATTACTCAGGATTACAATTTGCCCATCTCTGCTTATAAGGTATCTATGATGAACATTTATTTAAATTTTAATGGTAATTAGAAGACATCAATTCAAAATATATTTAAATCTATTTGCTGCGAATCGGTAAGGAGTTAAATTCGGTTCCTGTGTCTATTTTTCCAACATTTTATGACATGAGAATTTTGAAACCATGAGTGAATTGAGTGATGAGTGGTATTTGTTGGACGAGCGTGCTTCATTATCGGCCTCATCATCACTTTCCTTCAGGTGTGGTTGAGGTAAAGCGCAAGCCTATCTGTAATAAAAAAAAACACTAACTATATGAATCAATAGATTATTAACCTGATTATGAATTTGACTGACTGTTTTGTAAATTTGTAACAATTATTTATTTAACAAATACAGTATGAAAGATGAATCTCATTTTAATTTATTTAAAAAAAAAATGGTTTAATTGACTTCATTTTAAATTCAGCTGTTTCTAAGTTGCCTTTTGCATATGTTAAATCTGGAATATTTAAATTTCTTTGTTAAATTAAGAAACATAGTATTATAGTGAAAATAGCAATAAAGGGCGAGCAATAAGTAGTATATAATTACAGAATTAGCTTTAGAGAAGCTAGGAATTGGTACTGAAAATAGATGGATGCCAGAATATATTTTCTATAGAAAGAAGTCAGTTGTGATACAGACTGGAATCTATGTAAAAAATCGATTTAAATACGTTATTAATATTAGACAAGCCATTTGGTGAAATTAAATAGTAATTTCACGGAACAAAACTAAAATAGTATTTATAAACAGCTGAAATAGATAAAATAGGGCTGGAAAGCGTAAATTTAGTCAATTGCTAGCTATAGTAATTATAGGTAATTATATAATTATATGAAAAACATACAGTTTAGAAAATAAATAAAACAGTGATATCATTAATGGCTTAATAATTATATTGCTTTGGAAACAAAATTACAAAATTTCGTCATGTCAAAAAATAGGTCTTTGTATAAAATGGTACACGATGTAAAAGATAACGAATTTACAGCGAATTGGTGCCGAAATTCTAAACTGTGATTCGATTGTTCATTACGAACGTGTCTTATATTGAAATAGTTGATTTTTGAATGATTGGCAAAATAAATATTGCACTATGTGCTTAAAATGACAAATTGTAATGTAGAGAGATGGGCGACATTTACTTTCGTATTCTCAAAACCAAATAGCTCGGGAGAAATCGACTTAATTTTTCATAAAAATTACTTGAAACCGGTTATGACATTACATATAATCAATATTTTTGGTTGAAGATAGCAAAATCAATATCACTTTGAGTAAAAGTACACATGAGCATCTGTATTCGTCCATCTCTAATTGATTCTCATAATTCGTTGAATAAAAGCATTTTTTAATATTATTGTAATAAAGGTACAAACCAGTCGATTACATGTTGACGGATGATTTTGTTTTTAAGCAGCAAGGATAATGTAGTCTTTAATAGCTTTGCTGTTATTTTTTTCTCGTGACTAATACAAAGTTTCCATTTAATTTCAAAATTGGTATAGCAATGAAAAATTATTTTATCAGGTCCTATACTTTGTTTATTTTAAGGCCCTCATGGCGGACAAAACAATGGTTGATTTTGCTTGCGAAACAATTATTTAATATTTTATTTTGATTCTAGTATGATTTGATAGTGTTTTAGTACCTCCATAAATATATATTTTCACAATTTATACAAAATATAGAAATTTACTTTCATAGAATTGTTATAAGGGACTTCGTAAATACGACAGGGTATCATTTCTTTCGGCTTAATTCAATGCGAATCTTTTTTTTTTCAATTATGTAAAAAAATATTTTATTACAATAACTAGAATTTTATATACCAAAGGTTATAGCTAACTAAAAAAAATATTTTCTACAGATTAGGGTAGGCTCTCGTTCAAAAAAATTGGCAAAAATTATTAGATTACTGGACCACAGAATAAAAATCGTATATTACACTATATTTATGCTACGATAGCAAGTTACCAAAGATCTGTTGTTAATGAGAAATTCGTTGTATTGGTCACGTTTTTAATATTTTTTTTAGCGCCATTGATACGATATGAATGTAATCATTGAAGCCTAAACATTATGTGCCTTAGATACAACAATATTGTATGATATATGATGCGTTCTATACAACGTGCTAATTAGAAGTAAATGATAAACATTATTTTCAATGGCTTCACTTCAGACGATATCCATTAATTTTTAATTTCTGCGAAGGCTTGTATTGTTTGGCTCCAAAATGATTTCATTAACCTAAAGCTCTTTACATAAATCTTAATAATTAGACCCAGTTTATAGATCGAAACAATTTCCTGTTAAAAATTAGTTACCAACTTTTATTTTTTCGAGGTTGTTATTGGGTCGATATGGCATAAATTAGCCAGTACGTGACTTTATGTAAACCCTGATATAAGTATGTAATTAAGTGAAATCGATGCGTAGTTTTGCTGGTATATAAATGATTCTACTATATAATTTTAGTATACTTGCGTACTCTATCCATTTAAGTAAGTACATATATTCTTTACCTTTTATATCTTAAATAACGCGCTCTTTCTTCTAAGTAACCTCTTCTAAGACCAAAATATGGCCTAGGTTTATTTTGGAATATCTTCTTAATATCTTATCAATTGTAATGCATACCTACTCTATCCAGATCTTTCGAATGAACTTTTTTTAATATCAGTCTTTATATCCAACTACTCTTCTATAGTAGTATTTAATAATTTAATCATAACATTTGTTCTTTACTCCAAAAATAAATATTACATATTTTTACAAGAAAACATCACATTTTTTTTTAAATAATCCATTAAATATAATATCAGATTCTAAAACAATTCTAAGATTTATTTGATTTTTTACAAAAAAAATTCATTCGATAATGTCTCCAGCATTTTTTATCAATCTTTTATTTTATTCGTAAGTACAATTTAAACCCACAATTTTTTCTATTTTTTCGAATAACATACGTAAAATAATATAAATTATAAGATGATAATGAATAATTAACCCTATAGATGCATAGTTACAATTTTTTTAGTTCAACTGAAGTGCGATTGTAATGTAATGTGTTTTTTTTATTTTAGAACGAATTTATTAATTATTTCTTTAGCGTTATGTAATTTTGTCCAATACCGTAATATTTGTAAATATGTTCCGATGTATTTATGTTTTTTTTTTTTTCATTTTATATTATTAATAAAGTAGATTTCATATTCGTGGTATGTGTTAGGTTTGTTATACCATCACAATATCGCTTTCATTCTTTAGATTTTTGATCAGTTTTTGTGGTGAATTTAATTTTAGAAGTAAGCGAGTTGAATTGTTTGCGTATTTCATCTCAGAAAACATAAAAAACTTTATTTTTTTGTTAGATTTTTTTTTATGATTAACTATCTCGTAGGATTTTCTGTGAAAATATGTATCTTATATTATAATGTCGGTCGATGTAACTTATTTTGTATTTATGAAGACATAATTCATGAATTTTTAAATTCATTCAAACGCAAACAAATCAATAGCGCGAATAAATTAAATATAGACTTGTAAAAATGTTACAACGTGTATTTTTAACCTTTACATAGTAAGATATTTATAGAAATTTAGTCGTTTAATTATTTCAAACGACTTGTTATAAAAAAATTGGTGCTTCAAGCTTAAAATGAAACGGTTCGGCACGGATCTGTGCTCGGTGTGTATTGTCATGAATTTTAAGAGCATTATGACATAGCATGCGTTGTTATGCTTGCGTGTGCGGGTGAATTGTTAATCTAAATTGTTATATTCAAATCATATCGCTGTGAAAGAAAAAGTTAAAATGCAAGCCGCTTTAACAAAGTCACAGCGTGCGGAACAAGTAACGCGTTTGTAAGGCATGCGGCACGTGAATTTAGTTTGGATGAAACAATTCATTTGTATATAGCAGGCAATTATAATAATGTAGGTGAACTTTGCTCAATAACGATGAAAACTGAAAGTGTTACAGTTGATGCAATACAAACAAACAAACACTAATTGCGTTTTATTTAATACCATTTTAATGTTATATAACTTTTACTTTCGCATTACCTCAAGCCGGTAGAGAGATTACTTGCGAAAGTAGAGGTTAATTTCCAACAGTTCCACGATTATCGTACCTCAAATCTAATTTTCACGATTTACGAAAGATTATCATGTATAAAAGCAGATAAATAAACACTAATTCAAACTTAATCACTTTTACGTAAATCTCACCGACGCTTCCACAAAACACACTGCCGCCATCTTTATTGTCCACCCCAAAAGTCCTTATTAATTGTCTGACATAATTTTCCATGAAAGTTATTTTTAAACGATTACAGCATAAATTATATGATATTGAATGATCATTATTAACATTGGCTTGTAGTAATATTCGTCCTTATTTTACACTTTTACTGTGGTAGTCTATAAACCGGAAGCCAAGCCAAAAGGCCAAGCCGGAAATGTCATCCGGACGTATTTAGATAATTACCTTTATTTAAGATCAAAGTCAATAGTAATGCTTATGCTAGTAAGTACATACCTGTATGTCATTTATAATGACAATATTGAAGAGGTACCGTTAGCTGTGGAGCAGTAGCGTGCATAGGTTATTTGGCCAGGGTAGGCAGATTCACATAATGAATTTGAATATTACATAATGAAAATATATTATACTACTTTCATAGGGAAGATAGATGGAGTGAAAATAGAATAGATATAAATATAAAGGGTTTCCTTTTTCTGTTTTAATTAAAGGTATTTAATCCAGACTTATTTATCGCAAGGGCATGCAATGCTTTCACGCATCTATGGAATGAACGCTACTGCTGTGGAGCTAATCCTGTGTATTTGTGACTGTTAGTAGTTAACACGTGGCTTCGGGCATTTTTTTTATCTTGACCACACCTAACGGTAAGCATTGTGCAGTCCAAAAATGACAACAACTATCAACAGTAAAAAAAACTCGATAGACGCAGTGATCATGCCGGCCTGCACAAATATGTCTTTACACTTATTTATTTATTTATTTACTTTTACAGGGTTGCCTGTGGCCCGGTACAATAACGAATTCACACAATACATACATAAAGTTACAATTAATAATGTACAGTTCCTATTAAGGCAATCACAACGTACGTCAGAGTGGCCTGTTTAATTATACTGTATCATATTACATTATACTAAATCCTACTATACTATATTATATTATATCACATCATACTATACTATATCATGTCATATGAATGGTAATTGATGTCAAGATTATTCGTTTATGCATCTCTCAACAACCCGAAGACCTTTCTCCTGAATCCCGGCATGGAGTCCGCAAACAAATCAACCAAATCTCCAAGAAGATTGTAGGCCCGAGACATTCTACATAAAGCGTTTAAAGGACATAGGACGGTGGAACCAGGCTCGCCGGAAGACCGTTCCACAGCCCAACGTGTTGGGAAAACTAAGAGTTAAAGGATTTCTTAGCCCTAGTCAATATATCAATAGTTCATATTTCTTTATACTCAAGAAATAGGAAGAAAAAGCATTTATTTGGCACATAATATAACACAGAAGCAGAGGTTAATCAAGATAGAAAACAACAAGAGCAAAAAGCTGTTATTGTGATGCGTCAAAGGGAAGTTACCTCAGCAAATGTTAGTGACCAGCTGACCCACTTAGCGATGATTTTCAGTTGACGGCCATTTGTTGTGTCAACGCGCAGCAAACGGCGAAGAAAGGAATCAGTATAGATACATAGCTCTAGAGATTATTTCACAAGGTACATATAAACTCAGATATATGTATGTTTAAACACATAAGTATCAAGATCAAACATATCACATATGACTATATTGCCCTAGTGGATAAGGAACCGGTATCCATACATACGCGGGAACGAAAATGCTCGTAAGTTCGAATCTCGACACGTATCTCCGGTTTTTTCCAGATTACGTATGAATTTAGACCCTACATGCCAACCGGTGAATGAAACCGCCGTAAGGCATGGCATGGCTTCTAATTAGAACGTCATGTGTACTAGTGCTGTGAGAACGGTGATCAACTGCGTTAATGGTCACTCTGATTAAGACCTTTAAGCTCAAAGTGAATACTGACTCTAATATAACTCTGCTCAACCCGAAAGGTATATAGTGTAACGATATATTATTAATTTTAGATGTCGTTAAATAACTACATATTCTTTAGAGTCGAAGCTGCTCCCGTCCGTAGGCTTTACCCTAGTTTCCCTACACGTGACTCCTGGGTGGTGCTAAACGAGCAGCAGCGAGGTGGTAGGGCGTCGGTGCCCGTCTGGATCGCGACCACAGTACATGGGTGTAAAGCCCGTCATAGTGACCAGTTTCGGCTTGTCGCGTTTCGGGATCAGCTTGTGTATATCCAGTAGCTCATATACCCAGAGACCTTCAGTCGTGATATATGTGGGCCGACATGACGATGGAGACTATCAATTGATTTTCATACTTTGATGGTCGCTTTCGTTTTTGGACTGCACTGTACTAACCATCAGGTACGATGGAGTCACTATGTCGAGTCAGTGTAAAAAAAAGAGACCTCCACTCGTGGCTTACATGGAAGCGGCTATATCAATTGATCCTTGTCTCTTAACAGCCAATGCTAATCTTGGTCTACACCGTACTTCCCATGAGATGGGTTGTAGTCAGATAGTTGCGGCAGTTAAAAATAAAAATCCAAAAAAGATTTACATCCACCCCTCCCAGAGAGGCAGCCTCAACAAGGCTTCTAGTTCTGGCGTCTGGACGAATTTGGTTTCCCAGGTCCAGGTGGAGCAATTATAGGGACGCATCTGGTGTTTTTAGTCAGTAGGAGTCTGACACACCGGGATCGCTGCCCTCACAGCGTCCCTGATGGTGCTATGCAGGATTTTCCCCCGGGATATCAAAATAAAAGTTGCGTGGATTCAACAAAGGCATTATTTTGTGGTAATTAGACATTTAATATATACATATATTGATTTTAAATCTGGTAACTACTTGAATGGGAGTTTCATAATCTAGATTGTACCAAATTTTATATTAATATATGTATTTAACGATCAAGTTCTGTAATATCACCAGCCCCATTGCATTTTAAAACCACTAGACGCCGTTTCGGATACCATTTATGTGGTGGACTTTCCTTATATCCGCACGAAGAGTTTCGCTTCTACATTCACCATACGAACAGCCAAGGAGCGGAATATGCGTCCAGTGAGCATATTTCCACGATCTTATGACTTGGGAGCCTTTAAGAGAAGATGGAATAGGCATTTGTTGGGCGAACGCGGTTCATCATCGGAGTCATCTTCACGTTCCATCATGTGTCACCAAGGTCATGCATCCGTCTGTAAATAGAATAAAAAGTAAAATGAGAATGATTTTTCACGCTTCCATGGAATACACACCACAGATTAGAAGTGAGATATGAAGATTTCGAATTGCTATTTGCAGTCTATAATAATCCAATAAATCGAATCGGTTCGCTGACGAAGCGATCCTAAAAATCAATAGTCGATAGACAGAGCGCCTACTGCGACCCTCTGTATCGTCGAAAAGGCCGCATTTTAAACACCATTCAAAAATAGACCATATGTAGTACGTCTAAGGTGAATTTTCCTTTAAAAGTTTTCCCACAGAGGCCCTTTTCCATTGATTGTAGCGTCGCATAATCGACGCCTAGCCTTGCGCGATATCGATTTTACGAAGGGGCTACTTTCACTGAAACGCAACTAGAGACTACACTCATCTCTTTCCCCCGTACCAGTTTTATATGAGGGTAGAAAGGGATAAGGGTGAAATGAGGCTTCGCTTCAAGTTGGGGTAGTCGGGACGTTGCTATGACAACGGGAGGGTAAGATTTCCGATATACGGTGTTACAACGCTCGATATTTTTAGGTCACATCATAAACTCAAATATGAACATAAATTAATTTAATTACAACATCTAATGGCGCAGTACTTTTTATATCTAAGTACTCATTATTTTAATTGGAATATGTATTTGTCGTTGGTATCTCCGTGAGTGTTCTGAAGAGTTATTTAACCTCGTTCCAACCTCTCCCTTCCATAAAGAAACCGCGCGCACAGGCTTACGGAGTCACAGCTACACAGTAACTCAAATCCCGGCTAGGACTAAAATGTTTTCTAGCTTTTACTTTTGTCGAGTCATTAAGCTGTGTAATGGTCTTTCGGCGAGCGTGTTTCCATTATTCTATGATATTGGACCCTTTAAACGAAGTGTGAATAGATATTTGTGCAGGCCGGTATAATCACTGCGACTATCGATTCTTTTTTCTTAACTGTCGATAGTTGCAGTAGTTTTTTGGAACGTATCACGCTTACCATGAAGCGTGGTATGCTAACTATGTTAAGTCAGGATAAAAAAATAGCTACCGTAGTAATGTTACGTGTTTTCATTTAATAGTCTAAATATTAATTCGAAAGTATATTGAGAGCGTGGAATAATCTCTCAGAAAACGTAATCTCAGCTCTAAATGTGAGCCAATTTAAAACTCACCTGGACAAGTACTATCTCAATCACAAAAAAAAAAATAGAAGAATACAGGCACTTAGCTGGGTGGAGAGGAAGTGACCGATGCTGTGCCCTTGGCCCTGGCAGAAAAGTAGGAGGAATACGCGGGGGTTTTAGTCGGTGCAAGTCCGACATACCGGGGGGCAGCCCTCACCGCCCCCGTAGATCCGTTAGGGATTTCTCCTGGGTTACCAAAAAAAGGCACTTATCAGTTGCATATAATATCAGTTGAAAATAAATAAATAAATAGCGATTACCCACCAGTTGTAGAGATTGTTCAAGCCTATATTTTATTTTTATTTTACATTATTTTACATTATACATGCCTTTTTTTTTACACTGGCTCGACATTGTGACTACAGAGTACCTGATGGTAAGTACAGTGTAGTCCAAAAACGAAAGCGACTATCAAAGGATGAAAATCCATTGATAGTCTACATCGTCATGTCGGCCCACATATACCGCGACTGAAGGTCTCTAGGTATATGAGACACTGGATATACACAAGCTGAACCTCTACCTTCTATACCTTCGATACCTTCTATTAATTGATGTAGGATAACATATTACATGATGGTATGTCGCATGTTTTTCGATAAAACACTCTGAGGTGAGAAATACATTTATTTGCGATAATTCGGAGATAATAATATCGCAATATAATCATAACATTCGAGTTTGATTGTACAAATATATTCCTGCATATTGCTTGTTTACGCGGATTTGGGCCCCGCGAGGAACACAAGCGAGGCGTACTGGCCGCTGAACGTGTTATTACTCCTATGGTCAGCTCGCCCTATGAGCCAAACTCCATGTTTCAAGCAAAATCCACCCTCTTCCATACTTTTCTTCCTGCGTTCAAACACGTATCCATCCAGTTATTCCAGACAACCAACCATAAAACTCATAAAAAAAATTATTAACGGCTTGTATTAACATATTATCACCACGCCGAATCGCTATTGGGGTTGGCAGAGAAAATGGAACGCCACTTCTTTCTATTCTTGCAAACCTTTTCCGTTTTTTAAACATTCATTATCATTAATCCCTTCAGTGAGGGAAAACATCGTTAGGAAACTCGCACGGCATCTAATAGAAATGTAATGTGGACTGGTGCCGTGAGTACGGCGATCAGCTGTGGTACAGGTTACGTATCTCTGCTCACCCCGTAAGTGGTATATTATTATTAATTAGCTTTTGCCCGCGGTTTCGCTCGTGTTAAGAAGTATTATAATTAATTAGATATAGTTTTTGTGGCTTTACTTTTGTTTAGCGTGTGTAAAAAATTAGGGCCTAATCTGTCATTAGGCTCTAAAACTATCAAGCTATTATATTATATTATAGTCGAAAATCTGAGAAGATTTATACAAACTTTCATCCCCTATTTTATCCCCTTGGGGGTGGAATTCATCAAAATCCTTTCTTAGCGGATGCCTACGTCATAACATCTACCTGCATGCCAAATTTCAGCCCGATCCGTCCGGTGGTTTAGGCTGTGCGTTGATAGATCACTATGTCAGTCAGCCAGTCAGTCACCTTTGAGTTATATATATTTAGATTTTTATAATAACATATATTTAAGATGGAGCATATAGTTTTTAGTCTATGCTATTAACTGTCGAAATGTGAGCAACGCGTTTCCATTTTCTTGCTATTTCTACTAATTTTACATGGTATTTTAAGTACGGAACCATATAAGGGTCATTTAAGCAGTTTTTAAACTACAATTATAGATAGCGATACGTCTATAAATGTTTCAAATGCAGTATAATAACACCCCATCAGTGTAGGAAGTTTCCCAACCACAGCCCTCCCTTAAAAAATTAATTAAAAAGGAAGCCATGTTGTTACGACTGTATGTTCACCGCAAGGCGTAGGGCTATGATTTTTACAAAGTGAAATTATGTTTATAACACATTGTTGAAATTATGGCCAATCTCGGACTTGGTGTCGTTTCAAATCACAACTTTTTTTTTCGATAGGATAATTACGTTGGTGGACGGGAAAGGCCTTCATAACTACACCGGGTTTAATATGCCGAGCACTTAGGGTTCTCAGCCAGCGAGTTTATGGGTTGGGTGGCAACGCAAGGGCAACCCTATGGGTACGGATTTTAACTTGGGCAGGCAGCCAGGGAACTGCGTCTACTTGGAGAAGAAATGCCAAAAGAAACTTAACGCTGCGTCGAAGTGAATTTATACGCATCAGTTGACTGAACTATTCTTCGCCAGAGACTTCTGTATCACAGAATGAAAGTAATGTGTGTGTGTACCTCACTGTTAGTCTGAGCGGCGACCAAATCACACAGTGTGTTGCCAGGTTTCAACCACGACTCCTTATAAGGTTAAAAAAGCATATTTATTTATAACTAGCTGCTCTGACACACTTTGTTCTATCAAAAACTAAGAAAGCGGAAAAGAAAAATTGTTTTTAAATTTTTTGTAAATGTTAAAAAATACAACTAAAAATGCTTCCCTAATATACATTTCAATAATTAATATTAAAATTAGGCATAATAAAAAATTACTATTATAAAATTCTAATTAAATAATTTAATAGTCATGGCATTATAATTCCTTTCCTTGACAAATAGGGAGCGGGTCAATGAACTCTGTAGATAGTGCGTGGCACGCGCCCCACAGGTGTTAGGTCGATACCATCGATTT
Organism: Automeris io; assembly: GCA_036320925.1. Classification (NCBI taxonomy): domain Eukaryota; kingdom Metazoa; phylum Arthropoda; class Insecta; order Lepidoptera; family Saturniidae; genus Automeris; species Automeris io. Next base: position 3,337,136 of record JAUDJH010000034.1, on the reverse strand, counting down.
TTTGAATAAAGATCGATATCTGACGTCACGCAAACATGGCCGCCGCGCAGCTGGCCACAGATAAAAAGCCATGTTATGTTAACAAAATAGGGTGCTATGGCAGGGGTTATGCATTTTTTTGGGACGCAAATGTCCCTTTTGTTAATATCATAGATGATTCGTTGTTTTTTAGTTTTTATGCATAATTTCATTGGTACTTTTTAAAATAATTTCATTTTGATCATTGAATAATAAACGCAATATATATTGTAATCCTGTTAAAAATAAAGAAAAGGTTAAATAAAAACCATGCGACATGTTTATTATCATTAGCTAACTCCATTTCAAATATTTGCATCTATGTTATTCATCATGTTTTCATAGATCCATTTTTTTCATTTAAAATTAATTAGCTAATAAGTAAGTTAAGTTAATCTTATTACTTGAGCCAATTGAATTATTTATTATTATTTTAACTAGAATATTAAGATCACTTCCTTGTCTCACTCTGATGCAGCTTTGAGTATCTAGTTCTTTTCAAGGTAGTCGCTTCCAAAACGCTAGTAGATTATCATAAGTAGTTATCCCCTGGTGGCCAACCAAGCTAAAGTCTGTACTCACAGAGGTGCCCTTGTGATGCCATGACCTGTTAAAATTCGCTGGTTGAGTACCTAAAGCGGTCATTCCTCTCGCGAAGTCATTATTACGGTCTTGACACTTGTATTTTATGATTACGATATAGGGAAATTGATCTACTACCTAAAACTAGTAAAAATATAAGAAACTTTGTCAAAGCTCGCTTTTCTAAATAAATGAACGATATTGTTTTCGGAAGCAGCAAAACTGCTTCATTTTTAAATTCATCTTTTATAATGTGTTGCAAAAAGCGAACAGAAATTAACACCACAGCTCGGCAGTGCGGGCAGGACGTGTTATAGGGGCGAGTGACGGCACAATCTTAGTAGAGACGCACTTTATCCCTATTAAATGTTACATCGACATCGATACTTTAATAAATTTACATGTTTATTTTGAGTATCGACTCATTTGATTATAGTTAAAAATAGTAATTATACTTTGGATTGCTCACATAACGTATCGAAATATAGTTAGACGATAATTTGAATTCAACAGTGTTTTTCAGGTCGTTGTGAAGGCTTGCAAAGCATTAAAAAAAGACTTAATGCTTTTTTAACCGATACGTGAAATAAATTGAAGGATGTGACATTTTTAGTTAAAAAAAATCCGGTAACAGGTAATAGAAGTTAGCTGCTATATATTTTTACATACTTGTTATGCGGGTCGTTCGTCGATCGTTGTCGGGTTGGGCCCTGAAAAGTTTGAAAACGCTGCTGCTGAAGTTTGATACAAAAATTTCAAGTATATTAGTGCAATAAAAACAGAGAAATAGAGTAGACATTTAGGAAAATAATCGTATAACTCACGTTAGAAATTCCTATCCGAAGGAGATTAGATAAACTGCGGATGTAGTTTGTAAATAATTTAACATTTATATGAAGTCGTAAAAAGCTGCATGAAAACCTGGTTGTATTACGAAAACTATCGATAAATTATTAAGGGTTAGGCTTACATCACTATATCCTTTTATACAGAGCCAGGTGTCGCACGGGGTCAGGACACAGCTACTGAACTTCTATATGTGTGTGTTTGTGTTTTTATGTGTGTGCCTACTTAAGTATATCATGTTTGTTTCATACAAATATGACCCTTTTTGTTTTGAATTTTGACTAGTTTTTGCCTGCTGGTATACCCATATGAACTAAAATTTCTCGTAGACTATAAAGAATATATTTTATAGTCTAATAGGGGAACCAATAAATTTCGCACCTGTTTTAATGTTTTTCAAATGCTCAAAGAAAAATACCATTGATCGTATTTAATTGTTTCTTTCTACCTAATGAAAGATATTTATTACATACTAGCTGTCCCGGCAGACCTTGTTCTGCCCTATTTCTATAAAACAAAGTCACATTGTTTTTTTTTAATGCTAATAGCTTCCCCGTCAGATTTATTTCTGCTAAAACTTATTGTCCTGTCGGCTGTTTTTTTGAAAATTGTTAGAAGAAACCTGGCCTTAATGCTATATGTATAAAAATTGACAAATACTGACATTAATATTTATACGCCACTCAATTGTTTTGCCTTCCCGGAACCCGTCCACTAACATTTAAACTTTATGGTATGGTGTTAAAGTTCAAATTGACTTTCAAATATTATTACGATTTTTTTGTATGAGAATATAGAAAAGTGTTGTTTTTAGACTTTTTCAGACAATTTTTATAATTTTTCTCTCCGTAATAACCTTCCTCAGACTTCATCAAACACAAAAAAAAAAAAGTCAGCCAAATCGGTTCAGCCGTTCTCGAGTTTCGCGCTTATCAACACATTTAGCGATTCATTTTTATATATAAGATTTATTTTTATGTAATTGCTTTAATAATTACTATTTTTTTATTTATATTAAGTTTTACAGCTTTGAGTTCAAGCCCTTTTAAGTCCGTCATTGGTATTTGGATATTCAATAGTAACACGGACTGACGTCGAAAACCAACGACACTAGCGACGCCCACTCCACCCTATTCCATCAAAAAAATCATCAGCCACTCCCAGTACTTTGCTATCCAAGCATCTCGCAGTCCAGACAGCAAGAACAACACATCCAGAAGACCACAACTTCTGATGGACAACAAAGAACAAGTCTCTATGAGCTTGAAGCTTGAAGGCCAGCTCCTATTTCTATTATTATTATTTTTTTACACTGGCTCGACATAGTGACTACAGAGTACCTGATGGTAAGTACAGTGCAGTCCAAAAACGTAAGCGACTATCAAAGGATGAAAGAATCCATTGATAGTCTACATCGTCATGTCGGCCCACATATACCACGACTGAAGGTCTCTAGGTATATGAGCTACTGGATATACACAAGCTGATCCCGAAACGCGACAAGCCGAAACTGGTCACTATGACGGGCTTTACACCCATGTACTGTGGTCGCGATCCAGACGGGCACCGACGCCCTACCACCTCGCTGCTGCTCGCTTAGCACCACCCAGGAGTCACGTGTAGGGAAACCGGGGTAAAGTCTACGGACGCGAGCAGCTTCGACTCCCCTATCTCCTATTTCCTATTGTTTTTGAGTTGACACTGAGAAGTGCTGGAGACCTGTAAATCAGGTATCGCTATATTTATGACAGGCACCAAGATTACTTTAAGTACCTTCTGTTTTTATTTAATATTTTAAACGGTATAGTATTGTGACCGAACAAATTACTTTGTATTTTTATTTATATGTAGTATACAATATAATGCTTTGACTAAAATATTACGTAAAATTTTTAAATGGGCTGAAATTGTTCTAGGTTTCAAGCTAGCGTCAGACTAAGACTGGCTGATCTAAATGTGATTTTTCAAATACTTTTAGTATCTATTTATCTATAATCACGCTAACTCACTTTTAGGGTTGGTAGGGAGAAAGAATGGTCAGTGGAACTTAAGGGAGTCCACTTCCCATGAATGAGCGAGGCTAGGTGTGAGTATTCTCACACGCTGCCTATTACCACGGATTTCTGAAGATGCTCAACTCCACCCCCTTTTCATAATTTGTGGAAGTCTAATATGGCCGTCTGTTTGTCGGTACCGCGGCAGATTACGTAGTTCGCTCCCACATCCGGTTTTCCGCGTCACGATAGGAACACCCAGGGGTTTTTGCTCATTAATGGTCTGACGCAACCCAGGCCGTCACCTTCAGGGCGAGAATTGATAGTCGTTGTTTCTTGAACTGCACCATGCATACAAACAGGCATGGTGTAGTCACTGTGACGAGTCAGGATAAAAAAAGTTTTATGTTGATATACTTTAAAAAATGTCTAGAGCTTATCACAATGATCTCACAACTTGTCAGAAGTGACTAAAGCCGAAAACCGTGTCAGAAGCTTCGGTCCGACATTATTTATGACTAAGCACGCCGAAAACAAGGTCAGAAGTAAAATTACCACACTACGTTTGTACTAGTTTAAAGACACCTGTATTTACTTTCCATCACGTGTGAGGTCAACCTGTTCGCCACCGTTTGGTAAAGAAAGACGAATTAACGCGGATTTTTCTCTGTGTATTGTATTAATGGAATTGACGCTCATCGCACCTGATATTAAGTAAAGTGCAGTTCAAAATACGAGTTCTGAGAAGCAATCACCTGCTAAGACCCGCCGCCATCATGCCAGCCTACATAATCTCATCACGCTTCGGTTATGGGATAGATATTTTTGCCTTACCCCTAGGATGATACCCTTTAGTACTGGCTGTGAGGTCATATGAACATATATTTTTATATTTCTAATTCAACTCTCGCTGTTTTACATACAGCAAGTAGCCGAATGAACTCCATAACGAGGGCAAAATCTTCACCAGGCTTCGGAAAAACTGCGATAGTTTAAATACATTTCCATCCATTGCTCCTGTCGCATTAACAAACTAATACTCCCCGTAATAAAACATACAATGTACGTTTCTTATACACTTATAATTTCAGTAAGTTTCTGGGTAGGTTAGGGGTGCATTGTGTACAGCAAAACTCATACCGCCTGAGCTAGTTCGTTGAGATCTAAAACAGACTTTATGCCTAGGGCGTGGAAGTTCACTTTTCATGGGAAGGAGCCTCGGTTGTCAGCTAGGGTGAAAATATAAGGGTGTCCGAGGATAACCAGAGGGGAGGGAGGTAGGGTGCGCCGCGCATGCGTGGAATAATTAGAGATGGTGATTTTTATTTAAATAAATCGATTATTAAATCGATTCAAATTGCTATCTGATTAATTTATTCACAAAAACATCGAGTCCTAACGAAACAATATGTCAAAAATAGTTTTTTTTCGATTCTGTAGTTATAAAATAAATATAGAAACATTTAATAGAAAAGAAGAGAGGCATTATAATAATCCATCTCTTATGGAATTCATACTACCATAATGAAGTATTAAGTATACAAGATAATAAGTGAAAAACTGTTGTTTATTTCCGTGTATTCGAGTAGATACAAAATAAATAATTAAAACATAATAATTTAATGGATTTAATCAAAACACTGGATGTTGTAGCTTAGTGGATAAGAGACTGGTATTTCAGTAACTCGAGTAGTGGTTCGAATAATAGCACGTACATTCAGGTTTTTCTAGATCGAATACGGATTAGAAACTACATGCTGATCGGTGAAGGTTAACAATGTGAAGAAATTCTCATGTTATCTAATAGACACGTCATGTGTACTAGCGCTGTGAGAACGGCGATCAGCTGCGCTACTGGTTACGGTGGGCACGACATATAAGCGTAAAGTGGGCATAACTATAAATGTATCTCTGCTCACACCGAAAGCGATATAGCGTGACGATATATTATTATTATTAAGAATCAGCGAGACTCCAGGTATTATTAATAATTGTTAAAGAAGCGATTGAGCGATGTAAACATAGAGAGATGTGGTGCATGTTTTATCCTATGGCCTAGCCCAATAGGGATTCGGCGTGATAGATAGAAATATTAAAAAATCGAATGAGAATTTTCTAGGGTGAAATATCGATTTACTGTATCGATCCTGTACTAAATATCGATGCAAAATGTAGACTTTATTGGCCCAAAAATCGATTTTTAGATTAATCGATATGAAATCGCAATCCCTAGCTTGGATCAGTCGCCCGCGCGACCCCGCTGCCGCCGGCCGCGTGCCATGGACGACATAAGAGCGCGGGATCGCGCCCCGCTTACAGTCATCGTCGCTCCAAGCAACGCGTCACCCCCCCGGCTGTCCCCTGACTTGCTGCCCGACGGCGACGCGGCCTTTCACCCCCTATCAGCGGTCAACGGACGCCTAACACCCCCTGGGCTCGAACCCGCGTCGTACGCAACCCTTACGCCCTTACTCCCGCTTCCCCCTATAAGCACAGTCTCGGATAAGTTCGCGTACCATGCTGGAGGGACTTTCACAGTCATACAGCAACAGCAGACCTATGCTTCTCTCTCCCCGACGGCTTACAATGAGCCCTTGTCCCCCCAATCAGCTTACAGCAGGAGAAGCGTGTCCCCGAACTCATTTGAGAGGAGATCCCCGACGCCGCCGCTGCCCAGTCCAGGATTGGACTTGAACGCAGCCCTGCTAGCAAGGGAGGAGCAGCAGCAAACTCAGGTGGACATCGAGGAGATAAACACCAAGGAGCTGGCGCAAAGGATAAGTGGAGAATTGAAGAGGTACTCGATACCACAAGCGATATTCGCTCAGAGAGTGCTGTGTCGATCACAAGGGACGCTCAGCGATCTCCTGAGGAACCCGAAGCCGTGGTCGAAGTTAAAATCAGGGCGGGAGACCTTCAGAAGGATGTGGAAGTGGCTACAGGAGCCAGAGTTTCAAAGGATGTCAGCGCTGCGGCTAGCGGGTACGTAATATACACACACGCTTAACCATTTCACTGTGACAGGTTAAATACTGGCAAAAATTTATTGTCACATAATATAACTTATATAAAAGTCTAAGGTTGAGATATATAGACGCTACTCTGACATTGCTTAGACTTTGCTAAAACAAACTAATGATAATATTGAAATTAAACGTACGCTTACGTGCGTTTGTTGTGGTAGGGCGATTGCCGGAACTGGGTCATGACCACAGTACACAAATGTAAAGACCGACATGGTGACTCGCTTTGGCCTGTCGCGTTTCGGGATCAGCTTGCGTATATCCAGTAGCTCATATACCTAGAGACCTTCAGTCGTGGTATATGTGGGCCGACATGACGACGGAGATTGTTAATAGATTTTCATCCTTTGATAGTCGCTGCAGTTTTATGACTTCATTGTACTACATCAGGAGCACTGTCATCAAATTATCGAGCCAGTGTAAAAAAACAATTCATAATACTGCCCAAAACTTCTTTCTAAATACACTTTCAAAAAATTATACAAATTGCTGCGTACTCCTGTTAAACTTCTCCAAGCCCCCTTCAGATGGTCCTTGGCTCTTGTTCAGCTATTCCTCGCCTCAGTTAGTTATATAATCAGCTCTGTGTTGATACTGACATCAATTTTGATTCTGTAGCTAAGCCGGTCAGAACGTTTTTTGATTTAAGTTGATCATCCAAGTTTTGTTTTCTATTGGTGTTTTTGGCTTTTTGAACGCAGACTGCAGTAACCTATACTTGGGATAATATTTAAGCGTTTTATATTAAACTAGCAGAACCAGCAAACGTTGTTTTGCTATATAAAGTTTTTTAATATCTTCTAAGATGTTCATTGAAATTAAGTGATGTCAAAGACAATTTTGTTCACAATTAAATAATCTTAATCAACAACATATTTATTTGGATAAAGATTAATATTATTACGTTGATACAACTCTTAACAAATAATGCATTAATTTCGACCAAATTTGATTACCATATAAACGGTTCTAGTGACTTAATCTTAAAAGATAGACATATACTGTCAAGAACATTTTTTTAGATCATTTCAAGTGGAATAATTCTTTCTTACATATATTTTTGGTATCTTGAACCGTTTTTGCAGCGCACGCAATGGAAGCCCTCAAGGATGAATAATTGTCCCCGTTTTTTTCACATTTTCCATTATTTCTTCGCTCCTAATAATTGCATCGTGATGTTATATAGCCTAAAGCCTACCTCGATAAATGGTCTATTCAACACAAAAAGAATTTTTCGATTCAAACCAGTAGTTCCTGAGATTAGCGCGTTCAAACAAACAAACAAACAAACTCTTCAGCTTTATAATATTAGTATAGATTTAATACCGTTATTTTCATGTTTTTTTTATATATGTTACTCTGTTGTTTGTATTCAATGTAATAAAATGATGTCATAGTATATGACAGGTTACCAATTTTGGAAACTTTGTTATAATCAAATTGCTGTTATACATTCAGTTTTTTTTTCAAAAATGAACTTATTTCTAAACAAAATGTTAATGATTCAAAGAAGCATCTTTGAAACCCAACCTTATTTCTTTCTCAAATGGTAGTTTGTTTTTTATATTCGCAATATTTTATTATTGAGTATTACCACTGTTTAATAAGCCTTTGCTTAAATTAAAAGCTATCTTATCATTATTAGTTAAGACCGAACGTTTCGTTTTCAGTTACCTTCAGCCAAAAACGCTACACTTACTCAAATTTTCAAATGTTACGAATTTTGAGCTACAACTTAAGGTTTCTAGCAAACGTCAAACTAAGACTAGTTGATCTGATTGTGATTATCCAATATACATAGATGGGCAAAATGTAATCAGATCAATAAAAATGATTAACGATTACATTTTACGTTTTTCACCATTAATATGACTGCATTTTGCTCGTTTGTGTTTTAAACACTACAAAATCCCAGATTGTATACACATTTATCATTTCTTAATGTTTTAAATGGATTTAATCATGATTACAGAGCAAGAAAATTAAAATTACGACTACATTTTGTAATCGTTCATCATTGATCAGGTTACATTTTCCCCATCACTGTCCAATAATAGGTCGACATTAGGCTGAGAGCAAAGTCGATTAATCGGATGTAGACACAGCCTTTAGCCCAAGGAGAAGGCTATAAAATCGTATAATAAATAATTCAGTTCAATATTGACTAAAAGTGAATGATATAATTATTTGTAAATCATTTATATATAAAATTTATTTTGTGATATATAAACAACGTCTGTAAATTATTAAAATTATTCACAACTTGCCAAAAAGTGTTTTACCTCAGTTTAAGCCGCGGTCAGACATTATCGGAGGGTTTTAGCAACAACCTTGGATTTTTCCATACGTTACGCCGTATCGCTTCCATTGTAAACAGGAATACATTACCGATAGTTCCAGGCAAGTTCATAAATCAATTTATTTTCATTATTTAGGTAAGCTTAGAGTTTTTGCTTATTATGAAAATTGTATACATTTAATAAATCAGATAAGTACCCACTGTTTAACATCAATATTATTCCTTTACCAAAAATGACCACTGAGATAATGGAATACTGTTCGCTATTCTGAGACGGTTCTGCTCAGTACTTACTCGGCGCCCTGGTTAGGTTACAGGAGTTAGGAGGGCTGGCCGTGTTGTGAATGATCCTGACGTGACTAAGCATCTTGATCCGCTCCAGTTGCGCAGAGATGTTGCCTCACTGAGCGTTTTCTATCGTCTGTATCATGGCGAGTGTTCTGAAGAGTTGTTTAACCTTGTTCCACCCTCTCCCTTCGTAAACAGAACGCGGATTTACGGAGTCACAGCTATACGGTAACTCACATCCCGGCTAGGAAGTTTTCTAACTCTTACTTTTGCTTGTCGTTTACCTGTGAAATGGTCTTTCGGTGAGCATTTTTTTTTTTACACTGGCTCGACATAGTGACTACAGAGTACCTGATGGTAAGTACAGTGCAGTCCAAAAACGAAAGCGACCATCAAAGGATGAAGGTCTCTAGGTATATGAGCTACTGGATATGCACAAGCTGATCCCGAAACGCGTCAAGCCGAAACTGGTCACTATGACGGGCTTTACACCCATGCACTGTGGTCGCGATACCACCTCGCTGCTGCTCGTTTAGCACCACCCAGGAGTCGCGTGTAGGGAAACTAGGGTAAAGCCTGCGGACGCGAGCAGCTTCGACTCCCATCGTCCTATGATATGAGGTAGCTTAGGCGTAGCGGGAAGATATATTTGTGTAGGCCGGCATGAACGTTGCGACTATCGGTTGTTCTTTCTTTACTGTTGACTGTCGTTGTTTTTTTGGACTGCACCGTGACTTACCATCGAACGTGGTCCAGTTACTAAGCCTAGCCATTATAAAAAAACACCTATCAAACACAAGATTTAGAGCTATAGAATAGATAAGATTATTATAATAAATTTAACCTGCTGAATGACTAATTAAAAAACCAGCTAAGTCCGAGTTGCACTTGTGCAAATGTATATAGAGGGGTAAAAGGCTATTTGATTTAAACGACATTTTTTGGTGATACAGTAATATTCGGAATCAGCGTTTTTTACCGATTCCAAATATATATATATATATATATATATATATATGTGTAGTTTTGGGGATCTTCAGATCAAATAAAAACCAAAATAAACCTTGAAAACTTGTTTATTTCACTTTCTAAATTAATTTTTCGTCTTAAAATTACAGAGCACTCGCATCGAAAAAAAACCGTTTATCCTCTCTCTCTTTCTATCTTTCTGTCTTTCACTGCCATACGTTCCGATCTACGCATTTACTACTTCATACATAATAATATTTCACACAATAACATCCATCCTACATATATGTATGTATATTACTATATCACCAAAAATTGTCGCTTAAATCAAATAGCCTTTCACCCCTCGATATGTAAACACAGTTCTTCCATCACGACAATCAAATCTCGCCAATTATTGCCGCGTATGTTTTAAATATCTTCTAAAATCTGTCCTCAAAACGTATAGGAATAATAGAAACTACGGAAGCACCAACAAGTGCTCTAACGAAAATAAACTCTATTAACAAATAAACCTAACTTTGCTGTTGGAAAAATACATAGATAGGGCTTCTTGAGGATATTTAAACCAAGTTATTGAAGCAGTTAAAATATAAATATGAGTTATACAACCTTCCTCCTCATTTTGATGAATTGAGGAAGATCAACTTTTCAATTCAAAAATTTTTTTAAGGCCTCATAGATTTGTCCTATATGCTAAGCCAAATAGGTTTCAGGTGTCCGCATTCCAATGCAAGAGGCTTGTCGCTGTTTAAAGCGCCATCTATGAAGCCAAATTATTTATTTTTTATTTAATGGCTTTATCCGAAGACTGGGCCTTTGAGAAAGTTGGCCGGTTATGATATTTCAAATGTGATTAAGATATTGGTCGGTTGTCAAATTGTACCATTTGTCTTGAGATTGTCCGGTACCTAAAACAAAACAACACAAACTAACTACAACATCACAAATGTATACATAAATAAATAAACAAAGCCAAATTATGTTAATAATACTTTTATTTTCCGCGCCTGCGATATGTATAACACACGTTTTTGTGATATCGATATTCTGTCTTGTACATTTGGCTCCATTAGAAGAATACTGAAAAATAAAGACATTTTAAAGTTTTTTTTTTACTTTGATGTATTTGTTTTTATATATATAAATAGTTAGTTTTATTTTATTGTTTTGCGTCCTCTTGCTTGATTTTTGTGGAAATATTCCTGACTTATGTGTATTTTTTATTGTTTATATATTGCTGTATCATTCCCGAAAATATAAAAAATAAAACAGGTTTCGGTTTATGAAATGTAAATAAGTTCATAATCGGAAAGTTTTTTAAATAATTTAATTACAAATATTATGGTCTTCTGATTTTTCTCTGGTCTTGCAGTGGTTAAGATATTTTGTGTGATCAAATCTTATCATTCTAAGTCAACAGGAAGTACCCTATAGATTTTGGTTGCCTCGCAAAAAGGGCATGAAATAGACAGATGTAGTTTTGATTGCGTTGGTTTAGAAATATGATAGAAAAACGAAAGCGACTATCAAAGAACGAAATTATATTGAGTCTCCGTCATCTTGACGGCTTATATATACCACGACTGAATGTCTCTAGACATACTTATGGTCTACTCACTATCTATTTATTTATTTCTGTCCTTAACATTATTTATTTCCTAATTCTTTATTCTATACTAACCTATAACTAACAACTATTTTAAATAACATTATTATATCTTCAATTATTTATTTAAGTAATTTAATCAACACATTTCATACTGACACACATGATATTTATTTCTAATATCGTGTAGTGCGATGGAAACTCGCATTGGGCTCTAAGGTTGAGAGTAGTGATGAAAATGCCCGAAATTTTCCCAAAGTGCCCAAAACTTCTGAGAACATTTCGTAAATTCCCGAGAATATTCCCAAGGAAAATTTTTGAGCACTTTGGGAAAATTCCCGGGTATTTTCATCACTAGTTGAGAGCCACAGTGCACCGGCGCGCGCGGGGGGATTGCGCTGGGGCACGCGACGCGAACGCTTCACCGGCCGCGCGCCCGGCAGAGTAGTCTCGATATCATACCCAATACGTTTCCACGCATCACTCATTCGTTATTTTATAGTATTCACATTGTTTTTATTTTCGTGTTCTTATTCATATTGTTGTGCTTCATCATTTCCACTGGACTCTGTACGGTGATTCATTAAACGCCTACCTACTTGATGTTTGGACTTCTTCATCATCTCATCTATCACGTTATCCTGCGCTTTAGCCTAAGGTAGGTCTCCTTTCTACCATCATACCTACCATGCTAAATACTCAATTCGATTTCGAATCACGACAGGCTATAGCGAGTCACTATGAATTTGTTATGTATTTCCACTTTTCATCTTCAAGCTTTCTTGAGAAAAACTGTCTTGACAAATAGAGAGACAAATGAACGTATAATTTTTAAAATAAGGTATATTAACATCAGTGACATTCATAGGATATTTGGTCAGGGTAGGCAGATTCACATAATGAATTTGAATATTATATAATGATAATAAATATTACATTACCTTCATAGGGAAGACAGATGGCATGTAAATAGAATAGATGTGAATATAAAGGGTTCCTTTTTTTGTTTAAATTAAAGGAATTTATTCAACATTCATTTACCTTAAGGGCATGATGGCCAATTGCTTGCATACATCTATGGAATAAACGCTACTGATTAACACGTACGCTGGGCAGCGTGATTACTTTATGTTTATCACGGGGCTCAAATCGGCGTAAACAAGCAATATGCAGGAATATAAATAATGTAACTCGGATGTTACGATTGTATTGCGATATTATTATCTTCGACTTATCGCAAAGAATTTTGTTCCTCACCTCAAATGTGTGCAGAGTGTTTTATCGAGAAATACAGAACAAAGTATATTGTAATATGTCATCATTATACTATACACTTAAAAAGGTATTTATAATGAAAATCTTTTTAGTATTTTGATGTTGTACATCCTATAAGTGCTTATTTCATTAAATTCCTTTTAAAAATCCAATTAACTTCAACAAGAAGATCATCGGCAACGAACGTGCTAATAAAAATATATTATAAATATTGACTGTACGAATGTAAACTACTTGTTTGACTGTACAGGCTTCCATTTTGAACATTCGCAGCATGTGACTGATTATCTATGAGTTTTAGTACTTTCCTGCCGCTTTAAGGGTGCCATTAGATATTACATTTTGTTGTCAGAGTAAAAAAAGTCACTATGACTTGATGATAACATAGTTATGATGACGGAGATTGTAGTGATTCTACCTGCGACGCTGAAAGTCTTGGGTTCGACTCCCGATACCAGCAAATCTTTCTGTAATGAGCAGATTCAGTTCAAAGAGTTTATTCTCATGTAACAAATCACTTACGTAAGAGTTTTGTTGTTTTAAAACCTGTTTGGAACTGTGAACTCGTAGCAAGAGCTCCCTTGGCATACACAGAACTATATAGGTCCCATTTTCGCCATATTTATATGTTTTGTATTTTCTTTTATTTTTGTGTGTTGTTTATATTGCTGCATTTAAATTTCTGATTTTTTGTTGATTTGTGGCGAAATAAATACATTTTCATTTCATTTTTATATTTGTTGGTATTATGGTACAAAGCTCCAACATCCATAGTGGCGAGTATAACAAATATACCCCGGGCATGTTATTTCAATTTTTTATCTTGATTCCACACAGTGACTACACCACGATGCTTGATGGGATGGTGCAGACCAAAAAAACGCCGACTGTCAACAGTAAAAAAAAACTATCGATAGTAGCAGCGATCATACCGCCTTGCGCAAATATCCCTTCACATTAGGATTAAAGGGAGGGACCCTAGGGCTTAGGACGGTGGGGATACGTTTGCCTGAAGACCATTCCACAGCTTACCGACACGGGAAATGTAAGAGTTAGAGAACTTCTTTGTACTAGCCGGGATATAAGCAGAGATGGGCAAAATGTAATCTGATTAATGATGAACGATTACAAAATGTACTCGTAATTTAAATTTTCTTGCTTTGTAATCATGATTAAATCCATTTAAAGCAATAATAAATCATAAATGCGTATGCAATCAGGGATTTTGTAGTGTTTAAAACATAGATGAGCAAAATGCAGTAATATTAATGGTAAAAAACGTAAAATGTAATCGTTATTTTTTTTTTACACTGGCTCGACATAGTGACTACAGAGTACCTGATGGTAAGTACAGTGTAGTCCAAAAACGAAAGCGACTATCAAAGGATGAAAATCCATTGATAGTCTACATCGTCATGTCGGCCCTCGTATACCACGACTGAAGGTCTCTAGGTATATGAGCTACTGGATATACACGAGCTGATCCCGAAGCGCGACAAGCCGAAACTGGTCACTATGACGGGCTTTACACCCATGTACTGTGGTCGCGATCCAGACGGGCACCGACGCCCTACCACCTCGCTGCTGCTCGTTTAGCACCACCCAGGAGTTACGTGTAGGGGAACTAGGGTAAAGCCAACGAACGCGTTAATTATTTTTATTAATCTGATTACATTTTGCCCATCTATGGATATAAGTTATCGTGTAGCTGTGACTCCGTAAACCCGCGCGCGTGTTTCTGTTATGGAAGGCTGGAACAAGGTTAAATAATTCTTCAAAACACTAGCCTTGATGCAGACGGTAGAAAACACTTAGTGAGGCAACATCTCTACAGAACTAGAGGGGTTCAAAATGTAGCGCCAAACCTGCGCTTCATACAATGAGAACAGTTGATCCGGCATGAAATGAAATATAACTTTATTCAAATTTTATTATTTTATTTTTTTTCTATACCCTTCTTTAAAACTAATCTTGGACAGTTTTCTACCATGCCAAGGATCTGCAGGCAGAACAACGCACTCTCGCGACTCGGTGACTTGGACCTGACTGTTTCTCTTTCAAAATTTTGATCAGCGTGTAGAAAGTGACTATATTTTTAATTTTTTTTTTTTTGTGTTACTTTTGTGTTACTTGGAATCAGTCACAGTTTCGTTTAAAGTTGTTACTTATACATTCTACAATATTATCCTTTTGTGTTGTGTCTATATATGTATGTATATGTTTTGTCTTTTTTTGGAATTTTATTATTATTCTTTAATGTAAACTAGCTTTATATATTAATCACTGTGCATGCTGTGGTGCCCTATAATTGTGGGGGCATTTATATGTTCTATTTAAGTACCATGATCCTTTTGTTTTCTTGTCTAATGTTACCCATGTTGGGCACCCTATTATGTAAAATAAAATAAAATAAAATAAATAGGCCTGCTTCCAAGCACTTTAGAATCGTCAAAAAAAAAGTAAAGTGAATCTACCGAGAAGAGCCGGCAAGAAACTCTGGTAGTTGCTCCTTTTAACATACTGAGGTACAATAACAGGTATCATTTATAAAGGAAAGCCCCTTTGAATGAAAATTGATTGAATGAAAAACCGTCGCATTATGTTATGTAATTATAATTATAAATTAAGTTAAAATAAACGATATATTTAACGTCATTTTTTTTTACAAAAGGCGCTGTTTTTCGTTGCGACGAAATTCAAGAGTGGTGGGCGTTTTTTTTTTTGAAGCGGACTAACTACTGAGTGCCGTGAAAGGCATTTACAGTTTAACCGGGCTTAGGGGGCGAGCACAGAAGGTGCTCAGCCAGCGAGTTTATGGGTTGGGTGGCAACGCAAGGGCACCCCTGTGGGTACGAACCTCGACTTGGACCGCCAGCCAAATAAAGTACTAACCCTACGGGTGATCTGCCAGCGTTTCGGAAGTGACTACCTTGAGAAGAAACGCCGAAAGAAACTCAAGGCTGCGTCGGAGTAGAACTGCGCCTCGGTGCGAAAACGCACCGGTTAGCAGCAGTTGACTGAACTATCCTTCTTCGGCGCCGCCGGCGACGCCGGTATCGTGGAATGAAGTTGTGGGCGTGTCCAAAAGTCCTATTTGTATGGCGCAGGGCTCTGCATAATTTACATCGCTTACTAAAAGCGGAGCTGCGTTTGCGTAATTAATTTGCATTGCTGCAAATGCTGACTCGTCTTACCGGAGCGAATTAATGCGTAAAAATGGAATATATTATAGTAATATCAATGTTTTCCTTCTTATATTTAACGATTAGTAATATATAAAAAAATAATTATAAGGTATGCATTACTTTCTTGCGTATATGAGATGAACGCCACTGCTAGATCCTTATTTTTACTGATTCTGAAGCAGTGCGTTACCGCCTTTAGGGTTAAACCAGCAGTCGATAAGTTTACAAACACCGTGCGGACCGCGTCAGCTGCTCGCTTCGATCACCGACAATCGATATCTCGGGTCAGCGCTCTCTGCGGTACGTCACTACGCGACCTGACGAGCCCTCTGGCGTACGTTTCACTTCAATTTGCATTTACATCACGCTTTAACTCTATCGGGGTGTACAGAATACTGATTACATAGAGATCTATAGCGAGAGAGGTACTTGACTATATGATTAATATGTCAGATTGTATTACACGACGTTTCAAACATCATGCTCCTCATTATCTTCAGGCCACAGCTAGACAGAGATCTATTCTGATAAATTGACGAGATAATTGGACACTCCAGAATCCGTTTTCTCCGAAGATCATTGGTTCTTCAGCATCTGTGATTAACCCACTGCAACAGCAGCGTTCTATTCCTGACCTTCTTCTTAATTCTCTGATGTGGACATCAAGGTATCTTCTTTGGATATTGGATCATTCATTTTGACTGGGGCCGTGACGGACTATCGGTTTTTGTGTTAAGTCTTTATTTCCACGCGGAACACATTTTAGGTTGACATTTATAGACGCTATTTCGACTTTGCTTAACAAAATTTTCAATAAATAAATTCGTTTTGTCAAAAACCTGAATATGTAATAGGAACTTGAGTATAACCATATTATACACAGAACCAAGTCCACGTGGAATAAATCGGCGACTTATCCAAATCCTTTGACGTTCATTGAGTAATATAAATTGTAATATTTTAGTAAAGTCTAAGCAAACATAAAGTTTTTTTTTATTCTATTTATTTAAGGGACTTTTACGTGTGTACGTATGTCAGTCCCATCGTACCCTAATACAAAAATACCTAACATATTACATATGGTGCCATTGATCTGAAAAAGCCAGACGCCTCATCAGATAATAGTTCTGTTAAGATTTTGTTAAACATCCCGATGTCAAGTCTGTTCAGAGCAAAGGCACTCACAAACGCCTCCCTTACAGGTTCAGATCGGACACATTCCATCAACAAATGAAACATAAAGTTATGTCTATAATTCTCAGCCTTAGTAGCTATATGGATAATTATTCGGTCTGATTTTTGTGTATGTGGAATTCGAATTTACAATAAAGAAGTAATACAATAAGCAAAGAAGTAAGTAAAGAATAACAAAGAAAGGTAAATGAAGTAAAGAAGGAGGAGTTAGTGAGAATTTTACAGCGCAACATCATTTATAAAATTGAAAATGAATGAATACAGTCACAGCCCATAACAGTGGGAACCGTTATTTATTTATTAGAACACTTATGTAGTCTACATTAACACATAACATAAATATATAACACATTAACAAGATACATGACAACTGCAACTATATTTAAAAGTGTAGACAACTTGTACGGAAGAAAATAAAAATACGAGCAACATTAAAAAGATAACACGAAATGTAATTTGCAAAACAAAAACAAAAGGGAAGAAAAGGAATACAAATCAACAACCAATTCCACAGTTCTCGCGAATAACATCCTTTTTTTAAGTTTAAAAATGTTATCGCTTAATATATCGATATCACTAGACCGCAACATAGAAATAGAGCCTTGTTATTCTGCATAAAAACATATAGTTCAAGTTTTGAGAGATTATTTAATTGAAAGATATTGTTATCATACCGTCTCACCGTTGGATATAATTTTAGATATTGCATGGGTTGATTTGAAGAGGCGACAAATCGTTATTAGTTTTCTACCCACTTAGGGATGGGTTCTAATACCTAATTGCTGCTTATTTATACCCATTTGAGGCTTTCGTATACTCAATGTACACGAATCGTTGGTACCTATGTGAGTAGTCCTATTCCTCTAAAAGTTGTAGGTAGGATATCAAATATGCTCAAGAAATCTATACTAATCTATACTAATATTATAAAGCTGAAGAGTTTGTTTGTTTGTTTGTTTGTTTGTTTGTTTGTTTGTTTGAACGCGCTAATCTCAGGAACTACTGGTTCGAATTGAAAAATTCTTTTTAAGTTGAATAGACCATTTATCGAGGAAGGCTATAGGCTATATAACATCACGATGCAATTATTAGAAGCGAAGAAATAATGGAAAATGTGAAAAAAACGGGCAAAATTTTTCATCCTTGAGGGCTTCCATTGCGTGCGCTGCAAAAACGGTTCAAGATACCAAAAATATATGTAAGAAAGAATTATTCCTCTTGAAATGATCTAAAAAAATGTCCGCGACAGTATATGTTTATCTTTTAAGATTAAGTCACTAGAACCGTTTTTATGGTAAACAAATTTGGTCGAAATTAATGCATTATTTGTTAAGAGTTGTATCAACGTAATAATATTAATCTTTATCCTAATAAATGTATTGTTGATTAAGAATATTTAATTGTGAACAAAATTGTCTTTGACATCACTTAATTTCAATGAACATCTTAGAAGATATTACAAAACCTTACATAGCAAAACAACGTTTGCCGGATCAGCTAGTAATATTATAAAGCTGAAGAGTTTGTTTGTTTGTTTGTTTGTTTGAACGCGCTAATCTCAGGAACTACTGGTTCGAATTGAAAAATTCTTTTTGTGTTGAATAGACTATTTATCGAGGAAGGCTTTAGGTTATATAACATCACGATGCAACTATTAGGAGCGAAGAAATAATGGAAAATGTGAAAAAAACGGGGAAAATTATCCATCCTTGAAGGCCTCCATTGCGTGCGCTGCGAAAACGGTTCAAGATACCAAAAATATATGTATGAAAGAATTATTCCTCTTGAAATGATCTAAAAAAATGTCCACAACAGTATATGTCTATCTTTTAAGATTAACTCACTAGAACCGTTTTTATAGTAATAAAATTGTTCGAAATTAATGCATTATTTGTTAAGAGTTGAATCAACGTAATAATATTAGTCTTTATCCAAATAAATGTGTTGCTGATTAAGAGTATTTAATTGTGAACAAAATTGTCTTTGACATCACTTAATTTCAATGAACATCTTAGAAGATATTACAATAGCTTATATAGCAAAACAACGTTTGTCGGATCAGCTAGTTCTATGATAAACCTTATTTTAGTGACCTGTTAAAAATCCTGCAAGGGCGGCGGCCCCTACTAGATTTGTACTAGGAGTCAGTATTCCTCCTACAACTCAGCGAGTTGCATTGCAACCCTACCTGCATTTAGACTTGGTATAATTAGTCAACCTCCAATGCAGGTTAGGTACAATTGTACCTAGCTTTCTTGTAATTGACTTTCATTAAACTTCAGTCTATTAATAGATACAACTTCTACAGTTTCGCTAAGCGACTTAAATGATTCAGCTTAATTCAAAACGACGATTTTATCAGAACGCGAAAGTGCGGCGAACATTGCTTCAGCGGCACATGGTTTTCCCCCTCTGACGTCAGGGCCGCCCGCCACCACAATATCGATTCACCCACCCTCCGCCGGTTTCGCAGACTGAGCTGTACGGAGGTACTCACGAGGGCTTCTTGGATTTTTACCTTTCAGACCTACTTTTATATCTGTTTCAATAGGTATTTGACTATGTCTATTTTAACTGGTTTCTCAAGATTTGATTATGTCTTCGTATTTTTTGTTATTACAATCCAAGTTTTAGATTAATTGCAACAATTACTATGATTCTGAACTGTAAAAACATAAGTTATATTTGTTTCAGGGTACACCGAATTACATAAAATACAATTAGTATTTAGTTTATCAATTCTTGTTTTTACTCTATCGATCACCGTTCGTTCTGAAGACTTAGCATTTTTTAATAACATACATTTTTTAATAACATAAAGTTTACTCATTGTGATTTAAATAACATTGACCCTATTATTCAGCTGAACTACCATATCTTCTTTGCTTGATAATTAATTATTGATTGTTATTAAATCGATAAAAAGTATTTTATGTAAAATATAGACAGTTTGTATATGTCTACTGAACCTAAAAAAGTTTAATTTATAGCTACCCTCTTAATCATACCTTATCTAGTTCACGGTACAGTAGAATTTTCGGTGATAACACTTTTGACGTCAAATAATGACATGTCTCTACGAACTTTTACGTTTGTTAATAGATTAGATTCGTCGAAAACCTGACCGTAGCATTTTATCATGTTAAAATTGTAAATGTCCCATATTGTTTCGTCAAAAGTATCCAGTACTGAGGATTCCTAAAATATTGTCCTGAGCATTAGCAAACACGTTGAAACTTACTGGTCTATGGATTCCCAACTATCTGTCTCCTGAAATAAATTCACTGTTGACTCGTGAAAGATAAAACACAAGCTCGTTATTTATTTTGATTTAAACAAATTTAGTTTAGCGATCTCTAAATCTTTCATCACTTTCATCTACCTTGAATTTAATCTAATTCTTGACATATGCCTTTCTTATAATCCTATAAGAATATGAATTCATCTTAAACGGAAACCACATGGCACATGAATCTCAATATTTTCTATACGCGTTTTTATTATCACTTTTCGAAAATCCAAATAAATAGTAATTTATGTGGTGAACAGAATTTGTATTTTCTATTAAAGGTTAGATTAATAAACCAATGATAGTTATTCCATGTAATCCATGTTCGACGCTTACTCCTTAACATTAAAAGTGTTATTTGTATTCATTTTCTGTGTTAATTCATTTTAAATATTTTCATTAACGAATAAATACCGTACCAATTATACTGTAAAGTAGAATTTACTCAATTCTAATTTTACAGATACCCCAAATCAGCAAACGATAAAAGGCGACAATGTAAACAACATGCCTCACCAGTCGTACTGCCAGCCAAGGGAGTACCAGGCTGCTGCGCCTGCAGTCCAAGCCTCCACAATGTACCCACCTGGGCCTTCGCCCCTCTGGGAAACGCCATACGAACCAGCCGGGGATGTTTCTTGCTTGTGAGTCCTCCCCAATCTTGACTTAAATCCTGAATCCCATCTAACTCTTTGATTTCCTTATTCCTCATTTCTTATGTTAGTTCTTGTTGTGTTGATTGGTTAATTATGTAATTCATCTTCTTTAACTGCAGTTACTGCAGCAATTAAATCGATATTAGTTATTTATCCCGCTTTAATTGGAAATGGGTTTTGCAAATGTCCCTATTTTATAGATTTCGCCATGATAAATCTATTAATTGCTTAGTTATTCTTTTATTGGTTTTTATATTCCCAACCATCCAAAAACCCTTATTCCTGGCTGCGTAGCAGTGGATTTGGTTTATAATAGGTGTATTTTGTAAATAGCTTGTCACAAAGGTAAAGAATATTTTAATATTTATGTAGAAATACTATATCTAAGTGTTATTCGGTCTGATTTTATTAATAAAAGTTCTTTTGTGACAAGATGCCTAATTTTAGCTAAGAAAGGAATTGTATGAATTTATTTTTCTGTCAATCTATTTAAAGCAAATGTGTAAAATGTATAGATTTGCTCATATATCTATTAGATGTTGTTTTTTTGTATAGACAGTATCCTTTCCAAAGCTTTAGTTTTAGCATTTTCAGCTTTAAAACTGTGGCAACGATGCTGTCTAGAATATGGTGGTTGTTATTTTAGATATTGTTTAAGAATTCCTTCTATAGCCGTAGGTAAGTGTGTTTTGTTAGCTTCGAAAAGCTAAGATGAATGTTAGACTGCTAACGCTGCCCTGCTCCCTTCCTTTTTATTTATCCCCTACGCCCGGGCTGCAATAGTTTTATTTGACCTATGATTTTTAGGTGCCTGCGAGACACAACCCTTTTTTAATGTTGTTTACATTGTCGCCAGGTATGCGTTTTCAAATAATATGTTTCGTGTTTTAGATTGTTTGAGACATTTTGGATCTTCCTTACTTGTTAAATTTTCGTTAATATTTGGAGATACAGTTACCTAAACTTTTGTATTTATTTTTAAAATTTCTCGATCAATATCTATAAAAAATTAGCTTTGTCTAATTCATTATATTTTACCTTACCATTTGCTTTGGAAAATATAAACGTAGTAGCAAAGAAATTTGAAAACTCTCTAATACAGTTAATCTGATTTGCTAGTTAGAATAAATTAAAGAATTTTTGGACAATGTTCATATAGCATTAAAAATATATTTTAAAAAAGTTTTTGTGACGTGTGGACTAAAATTATTAATAGCAATTACTACGTTTTGTCTTATCAAATTTAAAACATCTTTAATTTCAATTCTTTAAATTCCAAAATGTCTAATAATTAAAGAGAGACATTTAAAATTGACTAATTGCAATCGTTGTATCCCTATCTTGGGTGCCATGATGAGACCAACATTTTTTATATTCAATTTTTTTTATGTTAAAATTTACATAGCCACTACTTTACTAGCCAAGAAAGTTTCAAGATTTGATCTTGGCTATGTGAGGTTAAATTTATAATTAAAAAAAAGTGCGTGTAAAGGCTGCGTAGTTCTATGTTTAGAAGCATGTTTGTTGTCTTTTAGATGTACTTCGGTATTCATTTAATAGATTTTTAAAATTACTCCATTTTAAAATTCATTAATTTCTGTATTTTCTTTTGTTGCAGCAGCCCAAATACCACAGAGAGGGAGTAAGTATTATATTTTATTTTTATTTACCTTATTAATATTTAAAGATTTGACATGTAGCAACACAGAATTATTATATTTTAAATGTCAGTTATCACTGATTACATTTAATTTGATCTTCCTGCTAAATCTCTTCAATACAATACAATTAGTGATTGCAATTAAAATTGCCTTAATATATCGCTTTTCTAATTACCATCATATTAATAAATTCAATAAGTTTTATATTTTGTTCCTTTTCTCTTATTTCCTGCGAGAATTTTTCCAATATATTGTATTTCATAAATTCGCGATCAAATAAGTTAGTATTTAAGTAAATTTTCTTGCTTTTAGGCAAACATTAAAATAGAATATTTCACGTGTTGAATGATCATAAGAGATGACGATAATGAGAAGACATAGTGTCGTTCATATATTATATTTGTCTCACTTAATTTAGTTACTTGACCTGGAATCTATATTGTATTTATAAGAATTCGAATTTTGCTTTATTGCGGAACCATATCTGAACTAATATTTTTTTAAAATAATGATTCAAGAAAATTACTACATAGAACCGGATTATAAGTTCAATACAATCTTAAAATTGACATATATTATTTAAAGATAGTGGAATTGCCACCAATAACAAAGTTTCTTAAGGCTTTGATCATTTTTATCCATACAGAATTGGATTCGCTCTTGGTTGTCTTTGGACGCATTCTTCTACCATTGGCAACGTAACAATACGGTTGGCAACCTGGGGTGATGCACATTAATTGCTGTTCGATGCGCGAAGAGATAAACGACATCTTTATCACTTTTATATCATGGATATAAAGCTTTTTTCGACTGGCTTAAACGTCGATAAAACTGGTCAATCCGTAAATCATGAGGTCAGGACATGTAAGAGCTCAGATCATTTTAGGATTAGAATAACCTTTTTTTTGCCTGGGGAAAATCCTCATAGGACCGTCTCAACCACTCAGGGGGGTTGCGCGACCGAGGTGTGTCGGACTTGTACCGACTAAAAACCCCAAGGTGACTACTTCTACGCATTGGCGGGGACTGCGGGTCCTGTAATCAATTCGCCACAGCCCCGTCGCGCCGCTTCCGATGGGCACAAACTCGGAGGAAGATATCTTCCCCGATACCGCTCGTTGTATTTAGGCAGAGCACGTCACAATGCCCTGCCAACTTCTCGAGGGCCGCAAAACCAGTTGCTCAGGGCCCCCACCCTGAGCAACCACGACCCCAAAGACATCAGTCAACCGGTCGTGAATCGACCGATCGGCTGGGACTGACGGGCCAGGGCGCTTGTCGGCACCCTGGTGTCTTCTTCGCTCTGCGGCAGGATTAGAATTACCTAGTTTAACCGGTATGATATGTATGTAACTCAAGCTCAAAATTATGAATCTACCATCAATTGGAAGAGCAGAATCTATTTGCTCAATATGTCGGCAATCTGCAATTTCTGATGCCATTGTTGATGTTGATTCCAGGTTGCAAGCGCAAAGAGGATTTGAGCTCGGATACCCATCCTTCCCCGAAGAAGCCGCGTTTGGTTTTCACAGACCTTCAGCGGCGTACTCTGCAGGCTATTTTTAAGGTACATGAAATAATTACTTTACAAATATAACTATAAAATTACTTTTGACCTGTCTTTCTGGATTATCCTTCTTTTCGTAGTATTTGTAATGGGCAGAATTTCTTCTATCTGTAATTTGTACTTAGTTTGAGTTTTTGAAATCCAAATTCAGTTTGTCTATTCATCAGTAGGTAGATGATTACTTCGATATTTGCCAAACATAAAAGGATTTAAGACTTTAATAACTTTTTAGCGCTTTTTCTTGTTTGCATTATTTTTTTGTAGATAGTACAAGGTGTCTCAAAAGAAAGTTCACATTTAAATTTTTTTTTAAAAGAAAAGTTTTAGCTTTATTGAAAAAATGTTTATTTTATATTGAAATACACTGTTTGGGAATTAATTTTTTAAAAATAACATCGTCCAAATGTAAGCCGTTGCGCTCTCGGCATTCATTTAGTCGGGCACTAAAATTGCCTATGACAGCTCGGCAGGTAGTCTCCGTGATGGCTGCCATTTCATGACGGATATTTTCTTTTAATTGTGCCAGGGAAGTCGGTTTATTAGCGTAAACTTTTGATTTGACATAACCCCACAGGAAAAAATCCATAGGCGTTAAATCGGGACTCCGTGGAGGCCAATTTATGTCACCTCGCCTGGAGATTAATTTGTTCGGAAAAATTTCTCGAACTCGAGGCAGAGATCTGTTGGACGTGTGTGAAGTTGCTCCATCCTGCTGGAACCATGTTCTTTGGTTGTAACCAGGAAAGTTTTGCAGTTGGGGTACGAAAAACTCGTCTAACATCTCCACATAACGCTCTGAATTCACTGTGAGTGTGCGTCCCCTTCCATCTTCAAAAAAGTAAGGGCCGATAATTCCTCGCGCCGACATCGCTGCCCATACGGTGACTTTGGGTGAATGTAGCGGTTTCTGATGTTTTTGTTTTGGGTTGGTTGCACTCCAGTAACGACAATTTTGCTTGTTTACATGCCCATTCAGGTGAAAATGGGCTTCATCGGAAAACAAGATGTTGGTGAACGTTGGAAAGCGCTCAATCATCTGATTTACAAAGGCAAGCCTCTGACCAGCATCTTGAGGCTTCAGTTCTTGCACTAACTGAATTTTGTACGGGTGCAGCTTTAAATCTTTGTGTAAAATGCGGCATAATGAAGATCTGTGCACATTTAAAGCAACAGCACGCTTCCGAATCGAGAGGTTTGGATCATCTCGAATAGACTGAGTAACACTGTCCACGTTTTCGGCTGTTCTTGATGTTCTTGGCCGCCCAGATTTTGGTTTCTCCAGAGTTGACCCAGTCTCTTCAAACTTCTCAACCCATTTTGCAATGAGTCGAGTGCTAGGCGCATCATTTAAGTGACGAATATGTCGAATACTGCAGAATTTTCTACGCGCTACAGTCGCTGAATTACCCTTTTTGTAAAAATCACGTACGCACAACGCACGGTCCGCACCAGAGAAACGCTCCATAGCGACTAAATTCCCAAGAGCCAGACTACCGACTGACATACCCCCCGCGCCCCTCAGAATAGTTGCTTTCGCGTAATAAGATAAGCAAATGTGAACTTACTTTTGAGACACCTTGTATTACAATAAGTAAGACATTTTCTATATGTAATATTTTTTTAATACATTTTTGAGATCTTTCGATTAATATAATTAGTCTTTTCAGCATTTGTTTCATACAATTAACAGAAATTAATAAAACTTTAACATAAAAGATTTTTTGTATCCCTTTTGTTTTCTTATGTTCAGTATTATCCTACAAAAATAATATTTGTATAAAAATATATGAGACCATGCACACTTGATCGTTCCGTCACCGATTAAAACCGTATCGTGTCAAGCAGGTAGCGCTTACTGACGTCGATATGATCTGAGCGTGGTATGCGACGATGTCAAACTGTTGCGCGCGATTTACTAAACGGTTATAAAGAAATTCACGGGATTGATTCACGATCATCCATATCATTTCGTGCCGAACCTGAAACGGTTATATCACGATAATTGTAAAGTATGTTATAGTGGGCATATAAATTAATAATTACCTAATTAGTAATGTTTTGATCTATCTCTTCAATTGTTATTATTTCATTTTGTCTGAGATTATTTTGCCTTTATGGCATGTAGCTCCTACACACTACACACACACACACACACACACATGCACACACACATGTCCACTATACATATATATATAGAGCCGTTGATAAGTCAGCATTACCATTGCCACAACTAATTTTATAGCGCTGTCTGTCTGCTCACTAAGGATGCCGTGAAAAGCTCCTAGATTAAATAAAAATATCCCTAGCTGACTCTTCAGTGTCTCTCTTGGACATTACATCACCAAGTGATGCAAATCCTCCCGTTTCTCAAAGGCAATGCAGTTATGTGATTCATTGCTCGCCGTAAGGTGAGAAAAACTTGCCCTTGGATAGTGACCGGAACAAAGCTTTAAAGCTGCCTTGATATATGATGATGTCCAAGCCGGATTCGGCCACGGCGACCGTTTCAACACCGATTAAGAAAATCGAGGTCCAGTTTTCAGAAACAGTCAATTGCGCAGGAGATATTTAAGTGCATAACTGGACGCGCAGCCAGAAAAGCACTCTCTCGTCCGAGCTCTCTCGGGCCCGATGGAATGGAGAACCAGTACGATCGGGAGGGAGCGGGATGCAGGTTTGGTCGAGTTGTCCTTCTGTGAACACCTGGTTGAATTGCGGTGTTAAAGAGATACCTTAGTCGCCTTTTACGACACCTCAGCAATAGGGGGGTGCTATTCTATTCTGCCGGCAGCCGCCACGGCTACGGTCTTGATATATATAGTTAATATGACTTGCTAACACTAAATAGTGGAGTATGGAGAGGTAAAACGCGACATCCAAATAATCAGTTACATTGAGCGTTGGCAGAAAATCAGCGGTGAAACGCGCGTAGCAGCTTTGCCCAGCATACGCTGAGCCGAGTGCTCTTTGGATTAGTAACGGCACACAGGATGCATGATGTGATATTATGTATTACTCTTTCATTGTTTTATATAAATGTTAAGGTTGCGTCTTGTCTCAATAAAAGTTTGTTTCTTTCTTTCTTATATCACATTCCTATCCCCTTATTGCTTATATCGAAATTTCTCCAGCAATTAAATATAGTTTCACTTTTTCTATCAAATTTCCAGGAAACAAAAAGGCCGTCAAAAGAAATGCAAGTGACGATAGCGAGGCAGCTAGGGTTAGAGCCGACAACCGTCGGCAACTTCTTCATGAACGCCCGGAGACGGTCCATGGACAAGTGGAAAGACGATGACGCTCCATCGACTGACCTGGAACAGCAGTGCGATATGCAAGACCTAGATCACGTGCCCTGTTTGGACTCAGCGGAGTCCGATGATGATAACGATGATCCTGAAGATCATCTGTTGTGACGCCGTGATTCCCCGCAACAGTTGATTGTGCTGTGAGACTAAGCTTAAAGTTGGATGATTCGGACTTATATACGGATAAAGTTCTCAGTTCGTCATTGGTTAATCAGTTCTTGAAGAATAATCATGATAATTCTTGGTCGATTGGTACAAAAATAAAAACACAAATTCAGTCAATTAAATCTGAATCTCAGGTACAAGTTTTTACAAGATTTTCTTCTCTTGTTGACGTTTTTAAGTATCATATTTTGTGAACTTATTGGTCTGAGCTTCTAGCAACTCGCTACGATAATATACAGTGGGATTTCGAATAATTTGACTTAAAAAAAATCTCAAAATATATCTTGTAAAAATTCATACTTGAACTCAGAAACATTTAACTTTTCCGGAACTAGAGAGATTGAAAATAGCTGCTAAAATTACAATTGACCTGAGTTATTTAGCGTGCGGTGAATATTAAAACGAGAAATAGGTTCCATGCGCCAACACCATCTCATCTATTCACAAAGAAATAATATCTCTGCTACAATAAAATGAAACGTGTTCTTTACAAATACAAAACATTAACTTTACAAACAGAGATTCTTACACTTAACGATTCCCTTTTTAACGTTCACCGCACGCTTCTAAATATTATAAATATTATATACGATACGTTCGGATCTAAAACAACTTCAAACAAATTGTGTACAGTTTATAATAATTGCTAATGATCGCGTGGACGTTAGTGCGTTTATGAAATACGGATTTATTTATAAGACTTTGGCGTTGCATCATTTTGTATTAGGGATTTGACTGAGGCAATGGTCATGGAGAGGTCTAAGGTTGATGGTCGTTGGTAGATTAATATATGGATGTCTAGTCTACACTTAGTGTCTACACTCTCTAACAATAGAGAAACCGCAAATAATGGAAATATTTTGTTTATTTATAGTTGTGTAAGTTTTTATATTTAAACACAGGTCACTTTTTTCGCGAACTTTGTATTAAGGCGGGCCCACAGGCACGCGCAGTAACCGCGCGTAGAATGTCTATAGATGCTGCACAGTTTAAATGTGTGAGCGTTCAACTGGCGCTAACCGGTGTGTACGCGCTCCGAGTCGCAGTTCAACTCCGTAGCAGCCTTGAGTTTCTTTCGACGATTGTTCTCAAGTACTCGCTTCCGAAAAGCTCGAAGATTAGTATAGGTAGTTGTTTCCCTGGTTGGCCATCGAAGTCGAGGTTTATACTGACAGAGATGCCCTTGCGTTGCCACCTAACCCACAAACTTACTGACTGAGCACCTTAAATGTTAAAAGAACTGCGTAAACCGGTTTCAAACATGCCCAATGGTATCCATTGCGTTCCTAAGACGCACGCGAACCGCGCTACTCGTGCATATGTCTGGACCCTCCTTAAGATTCGACGTCCATGTAATTTTATGCCAAAGATGATGATTTGATCTTAATGCGTATTATATTTGATCTCTAATTAACTTTTACTAGTCACAACAAAAGAATAGTTTTCTAGCTTTATTTTTAGAAAGCTCTTTGAAGGTTTGTATAAATAATTTGGCAGTTTTTGACCTAACCCCAAATGTTGGACTAAAATCTATTCACGTAAAAATCGTTAGATCTTACCCTATATTTCTGAGTTAAATATACAATTTAAATAATTTTGTAAACAGATAAATAGTATTATTATGATTTTATAATGATTGATTTGAGTTCTTTTTTTAGCTTTAGATATAGATTATTTTTAGTAACAAAAAACTGTCAAATTATTTAATAGCATATTACGAATAGAGTTGTTGATTTTGTTAGCCTATTGTCTATTTAATTCAGTGACGCTTTTCGATTCGCATTATTTTAGGCTCATTTATGATTTTATTAAAATATTTTTAATGTTTGCATTATTCGATAAAAGTCCAGTTAGATAATTTAAAAAGGAATATATTGATTAAACAGGTTTTTTAAAAATATAACGGAGTGATAATCAGAAAGTGTACTACAATCAATATTATATACAATCGAGCGGTGAAAGGCTATTTGGTTTGAGCGAAATTTATTGGTGATATATCATAGTAATAAATATATTTTCGGAATCAGCGTTTTTTACCGATTCTATATATATATATATTACTATATCACCAAAAAAATTCGCTTAAACCAAATAACCTTTCTCCCCTAGATATTATATTTTGTTTTGATGGTAGGGCGATTGCCCGTACTGGGTCATGACCACAGTACACAAGCGTAAAAACCGTCATAGTGACTCGCTTTGGCCTGTCGCGTTTCGGGATCAGCTTGTATATATCTGGTTACTCATACACCTAGAGACCTTCAGTCGTGGTATATGTGGGCCGACATGACGATGTAGACTATCAATGGATTTTCATCCTTTGATAGTCGCTTTCGTTTTTGGACTACACTGTACTTACCATCAGGTACTCTGTAGTCACTATGTCGAGTCCGTGTAAAATATATATATGTATATATGATGTGGCTGTGGTGGCTTAACAGATAATGGACCGGTCGCAATGCGCGATAACGTGTGTGGTCGTAGGTTCGAATCCTGGCACGTACCTTTGTGTTTTTATAGACTACGTACGGATGTAGGCACCACATGCTTACCAGTGAAGGAAATCATCGTGAGAAAACCCGCGTGGTAACTAATAGCAATATCATGTGTAAGCGCCCTGTGAACGGCAATCAACTGCGCTACTGGTCACGTTGGGCACGACTTATAAGCGCAAAGTGGATACAGTCTCTAATGTATCTCTGCTCACCCTGGGAGGGATATAGCGTGACGATATATTATTACTATTATCATATCGCAAGGAAATATATCTAATGCTAAATTAATCGCGGTTTGAGATATACTTTTACTGTGATTCACAAAATTATCGTGTCTGTTACTCTGATTTTGAAAATTCAATGTCAGATATATTTATTACCGTTCGGCGTATGTTTTGAAATCTAATTTTTAAATGAACTCTGGACTTTTTATCGAAATTATGTAAATATAAGGTCGAAAAATGCGTTCGCATGCTCAAGACAATTACGTATATGTAATAGAATGCAAAATAGCTTGATTTATGTAAAATAAATAGCAAAATATCCGATTAAATCGGATGCTTATCTTTAAAGAGGTGGCAATAGTTGAAATACCAAAAAAATGTCACATATAGTTTTAAAAGAATTTGAAATCGTGTATATTTCCTTGGTTTTCTAGATACAGAAATAAATTTGATTGAAGATCTTGCTCTGCCGCACTGCGGACTTTTTTTAATGTTGCACATATTATGTGGAGGGTTAGATTGGCTGTTGGCGGTGACGCGTCAGCAATACAATTTGAAAAAAATAAAATAAAAAAGTATTTATTTCGCCACAAATATACAAAAAAAAAAACAGAAATTTAAATGCAGCAATACAAACAACACACAAAAACAAAAGAAAATACAGAACATATTAACATGGCGAAAATGGACCCTTCATCAGCCTAAAGCCACAGAGGAAGTCGAATAGAAGTCGAAGTGGAATATCGGTTTTGTAATAAAATGAAAAATATTGGCAATACAATTATTAAAATTTAAAAACACTTAATTTATCTAAATTTGGTTTTGATTATGCTATATTCATTTATTTTAATAAAGCTATAGTTTCATGCATATTTCCTTTATAAAACAATTTCGATGTTTCACATCTGTGAGGCGTCTTACGGCTCATTTTTGCGCGTCGCGTATTAACATTTTTCTCGCGGATTTTTTTGCTAGTGCGTGCGTGTTCATATGGTTCTAAGTGCTACGAAAACAATACCGCGCAGTAAAAATTTATAGTGCGTCCCAGTCCCAGAACTGTACAGTAAAATCTGTACAAGAATTCATTGAGTATCGCCGTCGTTTCGTCAATGCTTCTGTAGTTGCCGGCAGAAGATTACATATCAAAACTATTCTTGTATCTAGAAAATTTGGAAAATAATATCTAGTCTTTTTATTTATTTATTATAGCTTGTTATAAATATATAATTTATCTAGTCAAGTTATATAAACATTCCATTTTTTATGGTCCCGAAACAGTTTTCGTTGTATATAAGGGCGGCTTGCACCAAAATATTATATTGATCCAATTTAAGCTTGTATAAAATGCTATTTATTTAAAGCGGCTTAATTCTACCTTAATGGGGATTTAAATTTAACCGTAGTTAAAACTGGATAATGTTTCCGTGTAAGGCAAGTACAGTTTATAGCGAAATAATATTTTATACAAGTTTAAACTAGATTTAATTCGTTGGTGCAATGTGCCCTGAGTCGAAAAACTCTGTTTTACGATGAACCCTTTTCGGATGCGGAATTAGCGTGATATATAATTTCTTTATTCCTATTTGCAGAGAAATATATATATATTTGATTATATTTAAAGGAAGCATTAAATTCCGGCTAATGTTGTCTTGTGATACAAAATAATGCTCTGTTAATGGTTTATATTCGGATTAAAAATTAAAAGTACGATTGTGCAACTGACCCTAAATTTAGTACCTTTCGGTTTTAGTGTAAAAAAATGAACAAAGGCGTGTTTTTTTTTCAAATCTGGTCTAATTTCGCATCCAAAAGTGTGCTTATATTTTCAGTAATTTCGAGTTAATTAACAAAAAAATGTATTTATTGCGCATGATATTATTAAAAAATTGTAGATTTTAAAAGATCTTTAAGAGCGTACATAGATTTTTTTTATTTCTCAGCGAAATCTACTTAGTACAATTGAAAATTATATTTTATTTTAAATCAAATAAACTGTTTACTAGCTTTTTAAATACAATGCGTTCAATTGGCGATAATGGTCTCGAGGATCACTTAAAATTAATAAAAAAAGTCACATCAATCTAGTGAATATTTAAGTTACTTTAAGACTGTTTTATATTTATTAATTTAATTTTGTAGGTATCTAGTCTTGTTTTCAACCACCAAAGAAAGTTATGTGCAATTTTCTTGAAACAAATTCAATATATTTATAAGTTTTTTGTCTGCAATGATATTTACCATATTTTCATATAGAAGCGCCCGATTATTTAAGGGCATATAATTTTAACACGTTCGTCGCGTCGCCACTCATATCTTGGTAACGCTATTCTTGTTGCATTAAATAGGATTTTTAGTTGGATTGTTAAAAGGAATTTAATGGGATAAGCACATATATGTAAATATAGGATGTACAGCATCAAAATACAAAAACTATTTACTTTATCAAAGTACAAAACTATGTCGCATGTTTTTCGCTGAAACTCTATAAACACATTTGAGATGAAGAACAAAATTCTTTGCGATAAATCCAAGATAATAATACCATAATATGATCATAATATTCATGTTGCATTGTTTCTATTCCTACATATCGCTTGTTTACGCGAATTTCGGCCCCACCAGAAACACAAACGAACCGCAAAGGCCGACGAACGTGTTAAAGAAATGTGTTTTAAAAACTTATTATATGTTCTAATAGAAATATTAATTGCGATGTACCTTTTTTTTACTTGGGGAAAATCCTCATTGGACCGTCCCGGCTACACATGGGGGATGGTAACCGGGGTGTGCCGGACTTTTACCGACTAAAAACCCCAAGTTGACCTCATCCGCACTAAGACGGGACTGTGGGCCTGTAATCAATTGCTCCACAGCCCCACCGTAACTTGCGATGTAACTAAAATTATTTTTTACTTACAAAAAAAAAAGTTAATTACTTTAAAATTACAATAATTAACAAAAGAAATGTCTTGAATTGCTGATATCATGTGAGAAAATAAAAATATTATGTCATTTTATTTATATTGAGAAAGAACTGATTTTCCGCGTGTTTTTAAATGGAACGTGATATGAAAAAAAGAAAATATAGCTAATAATAATAGGTTATTGAATTGTGTTAAAAATTTCGTACTTTCCTAAAGTTTCTAAGCTATCAAATAAGTACATACATTAATAGGTTTTATTTGCATAAAAAATAAAGAAAATAAAATTTATGTAAAAACAGAAATGTTAATTATAAAAATAAATCAAAGATATTTTTTACAAAGCTCTGTAAAAGACAATTATATTCCAAAAAAGTGTAATTTTTGTTGATTATAAATTTCAGAGTTTTTATCGTATATTCTATTTGACTTCTGGCTTTATAAAAACCAATACTCCAGTAACAATGTGTAATAAAAAATAATTGTTGTGCTTTAGTGACTTAAAAATGGTCTATTGACCACATTAGGCACGACGCACAAGCGTAAACTGAATCCAGCCATTCATATATTCCTGCTAACTCTGGAAGGATAATAGCGTGATGACATTTTATTTTTGACCACGGTAAAGTTGGAAGGCAGTCAGTATTGTTGCAAATAATTTTACCTTTACAGAAATAGTCCATTGCAATTTTGTACTTTTAGAAATAGTTGGTCACAATTTTTCGTATCACAGACCGGAAGTTAAGTGGAAACTGACTTGAACATTTTGTTTTATTTGCAATTTACAAAAGACTAAGAAATAGCAATATGAATGGACGAGTGTGACATAATATATGATTTTTTGTATGTATAGAGGATATAGCGCGCTTTCCGATGTAAATAGATAATTAAATTATGTATAAGATTAAATGTAAATTTTACAAAGAACTGATTGTTGCTTTTTATTTCCTTTTAGTATGCACACTTGTAATTAAAGGCATAGTTCGGATCAAAGCAGTTGCGATGTATCGCTCTGTATGTCTGCACTTACATGGAAAGCCGTCTGATGTACGTGACTGCGCAGCGCTATCAACTGCCATGAGCATACACGCACTAGTTCCACCGACGAAGGATAGTTCAGTCAACTGTCTCAAACCAATACGTTAACGCTCCGAGGCGCAGTTCTACTCCGAGGCAGCTTGGAGCGTCTTTCGGCGTTTCTTTTCAAGGTTGTCGTTTCGGAGACGCTAGTAATCAGCCGCCCAAGTCGAGGTCCGTACCAACAGAGGTGCCCTAGCGTTTACACCCAACTGTTAATATCGCTGGCTGAGCACCTTTTGTGCTCACCCACTAAGCCCGCTTGAGTTGTAGAGGCCTGGCACGGACGTCAGCATTTCTTCTGTCAAAAAGAACACATTGCAACCAGCCAATCGCTGTTAGAATTCAAAGTATTCCTTAAGGCAAAAAGTACTGGAAAATTATCGGCGAGAGTGCGTGAAGTTAAGAAGACAAAAGCGGTTAATAATAATAGATCGTGTCGGATACCATCCGTATGTGGTGGATGTTCCTTATATTCGCACGAAAAGATTCGCTTCTACATTCATCATGCGAACGGCTAGGGAGTGGAATATGCTTCCAGCGGCCATATTTCCGCGATCTTATGACCTGGGAGTCTTTAAGAGAAGAGTGAATAGGCATTTGCTAGGCGATCGCGTTTCATCATCGAACTCATCTTTACCTTCCACCAGGTGTGATTGAGATCAAGCATTCGTCTATAAATTATAAAAAAAAAGATAAAAGTAAAATTTCATTCTTTCTATCTGATTTAGTTGAAATTAATATCATAAAATTCTTGACGATAAGAAGTTATTACATGATTTTCACAATATACATACATGGAAGAAAAGTGTACGAGATCATCATCTCCTTCATGGGAGAATGTTTGTAATGTAGTGCAAATGATATTCCACTTTATTCCTAACAAAAAGCGTTTAATGACAATATGGTGACAGTACTGAACAAGGCTAATGGAAGTTTTATCCACTCAATGCAACTAATGTTATTTCTTGGAGGGACTCGGTGTGCCCGGGGGCTGGAGCAAACGCGAGTTAAGGAGCACCCCAGGGGTTTTAGTCGGTAGGAGTGCGGCATACTGGGGGGCGGCCCTCACCACCCTCTGACGATCCATGAAGATTACCCTGGGTTACAAAAAAAAACTAATGTTATTTCTAGTTCAATACATAATATCTAGATTACGCGCATTGTAGATAATGCGCTGAAAATAAATAATAAAGGGGATTCAAGTGAGTACTGCCTTTGAATCATAAGCCTCCTACAAGCGGCAGAGACCAATCTTCCTTCAGAGCGGTGCGGTCCGCAGCAAGCGGCGGGCCTACCTCCACACAGAGATGGGCAAAATGTAATATGGTTAATGATTACAAAATGTATTCGTAATTTTAATTTTCTTGATTTGTAATCATGATTAAATCCATTGAAAACATTAAGAAATAATAAATGTATATACAATCTGGGATTTTGTAGTGCTTAAAACATAAATGAGCAAAATGCAGTCATATTAATGGTAAAAAACGTAAAATGTATCGTTAATCACTTTTATTAATCTGATTACATTTTGCCCATCTATGCCTCCACAATAGCTTTGTCCACCCAAAATTCTGTACCTCTTGACAAGAAATAATGTATTATACAGGATGTCCAGAGCAACATGTATTTTAAAATAATTAAACAAATTGAAATTTTCAGTATTTATTTCAACAGTATTTGAACACTGAGATGGTTTATATTGTTGTTTAAAGACATTCCAATTGAAAGAAACGACGTCCGGTGATGTATGAGTAACTGTTTTTTAAGAATACACAAACACATTCATACAGGGCCCAGGTCAGACTCTGTATGGAATACTGTTCGCATCCCTGGGATGGTTTTGCTCAGTATTAATTGACGCCCTGGATAAGATGCAGCGGAGGGCTCTCCGCATTGTAAATTGTCCAATTACGCAGAGATATTGCCTTACCAAACGTTGTCTATAGTCTGTATCACATCGAATATTCTGAAGAGCTGTTTTACTTTGTCCCACCCTTTTCCTTTCTTAATAGAACCACGCTATAGAGAGTTACGGCTATATGGTAACTCACATCCCAGCTAGGACTAAATAGTTCGTAAATTCTTATGCAGCCGAGTCGATGGGCTGTGGAATGTTTGTTTTAAACGCGTACTTAATCTGTAAAATACTAGATGTACGTGCCGAGATTCGAATCCATGAATAAGCATGTTGCGGCGAATGAAAACCGATCTGCTGTGACCACCACAACAGCCTAAAAAAAAGAAACAAATAAATGGATATAGAAATATCAATATATCATATAAATAACGATAATTCTAATTTGTATGTTATATTCGTAGGTTATTGTACTTGTCCAAGTAAGCCGGAGGGACGCGTTCGCTCAGAGCGAGCACGACATCCCCCGGTAACAATAGCCGGGCAGTAGACTTGAGGGAGTCTGCTGCCCGGATGAGAGGGCGGCGGTGCGCAGTGTGTAGCGCGCCGCCTATGAAAGAGGTATTGGAGGCGTGGGTTCTTTATACTCACCCCTCCCAGAGAGGAAGCTTGAATAAGCCTGTTCTTATTTTGCTATAGCTCTTAAGATATGAATCTCATTTATATAATAATAAATAATAAAATAATAATAATAAAACATTTATTTGGCACACAACACAACAAACAACACAGCATAATAGGTTATTAAAGATAGAAAACAAAAAAGTAAACACCCTGTGTAGTGATGATGCGCCAAAGGGAAGTCAGCTCAGCAAATGCTAAGTGACCAGCAGAGCCACCCAGCGCTGATTGTCAGCTGACACCCATTTATTGCGTTTATTGCGTGTATTTATATGGCAAACAAGATACATTTTGATACTGTATAAACCTTTGGTTAAGTTAAATCCAGTTAAATCATAAAAATAATTTTCATAGCCGCCAAGTTAGATTTAAGTATATGTTCCCACTAACTTATATATAAGCTCTTTTCTTAAACGCTGTGACTTCTAGAGGTACTTAAAGAAACTAAGAGCGACCCCGGGCTATATTCAAACCTTCTACCTCGAGACAAAAGCCTTTTGAACACTTTCCTAGACGTGAGAAGTGTAAAAAGGTCACTAACGCTGAAAAGTGCGCGACAGAGACAGGTATATCCAGTCCCATGTAAGTGAGAAAGGGACGGGCTGATGAAAATCAATTTATTAGGCAGTGACGTCACGGGCCACGCGTGCGCAGTTCTTATTTTCCCGGGGTGGGGTTGCTGAGAGTTGAAACTAATTTACTGGATTGTGGTAATAATATTTAGGGTAATTTTCTATTAATAATTAAAAAAAAAAACAGTTTATACAACGATATTTTAAGGGCTCTATACTTTAAAAAGAATACTTATAACTTAGTTTGCGTAATAGAATGCACAAAACTAAGAAATAATAATTAATATCAAATATTTATTAAGTCGGCACTCTCTTGTAGTACTGAAAAATTAAACTTCTTATACTTTCCCACCGTGTCGTGTTGTCCTCAGGTTGTGACCACAATGCAAAATTTTAAAGACCGTCATAGTAACCCACATTGGCCTATCACATTCCGGAACAAGATTGTATATATCCAGTTGTTCATAAACCAAGAGACCTTCCGTCGCGGTATATGTAGGTCGACATAGCAATGGACTGTCAATGGATTTTTATCCCTTGGTTGTTGTTATTGTACTATACTGTACTTCCCATCAGATGCAATATAGTTACTTGGTCGAGACAGTATAAAAAAATCTTCTAAATTAACGCATTCAAAAGATATGTGCGTTTATATCGTATATTGCCATTTTATGATAGAAATTGAACCTATTGGGTAATTTCCGTTAATCTGGAATCAAGAAAGGCAAGAAATAATCATGCGAACAGCTAAGGAGTGGAATATGCTACCAGCGGCCATATTTCCGCGATCTTATGACCAGGGAGTCTTCAAAAGAAGAGTGAATAGGCATTTGTTAGGCAGACGCGGTTCATTATCGGACTCATCTTCACCTTCAATCAGGTGTGATTGAGGTCAAACGTTCGCCTATAACATATAAAAAAAAAAAAAAGTAATTACATTACACAAGAAAATATACCACCAGGTTTTGGAACTTTCGTAGCACGAGTCTAACTTGCACTTGATTGGATTTTTTTACTTCTTTAAGAGCGGCTTGCACTTCCAAATTTAATCTAGCTTAAGCCTGATAAAACCCTCATTAATTAAAGTGGCTTAATTTAATCCTAATGATGATTTCAGTTTAAGATTTGTTAAAACTGGATTTTAATTATATGCAAAAAAATAAGAACAGTTCAGCGATAAATAGCATCTTATGTAAGTCTAAACTAGATTTAATTTGCTAGTGCAAGCCGCCCTAAGTTGTTAGTGACTTGGTGTATGGCAAAAACTTACAGCCTTGCTTTTGGGAGTCGAAGCTGCTCGCGTCCGTAGGCTTTATCCTAGTTTCCCTACACGTGACTCCTGGGTGGTGCTAAACGAGCAGCAGCAAGGTGGTAGGGCGTCGGTGCCCGTCTGGATCGCGACCACAGTACATGGGTGTAAAGCCCGTCATAGTGACCAGTTTCGGCTTGTCGCGTTTCGGGATCAGCTTGTGTATATCCAGTAGCTCATATGATGATGATGATGTCCCAGCCGGATTCGGCCACGGCGACTGTTTCAACGCCGATTAAAAAAAATCAAGGCCCAGTTTTCGGAAACAGTCAATTGTGCAGGAGATATTTAAGTGCATAACTGGACGCGCAGCCAGAAAAGCACTCTCTCGTCCGAGCTCCCTCGGGCCCGATGGAATGGAGAACCAGTACGATCGGGAGGGAGCGGGATGCAGATTTGGTCGAGTTTTCCTTCTCTGAACACCTGGTTGAATTGCGATGTTAAAAAGATACCTTAGTCGCCTTTTACGACACCTCAGCAAGAAGAGGGGGAGCTATTCTATTCTGCCGGCAGCTACCACGGCTAATATACCTAGAGACCTTCAGTCGTGGTATACGAGGGACGACATGACGATGTTGACTATCAATGGATTTTCATCCTTTGATAGTCGCTTTCGTTTTTGGACTACACTGTACTTACCATCAGGTACTCTGTAGTCACTATGTCGAGTCAGAGTAAAAAAAAAACCACTCAGGAAGAGAGCCTTGAAGAACTGACTAACGACACCTGAGAGGACGCGCCGGAACTGTCGTGAATTGTATACAGGACTCACAACACTACACATACACACAAGTAGTCACTTTGCAGTTTTTAGCTGGTACACCTCGGGTACAGCTCGCCCCATCACCCCTAGTGTTGCCGAGACGGTCCTTTAAGGATATTCTCCAAGGAAAATTTCATGTTAAGCAGTAGCTTAATTGCAACTGTGTATAATGAGAGTATTAAAACACTAGTATTATAATTGTATAGCATTATAAATGGTGATAAGAAATTTGGCGCTTTATAAACGTAGATTAAATTTAGGATAAGAATATTTTTTAAACCTTGCTCTTGTAGGGAATACTGGATGTAATATCCTAGTAGAAGATGAAATTCTGTGGATCTGTGTATAAAACTGAAGATTCGTTTGAATTTTCAACGATGCGGTAGTAAACCAGGCTTAATGTAGAACAATAAACGGATATTTTTGGAAAAAAATCTTAAAATATCATCATTTACCCTCTAAATAGCGCGCTAGATGTAAAAATAAGCGTGCTTCACATTACAGGTGAAGTCATAAAATTAAGACAACGCAACCAATACAATGAATTAGTACCAGACTAAACATCAAACATCACAGAAGCAATAAACTAGGAGCAACATAAAATCATAAACGAAAACAATGTCTTTAAATGCTAATTATAAATGGACATCTGGCAACACCTGCCGCCCATCCGAGAGGAATACAGAAATAGCGACGCGGGGGGAGCAGGGAGCGTCAGTTGTCGCGGCGACGCTGCCGTGGACGCACGCAATGGCGTCTGTGGCCGCCTGGCTACCCTTCGCCAGAGCCGCCGCTATCGGGTGGGTCCCGATCGCCACCCACCCGCTACCTCCCCCGCCCGTGCCCAAAGACAGGAGACGCGCCGAAGACGAGAAACTCCTCATCAACGTCTCAGGAAGACGCTTTGAAACATGGCGGAACACATTGGAGAAATACCCAGACTCCCTTCTCGGATCCTCGGAGAGGGAGTTCTTCTACGACGAGGACAGCCGGGAATACTTCTTCGATAGAGATCCTGACATATTCAGGCATATCCTCAACTATTACAGAACGGGGAAACTACATTATCCAAAGCATGAGTGCTTGACAGGGTACGATGAGGAGTTAGCATTCTTTGGCATCCTGCCTGATGTGATCGGGGATTGCTGTTACGAGGATTACAGGGATAGGAAAAGAGAAAACGCTGAACGTTTGATGGACGATAAATTAAGTGAGGCAGGAGACCAGAGCCTGCCGCAGCTGACAGATTTAAGGCAGAAGATGTGGCGGGCGTTCGAAAATCCCCACACGTCAACTGCTGCTCTTGTGTTCTACTATGTCACAGGTTTCTTCATAGCAGTTTCAGTTATGGCCAACGTTGTGGAGACAGTCCCCTGCGGGCACAGACCAGGTCGTGCCGGCACCTTGCCGTGTGGGGAACGATACAAAATTGTGTTCTTCTGCCTAGATACCGCTTGCGTGATGATATTCACAGCCGAATACCTGCTTCGGTTGTTCGCCGCGCCAGACAGATGCAAATTCGTCAGATCTGTCATGTCAATTATAGACGTGGTTGCAATCCTACCTTATTATATCGGATTAGGCATTACTGATAATGACGACGTCTCAGGAGCCTTCGTCACTTTGAGAGTGTTCAGGGTGTTCAGGATCTTCAAGTTCTCGAGGCATTCCCAGGGTTTGAGGATCCTGGGGTACACGCTTAAGTCGTGCGCCAGCGAGCTTGGTTTCCTGGTCTTTTCCCTCGCAATGGCGATCATTATCTTCGCCACAGTTATGTTCTACGCAGAGAAGAACGAACAAGACACCAATTTCACTTCCATCCCGGCCGCCTTCTGGTACACCATCGTGACCATGACCACGCTGGGGTGAGTATTTCAATTTTTACTGCGCATGTTGACACCTGTCGCGGCGATAAACTGCGCGGGAAAACGGCCGCCATGACGTACCGGTTTGCGCTGATTGCAGATTAAAAATTTTGTAATGTTTCTAACTCGTGGATCGTTCAGAAGGTCGTAAAACATTTTAGCGGTTAATTGAGGTGCAGCGTCTAGGGATTGCCGCCATTGAAACCTATTATTGCGCGTTTATCGTTATTATCTTGCGTAAAACAATGCGTACTGCGGATTTTTTATTAAATTATTGCCAGCAAGTCGATGTAATTTTATTACATATGCGCCTTGTGAATAGACATTTAGAAATAAGATTTTTTAAGAGTGTTATTATGTTAATTATAAGCCAGTTACGGGATAAATAGTCCATCTATAATTGAGCCGTTCATTTTGAAAGTGACTTAAGTCCATTTTCATCTTTTATCAAGTTGGCACTTGTGACATTTATAATTTATGCTAAACTGTCATTGAAATATACTTAGTATATTTGCAAATTTTATATCACGTACATTTTCAAAATAATATAAAAAAACGCAAAACCTTAAGTATTTCAAATTAAAGATAAGTTGGACTTAAGTCACTTTCAAAATGAACGGCTCCATTGATACTCTTGATTATGACGATAAGTGAGTTTTAGATATGACGATCAATATTTTATATAAAGAAAGAAAGAGAAAGCATTTATTTGGCACATAACCTATAACACAAAGGGATATGTCAATCAATATATAAAACATCAAAAGCAAATACTATGG
The DNA here is from genome assembly GCA_036320925.1 of Automeris io. Classification (NCBI taxonomy): domain Eukaryota; kingdom Metazoa; phylum Arthropoda; class Insecta; order Lepidoptera; family Saturniidae; genus Automeris; species Automeris io. Next base: position 3,294,661 of record JAUDJH010000034.1, on the reverse strand, counting down.
TATCGCGTCCAGTTTAATTACTTTAACAATTCACTTTCCAGTATAATTGTAATTCTTTTATAGACCTCAGTTTTCATTTGTATAACAAAATATCAAGATTGTTATAACTCAAAGTATTAAATTTATTCTTTGGATTATATTAATACGTGAAGCAAAAACTTCGTAACCCTTTTCAAGAAAATTGCGCGGACGGAGCAGCATAAAATTTGGTACACTTATAGTTTATATAAAGTAGGAATGGTGAAGGCTAATATTATATTTTTTTTAAATACTGCATAAATTATACATGAAATAATAAAAAAAAGCATTAAACGCACTACCATGCATTTGACACACACACGCTTATATACTCTTTTGTTTATGGTTAAAGTCTGTGATCAAATTGAGAATAGATTAATATTGTTTTTAATATTATTTGTCTATAGTTTTACGGAATTTCAAACATAAACAATGATTGTTTGTGATTCATATTGTAACGAAATTAATTTATTACAGTGTATTTCTTATATTTAATTAATTATGATCTAATTTCGACCACTGGAAGACAACTAGTGTTTGTTATTCTCTTAATTGTTGTTTCGTTTATACGGATGCCTGGCTATGGTATGTTGGATTTCTTACAGTGCATTCATTTAATTTGTATTTTTGGCTGTGATGCCCTAGTTGAGTCGTAGGTTCGAATACCGGTACGCACCTCTTGGTTTTTCTATATTATGTAAGGATTTAAACGCCACATGCTCACAGGATAAGGAAAACATTGTGAAGAAACCTATATAGCATCTAGTAGAAATTTCATTAAGTGTCCTGAGTAGTGATGAAAATGCCCGGGAATTTTCCCAAAGTGCCCAAAACTTCTTTGGGAATATTCCCGGGAATTTACGAAATGTTCTCGGAAGTTTTGGGCACTTTGGGAAAATTCCCGGGCATTTTCATCACTAGTCCTGAGAAGGGACAGCCGCGCTAGTAGTTACCTTGGGCAGGACATATAAGCGTATAGTGGATACAGCCAGTAATGTGTTGCTTACCTCGTGAGGAATACGGTGTGATAATATACCATTTTTATTATACTTCCATCATTCATTGTCTCCAAGTGTCCGAACTATTAGCCACAGAAAACCGTCTCTAATTCTAACTACATTATGTTTTAAGCAATGAACAAAATAACAATATACAAATATATTTAGCGATTTAAAGAGTTTTTAAGTAAAGCTACGACTAAAAAGTTCTCTAGATCTTACTTTTTTCGTCTCGTTGGGCTGTGAAATGGTCTTCCAGCGAGCGAGTTTTTTTTTTACGCTGGCTCGACATAATGACTACAGAGTACCTGATGGTAAGTACAGTGTAGTCCAAAAACGAAAGCGACTATCAAAGGATGAAAATCCATTGATAGTCTACATCGTCATGTCGGCCCACATATACCACGACTGAAGGTCTCTAGGTATATGAGCTACTGGATATACACAAGCTGATCCCGAAACGCGACAAGCCGAAACTAGTCACTATGACGGGCTTTACACCCAAGTACTGTGGTCGCGATCCAGACGGGCACCGACGCCCTACCACCTCGCTGCTGCTCGTTTAGCACCACCCAGGAGTCACGTGTAGGGAAACTAGGGTAAAGTCTACGGACGCGAGCAGCTTCGACTCCCAAAAGATCCCACCGTACTAATATGAGATTCTTTTATTAGGTAGCAACACTACGGCTTCCGTTCTCTCCACTATGATGTGATTATAAGAGTCGAGCGCTGTCAAACGTTATGATAAATACAAGTTCTATTAAAAGTAGGTCTAACGCTTTAGGTGTAGCGAGAATAGGTGTGTGCAGGTCGGCACCATCGCTGCGACTACCGATAGGTTTTTCTTTACTGTTGCTAGGCTTGTCGAATAAATATCGATACATCGATATATCGATATTTTCAATACAATATATCGATATTTTTGGGCGATATATTTTATAATGATATATCGATACAAAATATCCAGTATCGAAAATTGTATCGACAACGATATTTTTTTAATTTTTATGATAGTGAAGTCGCTGAAATCTGAAACTGTAGAAGATAGGACCTAAAGAAAAAAAAACTATATTGTCTAAGACTGATGAGTATTATGTTTTTTTACGTTGCATGCATTGACATCTGAATTTGTTACATGTAAATTATTTGCCGCCATTTATATATTTAATTTTGTTTGATATCTTAAAAAGATCTTAAAGTTAGAAGATAGCCTTTTAGTTCTTGATATTTTTGTAATTTTGTCTAATAAAAATGAATACTGGTAAAATACTTTCGTATGTACTGAGATTTAATCGATACATCGATATATAGATTTTTTTTTCTTCGATATATCGACGCCGATATTGATATATTAATAAATATCGATATAACGACATTTTTTTTCATTTTCGACATCCCTAACTGTTGCTAGTCGTTTTTAGGACTGCACCATGCTTATCATCTGGCGAGGTGTAGTCCAGGTGCCGAGTTAGGCTATATAAATCTTTGGCCCGGTTTTTTTTGTCCGGGGATTGGCAGAAGAGATACGCGTTGGTGTTTTATTTGCGTTCGACTGTTTATGGTTTCAGCAACGCATTACAAACTTTAGTATTGAGATGTGTTGAGTTAATGCTTAATTTTTATTATCCTGAAAACAACTTTATCGCATTTTCTGCAAATAAATATTTGCAACCGATGAAAGGGCCGACATTATTACTTAAAATAACGAAGTCTGCATAATCCATCTTCACTTTCGCTTTACAATTGTGATTAACTATCGAATTGCATTGTCAAACCATTAACTACTGTAATTTAACAAAAGGGCCATATAAAATGAACATTGTTAACGATTGCTTTGCAACACGTGCAGCGGGCAATCGTTGCCGACCAAAATTATCTCTTAGAGCAGTGCGTGCGATCTTTATATAGTAGAGTTTAAATGGTGGGGGCTTGCCCGTTGGCGGGTGTTGCTCACAAGAATTGAGGCTGGCGCCCTCAAATTATTATTATCAAATAATAGCCGTGCAGCTATTAGCTGATGTGCCTATGTCTCAGCTCGTGTGTTCAACTATTATATATTCTTTATCACCGTGTTGAGCATACACTAAACTCTGGTAAAGATGAGAGCCTTCTATCTAGTTTAATCTTGAAACAGTTTTCGGCAACAGACAATTGCGCAGGAGATATTTAAGTGCATAACTGGACGCGCTGCCAGAAAAGCACTCTCTCGTCCGAGCTCCCTCGGGCCCGATGGAATGGAGAACCAGTACGATCGGGAGGGAGCAGGATGCAGGTTTGGTCGAGTTTTCCCTTCTCTAAACACCTGGTTGAATTGCGGTGTTAAAGAGATACCTTAGTCGCCTTTTACGACACCTCAGCAAGAAGAGGGGGGTGCTATTCTATTCTGCCGGCAGCCACCACGGCATATGTACTTATATACTGTGGTCATGACCTAGTTCGGGCAATCGCCCTATCGCCATAAAACCGCCGCATGCACCGCATCTAATAGAAATGTAATGCGACTAGTGCTGTGAAAGCAGCGATTAGTTGCGCTTCTGGTCACGTTGGACATGATATACATAGCCATTAATATATTGTTATGTTATTAATTTCTTATACTTCTCTTTTTTTTGTATTTAATCATATCATTTTTATTTTGTGTCCTATAGCATGTAAACGCCGTCCGATACGTGCTTGTGTTAAAACGCTCTAAGAGTCGTTAGGGTGTTACGGGGCGCACGGGGTAAGAGAATAAGCACGCGTACGGGATGCTTGCTAAGTTAGTCGACTACCAAGACCCAAGGCTGGAGTACGTGTGCGTCGCAGTTCGGTGTGCTTTAAAGTGCAAATACACAGTAAAACACCAAAATCCGTTCTTTCTACCACCACACTCACGACCACCGGTCATAGTACGCAATAAACTTATTTCTTTTATCTTTTCTCTGTTCACCCCTAATTGATAGTATCGCGCCGGCCTGTTGTATATCGGGATCAGCTTGTGTATATCCAGTAGCTCATATACCTAGAGACCTTCAGTCGTGGTATATGTGGGCCGACATGACGATGTAGACTATCAATGGATCTTCGTCCTTTGATAGTCGCTGTCGTTTTTTGACTACACTGTACTTTATATCACATGCCAGGTAGTCACAGTCGAGTTAGTATAAAAAAACCTGACTATATTAACCCGATACATTTTTTTTAATTATCTTGATGAGAGGCTTTTTTTATCCCAGGGGAAAATCCTGCACAGGACCATCAGGGACGCTGTGAGGGCAGCGACCCCGGTGTGTTAGACTCCTACTGACTAAACACCCCCGGGGTGTCTCTCTGATTGCTCCACCTGGGCCTGGGAAGCCAAGTTCATCCAGACGCCCAGAGAACAAGAAGCCTTGTTGAGGCTACCTCTCTGGGAGGGGAAGCGCCGGACACTGCACACTGCTTTCCTCTCATCCGGACATCAGACTTCCTCAAGTCTACTGCCCGGCATCTTGATGAGAGGTAACACAACCGGGGTTCTTCACGGAAACCAGCGCCGCAGACTTCCTCTGTGGCATTAAACTGCCGGAGCCCATTTCGCCATGTTATATGTTTTTTTTATCCTGTATGCTGTTTATGTTTCTAAATTTCAAAGTTTTTTGAAGCGATATTAATATATTCAATTTCACTTCATTTCATTCAGCCAACATACTTAAATAATGCTTTCAGTTGAAAATTCGACAGAGTCTCATTGTAGACATTAGTTGAAAGAATCAATCGATAACCGGCGGTTAAACTGTTGCAAAGTTGGACGTTCGGGCTTGTTCTAACCAGTGCCTGACAGAAGTTTCGGCCGCAGATTTGGTTTTAGCCATCTTTTGACAAGTTGTAAGTCATTTTAATCATCTCTAGACGTTATTTGCACAGGTGCATTAATAGACGGGTGAGATATATCAGGATACAATAATCTTCATTCTTGCAACTTATAAAAATGTAAATAACTATATTCATCATCATCAAAAAATCCTAAAGTTAACGTATGTAGCGTACGGTTGATTGGTAAGTAGATAAATTATTTTTACGTAATTTTAGGTAAACAGGTATTTTTTGTAATCGTTTTCCTTTCGTACTGTTTGGGTAGGCTGTCCTGTCACGGTCGGCACTTTTATGGGAAGACCATTTGATTATTGTGTAGCTTAGCGCTTTCCCTTTGAGATTTGTAATTAGGGTTTACTAAAATAACATTTTTATTCGTTCTTAAGTAATGTATTTTTGCATATATTCTTTGACATCTCAACTTTTTCACAAATAACAATCTTCTTTCTGTTTTCAAAATATAAAACATAGAGATTGCGCCTCCGCGTAGGCCGTTCGCGACCATTTGGCGCGAACACTGTTACCAGATTTAGGACAGGCAAAATACATACTTAATAATTGTTATACATTCATTCATGTCTGTAATTGTCTCTAAATATATTAACTATAATTTACTTACTCTGGCCGTAAGCCCACGGATAAAAAAAATGCGTTTTTTCACCGCAGCTTGTGCTAGATTTTCTTTCCATGTTTTTCTTAACACTAGATTGCCCAGAGAAGTAATTCTGACTGTTTTTAAAGTTTAGTTATAAAATATATATATAACATATATTTATAAGGAACCATTTTTTTTAAATATTATGACTTTTTATATATTATCTTACAGCATTTATTAATAGTTATATTTACCTCCCCCCTCTCTTTATTCCCTATATACGTATGTGCTATACCTATATTCAGTCTTTCTAGTGTTAATTACATATATATTACGGTATCGAGGTATCACCTTCAGATGAGAGCATTTTTAACCCTCATCAACATAGGATGAAAAATCATAATATAGTCAGAAATGACGTATTTTGTGTGTTAATAATTTTTTCGTTGCGAACACGCTCTCCGACGCAATCTCAAAGAAACATGTTATAGCTAGGGTGACCATACCTCACAGGTTCAGCTGGATTGGTTTAATGTGATCTCAATGTTCTAAAAGTAGTGGTAAGTAAACAAAAATTACTTAACGCGTGTGAGCTGCACTCGTCTCTCTGCAACTCATTCTCTCTCATGCTTAAATCTGTAGATTTATGCGTTTCTCTCTTTCTAGAGTCGATTCGGCGTGCCATGTTTCTGGTTCATCTCTTTTAGGTACAGTTGTTAATATACCTAGAGACAGGTCGTTCTGTCGTGGCTTATGAAGCTAGTAATGGTGAATGTCAATGCTCGCCGGGCCCTCGGAAGTATTTGGATCCCCAGCCCGGCGAAGGCGAAGAGTAGGCAGTGCTGGCACCCCGGTGGTTTTACTCGGTGCAAGTCCGACACACCGGGGGAGTTGCCCTCACCATTTCCCTGACGGTCCGAAGTATCCACCGAGTTAACAAAAAAAGAAAAGAAAAAAAGGTGAATGTCAATGGATTTTTTCCTTGCCTGTTGTTTGCATTCATGGACTACACTGTACTTACCTCTTTTTTTTTGTATCCCCGGGGAAATCCCTAACGGACCTCGGGGAGAGATGAGGACCGCCCCTCGGTGTGTCGGGCTTGCATCGACTAAAACCTCCGGGGTGTTCCACCTTCCCCCTACCGGCATCGAGGGCACGACTGGGGTCTCATCCTCAATGACCGGCTGGGCATGCGGCTATAAGTAGCCCTCTACTTGTTTGGGGAGGGGTGATGTATAGAGCCACCCCTCTCAACACTGTACTTACCCTCGTGTATCGTGTATTGTTAAGCCCGTATAAAATGTTATTCGTTCTATACTGTCTTCGATTTATGTCCCAGATTAGAGCGCCGGAGACATGCTAAACCTAGTTATAAGATTTTTTATACCGCTTTGCGTTAATTACTAATCAACAATCTATGAAAAGGGTCAAAGTCACGTAAAATACCGTTTCGTGTTGGAAATATATAGCTGACCCGTGGACCGATTAGGTTTTAAATAAAGCTTTATATATGGTAGTTTACATGTTTGAGAAATTGATTTAAGCAAAATATTTTCGTGTTGTATGAGACGGTAGCGTGCATCTCATGACGTATAATATCTATGCTATATTGTATTTAGATGTATTTACCTGACATTGCCGGGGTAGGAATAAAAACAAGCGGATTATCAACCCTTATTTTATCTTCTTGGGTGATTGGGTTTCGAAAAGCATTGAAGAACGTATATTTTTTTTGTTTTATTAGTGGATAAGTTAAAAACCATTGGCTGTGGTTGATTAGTGGATAATGGACGGTATCCATGCACGGCACGTTCCTCTGGGTTTTTTCAGATAAAGTACGGATTTAGTCGCCATATGCTCACCGGAGAAGGATAACATAGTGAGGAAACCCGCACGGCGTCTAATAGAAATGTCACGCATACTAGTGCTCTGAGAACGGCGATCAGCTGCGCTACTGGTCACGTTGGGCACGACATATAAGCGCAAAGTGGATACAGTAAGTAATATACTCACACCACTGCTCACACATATAGGCGTAACGATATATTATTATTCTCTTTATTCAAACTACAACAATATTTCTATATTGCAAAATAAATATAAAAAGAACATATCGCGTGGTGAAAGGCTATTCGGTTTAAGCGACATTTTTTGGTGATATAGTAATATACATAAATATAAGGTACTTAACAGTCTTCAACGGTTTAAAAAAAACAAACTCTGTTGTTGCTCTGAAAATACAAAGTGTTTATTTATTACATACATGATTACTTACATGTTTCACGATGAATACAATTATTAATATCACTATACCTGAAAATACAAGGAAACGACATTTATGTTTGTTTCTTTATAACTTTTACCGTACATTAATGAAACGCTTTATTTAGATTCAAAAAACACCACGGCCGAGTCTCTGTCACAATTGTCAAAACAATGGCCACAGTTTATAGCAAATTGTACAGGCATAGACTGTTTCACATACAGCCACGCGAAGACCGACAACATTTAAAACCCTGAAGGAATTATATTTCCTTTACATATATATTCTCATCCATAACGATCGTTATGGATGAGAATAGCCAGAAATAGAAACCAATGGAACGTAATGGGGAGGCCTACGCCGCGGAGGCGACTACAACGGAAAATTAACAAAAAAAATTATATATATATAAATATATAGTACTAATAGAAGAATAATATAGGATAAGATGTATAAAAAAAAGTAGTAGAAATAAAGGCTTATTTTATTTATTTATTATTTGTATTACATATATATAAATATATTTGGAATCGTTAAAAAACCGCTGATTCTGAATATATATATATATATATTACTATGTCACCAAAAAATGTCGCTTAAAACAAATAGCCTTTCACCAGTCGATATACATTTTAAAATATATAAATATGTAGACCTACAGGGGCGAAGCCTAAGACCCAAGCCACCGGTAGTTAGGAGCTCAGAGTGAGGAACCTCCTGACAATGCGCGCCGTATCGAGTAGAACTGCCTTCTGTATCCGGCCCTTGATCCACCAACCAAGCGAGAGCCTCTTAAGGTGGCAATTGAGGCTCTTTGCTATCAGCCTATTAGTCGATACGACTGTCGGGACAATAATCGTTGAATCCACATCCCACGTAAAATAGATCTATGTTTTTACTTTCTGTTAATATAACCTTTTTTTTAGTCAAGATGCCGAGTCAGAATAAAAAAATCATTTGTCAAAGTCGTAGTATTACTCAGAAAGGTTTTTTGAAGCTGACGAAATATTTATTGACTCAGAAATGCGGAATTCAGTTTGCAGTGAGCATTGGAATAAGTCAAGAAAGTTGATCTTGGTGTTTGTCTGCGAGTGTAATTCCATACTGTAGCAAAGCAAAACACATTTCTTGCCAAATACAACTCACTCGTACTGGCGTACTGTGCCAAAATAAGCGTTTGTATTGTAGCTTTCTCTAGCATTGTAAACATTTCCTAGGTTTGATAGAAATACATGATAATTAATATTTTACATGCTTCTTAGAGTTTCGTAGCTCAAAAAAAAATAATACATCACGTTGACGGCTTGATATCGCAGTTTGTAGCGACGCTATTTATGATGAAAATGCAGAGCATCGAGCATCGACGTAGAGTTGCCTGCCTCTCGGTCTTTTACCGGTTGCACAGTGGAGAGTGTTCTCAGGTACTACATTCTTTGATTCCACCAGCCCCATTCCATCACAAAACCACTAGACATCGTGTCGGATACCATCCGTATGTGGTGGATGTTCCTTATATCGGCACGAGAAGATTCGCTTCTGCATTTATCATGCGAACGGCTAAGGAGGGGAATATGCTTCCAGCGGCCATATTTCCGCGATCTTATGACCTGGGAGTCTTTAAGAGAAGAGTGAATAGGCATTTGTTAGGCGGACGCGGTTCATCATCGAACTCATCTTCACCTTCCACCAGGTGTGATTGAGGTCAAGCGTTCGTCTATAAATAATAATAATTAAAAAAAACTAAGTATGTATGTATATCTTTATCTAGTACCTATAGTACAAGTGCAAGCTATTTTTTGGGACTAGCTTTGTGTGTAATCGTTAGTAAATATTATAAAAAACTAGCAAACCCGGCGAACTTCATTTCCCCACCAGATGTCTTCGTTTTGGTTTTTAGTGAGCGTTTAAAAGAGTGTGCGCATAATAAATGTCATATGAAATTAACTGAGCAGAGTACAATGAGTAGCTGTCAAACAATGTATAACGCATCGGCGCCATCTACTTAAAATACTGCTGCGATCTGCTCCACCACCATGCAAAACCATATTGGTTTGTAGTACATGCTATGTATCCGAGATGGCGCTGTATGTGAAAAATGATTTTCCCCGTTTTCCTGCTTTTCTGTTGAAATTTTTCCTGCATTTTGTTTGCTATAAACTTCACGGAGCCCGAGACCTTCCCAACAAATGCAAAACCGTGGAAATCGGTTCGTGCGTTCTGGAGTTATAGCGTCAGGAAGGAAAACCGGACTTATTTTTATATAATAGATATTATAAAACCTTTTTTTTATCCTGACACATCACAGAAGTACCACACACGTCTGATGGTAAGCAAGATGCAGACTAAAAACGACAGTGATTATGGATAGAAAAAACCTATCGATACTCGCAGCTATCATGCCGGCCTGCATAGATATCTCTTCACGCTTCGTTTAAAGGACCCAATATTATAGGAAGGTGGGAAGACGCTCGCCGGAAGACCATTCCACCGCCGAACGACTCTGCTGCAGTAAGGGGTTGAGAACTTCTTAGTCCTAACTGGGATGTGAGTTATTATTAAAGAGCTGTAATTCCGTAAACCCGTTCGCATGGTTTGTTATGGAAGGGAGAGGTTGGAACATTAAATGCACTGAAAGCGCAATAGAAACCCTACCTACAACGCTAAAGGCCTTTGGTTCGAGTCCCAGTAGCGGCCAACATTTCTGTGAATTATTTATGTAAACAATAAAAAATACACAACACACACAAGCCATAAAAATTTCCACAAAACATAAATCAAACTAAGGGACATAAAACAACGTAAAAAAATGAATTAACTAATTATATAAAGAAAAACAAAGAAAAAAAGCATTCTTCAAAGACAGATAATATCGACATCACAAAAACTTTTCTTATTTATATCACAGGCACGAAAAATAAAAGTTTTATTAACATAATTTGACTTCACAGATGGCGCTTTAAACAGCTAAAAGCCTCTTGCATTAGAATGCGGACACCTGAAACCTATTTGGCTTTGCAAATAGGACGAGTCCATGAGAGCTTTAATAGTTGTGTATAAAAAAGTTGATCTTTCCAAATTCTACGGTTATTCAAAATAGGAATTCAATGAAGTAAGTTAATTTGTCGCGAATCATGGTTGCATATATGTATTTATGTATACATATATGTATTTATTTATACATATATGTATTTATTTATACATATATGTATTTATGTATATCTTTGTCTAGTACCTATAATACAAACGTAAGCTTACTTTGGGACTAGGTTAATGTGTGTACACAAAAGATCAGTTTATTGTCTAGGTAGTTTTCCCTGGCTGGTAATCCAAGCCGAAATTTGTTTGTACCAGAGATGGGCAAAATGTAATCAGATTAATGATTAACGACTACAAAATGTAGTCGTAACTTTAATTTTCTTGCTCCGTAATCATGATTAAATCCATTTAAAACATTAAGAAATCATAAATGTGTATGCAATCTGGGATTCTGTAGTGTTTAAAACATAGATGAGCAAAATGCAGTCATATTAATGGTAAGAAACGTAAAATGTAATCATAATCATTTTTATTAATCTTATTTTGTTGTTGATGTTTTAAATGGATTCAATCATGATTACAGAGCAACAAAATTAAAATTACGTCTACATTTTGTAATCGTTAATCATTAATCAGATTACATTTTGCCCATCTCTACACATAACTCTTTTTTTTTCTTTTTTTTTACACTGGCTCGACATAGTGACTACAGAGTACCTGATGATAAGTACAGTGTAGTCCAAAAACGAAAGCGACTAGCAAAGGATGAATATCCTTTGATAGTCTACATCGTCATGTCGGCCCACATATACCGCGACTGATGGTCTCTAGTAGGGATGTAACGGAGGCAGTTTTATCGGAACCGAAGTCGGAGTCGGAGTTTTTAAATTTGATTTATCGGAGTCGGATTCGGAGTCGGAATCGGAGTCGGAGGCAACGTCAGTCACAAGTGACGGCAGAATAAAATAGTTTTATTAAGGGACAAATAAAAACATTATTCAGTGAACCTTTTTAATTAGAAAGTGATAAATTTACAAATACACAGACAATAAAAATTGCTGTTTCTTATTAACATTTTCATAGTACTGTGAGAAAGCGATTACCTGAGCTACTGGTCGCGTAGTCCACGACATTTAAGCGCAAAGTGGATAAAACCACTATTGTATGTCTGCTCACATAGCGTAATAGCGTGAAGATATGTTATTTATTATATCTTAAATTTGATCCCATTTTAATATGGTGCAGGATTGATACATGTCTTCGAAAGTAGAAGCCAGAACTTTTGAATTGACAACAGCATAATCCATTTCCCTCTACATCTCCCTCGTACCCTAGAGCGCATCGCCGGCGTATATCAAGTTGGGTCAACACAACACAACCCAACCGAACACAACCGAACACAACCGAACAGAACCGAACAAGACAGAACACGACCGAACACGACCGAACACGACCGAACAGGACCGAACACGACCGAACACGACCGAACACGACCGAACACGACCGAACACGACCGAACACGACCGAACACGACCGAACACGACCGAACACGACCGAACACGACCGAACCGACCGAACACGACCGAACACGACCGAACACGACCGAACACGACCGAACACGACCGAACCTACCGAACACGACCGAACACGACCGAACACGACCGAACACGACCGAACACGACCGAACACGACCGAACACGACCGAACACGACCGAACACGACCGAACCGACCGAACACGACCGAACACGACCGAACACGACCGAACACGACCGAACTCGACCGAACACGACCGAACCCACCGAACACAACCGAACACAACCGAACGCAAACGAACACAACCGAACACAACAGAACACAACAGAACACAACAGAACACGACCGAACACGACCGAACACGACCGAACACGACCGAACACGACCGAACACGACCGAACACGACCGAACACGATCGAACACGACCGAACACGACCGAACACGACCGAACACAACCGAACACAACCGAACACAACCGAACACGACCGAACACGACCGAACACGACCGAACACGACCGAACACGACCGAACACGACCGAACACAACCGAACGCAACCGAACGCAAACGAACACAACCGAACACAACAGAACACAACAGAACACAACAGAACACGACCGAACACGACCGAACACGACCGAACACGACCGAACACAACCGAACACAACCGAACACAACCGAACACAACACAACCCAACCGAACATAACCGAACACAACCGAACACAACCGAACACAACCGAACACGACCGAACACGACCGAACACGACCGAACACGACCGAACACGACCGAACACGACCGAACAGGACTGAACACGACCGAACACGACCGAACACGACCGAACACGACCGAACACGACCGAACACGACCGAACACGACCGAACACGACCGAACACGACCGAACACGACCGAACACGACCGAACACGACCGAACCGACCGAACACGACCGAACACGACCGAACACGACCGAACACGACCGAACACGACCGAACACGACCGAACACGACCGAACACGACCGAACACGACCGAACACCACCGAACACAACCGAACACAACCGAACACAACCGAACACAACCGAACACAACCGAACACAACCGAACACGACCGAACACAACACAACCCAACCGAACATAACCGAACACAACCGAACACAACCGAACATGACCGAACACGACCGAACCGACCGAACACGACCGAACACGACCGAACACGACCGAACTCGACCGAACACGACCGAACCCACCGAACACAACCGAACACAACCGAACGCAAACGAACACAACCGAACACAACAGAACACAACAGAACACAACAGAACACGACCGAACACGACCGAACACGACCGAACACGACCGAACACGACCGAACACGACCGAACACGACCGAACACGACCGAACACGACCGAACACGACCGAACACGACCGAACACAACCAAACACAACCGAACACAAATTTCTTCTACAAATTTCAACAACATATAAAGTAAAATCAAATGAATTGACTGCAACAGTGGTGGTGACCTCCGATGAATACCTCCGATTAAAAAGTTTCGGAACCGAAGTCGGAACCGAAGGTGTAATAACGATCGGAAGTTCCGACTTATCGGAGTCGGAGTCGAAGCTCCGTAACATCCCTGGTCTCTAGGTATATCAGCTACTGGATATACACAAGCTGTTCCCGAAACGCGACAAGCCGAAACTGGTCACTATGACGGGCTTTACACCCGTGTACTGTGGTCGCGATCCAGACGGACACCGATGCCCTGCCACCTCGCTGCTGCTCGTTTAGCACCACCCAGCAGTCACGTGTAGAGAAACTAGGGTAAAGCCTGCGGACGCGAGCAGCTTCGACTCCCAAAACAAACTCGCAGTTTGAGCACTTTAAGTGGTTGCCCGTCTTGCCCGATGAAGTTGTAAGAATGCTACCAGGACAACAAAAATCTGTCACATCGAAAAAAAACTTTCTCCATGTCTTTCATGATTCTAAGGCAAAAGAGAGTACCCTATAAACATGGATACCCTTGCGAAAATACGACATACGAGATACTTTTTAGTAACCCTATCCACAACCTTAGAGGTTTGAATAGTTTGGCTCGAGTCATTGCTGTATACATAACTAGCTGATCCGGCAAACGTTGTTTTGCTATATAAGGTTTTGTAATATCTTCTAAGATGTTCATTGAAATTAAGTGATGTCAAAGACAATTTTGTTCACAATTAAATACTCTTAATCAACAACACATTTATTTGGATAAAGATTAATATTATTACGTTGATACAACTCTTAACAAATAATGCATTAATTTCGACCAAATTTGTTTACCATAAAAACGGTTCTAGTGACTTAATCTTAAAAGGTAGACATATACTGTCACGGATATTTTTTTAGATCATTTCAAGAGGAATAATTCTTTCTTACATATATTTTTGGTATCTTGAACCGTTTTCGGAGCGCACGCAATGGAAGCACTCAAGGATGAATAATTTTTCCCGTTTTTTTCACATTATCCATTATTTCTTCGCTCCTAATAGTTACATCGTGATGTTATATAGCCTAAAGCCTTCCTCGATAAATAGTATATTCAACACAAAAAGAATTTTTCAATTCGAATCAGTAGTTCCAGAGATTAGCGCGTTCAAACAAACAAACAAACAAACTCTTCAGCTTTATAATATTAGTATTGATTTAGGGTTTAAATGTCTGTCCACGCCCGCGGTCATTAGCGTGAAGATACCGTATTAATATTACGTTTTAATGATTGTTTACTGTTACGAAATATCTAAAAATAATAGACGCACAGGTATTTGTGGCGGGCATCAAACCTTGATGCGTGTGACGTCATACGAGGCAATGACCTATATCTTACAAAGTGTCTCGTAAATTGATGGTTGACGTCAAAAATGACAAGGCCGTTATGGAGAAATATGAGTTTTGATGTTCTATATTAAACATTGTAAGCTTTAACTGGGTCAAATCTGGCTAATGAAGTTGTAAAAAATAATTGAAATCGGTTTGTAGCTTCTAAACGACCGAATAATTCCCTGGTAATGTGCAGAAGTAGGCTATCTTGTGGGTTTTATCGAGTAAAAGTATTTATCGCTTCTCTGTTTGATCTCTCCATTTAAAGTTCATACACACGAGGCACCCTTGCGTTACCACCCAACCGTTAAAGTTCGCTGGCTAAAATACCATACAAGGATAACTGTATTTTACTCTGTGGAACAAATGTATGTTTTCTTTTATCCCGACTAACCATAGTGACCACATCACGCCTGATGGTAAGTAAACAGCAACAGTAAAGAAAAACAATCGATAATCGCAGTAATTATGGCGGCCTGCACAAATATCTTTTCACGCTTTGATTAAAGGACCCAATATTATAGGACGGTGGAAATATGCTTGCCGGAAAAGCATTCCATAGCTCAATAACTTGGCAAAAGCAAGAGTTAGAGAATTTCTTCAGTCCTAACCGGAATGTGAGTTTACGTCGAGCCGTGACTCTGATAACCCGAGCGCGTGGTATTTTATGAAAGTAAGAGGGTGGTGCAAAGTTAATGTAACAGGGTAACACAACACAACACACAACACAACAACACACACAAACACACAACACACAATTCTATTAAACTTTGTCAACCAGTTCCTCCTAAGTTCGTTGACCGACTGATGTAATATTTTAATTAGACGCTTATGGCTTGGTGGAGATTCAACTTTTTAAAATATAAACAGGCTTGTACTGGATCTAAACCTCACCCGATGGAAAGTGATGATGAGACCAATAATGGAGTACGCTCACACAATAAATACTGCTTTCCATGTTGTAAGATGTTGGAAAAAGAGACGCAGGAAGCAAATTCCAGTCTGTGCGAATTGCTGGATTATCAACCACACAAGAGTGCAAACTTACACAGTGTAATCAATTTATGGTAGAAGATGGAGAGAGAGTTAAAGAATTAGTTTGCCATGATTTACTGGCCCGCTCGAGCCATGTGCGTGGCCGAGGATGATTCAATGTCGAAAGGTCGCCGTGAGGTTTATTTTTAAATAACTTTCATCAGTAGCTAGAGTCCGATGGAAGGTCGATTTCTGGCTGAAGTTTGTGCCGATTAATCGGCCATTAGCTTTAGCCGAAGCCTATGAAGTTTAGTTCAAGATTGACTAAAAGAGAACAATAAAGAGATTTTTCTTTTGGGCTGAGTAGAGTTACATTAGTAGCTATATCCACTTTGCGCTTATGGCTGAATATTTCCTGGCCGATTTGGACCTTGGCGGAGTTTCCAAATCACATCAAGTCGCCGCGGGCTGCGCAAGAATTTTCGGATAGACTAGGATGCCATCTAATCAGGGCAGCAAGTTCTTTCAAGTATACTGCCCCACCCGGTTTAGTTGTGAAGACCTTTCCCGGTCAACCAATACGCGTAAATTCGAAAAAAAAAGTATACTGCCCGATTATTGTCACAAAGGGAGAATGTCGCGTTTCGTTTCGCGCGAATGCTTAACTTCTGCGACGGTTTTTTGGCCGCCGAATGTCTAGAGTAGTTGTTTTTTTCTGTCCCTTTCAGTAGCGTCCTTCAGCTTCATAACGTCCTCGAAAAAGGACGTGATGCTCATCCAGGATCTCTTACTGCCCACCATATCTTTATTCACCTGTTGGCAGCGTGAGGTCGACTCCGATCTCGTTCGTTAAGACTTTTCACTCCTGTAAAATGAGATCCTAGTTCAAATCTAGGTTTAAGTTAGCAGCAGTTCTGCTAAAGCTTTTGGGGTTGTGGCTGCTAAGGGTGATAGTTCTAAGCAACCGGTTGACGACTCTCGAGAAGTTGACGGAGTGTTGTGACACGTTCTGCTGAAATACTCCTTGTAGTGTCGAGGGAGGCGGTATCTCCCTCCGATATAGTGCCCAGATGTGTCACATTCCTCATTAATGCGCAGAATTATTTCCCCAAGTACAAAAAAAGTTCTGTTAAAGTATTTTTAGTACATAAGTACAAAACGCGAACGTTTAAAATGTGTTAATATAGAGTGTTTACCAGAAACTCATAAGCGTTCATTATGTAAACTTAATCATTGTGTAATATCTAGAGTAGGGGGTCAAGGCTACGGTGGCCTTGCCTCATTACGGCTCTGAGTGCGTACGCTAGATGATATTTGTATTCGTCTGGGCTGGACTAGGGCCAACATTTTCATGTTTTTTAGACATTGAGGCCAAATTATGACACATTCCTCTTTACTGTGATAGTAAACACGACCAGTAGTTTGGTGCAGAGCTGCTTTCGATCCGAAAAAATTAACCAGTACCGGTCGGTTTCTTAATTTTTGTCTGAAAAGAAAGATAAAATAGCATTTATTTGGCACATAACATAATATACAACATAAAAGGCTGAGTTAACATGTTAACGCCAGCGTGTGCTAACGGTAGCTCGCACAAGTCTGCCTCATCGAGCGGCACATACCTATACGATATGAGTAACCGTATGGCCGTGACTCCGCCAACCCTTGCGCGTTGGTCTCTCATGGAAGGGAGAGGATGAAACAAGGTTAAATAACTCTTCAAAACACTTGCCGTGTTACAGACGGACTATGATGATTAATAAATACAATAAAATCCAAATAAATGGATACAGAGCACCATATCTATTTACACTGACTTAACATAGTGACTGCAGTGTACCTGATGGTAAGTAGAGTGTAGTCCAAAAACAAAAGCGACCAACAAAGGATGAAAATCCATGGATAGTCTCCGTCGTCATGTCGGCCCACATATAGCGCGACTGAAGGTCTCTAGGTATATGAGTTACTGGATATACAGAAGCTGATCCCGAAACGTGACAGGCCAAAGCGAGTCACTATGACGTTCATTACACTTGCGTACTGTGGTCATGACCTAGTTCGGGCAATCACCTTAATACCAAACCTCGGCAGCCGCGGTTGAGTCGCGATGTACCGCTTTATAGTTATTTACAGGCAATGGCGTTCGATGTAGGCGAATGTGCAGCGCTGTCAAACTTGCGACCTAGCAGCCGGTGCCGGGTCGCAGCTGTCAGGATCTAACGCGCGCCTTTATGTTTAACGTTAGGTTTTCGCTAATCACCCGTTGAACGTTTTGCTAAATTGTTTCGCATACTCCCTGTACACAGACAGACGGCAGATAGATATATCTCGTTTAAAAACTGGTTTAGATGAGAAAATGCAAATTTATCTGCGTGATGACACCTTTATATGTAAACTAACGAGACTGGATTATGCATCTTCACGCTTAAAATACCGGTGTTTGGCAGTATTGTTTATTTTTCGGCAGACGAATTTTGCACCTAGTTTTACATGCTTAGGTTTTAAATGTATTTTTAGCAGCTAAGCTTTAGGATATACAGTTTTAGAATTGTGATTATTTTATGCTAAAGGTAAGCTAGCTGACAGCCCACCTGATGGAAAGCGGAGTGGAAGCAGCTTGTTCTATAGCAGAACCACGCGCGCTGGCTACGGAGTCACAGCTTTTCAGTAACTCACATCCCGGCTAGAGAAGAAGTTCTCTAACTCTTACGTTTGCCAAACTTTTGCCGAGTTGTCGGGCTGTGGAACGGTCTTCCGGCGAGCGCGTTTCCATCATCTTATGATATTGGGTCTTTTAAGAGAAGCGTGAAGAGATATTTGCGTAGGTCGGAATGATCGCTGCGGCTATCGATGGCTTTTTTTCCGTTAGTGGCATTTTTGGACTGCACTATGCTTTCCATCAGGTTTGGTGTGGTCACTGCTGTGTCAGTGAAAAAAAGGTGGTTACTGGCACCTATGGGTAACTTGAAGACTAGAAACAGTCTTGTTGCCGACCTTGAAGAACATCTCACTCCCTTTCTGAAGAATCTATACTAATATTATAAAGCTGAAGAGTTTGTTTGTTTGTTTGTTTGAACGCGCTAGTCTCAGGAAATACTAATATTATAAAGCTGAAGAGTTTGTTTGTTTGTTTGAACGCACTAATCTCAGGAACTACTGGTTCGAAATGAAAAATTATTTTTGTGTTGAATAGACCATTTATCGGGGAAGGCTTTAGGCTATATAACATCACGATGCAATTATTAGGAGCGAAGAAATAATGGAAAATGTGAAAAAAACGGGCAAAATTATTCATCCTTGAGGGCTTCCATTGCGTGCGCTGCAAAAACGGTTCAAGATATCAAAAATATATGTAAGAAAGAATTATTCCTCTTGAAATGATCTAAAAAAATGTCCGTGACAGTATATGTCTATCTTTTAAGATTAACTCACTAGAACCGTTTTTATGGTAATCAAATTTGGTCGAAATTGATGCATTATTTGTTAAGAGTTGTATCAACGTAATAATATTAAACCTTTATCCAAATAAATGTGTTGTTGATTAAGAGTATTTAATTATGAACAAAATTGTCTTTGACATCACTTAATTTCAATTAACATCTTAGAAGTTATGTATTACAATTTTAAAATAAATAACTAACTAAAACACCCAAAATAACTATTCCACGCGGACGAAGTCGCGGACACAGCTAGTCTCATATAATATCTTTGGGTAGTGAGATTCATATGTAGTGAATCTCACTGCATTAACTTTATTTATCCCAACTCGATATAGTGACCACACCACCCCTGACGGTAAGTATGGTGAAGTAAACAGCAACGGTAAAGAAAACCAATCGATATCCGCAGTAATAATATAATATGATATAGTATAATGTAATATGACATATTATGATATAATATAATATAGTATAAATAAACAGGCCACTTTGACGTATGTTGTGGATGCCGCAATAGGAACTGTACATTGTTGATTGTAACTGTGTATATGTATTGTGTAAATGAGTTATTGTACCGGGCCACTGGCAACCCTGTAAAAAGTAAGTAAATAAATAAATAATCATGGCGGCCTGCACAAATATCTTTTCACGCTTCGTTTAAAGGACCCAATATTATAGGACGCTGGGAATATGCTTGCCGGGAAAGCATTCTATAGCTCAATAACTAGGCTAAAGTAATAGTTAAAGAACTTCTTAGCTGAGATATGAGTTACAGTAAGTCGTGATATGTAAAGACGCGCGAGGGATTCATTTATGAAAGGGAGTGGATGGAACAAGGTTACGAAATGAAATGTATTTATTTCGCCATAACTTACATAAAACTAAGGATTTAAATACAGTAACACGAACAGTATACAGAAACAAAAGGCAATACAAAACCATACAAACATGGCGAAAATGGCCCTCCATCAGCTTAAAGCCACAGGAAGTCTACTGCGCTGGTTTTATGAAGGGCGCTTATAAGAATTATCAATAAACAATAAAAATAGAATAACACATAGCTTAAATAATAAATACAAAATAAATACGAGTGACACTAAAATAAACTATAACATACAGTAAACAAATTGACTACAAAATGTATTAGTGATGCTATAGTTAGAATACCTAAATATACCTAAAACAAGAGCAAAAATATATGAAAGAGACTACTTGTAACTGAAAAATTATAAAACAAATATAATGTTAATTCTATTTTAGAAGGATAATTTGGTTGGTTAGGAGGTTAAATAGTAAAGTCCGACCGAAACTGGTTTTCCGGCCGAAACCGAAACCGAAACCGAATATTCGGCCGTGGCTTCAGTTTCGGCCGAAACCGAAACCGAAACCGAAACTCACGTGGTCAAGTATAAAAGTCAACGTGGTCAAGTAAAAAAATTAAACAAAAACTTACATGTAATCAGTTCCATCAAAACATAACCTCTAAAGAATGTTTACGTCGGGTGATAACGCACTGACTAAGTTGTGTTGCTATAGAGCAATGCGAACGGCGCACGAATCCCGAACAGGGCCGCCGTTGCCGCGAGAAACGAAGTTAGGCAAGCATGTACGACAACTACCGAAATCAGTTTCGGTTTCGGCAAAAGTTTCGGCCAATTTTGGCCGAAACCGAAACTGCTGCCGAAACTCGGCCGAAACCGAAACCGAACTTTCGGTCGGACACTATTAAATAGCTCTTCAGAACACTCGCCGTGATACAGACGGTAGGAAACGCTTAGTGAGGCAATATCTCTTTTTTTTTTGGTGTCTCGGAGGAAAATCCTGCATATGACCATTAGGGCCGCTATGAGGGCAGCGACCCCGGTGTGTCTGACTCCTACTGACTAAAAACCCACGGAGTGTCGCTCTGATTGCTCCACCCGGGCCTGGGAAACCAAATTCATCCAGACGCCCGAAGAGCGAAATGCCTTGTCGAGGCTGCCTCTCTGAGAGGGGTAGGGGTAAAGAGCCCACCCTTCCAATACCTATTTCAAAGGCGGCGCTCCGGACACTGCACACCGCCACCCTCTCATCCGGGCAGCAGACTCCCTCAAGAGGCAATATCTCTGCGTAACTGGAGTAGTTCAAGATGCTTAACTATTTTCAAGTTGAATACTTAATAATATCGAGGGGCTTAAGGCTATGTTATTAAGTGAAATTTTTTGGCGTCTTTGACATACGTAGACCGCCGATTCTAAGCTTCGAACCCACAACCTTCAACGTTGCAGGTTGGGTCACTACCATTGCGCTATCAGGCCGTTTAAAAATGACTTACGTGTTATATAACAAGGTCCCCCGGCCACGTCTTTTTGTCTGTTTGCGTACTCCAAATTTATTAAAATGATTATCATACAGTTTTCCCAATAGATTGAGTTGTGGAGGCAAGTAGCTTTAGGATCACCGCCTGCCGTGGACTACACCGATTACGTCGAGGTCGACTGTTGTGGAGGATTAGCCACTGCTTCTGGGGCCTTTACCGCTTGTGGGAGGCTTGTGAATCAAAGGCAGTCTTTACTTGAATCCTCGTTATTACTTATTTGACACGCGTTGTATATAATGCGTGTGACTTAGATGTCGTGCATCGAACTACAAATACCTTTTCGTTGCATAAAGTGTATAGAACTACCATTACCTTAACTCAGCTTAATGTATGTCCCTACTGGGTGGTTCATGAAAAAATCTCTGTGTAAATTTGTTGAAATACGACGATGAGCGTCGAAAAGATCTTTAAAAGTCAAGCCGCGTTGGCAGCATCCATTAGTTACTAAATATATATTAATATTTTAAAACTAAAGATAGAATATAATTAACAGAGTGGAAGCGATAGAGGAGGAGGTGAGAGGGGGACTTTTTTTACTTGAAGAAAATCCTCATAGGACCATCTCAGCCACACAGGGTGGTTGCATGACCTAGGTGTGTCGAACTTGTACCGACTGAAAACCCCAAGGTGACTACTTCTGCGCATTGACGGGGACTGAGGGTCCTGTAATCAATTCCCCACAGCCCCGTCGCGCCGCGCCCGCTGGGCACAAACTCGGAGGAAGATATCTTCCCCGACACTGCTCATTGTATTTAGGCAGAGCACGTCACAATGCTCTGCCTACTTCTCGGGGGCGAGAGGGGGAATAGGTTAACGCAACATTCATGGCGCAATTATGTTCGCCGGGTCATCTAATTAACTAATAAAATGTTGTACTGAATATACAAAACAGCAAGTTATAGCATATCGACGCCGCCCGTTACGTGCATGTGTTAAAACGCCCTAAGGGTCGTTAGGGTGTTTCGCGACGCACGGGGTATGAGGATGCGCGCGCGCACGGGATGCTTGCTAATTCAGTCGACTACCGAGAGGCAAGGCGAGAATACGTGCGTGTGCGTCGCAGTTCTATGTGCCGTAAAGTGCAAATAAACAGTAAAACGCCAAAATCCGTCTCTTTCTACAACCACACCCACGACCAACGGTTATAAAGTTAAAAAAAGCTTAATAAAATTCAAGTGAGGGAAATAAAAAGGTTGAACCGGCGTCGCGCAGTAAATACGGTTCAAGTAAAGTCGGTTCTATAAATAGACCGCTCTCCCGTTTATGAAGTTCGGTGCAATGGGCGCAGCAATTAACTTGAGGTGCCTTTGGTATTTCGCTCAAACTGGGTCACGGGAACAGCCAGTTTCGCAAACCTCACTGAGCTCTATATTCTCTTACGTCTTTTAAGATCATAGGGTAAAACTCTGTATAAATATAAAATTATTAAGTTAAGAAATAATACTTACAGAGATATCATAGATCTCAAATTAAATACGAAAAAGTAACTTTAGATATTTCTGTAATTTGACTTGATATTTTATTACTTGATATTTTATGGAACAGCCTGTATGTATGTAAATGTATTTTATTATCAATCTACCCTATCTATATTACATTTTATTTAGTATTCTACATTTTTGTATGCTACTCAAAAGTGTTCTATGTATTTATGATCATACTTGTTTATTGTACGTTATAAGGTATGTTTTGTATATTTGGTTAGGTTCTAATATTGAAATAGCACCGTGACGTCCGCGCAATCGGTTCCCCTGAGCGTCGGCTGAAAAACAGCGCTGGATGGCGCGTACAGCGTCGCCCAGCATATGCTGAGCTGAGTGCTCTTTGAGATGGGTAGCAGCACACAGGATACATGATGGGATGTTATGTATTATTCTTTCATTGTTGTTTTTATATAAATATGTTTGTTGTGTGTTGTTTCCTTTGCCTCAATAAACTTTTTCTTTCTTTCTTTTTTCTTAGATACGTTAGTGGTTGTATCCACTTTCGCAGCTGATCTGACAGGGCGGATCGCGCACCAGCCCTTTTGGAAATCCTTGGTGCACACGCGACTCAAAGAGCACCCCAGGGGTTTTAGTCGGTAGGAGTCCGGCATACCGGGGGGGGGCGGCCTTTACCACCCCCTCACGATCCATCAGGATTTCCCCTGGGTTACCAAAAAAAAAAAGCTGATCTGTTCTTATATATATACAATATAATATACTAGCTCTCCCGGCAAACCTTGTTCTGCCCTATTTCTCTAAAACAAAGTAACGTTCTTTTTTATATTAATAGCTGCCCCGTCAGATTTCATTCTCCTACAAGTTATTGGCCTGTTGCAGTCTAATAGAAATAACATTATATAATAAATATATTAACCACAAGACATTGTGTCGGATACCATCCATATGTGGTGGATGTTCCTTATATCCGCACGAGAAGATTCGCTTCTACATTCATCATGCGAACGGCTAGGGAGTGGAATATGCTTCCAGCGGCCATATTTCCGAGATTTTATGACCTGGGAGTCTTTAAGAGGAGAGTGAATAGGCATTTGCTAGGCGATCGCGTTTCATCATCGAACTCATCTTCACCTTCCACCAGGTGTGATTGAGGTCAAGCGTTCGTCCATAAATTATAAAAAAAAAAAAAAATATATTAAATACAAAGATATATTAAAATGTGTATAATAAAATTTGACGGCAAACTATATTGTAATATTAGTGGAAGTTAGACGGAGACGGGTGCAAAGTGTAGTCATAATAGCGTTGACCTAATTAGTTTGGGAACCGCTGCCGTAAAGTGAAACGAAATTGCCATTTCTATTACAGCGTGGCCGTTACACTTTGCAAGTAAATACATTTCGGAATAACATAACTAGAGCTATTAGTACTTTAAGGGCGGCTTGTACCAGTAAATAGCGCGTCATAGTGACTCACTTTGGTCTGTCGCGTTTTGGGATCTGCTTGTGTACGTCCATATACCTAGAGACCCCCAGTCTTGGCGTATGTGGGCCGACATGACGACAGAGACTGTCAATGGATTTTCGTACTTTGATACTCGTTGTAGTTTTTGGACTGCACTTTACTTACTATCAGTTGCAATGTAGTCACTATGATGCACCTATATAAAAAAAAACGTATCATTTTTCGATTACAGGTACGAAACTGAAACGAGATAGGAAATCTAAATTCATCAACTCGCTAAATATTGTTCAAATTTTCTTATTAAACTACTTAATTTGGGAGTCGTAGCTGCTCGCGTCCGTAGGCTTTACCCTAGTTTCCCTACACGTGACTCCTGGGTGGTGCTAAACGAGCAGCAGCAAGGTGGTAGGGCGCCGGTGCCCGTCTGGATCGCGACCACAGTACATGGGTGTGAAGTCCATCATAGTGACCAGTTTCGGCTTGTCGCGTTTCGGGATCAGCTTGTGTATATCCAGTAGCTCATATACCTAGAGACCTTCAGTCGTGGTATATGTGGGCCGACATGACGATGTAGACTATCGATGGATTTTCATCTTTTGATAGTCGCTTTCGTTTTTGGACTGCACTGTACTTACCATCAGGTACTCTGTAGTCACTATGTCGAGCCAGTGTAAAAAAAAAAACTTAAATAGTTAAAAAAATTAACACTATATTCCTTTCCCTTTCTAATTAATATTTTTTTAATGTGTTTGGGCTTACTACGCTTTAGAATTGCTTTTGTAATTGCGTCCCTTTGTCAACAATTTCTAAAATGTAAACCGTTTTAGCAGTAACACAATAAGCCAATCTTTCACGGTGACTAATTGTTATGTATAAACAATTGCTATGTAGTTTTGCCGCCAACGCACCTGAGTGCACACCAGCTGGGTTAGACCTAAGCCGTAAAAGAGAGAACTCGGCAAGACAGTACGTTTCGGGCTAGCATCGAATCCACGCGGAACATCGCCATAAGTTCCATTGAATGCCACATCAATTGCGAACGATATAATCACTCTCAACTTGTGATTTACCAGTAGAATAGAGTAGTGCCTCCCTCTTCCTTATACTGAGGTGTTGTAAGAGTGTAAGAGCTGCCTAAGGTGTACAGCATGCCGACCTGCACGCAGATTGCTGCTGCAGCCACCTTCTCTGCACACAGGGCACAGCCGCCAACCCGCATTGGACATTGTGTGCTGGGTTTCATGCCCAAACCCCTTTTGGGGTTCCAGTAATATACTGGAAAGAGAGGTGAGGCCTTTGCTCTACAGTGAGATGAAATTGGCCAATGATATTAGCCCATAACCTTTTCAAGGTGAGCAGAGATATATTATACTGTATAGATTTTGCGCTTTTTTGTCGTTCCCAACGTGACTAGAAAAATACATTGTACCTATCAGCGGCGTTTTCATCGTTTTCACACAAGGCAAGCAATATGTAAGAAAACTTCTCTTCTATTGCTCTTTCTTTATTAGAAAACTGTGAAAATTCTTTATTTTTTATTTATTTCGATAAGCACACGTTCCCATCACAATCACAATTGAATGTATTTAATATTAATTGATTAATTAATAATGTTAGAATTAGGTGCTTGTAGAGTGTAGGGCAAGCATTGCTTTTATGCTTGTATGAGATGAACGCCACTGGTACCTATAGATATACATATTCTAATGGCGTGCATTCTATAGAAGTATAAAAAACATTAACTTGTTACTATATTTTATACTTGGATATTTAATACATACTGTATTGATTTAAAAGGCCCAATCCTACTAATATTATAAATGCGAAAGTTTGTGAATATATTTGTTACTCATTCACGACAAAACTACTGGACGGATTTGCATGAAACTTTTACAGTAACATAGATTATACATCGGAATAACATATAGGCTACAATTTGTAACGATTTTATGAAATTTTGGTCGTAATATAACGATACATGTCAATTAAGTTGGAAAAAAATCTGGCCTCTGAGAGCTATCTTGGCGTACACTGCCTAAACCATTGGAGTTACACAAAGATGATGTACCGTAGGATTGTTTGTCTTGAATAGTTCTAAATAAAAGTCCCCGACAGCATATATCTACCTTTTATGTGGAAGCCACTATGATTAAAATTGTATATTATAATACAGAAAATATTCACTAGAAATAATTTATATGGCAGAACAACGTTTGCAGGGTCAGCTAGTTTATTTCAAATACCTATATCCATTCTAAATATATTATTCTAGGTATAAATATAGTTATGATTACATTATGGTACGTGTATGGAGGTTTCTTTATATTTCTTAATTCTATGGAAAAACATAATTTCATTTTGCCAGTCACCGTAGCGTAGACGTAAACAATTTCGACCCACCCCCAGGGAAGGGTTAAAAAGTAATTAATTACTGAGGCGCGGGGCTTAACGTACCTCTTTTTGTCCACCCTTAACCCGTTTCACAGCATTCATGCAGTTGCTCATAATTTCGCTCATTATGCGGATATACAACCTTATTTCTAAAGGAAGTTTATCTTTATATATCTTCACGCCGATTTCTTATTAGAGTAGGCAGAGAGACTTTCAGATGAGGCGAAGGCGGAACGTATGTGACCTGCATGCCTCCAGATGGAAGGATCCTGAACAGTGGGGCCTTTAGACTTTCCCTTTCTGAAGACGAAGCTTAAGGCTGGGATTTATAGACGCTATTTCAACTTTGCTCAGCAAAGTTCTCAAAAATTGAAGTTATTTTGACAAAACCTGTATATATAATTGGAACATGAGTATAGCCATAGTATACGCAGAGCCAATTCCGTGTTGATAAAATCGGTGACTTACCAAATCCTTTGGCATTCTTTGAGTAATATAAATTGTAATGTCTTAGTAAAGACTAAGCAAAGTTTTTTTTACTCTGGCTCGACATAGTGACTACAGAGTACCTGATGGTAAGTACAGTGTAGTCCAAAAACGAAAGCGACTATCAAAGGATGAAAATCCAATGATAGTCTACATCGTCATGTCGGCGCTACTGGATATACACAAGCTGATCCCGAAACGCGACAAGCCGAAACTGGTCACTATGACGGGCTTTACGCCCATGTACTGTTGTCGCGAACCAGACGGACACCAACGCCCTATCACCTCGCAAAAAAAAAGTTAAAGGTACGTTTATAAATCTCAGTCTAAGACTGGTTGTTCGCTCACTGGGTCATTGGAATATACAATAGATCTTCAGGTCGAGTTAGCAGCGAATTGAGAGACACCCCGTGGGTTTCTGTCAGGAATTCCGCACCTGGGCCGCCTTCAAGACCGCTCTGACGATCCTATGCAAGATTCTACCCCCGGTTGATAAAAATAAGGTAGAATAACTGCAACACATCTTCTCTTTAACTTTGCCAACATCAGCAATAAATATGATAATCTATTCATAACATTAAAAACACATTAACCACTTGAGCCAGAAATTTGATACGTACCGACGGAACAAAACACTTGAGTTTTATTTACAGAGGGATTTTATTTGATAAATTACTACTGAAATTAGTTTATCCCACAACGCGACAGGGTGAGGCGAGTAACTATGATGGACTTTGTATGCTGTGGTTACAACCCAGTTCGTGCATCTACCCTACCACCTCGACGATCACAGATTAAAAGTTTTCGGATTTTTCTTTGAACTTTCAGTAGAATATATTACTCCTTGCCAAATATTCTAGGTTAGCGGGAAGTTATATTGTACAGTATGTTTTGAAAGTCCTGTCTGACCCGACAGGGGTATATTGATGATTTTGTTTATCCGGTGGATATCCTAATAGTCCATCAGGGTTCCTGTGTGTTGGAGTCTTACCGACTGAAACCACCTGGGTGTTCCTCTCCCCGTTTGCCGAGTGCTGAGGAGAAGACAGATCCAACTTCCTCCACAATAACATTACCAAAATACACCCGAAAGTTATATAAGTCCTGATCATTGAAAAAGTTATTGTCGTATAAAATTGATGAAATTGAATATATGCGATCAGCGAATCAATGTAAAGACTAATTTAATGATTTAAATGATAAGCAATGCTTGGGATCTACAAGGGTCGTGACCATGATCAATTGCTTTCCTTTTTTCCTGTGTTCACGAGCTACACCCACTCCCATTGTTGGCATCTAAGTTTTCACCACTTAATTAATTTTTATTTTATTCGGTTTTTGTTTTGCTCTTTAATTAAAAAGGGTAGCGTGAATAGAATATAATATCGATACCGAGTAACACCTTCATGAGTCGGACAGGGTTTTCAAAACATTCTGTATAAAAGATAGATTGTTACTATTTTTTTTTAAACTGACTCGACATAGTGACTGGACCATACCTGATAGTAAGCATGGTGCAGTCCAAAAAACGCCAACTACTGTCGAAAGGTCAGAAAAAACCCATCGCTAGCCGCAACGATCATGCCGGCCTGCACAAATATCTCTTCACTCTACGCTTAAAGGATCCCATATCATAGGATGGTGGGAACACGCTCGCCGGAAGACCATTCCACAGGCCAACGACACGGGAAAAGAAGGAGTTAGAGAACTTCTTAGTTCTAGCCGGGATGTGAGATACCGTATAGCTGTGACACCGCAAACCCGCGCGCGTGGTTCCATTCAGGAAGGCTGAGCCATTATTAGCGAGTTTCGTCCCACTGTAGCGCAAAGGACTCCTTTCCCTTTTTCCACTATATTTGTGGAATCCATGGGAAGGGATTTGGATATTTAATCTAGCTCGCTTGTCTAATGAGGGTTGGCGTATGTACGCTGTGTGCAGAGAAGGTGCCTGCAGCAGCAACCTGCGTGCAGGTCGGCTTGCATCCAGGTGTTATCTCAGTTGGCCCTTAAGCTTTTACGATGCTTCAGTATGATGAAGAGGTAGGCACTAGAAAATAGATAGATATACGAATTGAATTCAGAATTGGCAATGTCAGAGGCTAATAGCAATTTACAAATAACTAACGAACGAAAATCGAGTTATATTTGCCACTGATTGAACCCGGCCGAAATAACTCGTCAACGGGGAATCGGATTGCGAAATGCTGCGATGGAATTTTAAAATCGAGCGTAATTGCTTGATTTGCAAGTATAAATGGATAGTGTAGCGATCGAGTATATTTTTCTAAAGAGCTTATATACTCAAACATTTTGTATTTTATTTATTTGTTTTTGCAAGCCCCTCTAATTGCTGAGACAGTTTGACAAGTAACTTGTTTTTATGATTTACATGCTAAGAGCGGTATCACTCGACATCCCTTTCGGGATATCAGAAGTACATTAGTGGCTGTATCCACTTATGCTTATATGTCGTGCCCAACGTGACCAGTAGCGCAGCTGATCGCCGTTCCCACAGCACTTTTATACGTGACCTTTCTAATAGATGCAATTTGGGTTTCCTCACAATGTATTCCTTATAATAGAGTAACATAGAGACAATAGAATATATAGCTCTAAAGGCAACTTCAAAATGTCATAGATAACATATACGCCTGTATATATATATGTAATACTAGCTGTCCCGGCAGACCTTGTTCTGCCCTATTTCTCTAAAACAAAGTCCCATTGTTTTTTTTTAATGTTAATAGCTTCCCCGACAGATTTTATTCTGCCAAAACCGACTGTCCTGTCGGCTGTTTTTTGAAAATTGTTTGAAGGAACCTGGCCTTAATGCTATATGTATAAAAATTGACAAATATTGACATTAATATTTATACGTCACTCAATTGTTTTGCCTTCCCGGAACCCGTCCACTAACATTTAAACTTTATGGTATGGTGTTAAAGTTCAAATTGACTTTTAAATATTATTACGAATGTTTTGTATGAGAATATAGAATAGTGTTGTTTTTAGACTTTTTCAGACATTTTTTTAATTTTTCTCTCCGTAATAACCTTGCCTAGACTTCAATAAACACAACAATAAAGAAATCAGCCAAATCGGTTCAGCCGTTCTCGAGTTTCGCGCTTATCAAGACATTTTGCGATTCATTTTTATATTATAGATACACAGACATACTACATGCATTACCTTTTTGTTAATATACAGTCAAACCTGGATAAGTGAGAGTTCAAGGGAGCACAATCTCATTCTCGCTTGTAGAGGTCTCTCACTAACCCGAGTTTCTCGCTAACGCAGGTACATGGGTAGCGTTTCTCTCTTATAGAGTACGCAGCAATAACAAGTCACAGCGAGTACGAATGTATTATGTACATACAATATATTTTTAATAGTGTGTATATGTTACGTTCATTAGATTTCGACATATAAGTACTTTATAAGGGTAGGTATCAAGATGCTTACGAAAACTAAACAAAAATTCAAGTACTATGTAATTTTATTTTATTTAGAACTTATTTACACTTAAAAAGATCCGTCAATTTCGTTTAGTTTCTGTTTTTATATTTTAAATGTTTTTCTGTAATTCATAAATTTTGTCGAATTTTTCACGAAAGTTAAGAATGAGTCATAAAATAGCAAATGTTAAATTTGTAATTTGTTTTGTCATTTGTTCCTCCTAAATAATATAAATAAATAAAGCTCGACTGTCGCTTATAGAGGAATAGATAAGTAGCAGTCTCACTTACGGAGGTCCGTGAGGGAAAAACGACTCTCTCTTACAGAGGTTCCTGTTTCTCGCTAATAGAGGTTTTGGGAGCTTAAAATGACGGGTCCTGGCTATTACTCTCACTTATAGAGTTTTCTCACTTATCCAGTTCTCACTTATCCAGGTTTGACTGTATAGATACATATAAAATAAAAATAATAAAACAAAGTGACAATATTTACTGGCCATTACTAAAAGGCAATTACCCTTAGAATATTGTCAACAAAAGAACGCAATTTACAAATGCATTTCTAAAACGTAATAAACATAAACACGAAATATGTAATGAACACATTTTGTGTGCGTACAAATATTAGCTAAGAATGAATAAACATGTAATAAAATATGTCGATGCTAGACGTAGGAAGGAAGCTGGGATAAAATTAGCGGAGCGCCAGACATTCTGTGCGCTATGAAAAAGATATCTCCGTTGTGCAAGGTCAATCAATATGCTTTTTAATAGAACAAGAATCTCTTGAGACTCGCTACGTGCTCTTTGCGCACCGAAAGGTGGCTCTATCTATATCAACGACGTAGATATACTGTGAAATGTATTCTACGGAGTGAGAATCTCAATCCAGTTGCTGGAAAGCCGTTTTATTACGAAGTGATCGAATCCCAGTACTTTAAACCCTTTGCGGTCGTATGTCTGCTCTCAGCCACCACACCAAGGAACCATACGAATCCTATACTGTATGCAATAATGTATCAGTTTAAACATTTTCGAAACAAAATTAATGGATGGATGACTGTGTTAAATTGGTAAAAAGAATGACTAAATCTTGTTTATCCATCGTAACCTTACGTGTTTTGTATCCCTGCTCTTTCGACGGAAATTAATTCCGACCAGTACGATACCCGTGTCTAAATTTAATACGTCCGCAAAGGGTTAAAATACTAATTATAATCTTAGAATTAAGGAAAATAAACACTATCATCTATACCCTTTGAATTAGTCTCTAGAGCCGTGTTACTATACTCTATTATTCCCTTTTCGCTGTTTTCTACGCGTTGACACAACAGATAGCTGAAAATTGGTTGAAATTAAATGAAATGTATTTATTTCGCCATAACTTACAAAAAACTAATAATTTAAATTCATTAACACAAACAGTATACAGAAACAAAACAAAGTACAAATATATATTAACATGACGAAAATGGCCATCCATCAGCTTAAAGCCACAGAGGAAGTCTGCAGCGCTAGTTTTCGTGAAGGGCCCCGGTCGTTCGTTCGTGGTTGACTCAGCACAGGTAAATAAAAACCGTATAAAATAAAAAGCATAAATAAATGACCTTACCAAAACAGAAAATATGTTGCTTCACTTTAATCATAGAATTTTATATTAGATTACCTTTAAAAATATTTCACAATACCGTGGGTCAATGATCCTTTTTAATAAGACAAGAAGCTTTCGAGACAAGCGACGTCCTCTTGGCGCATCGTAAGGTACCTTAATCATGCTATATCGATGTTGTTGTATAATAGAAAGTATTCTAAAGCTGTGATGTATAGACGTTTCATTTACTTAGCTTTTATTAATTTAATTTATAGACGAACGCTTGACCTCAATCACACCTGGTGGAAGGTGAAGATGAGGCCGATGATGAACCGCGTCCGCCCAAGAAATGCCTATTCACTCTTCTCTTAAAGACTCCCAGATTATAAGATCTCGGAAATATGTCCGCTGGCAGCATATTTCACTCCTTAGCCGTTTGCATGATGAATGTAGAAGCGAATCTTTTCGTGAGGATATAAGGAACATCCACCACATATGGATGGTATCCGACACGATGTCTAGTGGTTTTGTGGTGGAATGGGGCTGGTGGAATCAAAGAATGCAGTTCCTGAGAACACTCTCCACTGTGCAACCGGACATTTACTTAGCTAAAGATACGACTCGGATTCTAGCAGTCACCGTTTGGTAGCGGCGACCAGGTTGCAGTCTACCGGTTTGCATCTGTGTTAGCTGGATAACGCTGTTGCCGAAGGAACCGAAAATTTATGTAGCCGCCGGTGAGCGTCGCTGCTCTGGATTTCCGCGTAGAGAATTAGGGAGCAAAGAGTTCGTTCAGGCACAGTGACAATGAAATATTCAAAAGGCACTCACCTGGAAACTTAAGGATGAGGACAGGCTACTGCAGCTCCGCACCGTTCACCGTATACAATCAATTAGTTGTCCCGCCGTATTGCCCAAAGCAACTGACTATTCCGTAGTGTGAACGAGTTCGCCGCCGATGATAAGTGTAGCGATACCGCCGTGCGTACACATGTATCACCGTTACGGACCGAGCGTGGAATGGGAATGCAAAGGAATGTAGGGAGACGGAAGGATGTCAAGTACCTTTTTTATACTCATGCCCTGAGCCTGAACAGCATCAATTATATGTAAAAGTGTCTGGACTGTACATGCCTCGCATGCGAAGTTCTGCCGCCAGGCTGCACAGGCGCCAGTACCTCGGTAGCTCCAAACTCCTCAGCGGCACACTGGATACAATCACTACGCGCGTGCGCTTATTATATAGAGAGAGTCACTACTGGACCAATCTGTGTTATAAACCGCCGGCGAGCGTCTGTAAAACGCTAGCGCGGGCGCGCGCGAGTCCGGATGCAATTGTGCTTTTTCGTCAGACGCGGGCTTCCGACTGTTTGCGAGGCATTCTTTTAAAAACGTTCGTTATTTTGGCGGCATAGTACGGTGATGTCATTGGTTGTCAGACTAAGGTGATGCGTGTAGAATTTTGGCGGTAACCAATAATTTTTTAGTGTGAGAGAGCGGTTTTTCAAAGCGTGGAATAGGAAGTAAGATATGAAAGAATGGCGGTTAGACTTTTGGCTCCTCCAGTGTTCATGTAAAGACTGTCATGATCGCAACCTTGACACGTCGCTTGACAGCACCGCGCAGTCGCCTACGTCGGACACCTTCCCATATAAATGCATACGCTGAAATCGTTAGTATATCACCGCTGACGAACAGTGATTGCCAGGATCGAAAAAAAATACAATTATGAATTTATTTTATTGGTTAGCTGATCAGTGAAGAGAACATCTTGTGGAAACCTGCAAAGCAGTAGCGTTCATTCCATAGATGCATAAAAGCATTGCATACCCTTACGATAAATAAGACTGGAATAAATCGCTTTAATTTAAACAAAATAAGGAACCGTTTATATTTATATCTATTCTATTTTCAAGCCATCTAACTTCACTACGAGAGTATATAATATTAATTATCATTGTATAATATTCACGTTAACTATGTGAATCTGCCTATCCTGTCCAAATAACCTATGCAAGTCACTGCTGCATAGTATCTAATAGAAATGTCATGTGTGCTAGTGCTGTGAGAACGGAGATCAGCTGCGCTACTGGTCACGTTGGGCACGACATAAAAGTGCAAAGTAAATACAATCACGAACGTGTCATTGCTCACCCCAGAAGGGATATAGCGTGGTGATATAATATTATTATCAATTTTTTCGCGACCCATATCTATGTACGATCTATACCCGTCTTCCACCGACAGAGCTAAGTTTGATCCTTAATACAGGTTATCTTTTCGTTAGATCAATGTTGAGTGCTTGTACAGTTTATTTTTAAGGAACCCTCAGCCCGCGATAGCAGATAAAGTCGAGGTTAAATATTAGTATTTAATATTATTCATTTTCTTTCCGTGACAAAAACAATGCCATGAAATGTAAGTTACAAAAACCGGTCTTGTATACAACTTTGCGCCGAGTTGCGGACAAAGTTTGCAGATACAGACGCCCCAAATTGTTATTGCACGCCTATTTCGCTTTGAAAACACACGGGTGCGAATTATGAGACAGATCGCTGGACATTTTATTATAATTGTGACATAATTGTAAAGTTTCTGTTACGCTTTAACATGAATAACAATTACTCACACGTTCATTATTTTGAGTAATTATTTTTAGGGGCTCTGTATATGCGAATATACGAAATTATTACAGAACAATTATGAGGAAAATGTATCGACCTCTATTGTCAACCAATTGATGAACCACTGTTCGTAATGCCATCTTGTGGCAAACAGCATAGCTACAACTATCAGTGGTGTCAACTATTGGAGGATAGAAAACGATTTTCTAGAAGTGTCGCTGCGGCTGCATGTTAGGCTACATGGTCTCCGAATTGTAATAGATGGCTGGAGAATTTTCTATGCAACTTATGAGAACTGCCATATTTTGCTTCATCACACACTACAAACCATCTTAAAATCACACAATCATCAATCCGCTGATAGGTTGTGATGTGCCATTTATTCAGTTAAGTTAATTCCACAGATGGGCAAAATGTAATCTGATTAATGATTACGAAATGTAGTCGTAATTTTAATTTTCTTGCTCTCTAATCATGATTAAATCCATTTAAAACATTTAAAAACTATAAATGTGTATGAAATCTGGGATTCTGTAGTGTTTAAAACATAGATGAGCAAAATGCAGTTATGTTAATGGTAAAAAACGTAAAATGAAATCGTGATCGTTTTTATTAATCTGATATCGTTTTGCCCATCTATGGTTGTAGGTTGCAGTAAATACATTTTGCCGAACTAGAAAATAAAAAATGAAGCAATGTAAATATTTATTTAGAAGTACAATTGCATAGCTTATATTAAAATACATATAAATATATAAAAATGCAAATAAGATACACTACATATGCGACTACATTTAAAAATGTATACTGCTTGCTTAGAAAAAAAAATAAGAATAAAAATGCGAGGAAGAAACGGACATGAAAGGTAACAAAAAAAGAAAAGAAAATTAAATGTAGTTTTCAAAATCTAAAGAAAAGAAAATTAAAAAAAAAACAACAATCAATGCTACAATCTCGAAAAACATAATTCTCTTAAGTTTCAATATGTTATCGTTAAATATATCGAAATCACTAGGTCTCGACATAGAATTGTACAGCCCAATCATTCTACATTAGGATGCATTTATTTAATTCTTTAAGTAGTTTGGAGTTCGGAACAAGTTAATTTTAGATGTCCTGGACAATCTAGCACGCACAGCAAACGTTACATATGATAAAATGTTAGGAACTTATGTATGACTGTGTCAGCGTTTGGTATTGACAGCAGCTATGACTGACTCTAGCTGGCAGTACACATGCGCGAGTTTTTACTTAAAATTGTACTAGATTTATCAACCGTCACGTCCGCAATTTGGTTTCGTATGTTTTCACATGAAATGTAACTTACAAGCGTGTACCGTGCGGTAATAAAGTTCCGAATACATTTTAACAAAGGTAACATGCTTTATAATTCTAAATTACTTACAGCGATATGGAGCTATTGTATTAATTATTTTTATATAGAAAGATAAGACTTGATTCCTTACTCAACATATCAGACAAAAGACTTTCCCTGTTGGACAAAAGACTGCTCGGAAGCGGCTTGCATAGCTGTCACCCCCTTTTTTTGTAATCCGGTGGATATCCCTAACCGACCTTCAGGGGGTGGTGAGGGCTGCCCCCCGGTGAGTCGTACTCGCACCGACCAAAACCCCCGAAGTGTTGCTTCTCCTGTCTGCCGAGTGCCAAGGGCAAGGCTGAGCCATCTTCCTCGGCACCGGGTGATACATAGCCGCCGTCCCGCGACCTGGGTTAGGTTCTCTGCCCACCTAGTAGATGTGGCTGCCGGCAGAATAGAATAGCACCCCCCTCTTCTTGCTGAAGTGTCGTAAAAGGCGACTAAGGTATCTCTTGAACACCGCAATTCAACCAGGTTTTTAGAGAAGGAAAACTCGATCAAACCTGCATCCCGCTCCCTCCCGATCGTACTGGTTCTCCTTTCCATCGGGCCTGAGGGAGCTCGGACGAGAGAGTGCTTTTCTGGCTGCGCGTCCAGTTATGCACTTAAATATCTCCTGCGCAATTGACTGTTTCCGAAAACTGGACCTCGAATTTCTTAACCGGTGTTGAAACAGTCGCCGTGGCCGAAACCGGCTAGGACATCATCATCATCAGATGTACTGTGATGGTCTTCCCTTAATATGTTGTTGTTGTATGTGGAGTCGAGCTCCTTCTTACATTAATTAAAAAGCTTCCTTCATTCCCTAATTATATATTTATCAAACTAATGTTACGTTTACATAATACTTATTAATATTTTTATATTATAATTTTTATCTAATATCCATTCCCAATGCTCAAGAGTAGGGATGAAAATGCCCGGGAATTTTCATCACTAACTCAAGACGCAATCTTTTCTAATCAATCAAAATTCATTCAACTTCTAATTGAAAAATCGATCTTCCTTTTTTCCGTTCTTCTTCACAGAAAACTTATTATTTATTAAATGGCCAACCTTATATTAATGTCATAGACATGTGAACTCTTTTTGATTTACTCCTTCCATCGAATCACTACATTACTGTCCCATACTGCGGACAGCAGGACCCAGGGATAATTTTTCAGCTGAGACCCATTTATTCTTTATTTACTGTAATAAAGAACCTTTTACATATCACAAGATTTTAATTAAATTAACATGAACCCTTAGATTATACATGAACCATAATTTACAAGATATTGAATAAAGATAAATAGTGTCAATGTCAAGAATATAAAATAGTATAAAGTATAAAATAATTAATAATACAAGTGGCCAGTGTTGTAAGTGGCCATTATTCGAAAAATATTACATTTACCTTTGTTCTCGAATTACGCTCGCTCGTGGTATAGCCATGTGACTTTTCCCCATGTAATTTATTTTAAGTTATGACCGTAGGTATGGTGGTTGAAAGATACGGATTTTGGCGTTTTACTGTTTATTTGCACTTTAAGGCACACCGAACTGCGACGCACACGCACGTACTCTAGCCTCGGGTCTCGGTAGTAGCGCACCCCTTACCCCGCACGTCCCGTAACAACACCCTAACGACCTTTAGAGCGTTTAACACAATTACGTATCGGGCGGCGTCTACATGCTATAAAGTTTTATTTGCATTTTTTTATCTTTAACTTAAAATGATGACCTAAATAGAATCTAATATCGATATTAAGTAACGCCTTCACGGTTCGGACAAGGCTTTTATAACAGACTGTATTTGTAGATTTTTTAGCACCGTTTGTATTGGCGTATCGTAAAACGTGCTCGTAAAACTTGAAGAGTACAGTAAATGCTGCACGGGGATACGGTTTTTGACGTTTGATCGGGTGTGATCAATCTATCCCAGAGTAAAATGGCTGAAACTTACACCAGTATTAACTAACGATTCTATGCGTTCTCGAAAGCACAGTGCTTTCTATACTCTAAAGCAGAGATTTATAGACTCCAGTTTGACTTCGCTTACACTTTACTCACAAATTATAATAACATTATGCTATGTTGATTATTATACACGAGCTAGTAGTGAGCCATATGGAAACCAAATCTGTAATGAGCAAAAGGCACACGCGTGTTATACGACGATTTTTATCACACCCGCGAGAAAAAAGACAGTCTTTTATTATGATATTATTTTTTTATTACAGGAATAATTGTGAAAGTACAAATTTCCTACAGTTTTATTGACAACACGCGTTTCGTTCTTTAAATGATAAATCCGACGGGTCAAACAAACCTCTCATTCTCCTACACTATTTGAAATGGATATATTATGATAACTAGCTTTTGCCCGCGGCTTCGCTCGCGTTAAGAAGTATTATTATTAATTAGGTGTAGTTTTTGCGGCTTTACTTTTGTTTAGCGTGTGTAAAAAAATAGGGCCTACAAAACTTCTTTGTACACAATATTCTTAATTAATCTGTCATTAGGCGCTAAAACTATCAAATTTTCATCCCCTATTTTATCCCCTTGGGGGTGGAATTTATCAAAATCCTTTCTTATCGAACGCGTACGTCATAACATCTACCTGCATGCCAAATTTCAGCCCGATCCGTCCAGTGGTTAGGGCTGTGCGTTGATAGATCACTATGTCAGTCAGTCAGTCACCTTTGAGTTTTATATATTTAGATAATAACTGTGAAAACTTACAAACACATTGACATTAACTGAATATTATATCTTAGTAACCAATAAACCTACCTATTTATTTTTCTAAATGACGCACTAACTTTTTTTATTACCCTTCGTGGCAATGAGACGCAATGTAATCACATAAAATTTTCAAGAAATCGTAATATTATTGCAACTGCTTATGATGTTGACGGATCCCCATTACAAGAAGTAACAGAAATTAGAGATTTAGGAGTCATCTTTGATACTCAGCTTACTTTTAAAAGACATGTTGATCGTATTTGTGTAGCCGCTCGAAGGATGCTGGGTTTCGTTTTTAGGAATAGTAAACAATTTAAAAAGAATAGCACTAAAAAGCTCTTATATTCAACTTTGGTTCGTAGCCAACTGGATTACTGCAGTACAGTCTGGTCTCCTCACTACCAAGTCCACATTGACCGTATTGAGAGGATACAGAGGCGGTTCACTAGATTCAGTCTAACTAATACAAAAAAATATGTTCCATATGGTGACAGATTGAAACTTTTTGAAATGCACACATTGCAAGGTCGTAGGCAGTTTTTCGACATGACATTTATCTATAAACTCTTCCGTTGCTGTGTGGACGATCCGGAACTTCTGGAGCAGTTTAGTATTGCGCTACCTCGCAGGCTGCCTCGGTATCCTGCTCCCATGTTTCCTACTAAACGATAAAAGACCAACCTTGGTCACTTTTCTATAGTGCCAAGACTGTCACGTTTATATAACGAGTGTGTGTCCGGGGATGGGAACATCGATATTTTTGCGGATTCATTGCCGGCCTTCAAGAGAAAAATCAGTGAGCAGGTGTGTTAGGCTTGGCATTGTTCTTGGTGTTATATAATTTTAATTTGAGATATTATTGTCTGCTGTTGTTTTTTTTTTTTTTGTGTTTTGATATTGTTAGATAATGCTTTTGGGCCATGCTGTGGTTGTCTGTTATTGGTATCCGTTACCGACATTTAGCTTATGCATGTGATTCAGATTGTGAATGTGAAGTGTAATGGAGCTGTTGACAGCCCATAAATAAATAAATAAATAATAAATAATGCAAACATCCGTCATTAAATTCTTTTTGTTGAAATTAAAAAGAAAACATATAACTCGGTTAAATTAAATATACTTTTTTCAAACATTATATTTTACATTGACGTACAAACTTAACTTAATCTTGATCTAAAATTACTGCATTCCAAGGGCGATAATGTTACTATAACCCTAGTGCATAAGAGTTTAAAAGACAAACAATAATATACACGTTACGAGGAAGTGTGATGAAAATAATATCTATTTATTTTGTTTTTATACAATTGAGGTCGGCTTGTGGCCAATAAATTAAACAAAAGTAATAAACAGTCAAATAAATATATTTGCAGT
The DNA here is from genome assembly GCA_036320925.1 of Automeris io. Taxonomy (NCBI): domain Eukaryota; kingdom Metazoa; phylum Arthropoda; class Insecta; order Lepidoptera; family Saturniidae; genus Automeris; species Automeris io. Next base: position 3,253,817 of record JAUDJH010000034.1, on the reverse strand, counting down.
TATGTGCCACGCCGTTTAAAGCCACCTTGTAATCATGCTCTAGCAAAGTAAGCAATACAAAGGCTTACAATCATAAAATAAAACTTCAATCGATTTAACGTTGTAACTGGTAATAATCCACAATGGCATCATTAACCTGTACAAATAAAACAATTAAAAATGAAACGACAGACAATCACAAATAAAAAAGGAAAAGTAACACATTACTCATGTACGTAATCCCTCAACCATCTGATTACTTTCTTTTTGAAGACTGGTATACTGACAGCAAACGCATCGATCCTGCTCTCCAGTGCATTGTTGCCGCGGGACAACCTACAAATGAGCGAATTGTAGCCCAGGGTTGCCCAAACATAAGCTGGAACGAGCAATTATATACCGTGCTCTTTTTTTGTAACCAGGAGACAAATCCTGCGTAAGAGGTTCAAGGCCGCCGTGTGGGCAATGACCTCGGTGTGTCAGACTTTTACTAACTAAAAACCTCTGAGTTGTCTCTAAGATCACTCTACCCGGGCCTGGGAATCCTTATTCTTCCAGTAGCTCAGGGAGCGAATAGTCTAAATCGAATAGATTAATTCTCCTCCTCTGGGAAAGGCGCGTGTAAAAAGCCCACTTTTCCGGTCTTCTCTATCAGGCGCCGGACAATGCGCGCCGCCTCCGTATCATCCAAGCAGCAGACTACTGCCCGGCCAGTGAGGGATGCGTCCTTCCGGCGACGGCTTCCAGACCGCCAAATGTCCAGTCTAAATGGAAGGAATGGCCGAATGCCTGGGGTACTGTAGCGGGATTTTGAAATAAATTTTCTGGAGCAAAGTTGGGTATTCTGTTACGCCTCGGATGATTTTGTGAAGGTTTGTCGTGTCTAATAATTTATTGCAGCTGCCAATCAGCCCATCGTAAAGTACCCTAAATTTTCACAGTAGCTATGTTTGTACTTGCAAATATTATTTAATGTCTAAGTGTATGGTATGTCACCGATTACATCAACTTGAACTTGGCTCTGTGAATAGTTAGGCTAAACGCATGTTCCTATTGCATATTAAAAACTTTTCTCTTATAAAGTTTTATTGGAGTAGATTATTTGTGAAAATTGCCGTAATCTATAGTAATATAAGTAATAAGAATTTGTTTGTTTGTTTGAACGCGCTAATCTCAGGAACTACTGGTTCGAATTTAAAAAATCTTTTTGTGTTGAATAGATCATTTATCGAGGAAGGCTTTAGGCTATATAACATCACGATGCAACTATTAGGAGCGAAGAAATAATGGAAAATGTGAAAAAAACGGGGAAAATTATTTATCTTTGAGGGCTACCATTGCGTGCGCTGCGAAAACGGTTCAAGATACCAAAAATATATGTATCAATAATTTAAATGGCAGAACAACGTTTGCGGGATCAGCTAGTTATATGTATATGTTCACCTTTTGATCGAAAGAAAGAGACATATAACAAAGTTAGTGACATTGACATCTTTCACTGCTCCCTGTCAGGATTTCGGTCGGCTTTGATGACATTGTTCTCATCTGAATCCGCTTGAGTGTAGCAAGATTAACTAATATGTATTTTTTTTCATTTTGTTTATACTTGTGCTCTATATAGTTAGGTATACCGGTAATGTTATAACACGCGGTCTTAGAAACTATATATATGGTATGTTTTATTATTACGTGTATATATCTATGGTATATTAAATAAATAAATAAATTTTTACGATAATTTTGAATTACGAGACATTTAAAACATTTGAGAATATTTGGTTTGACCTTATGTAGAAATAGCTGTAAACAAGGGAAAGAGACAAAAGATGGAGATCGATCGAAACGGGATATTGTCTAGATGCAAAACAGCTCTCGAGTGTAAAAAATATAAAATTAAGCTTATTTTCTACAAGTATTATCACTGCCTTACATTCTTCGGCAGTGATTCATGTAAATGAGTCCCTATGCTATAAATATTTATGGCAACACCATTTAGAACAACATACCAGTTATATTGACCCAGAACAAAGATCCCGTCAAAATGAAAGGTCTTCGTATTTCGAAAACATCACCAGTTGTTACGTCTATAGGTTTTTGCGACTAAATATAAGTAGTCCCTTCGATGAAATTATAATAGATTTGACAGTACATTTATACTCTTCAGTATTTTTTAAATCTGAATAGCTTCACGAAGTAATAACTTTAAAATTATAGCAAAACTTTAAAAATGAATATTCTTTGACATAGTTTCCACGCATTTTTCATTTTATCAATCGACCTCGATAAAATTTGTTTCCTCTAGCGAGCTGAAGTTTTTATTACACCTCTCTAGCTTTACAGGGAGGAATCGAGATCTCGCATCGGTAGCTACGACCCCAATGCGAAAATAAAAATAAATATCTGTGTAAAGATATGCAAATCAGCATCAATTGGCAAAAAACGTCTGTAGTAAACGTATATATCTATACTCTTAGCAAATACATTTTTAAATAATTTATAAAATATTTAAATTGAGATGACCATAACAGAATTAATTGTGGCAAAAAGACGGAAACTACTAATAATTTATCATCACGCTATATCCTTACGGCTCCTTCCGGGGTGCACAGAGATACATTAGTGTTTATATGCACGGGCAGTAGACTTGAGGGATTTTGCCGGATGAGAGGGAGGCGGTGCACGGTGTCCGGCGCGCCGCCTCAGAGATAGGTTTTGGAGAGGTGGATTTTTACTCCCACCCCTCCCCCAGAGAGATAGCTTCAACGAGGCCTTTTGTTCCCTGGGCGTCTGGACGAATTTGCGTTCCCAGGCCCGGGTGGAGCAATCGGAGGGACACCCCGAGGGTTTTTAGTCAGTAAGAGTCTGACACACCGGGGTCGCTGCCCTCACAGCGTCCCTGATGGTCCTATACAGGATTTTCCCCCCCGCTTATACATTGTGCCCTAGGGGACTAGTAGCGCAGCTGATCGTTCTTATAGCACTGGTAACCATTACAATTCTATTGGATTCCATGCGAGTTTCCTCACGATGTTTTCTTTCGGCAAACATAAGGTGCCTAAATCCATACTTAATCTGGATAAATACTCAGAGGTACGCTCCTGGATACGAACCACGACCATAAACTTCGCCTTGAATAAATCTCAAAAATATATATAGTCAAGTTGTTTATTAAATACTTATTAATGCTGATATTGAGGTCGTAGCATGATTACAACCCTGAGAACGCCGATCAGTTGCACTACTGGTTACGATGGGCACGACATATGTATCGTATCCGCCACAATCAAGGTAATGACGTTATACAAATAAATGTTACATAAAGAAAATAATATAAATGAATCAGTATCAGCAATTCATTACCAGTCTTTGATGAAAGTCGAATTAAGATAGTAGAAATGCAATATTTTGCGATAGTTTCATCGATAACATACAAAGCATGCTTTAATGGTTCGCACACGGAGACAGGACGAAGGATGACGAACAAGATGTATAATATGAATGCGAGTGGAAGTAGAAGCCGAGACCGACCGAAACATATCTATATAGATCAAATGAAAAGAGTTCTGATGGAAGGTAAATGCACGGAATCGGCGAAGAGATTAATGAATACAAAGGAAGCGAAAGCGGTTTTCTAAAATAAAGAGAAGTGAGGTGAGTGGGGTTCTCTCTGCCTATCCCAATGGGGATTCGGATAGTGTGCGTTTGTGTGTGTGTGTGTCAATGGGCTTGTAGGATTATTTGAAGTTCGATGCACTAGTGAATTCAATGCTTTGCGATATCTAGATCACGCGAATAATATAAAACGCGCATCAAATAAATAATAAAGAGAAATCACGGTAAGACTGCCTTCTGATTCACACGCCTCCCATAAGTGGTAGAGGCCTTCCACCACAATAGCGATAACAGTGGTTAGTATGCAAGTTAAGAATCAAATAGGACCCCCGGCGTGTCTAAATACGGCCCTGGACGATGTTTTTACGCTCCTTCCGAGCGAGGATGCTACTTTCTACAGTTTACGACTTGTTATTCCATTGTCAGATCAGTTTGTTTGTTTGACTTGTGGAACTAAATAGATAAAATAGTATTTCGATATATAACAACTGTGTAGAGAACTGATATTTGTTTATATTATTGTGTCTTGCTGGACATATACCGTCCTTTACAGAAAAATATAGCAATAAAACGTTAGGAATTATGGTCCAGTTTTTATTAGGTGAGTAGTTGGTGAAGTTCTCAGAAAGAGAAGACCGAGAGTGATGTACTTTCTCTTAGACCTACCACTAGTAAATAGATTGCAGAATACATTGGTTTTTAAGACGAAAACATTGATCTAAACTAAGCCGGCAGCGTTGCCAAGCGCATACTGCATTTATTTCAATGCACTTCAATTTGTCGCGTTAGTATTACACAAGCCTATGACGTCAAACGGTTGACGTATGGACCACAGTACAAAAGCATCAGTAAGGCAACTTGAAACCCTTTTAATTGTAAGTCAACAACTCTTGCGGGATTGAAAGAAAAGAAAGAAATATCATTTACTTGGCACACATACAACATAGTAGGATTGATTAATTAAGATACAAAGCGACAACAGCAAGGACATCAGTTGGCGGCTTTGGACTCGATTGATCGTAGAGCTCGTAGACTTATTGGCGACGATTCTTTGACAAAAATTAAAATGCACAGCATCGAGCATCGACGTAGCGTTGCCTGCCTCTCGGTCTTTTACCGGTTGCACGGTGGAGAGTGTTCTCAGGAACTGCATTCTTTGATTCCACCAGCCCCATTGCACCACAAAACCACTAGACATCGTGTCGGATACCATACGTATGTGGTGGATGTTCCTTATATTCGCACGAAAAGATTCGCTTCTACATTTATCATGCGAACGGCTAAGGAGTGGAAAATGCTTCCAGCGGCCATATTTCCGCGATCTTATGCCCTGGGAGTCTTTAAGAGAAGAGTGAATAGGTATTTGCTAGGCGATCGCGTTTCATCATCGAACTCATCTTCACCTTCCACAAGGTGTGATTGGGGTCAAGCGTTCGTCTATAAAAAAAAAAAAAAAAAAAAAGAAAAAAAAAAAGAAAGAAGAAATAAAAGGACCATATGCTATGATGATGTGCAAGGTAAGGGAAATCAGCTCAGCAAATAATCAGCTGGGCCATCCAGTGCTGGTTTACAGGTGACACTCATTAGTTATGTCAACGCGCAGAAAACAGAGAGAATAATAAAGTACAGATACGCAGCTCCAGAGATTAGTTCGAAGTATCAAAAATAATAATATGTCATATATACGTCTACACACAAAAGTATATTAAGTATACACATATATACAGAAACACAGTTGAGGCGTCTAGTTTCAAAACCCGCTATTACATATATTTTTCAAATCCCAATCATTTATAAAAACGTATAATTAATCTTTGACTTAACAATCACATTCTTATAAGGTATTTAAACTATTATTCTAGAGTAAAAAAGCAAAAAAGAAGCATTCATATATAAAATTTGCTTTGATAAAAACATTTCAAATTACTATTAGGACTATTAAGTAATTTTGTACGAAAAATCGTTTTAGCGGGTTTTGAAACTAGACGCCTCAATTATAATTTACATTAATTTTATTTTAATATGCTGATACAAATAAATACATATATAATAAAAACAGACAAATCAAACGATATTAAGTAAAGATAGCTCTTTTAACAAGTTGTAGATGATTGAAACTGGCATGAAAAAAGTGTCGTTTTTAACAGCACCGTAAACACACTTTAAGAATGCTCTTACGGAGACAAAGAGAGAAAACCACAAGCCAAAAAAAACATTTTATCTATGCTTTTTTTATCCAAAAACGACAATGACTTTCTACAATAAAAAACCTATCGATAGTAACAGCGATCATGCCGGCCTGCACAAATTTCTCTTCACGGTTCGTTTGTACGAGCCCAAATCTTAGGACGGTGCGAACACGCTCGTCGGAGACCATTCCACAATTTAACGACTCGGCAAAAGTAAGAGAGAACTTCATAATCCTAGCTGGGATGTTAGATAATGTATGTCTGTGAAACTTCGAGCCCCGGCAGATCAGTCCCAGCCGATTGGTCGATCCACGACCGGTTGGCTGATGCCTTTGGGGTCGTGGTCGCTCAGGGTGGGGACCCTGAGCGACTGGTGAGTGACCCTCGAGAAGTAGGCAGAGCATTGTGACGTGCTCTGCCTAAATACAAGGAGCAGTATCGGGGATGATATTTTCCTCCGAGTATGTGCCCAGCGGGTGCGGCGCGACGGGGCTGTGGAGATTTGATTTGAGAATTGACGCTGAGTAAATACTTGATGTCCTGGATAGGTTACAACGAAGGGGTGTTCCCGTTGTGAATGATCCTGACGTGACTAAGCATCTTGAACCGCTTCAGTTGCGCAGAGATATTGCCTCACTGAGCGTTTCCTACTGTCTGTATCACGGCGAGCGTTCTGAAGAGTTGTTTAACCTTGTTCCACCCTCTCCCTTCCTGAATAGATCCACGCGCGCGGGTTTGCGGTGTCACAGCTATACGGTAGCTTATATCCCGGCTAGAACTAAGAAGTTCTCTAACTCCTTCTTTTGCCGTGTCGTTGGGCTGTGGAATGGTCTTCCGGCGAGCGTGTTCCCACCATCCTATGATATGAGATCCTTTAAGCGTAGCGTGAAGAGATATTTGTGCAGGCCGGCATGATCGCTGCGACTGCCGATAGGTTTTTTATTACCTTTCGATAGTCGTTGGCGTTTTTTGGACTGCACCATGCTTACCATCAGGTATGGTGCAGTCACTGTGTCGACTCAGAAAAAAAAAAGTACTGGACTGATCCGTCCCAGAGATGCGAACAGTATCCCATACATAGCGTGACCTGGTCCTTATGCTATAAAGAAAACTCGCATAGAAATCGTTTCCTCTCTACCATCTTTTGGTATACTGTGCATCGTTATTCAAATTACTTTCGCTCCTGTGGATAGCTCCGCAGCACGGCCTCGTCCCGCGTCGGCACTGAGACCGGCTCATAACGTATTGATTCAGATTTTAATCTGCTAAATCGATTTGCGATGGTATTTATGTGTTTGTATTTTGAAACGTCACTTTTCTTCAATCTTATACATGTATAAAAATGAATCGCTAAATGTGTTGATAAGCGCGAAACTCGAGAACGGCGGAACAGCTTTTTGGCTGATTTCATTTTGTTGTGTTTGGTTGAAGTCTGGGGAAGGTTATTACGGAGAGAAAAATTTTAAAAATTGACTGAAAAAGTCTAAAAACAACACTTTTCTATATTCTTATACAAAAAAATCGTTATAATATTTAAAAGTAAATTTGAACTTTAACACCATACCATAAAGTTTAAATGTTAGTGGACGGGTTCCGGGAAGGCAAAACAATTGAGTGACGTATAAATATTAATATCAATATTTGTCAATTTTTATACATATAGCATTAGGGCCAGGTTCCTTCAAACAATTTTCAAAAAACAGCCGACAGGCCAATAGGTTTTGGCAGAATAAAATCTGACGGGGAAGCTATTAACATTAAAAAAAAACAATGTAACTTTGTTTTAGAGAAATAGGGCAGAACAAGATCTGCTGGGGCTGCTAGTATTTAATCAATTAAAAATCTATTTTGTAAAATATAAAAAAGGTGTGATGCTATTCACACACGATAGAAGTGAAACTACAGTAAATTGACAAAAGAATGAGATGAATATATATAACAAGAGTATGATAAAAACAAAGTTTATTTGTTTAAAAATGAAAGTATTTTGATTCATTTTAAAAGTTATTTTATATTTTAATTCACATATGTTACATAATTTATTGGTGTTTATTAACATTTATATTTTAAAATCTATCTTGATTGTTCAACAATTGTTTTTTACACAACTTTTTCCTGTTTTTTTTTGTATTTTAATTTTTTTTTTGCGTGGATATTGACGACACTTGCCGACATTAGTTTTCGGCATCTTATAAAATTTATTAGTTAGCACAACAACATATAAAAATAGTCACAACACTGGTAAATAAATAACACACCACGCTGCTTCTTACTAAAAAGCTGTATTACGCACATACACACCGACATTTGCTCTCTCGCTTTGGCTGACTAATTTTTGTATTTGTGTCTCTTACCTGTCGTTTTACATTTGCTCTCTCGCTCTGGTTCACTCATTTTTGTATTTGTGTCTCTTACCTGTCGTTATCCGTTGCATCCGGTTTGAAATCAGAAAGATTCTATAGAAGTTTAACTTCAAAAAAGTTTTATCAATATTCATACTTACGCTAAAAACAGAAGTACTATTCGTAATTCATTATAAATACGCAAATTAGACTTGTTGGCGATAACTCTTTGATGCAGAATAACGCAAAGTCGCCTTACTCGCAGTGTTTTGCCCGTTGCACATGAAGAGTGTTCTCAGGAGCTACATTCTCTAATTCCACCAGCTCCATTTCATCATAAAACCACAAGACGCCGTATTGAATACTAACCATATGTGGTGGACGTTTCTTATACCTGCACAAAGAGATTCGCTTCTAAATTCATCATGCGAACAGCTAAGGAATGGAATACTCTACCAGCGAGCATATTTCCATGATTTTATGATTTAGGCGCCTTTAACAGAAGTATGAATAGGAATTTGTTAGGCGGACGCGATTCATCGTTGGAATCATCTTCACTTTAATTGAGGTCATGTGTCCACCTGTAAATCATTAAAAAATCTTACACAGAGGAAATTTTTAGACTACCTTATTAAATTCTTCGTATGTAAACAACAATGAAAATATATTATCCCGCTTTATATTTCATTCGAGGCGAGCAGAGATACAGAAACAGCTGTATCAAATTTTGCCCTTATATGATTGTGATTGCCGGGAGTTGGACGTTGAGGGCATCCTCCATCCGGCAGAGAGTACAAGACGTCGTGTGTGTGCCCATATGACACCTCATTGAGAGTTACTGAGGAGGTAACAACTGCCCTCCCATAGAGGAGGCCTGCCAAGGCCAGTCGCTCGCCGGGTCCTTAGGAAGTATACGGTAGAGATGCCACGAATATTCGGCAACTATTCGGTATTCGGTCTATTCGGCCACTTTTCTTGCTATTCGGTATTCGGCCGAATAATACGTACTATTCGGCCGAATACCGAATACCAAATCATGTAAAAAAGACACGTTATATTACTCAAAATTATGTATTTATATCCTAATTACAACACTTTAGTAATTAAAATTGATCTGTGGTAGGTTGTGATGGATAAAAACAAGCTTTTCAGCATTCTTTTGGTAGCAAACGATTACGCTTTTCATCGTAAATGTTACCAGCCTCAGAAAATAACCTCTCACTAAACACGCTACATCCAGGAAAATTCGGCGCTTCGGCCGACAGCGTTGCCGAATATTCGGTATTCGGCCAATTCACTATTCGTGGCATCACTAGTATACGGATACCCAGGCCTGGAGAAGGCGAAGGGAGGACAGAGAGGGCACCCCGGTGGCTTTAGTCGATGCAAGTCTCGCACACCGGGGGAGTGCCCCTCACCACTCCCCTGACGTCCAAAGGAATTTTCACCGGGTTAACAAAAAAAAATGGCTAAGGTGACCAGTGGCGCAGCTGATCGCCGTTCTCACAGCACTAGTACACATTACATTTCTATTAGACGCCATGCTGGTCTCCTCACGATGATTTCCTTCACCGGTGTGTTAGTGGTGGCTAAGTCCACACTTAACCAGGAAATACCTAGAGGTGTGTGCCAGGGTTTGCACTTTAGACCGTTTACGTGTCCGCGCACGGGTTTCGGTTCACAGGCCACTAGAATCATTAACTTCGTACGTAACTTGTTAATAAAAGTTGGCTTTATTTATTTATTTATTCACAATCATTGAACATCACATATATTCATTTTACATACGGTACAGTTTACAAGCTGTGCCAATTACACAATGATAATATTTAAAAACACAAAGAAAAGGAAAATGAAAAAACAGTAAACTCGCAACAATAAGAAATAGATGTGTGTGCGTGTGCGTGTGTGTGTGTGTTTGTTGTGACAAGGTGAGTGTAAGAAAGCTATATATAAGTTCAATTTTGTTCTATAATGTACTTTTTTTAAATATATATGTACTATTTATATGTAACATATGTATGTATGTATATTTGATTGATTGTTTTATTGTTATTTATTAGCTTGATTTTTATTTTTGTACTAATTTTTGTGGAAACTTTGCTGGCTTATGTAACATTTTTTGTGTATATTATTATCATTTTTATATTGCTGTATGTTTCTCTTTAAAATAAATAAATAAATAAATATGATATGTGTATGAATAAAGTGCTTTTTAAACAAAATTTAAGTTTAAAATGATTTTATTGATGATTATATCAAGTATTAATAAAAACTGTTTGTCTATAGGCTTTGAAGTGATATAAACAATTTATCGTAGCTCACTAGAATTAAATTGGTCATATCCATGGTTGATGTCTTTATATATGTAAATATTTACTAAGTATATCAATTTTTGACGCACATAATAACATTGTTTATAATAATAAAGAATATTAAACTATAAATCACTGAAATGCACATGAAATACGGAACGTCTTATAGAATTTTCTAAAGTCAATATTGTTCAAAATCTTTTTCGCATAAAATCGATAAATAATGGTTGAACGTTTCAATTCTATGATACATTTGTAATGATTTATTCTAGTCTCATGAAGCGCCACACATATTTATAAATAGATATACGATCCTAAAGACGTTACGTGCCTCGTAAACATAGAAAACGATGAATCTAACGCAAATAAACTATCCATTTTACAATGGAACCGTCAAATATTATTCACAATAATTGTTTATGACGTTCTGTTATGAAGGAACAAATATAGCGCTTTTTAAATTAAAGATATGTGTATATGCTTTATTATTCGCACTTGGCATACAGATAACACCGTACCGTTTTGCGAGGTGGTAGGGCGTCGGTGCCCGTCTGGATCGCGACCACAGTACATGGGTGTGAAGCCCGTCATATTGACCAGTTTCGGCTTGTCGCGTTTCGGGATCAGCTTGTGCATATCCAGTAGCTCATATACCTAGAGACCTTCAATCGCGGTATGTGTGGGCCGACATGACGATGTAGACTATCAATGGATTTTCATTCTTTGATAGTCGCTTTCGTATTTGGATTACACTGTACTTACCATCAGGTACTCTGTAGTCACCATGTCGAGCCAGTGTAACAAAAAAAAAATATTACACCTGATGGTAAGTATATTGTCAACCAAGAAGAGCACCTACCGCAAAGGGGCGGAAGGCTAAAAAAAAATTAAAACGAAAATGAAATGAAAATGTATTTATTTCGTCACAAACCAACAAAAAACTAGAAATTTAAATGCAGCAACACAAACAACACATAGATACAAACGAAAATACAGAACATATACACATGGAGACATTGGGACATTCATCAGCCTAAAGCCACAGAGGAAGTCTGCAGCGCTGATTTTCGTGAAGGGCCCCGGTCGTGTTACATCTTATTAGAAATAGCTTTAAGCAATAAAAACACACAATAAATGGAATAATACCTTTTTTTACCTGAGGAAAATCCTCATTGGACCGTCCCGGCCGCGAAGGGGGGGCAGCCGGGGTGTGCCGGACTTTTACCAGCTAAAAACCCCAAGGTGACTACTGCGAATTAGTGGGGAGTGCGGGTCCTGTAATCAATCCGCCGCAGCCCCACTACGCCGCGCCTGACAGGCACAATCACGGGGGGGGGGGACACGCCGCCTCCCCCGATACCACCTAGTATACTTCGACAGAGCGCGTCACAACGCACCACCGACTTCTCGGGGGTCGCTAGCCGGTCGCTCAGAGCCCGCACCCTGAGCAGCCACAACCCCTAAGGCATCAGTTGGCCGGTCGTTGTAAATGGAATAACACCTAGCTTAAGTAATCTTAAATAAAGGAGTTTATAATAATAATTTTAAGCAATAGCAACACACCCATTGAAAAATAAACAATACCAAAATAAACTATTACATACAATAAATAAATCGACTACAAAATGTATTAGTGATAGATACTATAGTAAAAATATATGTACAGTGTAAACTCCATATAACGTCACTCGATTTAACGACAAACTCCCTAAAACGTCGATATTAGTAGGCTTTGGTTGGTTTAGCTTGTTTCCCATACAATGATACACTCTATATAGCATTACACCCACTCTATATAACGACAGCAATTTAATAATATAAAGTACTTTTTAAGTTGCCAAAATTAGTAAAACTGCGCAGCTGTGTTCGTTCTTTTGTCGTTTTATTATCGTAGCCCGTAAACTTGACTGTCGGCATTACACATACCGAACATCACCAAGATGCCTCAATATCGCAAGATATGAATAAAATAATTAAAAAAATACAACAAATTACTGATGCAGCAAAAGACTTCAGACAAAAATAACAGATTATACTCAATAGCGATCAAATAAGAAGTGTTTTTTTATGTAATTACTAACACTAGTCTGAAATAGACTTTTTCTAATATAGATTTTTCTTCTCTCCATTTAACGACAACTCTCTATATGTCAAAATATGCACAGTCCCTTTAGGGTCGTTATATAGAGTTTGCACTGTATATCTAAAATTAGAGCAAAAGTATAAGAGAAAATAAATGAAACAGACTACTTGTAACTGATAGATTATTAAATAAATATCATTTTAATCCTATTTTTGAAAGTTAAAGGTTATCGATAGTATCGCTATATTTATCTAAGGCAGTAGCGTTCATTCCATAGATGCATGAAAGCACTGCATGCCCTTAAGATAAATAAGTGTTGACTAAATCGCTTAAAGTTAAACAAACAAAGGAACCATTTATATTATAATATATTCTATATTCAAGCCAACTATCTTTGCTATAAAAGGAATATAATATTTGCTATCATAATATAATATTCAAATTAATAATGCAAATTCTGCCTACCCTATCCAAATACACTATGCACGTCACTGATCTAAGGTATATCACATAGAGACCTACTATCGTGGAACGTGGTAAATGTGGATTAACCTTGAGCTCCTTTCAGCGTTTTTTCTCAAAGTAGTCGCTTCCGAAACGCTAGTAGACCACCCTCAGGTTCTTTCCCTGAGTTATGCACAGAGGTGCATTTGTGTTACCGGCTAACCCATAACTCGCTGGATGAGCAGCTTCAGTGCCCGCTCCTTTCTCTAGGGGAAGATGTAAAGGCATTTGCTGGAAAATAGAATTTTGTCCTGTCGATAAAATCTAGGTATATAAACAACTGATCCCGAAACGCAAAAGATCCGAAGCGAATCACTATGATGGTTTTTACGCTTGTGTACTGCGGTCACGGCCAAGTTTGAGCAATCGCCCTGCCATCTCAAATTATGTAACCGGTGGGAGTTTTAGTGTTAAACATTATTGCCTTGTTTATGACTTGGGGAGTGCATACTTTGGTTGCATTAACTGTTTTCGCGGTACTCTACCTATTTGTATAGCGTCAGTGATGAGATCAGATATATTCGTAATTTTATGAGAAACCTACATAATTGAGTAAGAGAGAAACGAGGCACTTACTGAGTGAAACATAACTTTTATACCTCCTTTCGAGTGTGTATTTAGATTTTATTACCGATGCAACATCAAAATCTCCAGTTCAATATAAATGTCTGCAAGAAGATGACACGAGCTGTCATTAACATAAAAAAACATGAATAAATCAATCAACAATTCGTGCTGAACTCTCCGAGTCAGTGAAGCATTTTTTGAATTTTTTTGAGGCGGAGCAAAAAGTAGTCTCTACCCCACCAGTCCTGCTTTTATTTTTCAATTATCTGGACTAAATTAATAAAAAAATCTTTGTGGCACAATTTTAAGAGATTTTTTGTAAATGTAAATATTATTTATCACAATAAAAAGCGAAATATTCATGAATAACGATGGTTCACCTTATAACTTGGTGACGATGTCTTATGAGACTTTGGAGTTAACTTTCATAATGTCACAACCAAAGACTTGAGGGATTCTGCTGACCGGATGAGAGAGAGGCGGTGCACGGTGTCCGGCGCGCTGCCTGTGAGAGAAGTTTTGGAGGGGTGGATTTTTACTCCCACCCAGAGAGGTAGCCTCAACAAGGCCTTTTGTTCCCTGGGCGTCTGGGCGAATTTGGTTTCCCAGGCCCGGGTGGAGCAATCAGAGGGACATCCCGGGGTTTTTAGTCAGTAAGATTCTGCCACACCGAGGTCGCTGCCCTCACAGCGTCCCTGATGGTCCTATGAAGGATTTTCCCCCGGGATACAAAAAAAAACCAAAGGCTTGTACTTTTCAGGCAATTTTTAATGGAGACGGTTGCTAACATTTTTGGATATATTATTTAGTGGGCACGCTAAGCTATGTGCTCGTCTGCCGACCGTAGAATTCGGCGCCAGGGGCATTAACCCAGCTTGACATGATGCCCTTTACATACGGGCCTGATCTTTGTGCATAAAGTCATTACCCTTACTACAAATCGATAATTATAAAAAGGTGTGTGTGAGTGTGTGTGTGTGTGTGCAGTTTACACATAACAGAATTGGATCTGTATAATGTAATCTATCTCATTATCTCGCAGACTTTACCTATAGATTTAAATAAAATTATTACATAAAAATAAGTCCGGTTTTTTCTTCCTGACGCTATAACTCCAGAACGCACGAACCGATTTCCACGGTTTTGCATTTGTTGGAAAGGTCTCGGGCTCCGTGAGGTTTGTAGCAAATAAAAATTTCAACAGAAAAGCAGGAAAACATGGAAAATCATTTTTCACATACAGCGCCATCTCTGATAGATAGCATGTACTACAAACCAATATGGTTTTACATGGCGGTGGAGCAGATCGCACCAGTATTTTAAGTAGATGGCGCCGATGCGTTATACATTGTTTGACAGCTACTCATTGCACTCGGCTCAGTTAATTTCATGTGACATTTATTATGCGCACGTTCTTTCAAACGCTAACTAAAAACCAAAACGAAGCCATCCATACATTGTATACTTTGCCGTTTTGTAATTATTATGAATACTATAACAGAACCTATACGCAAATCTTCAGCTCTACCTTCAGTCCAGTAGCGGTCATTCCATAGATGCATGAAAGCTTTGCATGCCCTTACGATAAATAAGTCTGCAATAAATTTAAACATAAAAAAAAGGTTAAAGATTATATATTTAATCATATCCATACTATTTTCACGCCATTTATCTATCCCATGAGCACAATATAATATTTACCATAATAATATAATATTCAAATTAGTTACGCGAATTCTGCCTACCTTGTCTAAATACCCTATGCACGTCACTGCTTCAGTCATATATGCGAGCTGGCATGATGACAGCAACTGTCAATTAATTTTTGTCCTTTGGTCCTAGTCTCTGCAGTTCTTGATCTCCACTGCGCTTTCCATCAGTTGTGCTGCTGTCACTTTGCCGAGCCAGTATAAAAAATCACATCTTAAAGTTTAGCTTTAATTGTCAAGAATAAGAGGGGTTAGAGGGAGTAACTCTCCACCCCCAATTAAAACTCTATGGAAATGTAATGAAATGAAAAAGTATTTATTTCGCCACAAATATACAAAAAAAAAAACAGAAATTCAAATGTAGCATTACAAACAACACATAAAAACAGAAGAAAATACAGAACATATTAACATGGCGAAAATGGGCCCTCCATTAGCCTAAAGCCACAGAGGAAGTCTGCAGCGCTGATTTTCGTGAAGGGCCCCGGTCGTGTTACATCTTATAAGAATTATCGATAGACAACAAAATATATACAGCTTAAATAATAAATACAAGTGATACTAAAATAAACTGTTACATACAATAAATAAAATCGACTACAAAATGTATTAGTGATAGATGCTATAGTAAAAATATATGTATACTTAAAAAAAAAGAGCAAAAGTATAATTAAAAATAAATGAAATAGACTACGTGTAACTAATAGATTATTAAATAAATATAATTTGGCTATGGCACTTCATTCCACTCGTGACCATAGCCATCGTAATCCGATCGAGATGTAGCGTCGAGTAACAATTAAAAGTAAGTATATTCACGTATAAGGCAGGTTAAAATATTTATAGATTCATTTATTTTGCCTAGAATAAAAATTTAAAATTCACAAACATAAACAACATACAAAAAAGAAGAAAATACAAAAGACAAAACATATGAACATGAGTTTCGTCAGCTTAATGCTACAAAGTAAGTCTATGGCGCTGGTTTTCATGAAGGGTCCCGGTGTGTTACGTCTTATCAAGATAATTAATAAAAACTAAAACAGTAAAATACAATAAATATAATAACTTAAAACAATATACTTACTTTAAATAATACTAAATAAGCTATTACATGTAATAAGCAATATACAGTTCATACCTGTAATAAAATGAAATCATTCAGGATATGTACACTAGTGAACACGTGAAAGACCCAAATAACAACCCATTCATACAGAAACGAAAGATAAACTTTAAAAATACAATAAACGTTGTGGAATCTCCAACAATGCTATCTGACAACTCGTAACACGATAAAACAAACACCGAACAACATATTTCTCGTATAACCGTATCAAAATAAATACGAGTGTATGCCCGTTATTTACGTATTTCTCGGACGCATCTTTTCTCTTGCGGGTAGTATAAACGTCATCGAGCACGTGTCGTGCCAAAAACAACAGTTGCTATACTGTTCATTTGTTTATTCTTGTATTTCAAACTGACATCCGCATTATAGGTCATTAGAATAGATACGGAATCTAAACCTTTCTCACTCCAGTCAAGGAAATTGAGTACAGGTGACGATTACTTTTATGGCGTGCATTTGGAATGTATCTAGTGCTGTGCCAGTGTCGATATTAACGTTTATCGATAATATAATCAATTAGAAGTATATTATACTGTAGATAAACAAAATTTGTCTATTGTACTTTTATTATAACATCTTTGGACTTACTACGCTATAGAATTGCTGTGGTTAATTGCGTTCCTTGATCAACAGTTTCAAAGGCGTAAAACCTTTTACCAAGAACACAATAGTCAATCTGTCACGATGTACACTTGCTATGAGTTGTTGCCGCTAACGCATCTTCGTGCACACCTGCGGAGTGAGACCGAAGCTGTAAAAAGAGAAACTGCTAGACAGTACGTTCCGGGCTAGCGAAGAGTTCACACGGAACTTCACAAGTTCTATCGAATGCGACATCAATCTCAAATGATATAATCACTCCCAAAATACACTAGCTGTGCCCGCGATTTCATTCACGTTGCAGTATAGTACTTTTGTCATTATTCTTCCAAGTTTTAATCTGTAGTAAAATGCCATCGATTGTTTCTTATGTAAATTACAATACTTAACATAACTTTTTTACTTATAAACCAATTAATATAAAATTAACACTAAATGTTAAATGAATCTTTCCACAATAAATTAGTGAAAACCGCATGTAAATCTATTAAGGCGTTTTTGAGATTAGCTAGCACAAACATGTACAGATATGTGTATATTGATTAACGATTCTAATACATTTTCAGTAACCTACATCATGAAAGCGAAATTTTTCTGTAAAGCGGTATATATAAAAGTTCTCAAATAATTCTTCATCTGAATAATGTTAAATAGGTAGCTGTGGAACAGAATAATTATATTTATTCTATTATTATAAAATAATCGGTTGCTGTGGAGACCTCGTGAATAAATAACCCGCTGTACTTGTGCGACAATTGGAATTATGGTCGCAAGTTCGAATCCCGGCAATGTACCAGTAGATTTTTCCAGGTTAAGGATATCAGTGAAGGGCAACATTGTAAGGAAGCCCCCGTGACATTTAATTGAATTGTCACACGTGTAAATGCTCTGAGAAAGGCGATCAGCTGGCACTACTGGTTACGTTGTTCACGACATAAAAGCGCAAAGTGGATACAGTCGCTATTTATATTTCTGCTCACCCCAGAATGATCTAGCGTAAAGAAATATTATTATTTAGTAAAATAAAAATAGTTTTAAAGCTTAACTTGTCTATTGTAAGCGTTATTTTACACTAGAATCTACAATAGATGATTGTTTGAAAAGACCTATCTATAATTCTGTGATCTATGACAGTTCGTGCTACATTTTACTTTGATTCATAGATAATAATTTATATAAGAACGCGCGTAAAAGCGATTCTTCAATGATAATATATAGTTTTTAGTGTGAATTGAGTTATAAATCGTATTTAGTGAGAGATAGCTTGGCGCGATGACGTCCGGACGTGCAACGAGTTTGTTTACAGAATTTTTATATCTTTAATCCGGTATATATATTATTTTACGAGTCTATTGCATAAGTATCCATAAACAAGCTTTCGGTCAGCTTTTATTTAAAATTTAATAGATCTAGCTGTGGTGGCTTAGCGAATAAGCGACCGGTATAAATGCGCGGCGACGCGAATGTTCGTAGATTCGAACTCGGTCACGCACATTTTGATTTTTCCAGAAGAAATATGTATTTAGGCACCACAGACTTTTACACCAGTTGGCTTATATATTTGGGGTCGTGTCTGCTAAAAATCAGGTCTTTGAGTGAGCGGTTAACGACCCTTGATTTGAGAAGTTGCCAGAGCATTGTGACGAGCTCTGCCTAAATACAATGAATAGTGTTGGAGAAGGCAGTATCTCTCCACGGAGTTTGTGCCCAGCGGGCGCGGCGAGACAGGCTGTGGTGAATTTACTACAGGACCCGCAGTCCCCACCAATGCGCAGAAGTAGTCACCTTGGGGTTTTCAGTCCGTACAAGTCTGAACGCCTCAGTCTCGTGACTTCCCTGTGAGGCTGAGAAGCCTTATAAGGATATTCCCCAAGTAAAAAAATGTTTTATTAAATTGGTCATTATACTTGACCTTGCTAAAAGTCAATGATTCATTTTTAATAGTTGGGTTAAAAATAACGCGCAGTTTTAAAAACGCTCTCTAATTTTACAGACGCTTATAAACACCAATGAATCATTTTGTATACAATGAATTCTTCATTAGTCTTCAAAAGTGTTTCTGAAAGGAGCGTTTTTAAATTTAATATATTTTAAGGCGTTGGGTTTATGGGGATAACAGAAGAGTTCCTCCCTCTTCATCTGCTGCATGGACCTTCTCTGCACCCGCCAACCCGCCGGACAAACGTGCTGGCTTAAATGTCCAAATCCTTTCCCATGGATTCCACAAATATAGATATAAAAGAGCACGGAGGTTTTTTTTTGGTTACACTAGCTCGACATTGTGACTACAGTGTAACAGATGGTAAGTACAATGTAGTCCAAAAACGAAAGCGACCATCAAAGGATGAAAATCCATTGATAGTATCCGTCGTCATGTCGGCCCACATATACCACGGCTGAAGGTCTCTAGGTATATGAGTTACTGGATATACACAAGCTGATCCCGAAACGCGACAGGTCAAAGCGAGTCACTCTGATGGTGTATACACTTGTGTACTGTGGTTATGACCCAGTTCGCGCAATCGCCCTACCACCAAAAAATCTTTGCCCTACACTGGGAAGAAAATAGTTAATAACAATATAATATTTTAAGTAATAATAGAAAATAATTTCACGCGTAAAGTGTGAAGCCAAAAATACATTCTTAAATAGAACAATATACAATTTCAACGATCCCTAGCGAGGCGCCTTTTGTTATAATATACATTATGCCTTTTTTGCATCGAAATATATTAAATAAGATTGAAGAGTTAAAGATAAACCATCATAGAGCAAAATAATCATGAATGAGCTTACAAAAACATAAAATATTGTTACGGAGTAAAATGCTGTATGTAGCGGTCTCTAAAAGTATATGCTAAGTTACTGATTTTATTTACTTGGACTTAACTCTGTAAATTCTTATGCTGTATTCCAGTTCTTATTATTTATTCATTGTTTTGTTAAAGACGAACTTATTTCCTGAGCCAAGTCTCCGCATTCATACAGAAAGCAATCCGATGTAGGTAACTGTGCAGCGCTGTCGGGCAGCGTGTCACACTTGCGATCGTGACAGTTTATAGTGCTGCGCAGTTACGCACATCGGATGCCATTCCATACACAGTATATCCCGTTAAAGGGAACTTAAACCGATTATTAATAAAAAAAAGTGTGTTATGAACGAAATATGTGCGTTTTATTAAAATCAAACTAAGAACATTTTAAATAAAAAACTTATGCATATATGACTAAAAACAGTTAATTTCAAATGCATTACTTAATTCCAAAAACAGTTTTATTACATGGTTATTCGCTGTTGGAACTATCTGAATGAATTAAAAACAGTAAGTCATTATACAAATACATCGCGATCGGCCCGCCGCTTCTAGCCGTGTCTAAATGTGCCTTTACTCTACAGTTTTCTCAGGTCGAGCCGGTACAAAAATAATTCCTGCCCATATTTTCCTGTGGAACAGCATCGCGCATACATTTTATAATACGTATATGGATTTAATAAACTGTAACATCAAAAACAGAAGGAAGTTTTTGTTAAAATTCATCTTGATTGTATTTTATGGCCGTACTGAGATCGTAAACGTGTTATAGAAATTGTTTCTCCCATACATTACGCTTCAAAAAGTTTCTGCGTTCTATTTTATAAACGGTAGTTTTTGGAGTGTACGGGAAAAAGTTTTCTTATTATATTTATACAATAGTTACAATACTAGGTGTGGTTTCCCAGCATTGCTCAAAAAACATTCATCGCTTATTTTACCCCCTTGGTAATCATACTAATATTTAATAATATGCTGTACGTGTCGATCTATTATCACTGATAGGACTTTTTTTGCTAATAGACCTGAAATTGTGGTAGTAGATCAATCGGCGCGCCGGGCAATACTCGTTGATATCACAATACCACATTATGAGAATCTCGTAAAAGCGGCAAAAGAAAAATCATCAAAATATTTAGACCTCGCACACGAGATTACCAGCATGTGGGATGAGGATTCTACGATTATTGTCCCGATAGTCGTATCGACTAATAGGCTGATCACAAAGAGCCTCGATTGCCACCTCAAGAGGCTCTCGCTTGGCTGTTGGATCAAGGTCCGGATACAGAAGGCAGTTCTACTTGATACGGCGCGCATTGTTAGGAGGTTCTTCACTCTGAGCTCCTAACTACCGATGGCTTGGACCTCAGCCTCGCGCCCATAGGCACACATATTTTATATTTTAAAATATGCACAATATGTATGTTTATATGTTAAATAAAGTGCACGAATATAATAATTGTTATTGATACAAAATCTTTATATAGTATAAAATGAGGTCTATTTCGCTGTCTCTTTGCTTAGATCTTTTAAACTCACGGAGGGGCTGTGGAGCAATTGGTTACAGGGTCCACAGTCCCGTCTTAGTGCAGATGAGGTCAACTTGGGGTTTTTAGCCGGTAAAAGTCCGGCATACCCCGGTTACCACCCCCATGTGTAGCCGGGACGGTCCAATGAGGATTTTCCCCAAGTAAAAAAAAGATCTTTTAAGCTAATCAATAAGAATTTACGCAGTTTTCAGCAATATATAGAATGATTCATAAGGAAGGATTACAGGTATAATAAATATATATGACGGGATACAGCCTGTCAGGGCGCCGCGTACACTGTCTTCATCACTAATTGTAGAAAGGAAACGCGACGATCTCTGAGATGCGTGCGATCGTTGCGACCGTCCAAATATGAATGCCTTCGAAAATGACTAATCCCGACCAACTCTCCTTAATTCAGTGTTGACAATTTCATAATTAAATTTTGTATCAAATCGAATAGTTGATTACGATTGCAACGCCATCTCTGATTCCGTCCAGGCACTAAACCTGAAGTTTCAATTAATAACAATTTAGACGCTCTCACTCCGACATTAAATATATAGTATAACTCAAAGGTGACTGACTGACTGACACAGTGATCTATCAACGCACAGCCCAAACCATTGGACGGATCGGGCTGAAATTTAGCATGCAGGTAGATGACGTCTACTTTGCCATGACAATAAACAAGTCTCAGGGGCAAACTCTCAAATTTTCGGGTATTGACTTGAGAGAACATTGCTTCTCTCAGGGACAGTTTTATGTTGCTTGCTCACGAGCAAGTTCACCCAACAGCTTGATAGTTTAGGCGCTAGCCTAATGACAGATTAGTTAAGAATATTGTGTACAAAGAAGTTTTGTAGGCCCTAATTTTTTACACACGCTAAACAAAAGTAAATCTGCAAAAACTATACCTAATTAATAATAATACTTCTTAACGCGAGCGAAGCCGCGTGCAAAAGCTATTATATATATATATAATAGTACAGAAAAATTCAAAGATATTTGTTATTAGCATAAAATTGTTTCCTGATGAAATGGGTCCTGACCTTACGAACTTCTCCTGAGATTCCTTTCTGAACACGATTAAATAATAACAATGACTGTACTGTTTAAAATAAACGATAAAATATATATTATGATACACGAAACGCACGTTTGATTCTGAGAAAAATTGAGATTTTCGCAAGAACCGTTTTAAAACAGCGGGGGCGGACGTGAGTTCACTTTAATACACTTTCATTTAATATTTAACGTTGAAAATATAGATCCATACTAATGATGGATTGGCTCTGCATTATTGAGTATCGTCGCTTTTTGCAAGTTTCTCATCCTTAAAATAGAAAATCTGTATATTTCTATGGTCCGTTTTCCGTCAAAAGAAGTCAATCGGTTTTGATGAAATTTAGAACGAAATAGATTAGACCTTGGAGACGGATATAGGCTGCCTTCCGTCGCGAAAATAAAATTTGAAAGAGTTGAAATAAGAGATGTAATGTAATGTAACTACGGGTAAATGATTATATTTTAAAGGAGGTGCACAAATATGGGGTTTTTTCTATACTACTCACAACAATTAAAGGAGCAAAAAAAATCTATTGTTTTTTCCCTTTAATTTTGATTTTGTTAATTGTTAAATGTGTGAAAAAATCAAATTTTTTTCCGCTTTATTCCTTTTGATTTAGCGCATAATAAAGCTTTATTTTTTATCACAAGATCGAGAAACAAGAACTTGAAGCTTAAAAATTCTTTTGTTTAGATCTGAAATATGACAATTTTTCACTAAGATGTTTTTTTCTATTCTCTTAATTGTTCTTAGTAATCTAATTGGTTCTTTGATATGATAGGGATGGAAAGTATGTTTAAATGTTTTTAAACCTGGGTATAATAGGTTACTTGAAGAAAAAAATCCTTTATTAATAATTGAAGTACAAAGAAAAAAGCTGATAATCAAAACTCTTTTCCAGGTATGGAGACATGGTTCCAGGAACGATAGCGGGAAAGATAGTCGGAGGTGTCTGTTCCCTCTCAGGAGTGCTCGTGATAGCCCTGCCCGTTCCAGTCATCGTCTCCAACTTCTCCAGGATCTACCATCAGAACCAGAGGGCTGATAAAAGAAAGGCGCAAAGAGTGAGTTGAAAATATGGTCCGAAAAATGTTTAAGTGTTCCATTATCTCATTGGATCTGACACACATCTTACCTCGTTACGAGATCAGTTTGGGTACGTCCAGTAACTCATATATCTGGAGACTTTCAGTCGTAGTATATATGGACCAGCATGACACCAACTATATGTCATTGGATTCTCACTCCTTGGCGATTTCTCCCGTTTTTAAACTAGACAGTAGGGAAAGTACTGGATCAGGTTCATCACAGTAACTTTCTCAATTCGGCATTAAAAAAAACGTCAAAAGATACGCTTCTAAATTTATAATACGAACAGCTAAGGAGTGGAATATGCCTTCAGCGTCCATATTTCCACTCGCTTATGATTTGTAAGCATTTAAGAGAAGAGTGAATTGGCATTCAGTGGGCAGACACGGTCCATTATCAGACTCATCTTTACATCTTCAAGGTGTGATTAAGTTATGGCATCTTGCTGTGTTCGTAAGAAATATATTTGATGTTGGAGAGAAATTTCTTAAACTGAGTCGTGACAACAATTCTGAAGTGCAGAGACCGTGTTTGTAATCCGCTTCATTTTGTTGCTTTTCATGATCAGCTTGTTTACCTGCGAATAGTCTATTACCTAGTTGTGATATAAGTAGGTTGGATTTTTTTTTACACTGGCTCGACATAGTGACTACAGTGTACCTGATGGTAAGTACAGTGTAGTCCAAATACGAAAGCGACCATCAAAGGATGAAAATCCATTGATAGTCTACATCGTCATGTCGGCCCACATACACCACAACTGAAGGTCTGTAGGTATATGAGCTACTGGATATACACAAGCTGATCCCGAAACGCGACAAGCCGAAACGGGTCACTATGACGGGCTTTACACCCATGTACTGTGGTCGCAATCCAGACGGGCACCGACGCCCTACCACCTCGCTGCTGCTCGTTTAGCACCACCCAGGCGTCACGTGTAGGGAAACTAGGGTAAAGCCTACGGACGCGAGCAGCTTCGACTCCCAAAACAACGACATGGCGTGATGACGGCGACTTTCAATTAGTTGAACCGTACTCACTTTGTCGAACCAGTGTACAATAAATATTCCTGATGGTTCCAGAAAGCTCGTCTCGCGCGGATTCGAATCGCCAAGGCATCCTCTGGAGCTGCCTTCGTGTCTAAAAAGAAAGCTGCCGAGGCCCGCCTGGCTGCTCAGGAGTCAGGCGTGGAGCTGGATGATGCTGGCCGCGATGAAGACATCTTTGAGTTGCAGCATCACCACCTGCTTAGGTGCTTGGAGCGCACGACGGTATGTTCGGAAGAAACATAGTTAAAGGCTACAGGTCGTACTTACGTTTCTCTTGACCTTCTAAATTCTAAATCCACTAATTCAGTCATTACATAATGTATTACATTTTATTATCATTATTGTTTTTTATATTAAATACGTAATCTCCCATACATAGCATGTACTACAAACCAATATGGTTTTGCATGGCGGTGGAGCAGATCGCACCAGTATTTTAAGTAGATGGCGCCGATGCGTTATACATTGTTTGACAGCTACTCATTGTACTCTGCTCAGTTAATTTCATATGACATTTATTATGCGCACGTTCTTTCAAACGCTAACTAAAAACCAAAACGAAGCCATCTGGTGGCGAAACGAAGTTCGCCGGGTTTGCTAGTTAATAATATATATATATATATATTGATAGTAATAATCTATACTTAATATTATAAAGCTGAAGAGTTTGTTTGTTTGTTTGAATGCGCTAATCTCAGGAACTACTGGTTTGAATTGAAAAATTGTTTTTGAGTTGTATAGACCATTTATCGAAGAAGGCTTTAGGCTATATAACATCACGATGCAATTATTAGGAGCGAAGAAATAATGGAAAATGTGAAAAAAACGGGGACAATTATTCATCCTTGAGGGCTTCCATTGCGTGCGCTGCAAAAACGGTTCAAGACACCAAAAATATATGTAAGAAAGAATTATTCCCCTTGAAATGATCTAAAAAAATTTCCGTAACAGTATATGTCTATCTTTTAAGATTAAGTCACTAGAACCGTTTTTATGGTAAAGAAATTTGTTCGAATTAATGCATTATTTGTTAAGAGTTGTATCAACGTACTAATATTAATCTTTATCCAAATAAATGTGTTGTTGATTAAGAGTATTTAATTGTGAACAAAATTGTCTTTGACATCACTTAATTTCAATGAACATCTTAGAAGATATTACAAAACCTTATATAGCAAAACAACGTTTGCCGGATCAGCTAGTAATATATATATTGATAGTAATAATATACTATATTTTAAATACGTAATTAATATGACCTTCCAAATCTACTAATTCAGCCATTACATTTCATTATCATTATAATTTTTTAACTAAATACGTAATTAATAAGATATCGTCACGCTATATTCCTTTCGGGGTGAGCAGAGATACATTAGTGATTGTATGTCGTGAACAATATTGTAGATGATCGACGGTCTTAGGGTACCTACGAATGACATGTCTTTTAGATGTCATGTGGTTTTCCTATGTTTTTCTTCATCAGTGAGCGTGAGGTGATTAAATCCGCAATAACTCTGGAAAACCCATATGTTTGAGCCGTGATTCGAACTTACGACCATCCGGGTCGCCACACGTATATACTAGGTGGCCTAGTCAATAGGGAACAGGAGGGTCGCGGAAATGCGAGAATGGCTACAGGTTCAAATCTCGGCAAGTACATCTGGGCTTATTCAGATTAAGTACGGATTTAAACACAATTCGCTCACCTGTGAAGAAAAATATCATAAGGAAACCAGAAATCTAATAGAAATATCATGTGTAATAGTGCTGTGAGAACGGCGATCAGCTGTGTAACATGCCGGGTTAGGCCTGATATATAAGCGCAAAGTGGATGCAGTCACCCCTGCTTATCCCGAAATGGATACAGCATGAGGATATATTAATATTAAAATTTGGTTCAATTTGGATTTTGAGTGTCCTATTCTGTTAATTATCTGATTTTAAGTCAATATATTTAGTAAATGACCAATTATAACAAGGTATAACTTTTTATGCGGTGTACGCCACTGCTGAATATATTTCATACTCTAACTCTAGGATCGGGAGTTCGTGGAGATCGAGAACCCCTACAACGGAGCCGCGAAGCGTCCAGGGTCGCCTTCTCCTCTAGCCTCACCAGCTCACTCAGGCCGCGCCCCGGCGTTGCTCGCTTGCTGCGCGCGGTGTGGGATCTGCCCTCAAAAGTACCAGGTGACAGTATTGCTATAACGCGCTTTAACTATTCTCTATTCCTGCTTTTTATACTAACGGCATAACTATTTCTGCCAGTGTACTAGGTGCCATTATATAACGACATTCAATTAAAACTCAAGTAACATTGTTTTTAAACTATACTGATTAAAAATGATACAAGAACAAAATTGAAAATAAACTAAAATAATACAATTTTAGATAAGCAAAATGATTGACGTGTAGAGTTGTAATGTCAACGCCATCTTGTTTATGTAATACCAAACATACTCGCGCTAATATCGCTGCGTAATTATGTATTCAAATCGAAATCATGTTTCTTAACAAAACGAAATATCTGTCTATGGTAAACTCTTGTACTTACAGATTTTTAGGGTATAGCATTGAAAAGTAGGAAAGTCTAGGTATGATTTAATGTCACCATAATGGCAGTGCTCTGCGAAGTTATCCCCTAAAGCCCTTAGCTCAGGAGCAAGGTGATGCGCTTTACCAGGAAACAGTTGAGTATTAGATGAGGGAACGTCTGCATCGACATCGATTCAGGGAGTGTGTGGAGTATTAATTACAGGCCCATAGTTCTCTTTTAAATACAGAAGCAGTTAACTTGAGGCTTCGAGCAAACGAAAGTATGGCCTAACGTGGCCGCCATCTACTATTGCGGCTGGAAGGGTTCTATCTTCATAGGAAATTCCTCATTTTCCTAAATAAAAAGTTCTTTGCTCAGACGAGATGCTATATCTAAAAAGGGGGTAAATAGCCATATTGTTTTGTTAATTCGGACCTTACAATGTGGTATTATAACGAACTATATTCAGTTACGATGTTGTAAATTATTATTGCCAACCGTATTTTGTGAGAAACGAATGACTTTCAGAATACCGTTTTTAGATTTCATTACAGATTTGTAATTTATGGTTTGAAAACAGTTAACGATTTATGTCATTGCGCTGGCAACATACATTCGTTGAGATCTAGCTATCTAACAGGCCGTGTTGCTGTAAACGCATTATTGCACTTGATTGAATTTAACGAGTCATTGACAGCTACTCCTTTTAGTTTTAAAAAACAGTGTTATCCGTTGTGAGTTAACAATGTGTTAACAGACCGTTGTTGTTACAATAATGAACAATACTAGTTGTGACTAGTGTACTTCAACATTTTGATAGTGTCGATTTGAGAACTCCTCAGACTCAGTGGCGTTCATCTCATACAAGAATTAAAGCAATGCTTACCCTACGCTCTACGAACATCTAATTCTAACATGAATGAATCAATCAATAATAGATAAATTCACAATTGTGATTGTGATGGGAATGTGTGCTTATCGAAATTAATAAAAAAATACGTGTTTTCACAGTCTTCTAATAAAGAAAGAGTAATAAAAGAGTCGAAGTAAATTTTCTTACTGATTGCTTGCCTTGTGTGAAAACGATATGCACGCTACTTAGAATAAAGTAGTTTACAATAGAAATACGTTATTGCAAACTTATGTGCTGAGGCTTACAGTCGGTTAGAGACGATAGTAACAACTTTCTATCAATTATTAGTTTGTTTGTTATCTGTATACAAATAAAAATAATTATTTTTTATAACAGAAACGGCGTCGCTCTGTGCGCTGCATCAGTCCCATAGGATTAGTTTCCTGTCCTCTGCGGGAGGTACTATATTGTGCTATAATTGGGCACTTATTTGAGACCCTTTACGTCATTGATTGTAGAATCTGCCCCAATATAAAAAGGCTACACAGTTTAAAAAAAGGCTAGACACTTTACAAAACAGCTAACAATAACGCGCCATACTGTCGAATAATTAAAGTATTTCACAAACGAAGTTTTCATCATTGTTAAAAAAAATTAATAACATATTGATCATTTAGTACTTTTGGGTACTTCAACTATCCGCCTGAATATGAACCAGCTGTTTTACAGAACAGAACGTTTAGTATAACAGGAGATTCTACAATTTGGCTGTGAAATTATATCAAATTTCTATGACCAGAAGAATGATATTTTTTCGGATTCAACCTTATTTTATAGTCGTTGTTCCAATATTATTTAAATTGTATGTATTTGAGTCAAACATTTAGATTATGTATAGCATTCAATGAGAATAATGTCAGTTTAACTGTCAATATCTAATTACATATGGCCATAGAAATTATTTACGTATTTGGCACCCCCTGTGTTGATTAGTGATGGCAATAATTGAAAAAAAAAATTATTCGGTTGATTAGAAAGTACTATTTGAACAATAATTCATTATTATTAATAATAATTATTTAATTGAATGATCATGATATTTAGTTCAAATAATTATTTTAAATAAACGTGTCTTCGGAATACGGTTAATGTTATTTTAAATTATTCGATATTTTTTGGTTAGATTAAATTTTTGCACCAATTAACGATTGCAATAGTACCAAAAGGTGTATAATAATCATAGTAACTCGCCATAATAGTGACTCTCTTCAGTCTATTCCATTTTAGGATCAATTTGTGTACGCCCAGTTCTTTATAGCTTTAAAGGCCTTCAGTCGTGCTATATATAGGCCGACATAGCGACAACTGTTAATAGATTTTCGTCCCTTGGTATTCCGGTCTGTTCTTTGAAAACTCTGCGCTTTCCATCAGGTGCAATGCAGTTAAATTGTCGAGCCCTCATAAAAAAAAATAAGATAAATATTAATAAATTATTTACTTCATTATTTAGATTTATATTTATTATTTTTCCTCTTAATGTATCTATTAATAGTTTATTTTGCATTTAACAATAATTCAATACAACATTATTTTTAATACAAATGATAAAATATTATATAATAATTCAAATACTTATTTTTAACAGTGGATCAAATCGAAAAGCACTTTTCTTGAATGATCATTCGAATGAATAATTCCTTTTCGCCCATCACTAGACATTGCTTGACTGCAAAGTGTAAACTGTGGCTAGATTTAGCTCGTGACTGCCAGTCTGCTTGGTGGAGAATACTTCAAAATATAAGTAATATATCTAATATATGGCTTCCTAATTATATATGAATAATGCAGAATTTTTATATATTAATATTTAAGGGAAAAGTACATGTAACATATTAAAAACACTCAATCCAATATGTTTTTTTAGTACGTATATGTCGGCGCGCCTGCATTTTAACGTCTGTGTTGCCAACTTGTAAAATAGACCTGTCATAACGAACACCGAGCACTGGAGGGGCGGCCATATTGCAAGAACCGGCAGTCTACCGACGAACGTAGCGAAGTGCGCACGCGACCACGTGCTCGGTGGACGTTAAAGTAAATCTAGCTGATCATTGACTATTTTACTATTGTTCTGAGTGATTGCTAGAATATTAGAAGTGAATATCTTTCTACCGCCCATATTTTATTGAAATACCGTTTCCAACCCGATAATCCACGCCCGCCTACGAGATGGAGAATACTTCTGTTATCGGCCAAAAGACTTCATCAGAAGTGGGATTTGAAGGGTCAAATACATCGGAGAGAGTACCCAATCGTGAAAACCAAAATGCCAGCACAAGTACCCAAGATTTACTCACAGGAATGGAAACAATTCTGACAAAATTGCTAGCCGCGAATTCCAGCAACACCCACACACCGCTGCCACAAAATAACTCTACGCAGTTGGTCAAATTTGATGATGATGATGCAGAAGCAGACAAAAAGGTTGGTGCAGAATCACGTTTACTATAATTACCAGCCGGAATTTATGCGGAAGTAAGCTGTTACTCGCTTTAATAAACTAGCTGAAGGGGCCGGGCTACATCTTGCCTGACTAAATTGAAGAGCACGGAAATAGAATGGCCTAAGATTAGAGAATTGCTACTGGCAAGATTTGGAAAGGCCATGTTAATGCAAGACTACTTTGACAACGTCATGAGGTTCGAAATCAGACCACAAGGGGCAGCTTCTGAGGCGGCGATGCGTTTGTGGAGTATAATTGAACGCATACCGAATGTAGAGATGACTGAGGAAGCTATCACCGGATTTGTCATATCGGTCTTCAGTTAGCGGAACCCGACGATTCATAGGGAGCTGAATTCGTACACTATTACAACGATAGCTCAACTGTGTCGTGCGCTTGGCGGAATATCCCTAAAAAGACACCCAAGCGACTATGACGTGTATTTGTCCAGCTCAAAGAAACCACGCACGGTTGCCGATTCAAAAGTAGATTCTTGTCACTACTGCGGTCATCGAGGACACAAAATAGAAGAATGTCGCAAGCGACGAGAGGCTGTTACGGTAACAAGAGTGCCCGAAAAGAGAAGGCGGTCACATGTTTCACGTGTCAAAGATCAGGTCACTTTAGCAACGCACGCCCGAATAATAAATTGAACAGGGATCGATCGATTAAGAAAGGCGTTAACATTTGAGAACGCGTGCCAGTTAAAGGTACACTGTCTACAATGACTGGTAAGTCAACTTCATTTTATTCGACAGTGGGTCCGTATACTCATTGATCAAATACAGCTTAGTGGAACAGCTCCCCGGTCCCGTAAGCAACGACACGGTATATTTGACAGGTAAGTGGTGAAGACATAAAGTGCTCGACTCAAATATGAAGTCTTATCTTAACTTAGGGTTTTCCGTGAGCATACTATTCCACGCGATATCAGACCATAGGTTGGCAGAGTCGGTGCTTATAGGTAGATACATTTTAGATATGGGAATTCATGTAGAAGCTAATAGTGAGTCTATTAAATTACCAAATAGGGCATCAATGCTTGTAGGGCCGCTAGTATTTTAGAGCTTGGCTCGATTGACACCGATTTAGTAGGAAAAAGAACGGCTGTTAAAAATATAAGGCAGATATAGTGAGTGCTTTATAGAAGGTATGTCCACGCGAAAGGTCAGTCCAAGGTCAATTGAGCGGATAGCCTCCGCAACACTAGAAGGGTAGTTGGAATATCTGGTCATGCCATTCGGCTTACGAAATAAATGCTGCATCTGTGTATCAACTTTGCATCAATAAGGCTCTCAAATCTCTGAAAGACACTATAGCATTAACATACATGGATAACGTTCTGTTTTATTCAACAAGTGTAGACGAAGGACCACAGCGTCTCGACACTGTGTTTAGAAGCTATTACTGAAGCGGGCTTTTCTTTTAAAATAACAAAAAGGAAGGTCATGAAAATCTGAAATTAATTGTTTTGGATACATTATACGATCAGGTGAAGTAAGACCCAATCCGGGATAAGTAAAAGCTTTCTTGAAGTTCCTTTTTCCAAAACAGCAAGACAAGTGAGACAATTTTTAGGATTAGCTTCGTACGTCCAACGTTTTATACATAACTTCGCTAGCATTGCCTGACCCTTATATTCTTTGACCAAACTTAAAGATCGCATTGCAAGGACACAAGAGTATTCAGAGGTACATAGAAATATTGTTCGAATTTTATCACCCGAACCGGTATTCACAATTTTTTGATCCTGATAAATTTGTCGAACTCTATACCGATGTCTGTTCGGATGGTTATGGTGCAAGTAGCATATTTTAGCCGTCGTACAATCGAAGTAGAATCTATGTACAACTCATATGAGTTACAAACCTTGGTGGTACGTGCAGTCGAACACTTTCGGCAGTGTCTTTATGGCCAACACTTTCCAGTATACACTGATTGCAATTCGCTCAAAACATCTAAAGTCAAGACTGATTTGCCGCTGCCCGTCCACAGTTGGTAGGCGTTCCTCTGAGCATACGACTTTGACATAATTTACAAGGAAGAGGGTAACATGGCACATGCAGATATTTTATCGAGGACTCCCTTACCATCTCCCACAATAGATGAAGTAGAACCTGATATCCAATTGCGGAGAGATGTTGCATCATTAAACGTTTTCTACCGGCTGTATCATGGCGAGCGCTCTGAAGAGCTGTTTAACCTTGTTCCCCTCTCTCACTTCCACAGCTAAACCACGCGCGCTGGTCTATGGAGTCATAGCTTTTCAGTCACTAACATCTTGGCTAGGACCAGGAAGTTCTCTAACTCTTACTTTTGCAGAATTGTTGGCCTGTAGAACGGTCTTCCGGCGAGCGTGTTTGCATCGTCCTATGATATTGGCTCTTTTGAGCGAGGCGTGAAGAGGTATTTGTGCAGACCGGCATGATCGCTGTTGGTGGTTATTGTCGTTCTAAATTGCGCCAGGCTTTCTGTCAGATATGGTGTGGTTACAGTGATACGCTACTCTCACGAAAATTTGCGTGCGGTACGGAGGGGATTTGAAAGACTGATAGATATCTCGAGAACCCTGATCAATGATGAGGATGGTGTGTCGGCGATCGATGGAAATGAAGTTGACCAAATAAAATCTTCAGACGCAGATACCGAGTAGAGACAGCCTCTGTAGCTAGCGAAGAGACCTGGACTCCTAGTTTTGGCACTCTTTCGGCTTCAGAAGACGACGTCCGTATATCCACACATTGAAATAAGCAATCTTCAATTAAGAGCCTGATGTTCCTGACCTAAAATTGCAGTGTTATGGTAATAAGCTGGTTGAAGGGGCCTAGTACGCCCGGGCCATGCTTGTTGATCGGTCGAAGGGGCCTCGTACGCCCGGGCCATGCTTGTTTATCGGTTGAAGGGGCCTAGTACGCCCGGGCCGCACAGATAATTGGTCGAAAGGGCCCCGCACGCCCGGGCCAAAGCTACTAGCTGGTTGAAGGGGCCTCGTACGCCCGGGCCATGCTTGTTGATCGGTCGAAGGGGCCTCGTACGCCCGGGCCATGCTTGTTTATCGGTTGAAAGGGCCTAGTACGCCCGGGCCGCACAGAAAATCGGTCGGAAGGGCCCCGCACGCCCGGGCCACGCTACGAAGGTTGAAGGGGCCTAGCACGCCCGATCCTAAGTTACGAAATCACGAATTAGATTTCTGTCAGGAACAGCCGAACGATTGAGAGCAGTAGCGTCTAACTTCATGACTGTCCTACACTCGCACGAGGTCGTGCGATTGTCAGGATTGGCCGTGTCGGCGCGCCTGCATTTTAACGTCTGTGTTGCCAACTTGTAAAATAGACCTGTCATAACGAACACCGAGCACTGGAGGGGCGGCCATATTGCAAGAACCGGCAGTCTACCGACGAACGTAGCGAAGTGCGCACGCGACCACGTGCTCGGTGGACGTTAAAGTAAATCTAGCTGATCATTGACTATTTTACTATTGTTCTGAGTGATTGCTAGAATATTAGAAGTGAATATCTTTCTACCGCCCATATTTTATTGAAATACCGTTTCCAACCCGATAATCCACGCCCGCCTACGAGATGGAGAATACTTCTGTTATCGGCCAAAAGACTTCATATATTTATTACAGACTTACTATTTATTAACATATATAAGACATGAACAAGATAAATTACAAATGTGACTACATTTAAAAATGTAGACTACCTGCACAGAACGAAAGAAAAATGAAAATACGAGCAATATATGGAAAGGAACAGTAACAGAAAGAAAAACAATAATCTAAATTGCAAAAAAAAAACAAACAATAACTTATTTCACAATACTTTTACATAATTAATTAAACAAACAAAGTCTCCACAATTTACTTATCAACACCTCCACTTTCCCTCAATAATTTGATAAACTAACGAATTCCATTGTTAGCCCATTATCTATTATGATTGAACCAAAGGATCATATAAAATGAACACTGTAAGCGATTACTTTGCAACACGTGCACTGGGCAACTGCTGCCGATCAAAAGATGCCCTAGAGCGGTGCGTGCGACCTTTATTTATGCGGGCAGGTGTTGCTCACAATAATTGAGGATAGCACCGACACATACATTGTTTTGAAATCTGAAAATTGGCAGAATAGTTGTATCTAAATTCAAACTGGACTACATTTTAAAACAGTATATATTAAATGCTCTATTATAACATGCTTAAGCTTTTTAATACTTATATGGGCTGCACACGACTGATCCAATTTCATGATTCTAGCTTCAGTCATTTAAGCTCTATGGCATGTCAGTCAAAACAAATCTTTGATATACAACGTTACTGGTAACTAACGCAAAACCTCTTAAAGATAACTTAGGTACAGCAAGACTAACAACTTTTGTTCTATGACTTTTGCCAAAACTTAACACATCCTAAGATATATATTTTTTAGTTTTAGTAGGGATTTCTATCAATCGTTAGCTCTATGTTTAAAGTTCAGTCGGCTGATGCTACGAAATCGTCTGCCCCAGTTGCATCGCGCCGCCTTTCATAGTGTTAAGAAGATCAGAATTGCAAATTTGATTTATTTATTTTTTGTATGGGAAAAAAGATTGAATTAGAAAAAGTCGTAAAACAAAAGTTGTCAGTCTTGATATACCTAAGTCAGCCTTATGAGGTTTTGCGTTAGTTACCAGTAACCCTGTATACTATATTTAATTAGATATAACAGGTTTGGTGAAGCGGTTAAGGTATTTCCACTTCACGTATCATTTAATTCTGTTATCTAAATATATATAACTCAAAGGTGACTGATTGACTGACATAGTGATCTATCAACGCACAGCCCAAACCACTGGACGGATCGGGCTGAAATTTGGCATACAGGTAGATGTTATGACGTAGGCACTCTCTAAGAAAGGGTTTTGATCAATTCTATCTCCAAGGGGATAAAATGGGGGATGAACATTTGTATGAAACTTAGTCAATTTTAAACCGATCGGGCTGAGACTTTGCATACATAAGGCTATTATGACGCTTATATACCTAATCTTCTTATATATAAAAATGAATCGCTAAATGTGTTGATAAGCGCGAAACTCGAGAAATGCTGAACCGCTTTGGCTGATTTCTTTTTTGTTGTGTTTGTTGAAGTCTGGGGAAGGTTGTTACGGAGAGAAAAATTTAAAAAAATTGTCTGAAAAAGTCTAAAAACAACACTTTTCTATATTCTCATACAAAAAATTCGTAATAATATTTAAAAGTCAAGTTCAAAACTCTGTGATATACGGTATCTCATACTCCTGCTAGGACTAAGGCTGATATTTATAGTCGCACCTTTAAGTTTACTTGGACTTCACTAAGACATTACAATTTATATTACTCAATGAATGTCAAAGGATTTGGTAAGTCACCGATTTTGTTACCATGGACTTGGCTCTGTGAATACTATGGCTGTGCTTAAATGCCTATGGTGTATTCAGTTTTTGTCAAAACGAATTTCTTTTTTGAGAATTTTGCTAAGCAAAGTCGAAGTAGCGTTTATAAATCTCAGCTTTAGTGTCGTTTACGCAGACCACAATACAGGCTCAAAATTCCTTCTTGCAATCGAGCTTGAGTCGTCGATTGGAGACCACTTCGCTGTTTATTATACTACGACCGCCTTTTTAATTATTAAATTACATTCGTGCTGACAATACAGTACTATAATAGCATGTAGACGCCGCCAGATACGCGTTTGTGGTAAACGCCCTAAAGGACGTTAGGGTGTTATGGGACGCGCGGGGTAAGGGATGCGCGCGCGCTAGGAATGCTCTAGGAAATTCAGTCGACTACCGAGACCCGAGGCTAGAGTACGTGCGTGTGCGTCGCAGTTCGGTGTGCCTTAAAGTACAAATAAACAGTAAAACGCCAAAATCCGTGTCTTTCAACAACCACACCCACGACCACCGGTCATATCTGGCGTCCAACGTGGGGCAGGAAAAAGAGTAAGTGTTTGCAAGTGGAATTGTTCCGTATCCAATACCGACTCTTGCCTCTTGCCTGTGAGTGAACAGTTTCCTTCGTATACTGTTTGACTAGTAAAGATCACTGAAATCGCCACCAAGTTAAGTACCCCACTTCTGTAGAGGGCTATTTACACGTCTCTCCAAGGATATTTGACCCATAAAGGAAGCACCGGTATGTATAAGTTACTGTAATATCTATATATCTCGCTAGAACTTTGCGGTAAATACAAGATGGTTTTCGTTGTAAAGCTAACTTCTATATATAATGATATGTATTTTTATTGTTATTTATATATTATTTTTATTTCTAAAAATATTTGTAAACTCATTTTATCTTATACTAATACAAAAACACATTCTTTCGTTTACAAACATACAGACAATTTTCCTATGATTAAGTTAATATTTCTTTACGGTACTTAATTTTCAAAAAGTAACATCCGTTCGATAAATATAAACGATTCTAGATTGGTGCAGTAAATATTAAAAGGAATCCTGTGAAATCGGAAAATAGACTTTAAAAGAACTTTTTTCTACCCAGATAAAACAAAAAATTTACATCACAATTCTTGGTATATCGACCTACGAGAGCCATAGAAGTCTTCTCTTCAAGCCCTCGGTTTTCGGTAAAACTGGGTGTTTTTAAATCCGCTCAGATTTGAATTGGGTAACAGGTCCTGATATTAGAGTCGAGTAGAAAAGGCAGGATGAGAGGAGCTCGTCGGTACACAAGTACATCTCGACCGTCTGACACGTCCGTGTCGGCCGCGGCCAGCGAAGATCCGTTGCCAGTACGTTTTCACGGCGTCACCACGCAGCGATGACGGCGCGTTTGTAGAGAGCTTTATTCCTTTGCAATAAGCCGCATTCGCTCCAAGACACTAAATATATAGTCCCGTCAATAGGTTTATTTATTCTAAACAGGCAGCATTTTGCATAATCAATAAAGATTAACGATACTAAAGTTTTACTGATGCAGTAATGATGAGATATTATTTGACAAAATCAAATCGACTATAAAACCATCCACTATTCATTATTCATAACTGGTTTATTCATTGGCTCAACTAATTATTCGAATTATTATCGATTTTCGAATAGATAACAAAGTTAGCAGTCACGCGTACCACTAGTTACAGTCGATTAATATTCAAATGCATCTCAATATACATAGTATCGAATTACTTGTTTATTTCTAGTAACATTCGCCCATCCCTACCCTATAGTCGTCGATGGCATTTGATGTCGTTTTAGTGAATTATAAATAAACGATTACTAATAGTTACTGACTTTAAGCAATAACTGTTACAATAACTATATATAATAGCTGTTATTATAGTAACAAGTTTTATAACTGTTAAGCAAAGAAAGTACACTATTTTATATTTTGAGTACTAAATAGTTCTATGATAATTAAAAAATAACTTCTAAAGTTCTATAGCGACTATTAGAACATATTTGCAGTTCTAAACATTGATATTAGCTTTAAAAACGTTGATAACTTTATAGCCTTTCATTAATAGTTTTATTTAGACCTGTATCGGAAATGACATTTCTTGTTTTTAATTTGTAATTTAAATAGTAAAAAATTACATTACGATACACGTGTGTCTAGTTCTGAAAAGGAAACGGTAAATGTATAAAAAATGTTTAAAATCAATAATATATCTTGAAACCTGACTTCGTGTGTTCGTTTTATTATTTCAAAGTAATATATTGTTTTTGTGATAATTATTAAGGGTAGTTACCTAATTCGCTGTGTGGTGACGTTCGAACAATAAATCGGCTTTTAATGTATGCAGGGTGTTGGTTGCAATGAATATTTTGCTTTGTATTCATCGTTGTTGTTATATATACGTATTTATTTAATGTATTTAATGTTGTATTCAATGTTTATCTTGATTTTTGTGCTTTTGCTGTAACGCTGTTGTATTCGAAGCAATTTAATGTAAAAAAAACATGTTTTATTTCAAATATTTCAATGTCGTCTGTAACTATGTTCTGTCGTTTTGTTCTTCACAAATCTTTTTATGATATTTATAAAATGAACAATAAAATCAATTAGAAATAATAATAATTAAATAAAAATATAAAAACGAAAGTAAGAACAAGTCGGCTGAGTAGATCCAAGAGTGTCGTAAGTGTATAATACTATAATATAAATGTCATTTTTATTATTTTAGTTATATATTTTATTATATAGTCCTTAATCTTGAAACATTATTCATGCAGTTAATGCCAACACACTGCACACATTATATATCTTTGGCAAGATTTATACAAAAACGAAAGGAATCATTTCTTAATATTTATTTCAGAATAATATTGTGATTAAGTAATTGATCTGTTTTATAATTCGAAAATAATGAACTGATTATACACTACAAAAATAGGTTGAGCTTAAATATTGGGTAAATCAATTCTTTTGTACAAAGAAAGTATTAATATCACTAAAAACAAAGTTTCTATAGTTGCTAAATGCATAGACGTTTATATTTTAATGCTTTTAATTTATCATATAAAAATAATTACTATAGTCACATCTTACTAAATAAATAAAATAAAAAAAAACCTATGAATGAGTAAGTTACTTCGTGACCTTAAATATAAGTAATTAGATATTTTTTTCATAATACATGCTAATTTGTAGTGATATTAGGTTATTAAATTATAAGTTATACAAGTAAGAGATATAAATATATATCTACGTGCAAAAGAAGTGGTATATGTGAATAATTCTTTGTAATATGTATGTATAAATTTTTGAGAGACAATTGCTATTATATTATATTTTCATTACAGCATAGTTAAAAAAGTGTTGACACAAAATAATACTTTCATGTTATAAACTCACTTTACACACTAATGGGTCTACACGATATTTTTATTATTGTAATTCCAATTGGCATGTACACGATTCCATTATAATTACACACTTAGACAAAGAAAGCAAACATTTTTCCTTTACACTGTACTCTTGATGTTTTTTTATTTATTTTATGTTTAGTAAAGTGTCGTAAGAACGTTTTGGTACAAGCTTTCTGTTTATGTGCCCGTAATTTTAAAATGGTAGCTAGTTGCAGGTTATTAAGTGTGTATTGATAAGTATTTAAGCTATTTCCTCTATCTATGCAAGAAAATATAAAAGTCGTAAATCGATAATATAAGTAGATAAGAGAAACCTTTAAAAAAATCACTTAAATTATTTGAAGATGCCAGAATATCCATTTTCGATAAATCAATTTATAAAAAAGAAATATGAGCCAAAGTTGTCATTACGACTTTTATTCTGTGGATAGGAATACTATATCTTTTCTCTTACCTTTGTCAATTACGATTCCCTACTGTTAATTTTAGTGGTAGTATTATGAAAAACCTTTTAATATTTCGAATTAAATACAATTGAAACGACTTTAAATCAGTTACTTTTTATCTATGTTCTTTATACAGAAAATTTTCAAAATAAGCATTGTTTTTGTTTATGTGATATTAATTTGATGTTTCTTTACAGCAAGCATGTGGAAAGTACATCCCTGCCGGCAGCACTGTGCAGGGCAACCAGACAGGCGTCGCAATGGACGGTACCTACTTAGTTGAGGCGTCTTTCTAGGGACCGTCCACCAGCTCACATGTGGAAAGCTATGTGTAGCAATAACAGTCCTTCGGGACTAGATACAGACCCTGATACGTCATTAACCCAAAGCCCCAGGCTTTATCTACCCAGAACTACAATTACTAGTTTATAAAATAATATCTCTATAATTTTAACGTCTTAAGTCTAACGTGAAACTGCCTACAATGAATAATATCAGATTTGTATTATGTGGAATTTCGAATGGATTGTGAATGCGAATGAATAACGATAATGGAATGGAAGTACAATTCATTCCATTCTATTTAAAAAAAATATTAATGTAGCTTCCATTCCTAACTCTAATTCGTTATATTCTGGAATTGGAACGTATCTGATAATGGAATCTTGTGTTTGAAGATAGCTAGTATATTTCTAGTGACGAAATTTATTGTTGTTGGTGATTTTCCTCAAATTGGAAATGTAAATTGTGTTTGTCCGTCTGTCGGAGCATTCGTGTTCTATATGTATCTAGATTACTTTGTCTGTATAGTTGTAAAGAATTTTAATTAAGGTTTTCAAATGGTATAGATGCATGATCGAAATTAATTTAACAACGAGAAAAAATTATGAGTAAAATATGTACTTACTTAATTGTGAAGCGGTTTATAGAAAAGACAACTAATTTCAAATTTCGACATAGTTAACAGTTAAAATCATATCAATATTAGAACAGTTATTAAAATAGTTATAACAGTATAATAATAATAAAAATATAGTACAATATTTAAATCATTATGTAATATTTATTTTTTAAGTCAATTATTGTGTTATAATATTATAGTGATTGTGCAAACTTGATTGCTAAAATGTGTAAATTTGTCATGTTATGGATTATCATAACCAAAACAGAAAAAACTTGAAATAATTTTATAAAAACAGATTACTAAAAATGCCGGTAATTTATATAACGGTATTTCTATAACCGTTATTGAAAGTTCGTACCTAGTTTTGGTATTGATAGTTACTGTTATATTTTATTATAACGCTACTTTTATTGAATATAATAAGTCGTTAAAAATAATTATAAATTCATTTTGTCTCTAGTAAATAATTTTAAATCTCTTAAATTTTGATCGAATTTTGATAAAATCGAACTTATTATAGATATCGAAGTATTTTAAACCAACGTTATGTTATATTTAACAAAAAAAAAGTTGCTTTTGCTTTATTTTCTCTCCTTTTAGCTCTATATAATCTATTTCGTTGTTTATAGTGTCTGGTTTCAATATTGTACTATAAAACTCACTCGTTATTTCTCTCGACTTGGGACAGTTGTTGCTGTTTTATCATTTAACTTCACTAGTGCTCTAGTGCCTTTGATATTCGTTTTAATGTCATTATTACTAATTGTTACTGTGTGTCGAGTACAATAAATTGTCTGTCTTGTTGCATTCTGTTATATTTATTCGTTATTATGATATCTGTTATTGCACCAAAGTTATAAACCATAATCGTTCCGTTATACTGTCCAATGTATAACATATGAGACGTTACCTAATTACGTTACATTACGTTACGAAATGTTACCTTTATTTATTTAACTAGCTTACCTGTTTTATTTGTGATTTTAACCAGCATTTACATCAATAGTGACATTAAATATTTATCAGTTGAGATTCGAAAACACTGTTAAACAAAGTAGAATTAAAATAAAACGTTAAATAATACCTTTACACAAAAAAACCAACCTATTTTTTGTCCGTCATGGAGGACTTCGTAAAATTAAGTAATTGAGTTACAAAATAAGTTATATCTGTGTAATTCTGAGGTGTGGGTTACGAGTATTTCATAACACAACTGTGGTTGAACTGAAGCGATGTTGCTTTTTTTTGTATCCCGGGGGAAAATCCTACATAGAACCATCAGGGACGCTGTGAGGGCAGCGACCTCGGTGTGTCAGACTATTACTGACTAAAAACCCCGGGATGTCCTTCTAATCGCTCTACCCGGGCCTGGGAAATTCGTCCAGACGCCCAGGGAACAAAAGGCCTTGTTGAGGCTACTTCACTGGGGGAGGGGTGGGAGAAAAATCCACCGCTCTCTCAGGTGGTGCGCTGGACACCGTGCACGAAGCGATTTTGTGCAGTAACCTGCGGCCACATGTTGTTTTTGCTGGCGCTCTATCCCACCTACAAATCAGGTATTTAATATCAAGGGTAAAATATATTTGTAATTTACCGTTATTGTGTTATAAAAATTGGTTTATAA
Source organism: Automeris io (assembly GCA_036320925.1). Lineage (NCBI taxonomy): Eukaryota > Metazoa > Arthropoda > Insecta > Lepidoptera > Saturniidae > Automeris > Automeris io. The sequence continues at coordinate 3,211,507 of JAUDJH010000034.1, read as the reverse complement.
TTTTGGTGTAACTTCATTGTTGCGGTCAAAACCCTTTAATATTGTGCTCTTGCTGTGAATTTTAGGATATCTTTTACATCATTAGTATACATATGTTCATTTAAATACGCTAAGTTTATCAAATCCAGCCCCGGATCGAGGGGATTCCTGCTGGAGCCCACGCCCCGACCGCCAAATTCTGGGGGCAGCAGACTAGCACATCAACCAGAGTACCCGCTGAATAATATTATATATATAAACCGGGCCAATCTCTCCATAAAAAAATAGGCTGAGAATTTGAAAATGCCTTTGTTTTACGTCTTAAAACTTAACCCAAAAGTCTCATAGGTATAGTTGTTACATTTCCATTGCCATATATTTTAGAAATTTCTACTAACTCTATCTTTGATTGAATGTCACTTTAGTACTCTGGTATTAGGGATATCGTAAATGACGTAAAAGCATTTCATTTTTTAACAAATATTCTTCAACGCAGTTTGTTAAAACGCGGCGAAAAAGCATCGGGTGCGTGTTTCATAAAACACTATTCTTCTGTGAACCAGGATTAAATAAATATGTATTATGAATCAATAACATGAGAGTACAGTATTAAAGGCTACACTATCAATGATATTATAAAAAAATAGATATGTTATATACCGATGCATTTTATCGCTTGTTTAGGTTAGGGTTTTCATCTTTAGAGCTTGCTCGATAAATGTGTTACTATCATTATTAGCCCACTATACTTCACTGCTGGACACAGGTTTCTTATCATAAACACTCTGTCTTCGCATTTTCCCAGTCTTAGCTCCAGCTTTCCGGTGGGTACGATCCACATTACATTCGTTGAACAGGGATCTCCACTTAAGAACTCGTCTGCTCCAGCGATCATCAGTTCTTTGTGTTTTAGCTTACTAATCCTATTATATTGAGTACGAGTTTCTTAAAGAGTGAGATTGATATATTAGTATACAAGCAAAGGAGATAATACTTAATACTTTTCTTCGAATATCTAAACAACATCATCGTAGCCAAAAGTGCCGCTGGAGATTATTTGAGTTTTAAGTTTACTAGCGTTATTAACATCTATTTTTTTAAATATCACTGGTTACTATGAAAATAAATGTAAAATTTACGACGTCCAGTCAATATTTATGTCTCTTAGGATAGCTTGAACCCCTTGACTAGTAATTTTAGTAAGAATATCTTATGAAGTTATAGTAACGGTTTAAATATAACAAGATCTTTCACCATGTTCTAATTGTATGAAATATGTATAATTTTATTTAAATACAAGAGTACCAGAGTACAGTACACAAGTGTAAAGACCCTCGTAGTGACTTGCTTTGGCCTGTCGCGTTTCGGGGTCAGCTTGTGTATATCCAGTAACTCATATACCTAGAGACCTTCAGTCGTGGTATATGAGGGCCGACATAACGACGGAAACTCAATACATTGTTGTTTTTTAATAAACGCTATCATTTTTGGACTACACTGTATTTACCATCAGGTACACTATAATCAATTTGATGACCCAGTGTAATAAAATTATAATTAGGAAACCATTACTAGTCGAACTGATCTTCATATTTAAATAATTCATGTTTTTTTTTTCAAAGTTAACGATAAGTTTAAATTTTCTAAGGAGAACTGACAGAGAATGCTATTTAGCAATAAGTCCACCTCTTGTATATTTTGTGTTCTAAAATTAATAATAGGGACCCAAATTCTATTCAAAACTATAAAAAATTAGAAATGTATCATAAGACAACCCTCTGACTACATTACAACACCATTAATACATTGAAATCATATTAATCGTAATCAAATGCGGTGTTTATGTCAAATTTAAAATGAAATGCAGACTTTACATTTCGTTGGTTAATGTGAGGCCATGAGCAATACTAGAGTCACAACTAGAACATGTTGGAAGGTCATAAAACTATAAAATAGATAGATGAATTTATGTGGTTACTAGAATATATAATTAGTTGTAAGTGACGAAATGATTATGTGAAATGTATGTATCGCATTGAATGCATGTATTATAAAATGTAGTTTGATCATGACTGTTGTATCTCGCTTGAGGTAGCGGTGCGGTGAAGGGGGTGACAAATCAGGCGTCATTCCGCTGTACCTTTGATAAAAACCACCCGTGATGACGCATATAAAAGAAACATTATAGAATCAGGGTATTTTCTGCTCATATACATTGACTTCCAAAGATTTTTCTGTTATTTTCTAGTTTAAAATTACCTTTAATAGACGGCACTCTCTTTCAAAACATTTATGTGCGATAATTGCTAAACATTATTTTTTGTTTACATCAAAGATTCCATAAAATGATGCATTAAACTTATTGTATTTCTCAAAAGTACAACATTGTTCTTTTAATAATATTCAACGGATGTCGTAGTTCTGATTTTTAGCAGCTGTCTACATTACTTCCTAATAATGTGCTTTGAATTGGATATAATAATAATAAAAACCACCGCCAGCATTATTATATTAATTAACTATTATTTATTTACTATTATTATACAAGTCGGTTATTATAGAACCACCTTGGGAAGTTAGGTTTCAGCGCCAACAAGATCATGGCGCGAATACGAAAAGCGGTCGCTCTTGTTACTGTGAGAATAGTGCTAAGCTTTTTGTTTTTATGCCCTTAATTTTTGGCTGTTTGTTTATGCTGGAGGTGTGCCATACCCTGCCTAGTGCTAGAGTTGAGCAAGTGGGTAAGGAATTCATAGTAATAATTAATAGTAAAATAACCCTCTATTATAATTTAAATACTAAACATAAAGTAACAATTAACAACAAAGAGCGTTAAGCAATTTTTTTTTCTAATTTTTCATTCTATTTGTCTTCCGAGAAAAGCCTTTTTGAAGGATTTCCACTTTACTCTTAACACTGGCTCCACTTAGCCATGATATTCCTGCTATATTTTTATAATCATCCTTCCTATATCTTGATTTGTTTTTTTTTTCTTATTTTTCTGGTTTCTAGGATAGGTTTCCATTACGCTTTTTGTCCATTTTAATTTATCATTACGCAACTTGTGCTGTGACCAACCTTGACTGACCTACAGATTAATAACTTCTGTGTCACTAAGTGTAAATGAAGACTATACCTCGCCCCGTGCGTCGGTCCCCACCTTAGGCACGGTACAGCGTTTATTGTCATACTATATCGTAGTTATAATTTCGTAGTTGTTAACTGAAGTCGATGTTGATACGACGAATATACATTTTAAATATCTTCCAAACTATTGCCACAATTTCTATTTAAATTTTGTAAATGTAATTCAATATTGGTAATTTAAGATAAGAATGGTTTTATTCGGCTTGATTACAAAACGATGATTTATCTAAATTAATCTTAATTTACGCTTTAATGGTTTTATAGTCTTAGAATAGAGAGTCTAACAAAGTAAATTCGATCAGCGATGACGCTATCAGAGAAGTGCAAATGTGTCAGTTTAAAATAAACTTTCGAAATATCAATCTGTCACGATTTATCAAGCCCATACATTTTGCACTTTACAACAAGCGGTTACCAAATGTTACTTTATCTAAGGTTGAAATTAACAGATACTACTTTGAATTTGCTTAGATTTTGTATAAGAAATAAGTTCGTCTATGACAAAAAATTTAATGTGTGATAGGAACTTGAGCATAGCCTGCTCTATGAATATTCATAGTGCCAAGTTTAAGTTGAGAAAATCAGTAACTTACCATATGCTTTGACTTTCATTAAAGAATAGAATTTGTAATGTTTGAGGACAGTCTGAGAAAAGTAAGAGCAGCGTCTATAAATCGTAGCCTTAGCTTTCTGGGGCGCTTCGCTCGATTGTGATTTTTGGAACTCGTGCTATCTTCCATGTTATTTATCGAAATATCTGGGAACTTCGTTAGCAGTTTAAACTAACTAACTTATTTCAAGGAAAGCGCACATTATTTTTTAAATTAATTAAAATTAATTTATTTAATAAAAAATATGATTGTAGGATAACATTAATTGATAGATATATTTACATGGACATGGATAGGTAAACTTTTTCATGGACCAATACTTCCTTAACACAATAATATAATGTGCCTCTTACGGTTTCGCCAGCACACATCATGTAAATGATTTAAAAATGTATTTTAGAAGCTCATTAGAATTATATATGATAATGAAAATAGTATCAAGATTTGTTGAGTACTTTAGAAAATATATGGGCAAAACACAGAGATTGTCCAAAATTTTCAGTTTTTAGATCCATTAGTTTGGGCTGGGATTTAATGTATCAATTATAAATTCTGAGGTTTTTTAAAGATGTATTAAATATTTATATTTCGTTTTGTAATGAAGGTGAATATATTTAGTGGCGAAAATTGTCTTTTTATGTCGGTATACTGTTTCATTGTAAATGAATCAGTAGTTTGATATTGGACACTTTAAACTGTTTGTTACCTAAGGAAACGAGTAATAAATTGCAAAGCAATCGTGACTATCGAATATATATTACTTTACGTCAAAGGAATTCAGATTTTAACACTCACATAATAACGCTGAAATTCGAACGCAATGTGATTTGTTATATGTGAGGAGAAGCCCTATTTTTACCGAAATTTTTGATTATTATAAAAAATTACGTAGCCCATCAATGCTACTCTGGTATCTTTTTTCTGGGAACTTGGGGTAAAATGCTGCATAGAACCACCAGGGTCGTTGTGAAGGCAGTGACTCCGGTGTGTCAAAGTCCTACTGACTAAAATCCCCGGGGTGTCCTTCCAATCATTCCATTCGGGCCCGGGAAACCAAATTCATCCAGACACCTCGGGAGTGAAAAGTGAAATCTTCTTTTACTGAGAAATATAGATGTGTATATTTTTTTATGAAACAGGTCCCACCATTTAACCGAATGCGATTGAATTGCGATTCAATGCTAGTTTTCTATGGGTAACTTACTGGGAGATGTGACTCTATATTTATTTTATTTTATTTATAAAAAAGAGCATAACATATTATAAATGAGAAGCGTGCTTCGTATATTTCTTCAAATTAAAAAATTGAATCAAAATTGTATATTAACTATGATGGTCATCGTTTAAAAAACACTCTGTATACTACGATTTTTACTCATGTGCGCTGTATACAAAAATGTGCGTTGAAAATTAAAAAGGTAGCCAGTGCGATTCATAATCTACAATTAAAAAGTATGTATTATAATTTATGGACTATCTTCTAGTATTCGCGTCTCTATTTCATGTCGAGCACAATTGAAAGGGCCAATTTTTTTTTTACACTGGCTTGACATATTGACCACAGTGCACCTGATGGTAAATACAGTGCAGTCGAAAAACAAAAGCGACCATCAAAGGATGAAAATTCATTGATAGTCTCCGTCGTCATGTCGGCACACATATACCGCGACTGAAGGTCTCTAGGTATATGAGATCCTGGATATACACAAGCTGATCCCGAAACGCGACAGGCGACAGCGAATCACTATGACGGTCTTTACATTTTGAACTGTGGTAATAACCCAGTTCGGGCAATCGCCCTACCACCAAAAATGTTACCCGAAAGCATCGTAAACTTTAACCGAACCGGCCACCGTTGATAACATATGACATATTTGCAATTCAATATCACCTTATCCCTTCAAGGGTGAGCAGGGATACATTAGCTGTATGTACTTTTTATATGTCGTGCCCAACGTGACCAGTAGTACAGCTGATCGCCGTTCTCATAGCACTAGTACACTTGTCATTTCTATTAGATGCCATGCGGTTATATTCATGATGTTTTCCTTCGGTAACCATGTGGTGCTTAAAATCGGACTTAATCTGGGAAAACCCGGAGGTACTTACCGAATTTCGCACTTACTCACTAGCTATAAAGCCAACTTAGAATTAACTTACAGAACGTCAAAATATAGTTTTTGATTAGCGATTTTTATGAGTATTATTAGTTTGAGAAATAACTCTATTTTATTTTTAAAAGTTAATCTTGTAAAACGTTATTTAGGCCTTACATTTCTGACTGTACTGGCTTCCTTTTTAGCATTCATAGCACGTATGTACATTTGTAATTATAACATTATTTTAATATTGTTATTGATTCTATAAGAATGTAACGTATCCTATATTATATTATTTAAATGGTATTGTGTGATATATGAATTGACTAATTGTAATTATTTGTTTATGTCAAAAGTTAGCAAACAAGATAACAGCCTACTTTACTGTAAGGGGCTATGGTTCCCTTGAACGACAGCGACTCTAAAAAAGCTTAATAATAAAATTGACCTCGAATATAATCAGATAAAAGGATCGTATATACATGGAATAATTACGAAACGAGGAGAGTCACTGTGATGGACTTTACACCGTATCGGATACAGACTTATCATAAAATTTGGGGGGGGGGGGGAATACATATATTTACACAAAGAATCTTCAGCCTATTAAGGGTGAAGGCTACAGATGTGAGTTAAATAGCCACAAAAAAATCATACTCTTCGTGGAAGGAGCGCCAGTAACAGCTTTGTAGAGAAGTACGAAACCTTAAACAAAAACTTTTTAAGAAGGTATTTAGGTGATAATGCTGTGGAAGGTTATTTGAAGTTCTACGCAAATGCGGGAGCGAGTGTGAGAGTGAGTACAATGCACTGCGGTATCTATGTCACGCGAATAGTGCGTGCCAAATAAATAAATAGGTTTCAAGGTAAAGCTAATTTTTGATTCACAAGCCTCCCACAAGCAGTAGAGGCTTCACCACAATACAGCTAGTGAATCAGCCTTACCTACTGGTGACCCAGACGTGATCAGAACAGTCCCCGGCGGCGGTGAGCCTCGCGCCGCCCGTACCACATTATAATAGCAAAAAAATTAAAATAATTATGTGTGTGTTAACTTTTAATAAAGTTTTAAGGTTTTTTTTTCCTAAACAACCTTTAAATTTTTAATTTTTTACCTTTTAATAGTGTTAAATTTTGTATCAGCGTAATTTACGAATATAATAAAAAAATATTTCGTTTTTCAATAATGCACATTTGACCTTTATTTTTTTTTAAGGTTATTATGTACCAGTTTATTTTCTATGCAATGATGAAATAAAATAGAGGTATGTGGTTTATTAGGCGGACGCGGTCCATCATAGGACTTTTCTTCACTTTCCACCAGGTGTGTTTTGTCAATTGTGAGGTTAAACGTCTGCTTATAAATCATAGAAAAAAGATTAAGGTCAATTTATTTACTTTTTTCACTAAGAGTATGAAATGCTGGCAAATAAATTTGTCACTAGTCTTTGCTCAAACGTTATATTTATAACACAGAGCCAGGTGAACGTTTATTTATTTAAATAAATAATATAGAAGTTGGTATATTTCCCTCTCAAATTTTAATTGTATCATTCAAGCTGTCAAGATCAGAATAATTGCAATAAATTTGGGTCCATTTTAAACAACGTAAAAGTTTCAATCTTCCTTAAACCAGTTTGGTTTTAAATGACCGTAATTATTAATTAAATGAAACTTTTAAAACATATCGAGGGGTGAAAGGCTGTTTGGCTTAAGCGACATATTTTGGTGATATAGTAATCTATCAGTAGCTTTCATTCCATAGATGTATGAAAGCATTGCAAGCCCTTACAATAAATAGGTCTGGAATAAATTGCTTAAAGTTAAGCAAAAAAGGAAACCATTTATATTCAAATATATTCTATGACCGGTGGTCGTGGGTGTGGTTTTAGGAAGACACGAATTTGGCGTTTTACAGTTTATTTGCACTTTAAGGCACACCAAACTGCGACGTACACGCACGTACTCCCGCCTTGGGTCTCGGTAGTCGACTAACTTTCCAAGCGTCCCGTGCGCGTGCGCATCCTCTTACCCCCCACGTCTCGTAACACCCTAACGACCCTTAGGGCGACAACTACATATCGGGTTACGTTTACATGCTATAATTCTATATAAACGCTATCTATGTCTCCTATGATAGCAATATAATATTTACTATCATAATACAATATTCAAATTAATTACGCGAACACTGCCTACCCTGTCCAAATATCTTATGCACGTCGCTGTAATATGTATATTTTTGGAATCAGCGTCTTTCCTGATTCCAAATATATATATATATATATATATTACTATATCACCAAAAAAATTCGCTTAAACCAAATAGCCTTTCACCCCTCGATATATTTTCGTTATATTAGCACATATACAAATGCAAAGACATTATAGTGACTCGCTTCGGTTTCTCGTGCCGGATCAGCTAGTGTGCGTCCGGGTAAGCTTTAAGACCTGTCGTGGTATAGGGGGCCAGTGACAGCGACTGTCAATGAATTCTCGTCCCTTGATGCTCGCTGTCGTAGTTGGACTACGTTACCATCAGATCTAATGTAGTCACTATATCGAGCAAGGATAAAAGAATCGTATTTTAATATCGTTTGTGTGTTTTATATGTGATTAAATTATTCAATGGAACGAAAATGAAGATTAGAATAATAATTTGTGCTCAATTTTTTTTAAATTATGACATGTTAACACTTGTTCGTAAACGTTTTTGAGGCACCTTCCGCCTGTAAGTGGGGGTTGCGATTATCTTGTTCTGCTGTGTTTTCAATCCTTTAATTCATTCAAAAAACTCAAGCAGGTGCTATAAACATTTATCACGAGATACAAACTGATATTGCTCGGTCATGGGTGACCCCCACTTATAGGCGAAGTGTTAATAAAGGTTTTCGGAGAATTTCTAAATATATGTATATGTTGTATGTTATTCTTTAGAAATACATGAGAAATGTATGTTTGTGGAAAAAATTACGGTGTTCTAAAGACTGTATTCTTTAAGAAAATGTACTTTAATCTTAGCCTGAAGGTTTAGTGTTGTGATTTGAAATGATTGTCGTCAGACCAAACTGTGTTGTAGAGTACCTCGATACTAGTGTTGGTTTATGTAGTTATCGATTTTTGAATGTCGATATATGTTTGAAATTGATCGATTCCCAACCTTTAGCTTAAAAATTCTTTGTTAATTTGAAAAGAATAAAATTATTGTAAATACTCAAAGATGTCTTTCCTTTTTTGCTTACTACTTCATTTAACCAAGTGTTTCAATATTTTGTCCTCTTGTAAGGTTATAATTAATAATAAATCGTCACTCTATATCCCTAACAGGGTGATCAGAGAGTTGTAAGTGGCTATATCCACTTTGCGCTTACCTATGGAGTCCGGCGTGACCAGTATGAGGTTTTCAAAATACTACATTTAATAGCGCCATCTATTGAGAAACATAAGACTTTTCTTTTATTGCTTATAGCGTCATCTATTGCTGCGTACTATAATTAAAATACTTTGATCAAACTATACAAACCAAAGAAATCACTTAAAACTAAATCTTTTTAATAGATGGCGCTGTACTCAATATAAATCAACTAAAAAGAATAATAAAATTAATGAGTATTCATTAAAAATTTTGCATTTATTTCTAAAAATATCTAATATTTATAGTGTGGATATTAAGACAGCATTATAGTTTAAATAAAAATAAATAATATATCGTCACGTAACATCATCTTTGGATATCTAATAAAGAATTTCATGAGTAAATGCCGCGAGACGGGAGATTAGCTACGCTACTGGTCATGTTGGGCACGATATATAAGCGCAAAGTGAATACAGCCTCTAACCCATCTCTGCTTGTCCTGAATGTGATATAAATAAAAACAAAATAATAATATATTGATTTTATTTTTATTGTATAACTTTTCTTACTAGGTGGCGTTACTAGCACTTTTTAATCAGAGTATTTCTAAATATTTTCAATGTAACGATGGAATTCAATCGCCTAGTAACTCTGAATGAATTCAAGAAAAAACTGAAGAGTATCTTCACAAGAATAACTATTTCCGTCTTTATCGGTCAGACTAGAAATTTAATTTAGTGAGAAACTGTCAAACGCCTGTAAAATTAAATGTATTGCTTCCGACGAATAAGATTAATGAAACAAAACTTTTATTTATCTGCTAATTCCTTAAATGTTTTGACTATTATTATTTATAAATTAGTTACACCAAATAATGTATTAAATATTTATTTTTTTTTCGAAAATTAGTAAATTATAATCTATAAGCAAGAAGACTTTTGGCGTAAAAAATTGACAATATTACCGCAGAGTGAAAAATATAATATATTAAGTAAGCCTTTGACGCGAAGTCAGTAATAATATTTAATGTAATAAAAAACCAATTTTGAAGGGGCTTCAATACATACAAAATATTCAAAATAGCGGAGAAGCCCATAGAAATTTAAAAGTTCTCTCCCAACTGCAACTGGATGAATTCTGTTTCCCCAGGCCTGGGGTTGTGGTCGGAAGGACATCTCGGGAATCTTTAGTCAGCAATAGTCTGACACACTGGGGTTGATGCCTACGTAGTGATGGCGCTATGTAGAATTTTCCCCCGAGCTACCAAAAATAAAGGGGAAACATCGTTTTTCATGAATATTTCACTTCTTATGCGATAAATGATACCTTCAAAAAGTTGTAGAACAAAAAATATCAAAAAATGCTGAATTTTTTATTTTATTTTTATCAATCAATATAATTGAGAAATTAAAGAAAAAAGACTTGAGGCGAGGGTCCGCTGATAGTAGCTTTTTCCCCCCTCGAAAAATCTCAAGATTCAGGCTGCGTATTTCTTTTCTTTACTATATGCTTTTATAAGCTAGTTTGAGAAACCTCAGTTCTTGAAGTGTTTTGCAACTGGGTTTATCAGAAAGTGTACCGCGTGAGGACAGTTACCCGGCTGCGGACACACATCCACCGGTTTTTTATACATACATACATGTACACACACATGTGAAATGTAATTGTGAAGAGAATAAAAAAATTGTGCTAAGTGTGCCTTACTTGCTTGCGCTGAGGTAAGTACGCGCGCTGGAGAACTCGGATCGAGGTTGTTTCAATTATTTATTTAGGATAACTTATAGTTATAGCCGTATAATCGCCTTATGCTCTGGCTTTGCCCTGAAATTTACTTTAAGTTAGATACAAATTACATGTATTTTTAATAATATATTATATATCTTACATAGGTTAATATACTTGGCCATTGTGAGGCACGAGGTACATATCTTGGTTACAAAGAAAGAAAGCAAGGTTATTAAGTATATGATTGCTTGTAAATTTAGGAAACCTCTTGGAATGAGGATAAGTATCCACCTGTTGGAAACTATTAGCCCAAGGAATGTTTGAGTGGATATTTGTATTTTTAATAACAATATACGTTATCAATACTTCACCGGGGCTTAAGCGCAAAAGATATACTTTATATTATGACAGGATATTTCAATCTGGTTACACAAGTCATGGTTACAAGCAGACTGGAGTTCCGCGGGGTTTTCGTCGAGAGTGGGAGGTAGATTGAAACTGTGCAGCCGTCTACCTTGAACGGCTTTCTATATAAATGCATACTGAGCGATACATGGTGACCCAGCGACAGCTGTCCCGTCACCTGTGACGTTGCGGCTACCAGAATTCGAGTAGTGCCTTGAGTACTTGTAATGAGTATAAAACGTATTTTTTTTGTATGCTGCATTGCATCTGGTGGATAGTACTGTGTAATTCAAGAAGGGTACGAGCGTCAAGGGACGAAAATCCGGTGGCCATCATCGTAATGTCGGCCTACATATACCACGGCGGAAGTTTTCTAGGTGTATAAGCAACTGGATATACACAAACTGATCCTTCCACTCCGACGTAGCCTTGAGTTTCTTTCGGCGTTTCTTCTCAAGGTAGTCGCTTCCGAAACACTAGTAGACCCGCAAGGTTCGTATACTTTTTGGCTGGCGGGCTAAGTCGAGGTTCGTATCCACAGGGGTGCCCTTGCATAGCCACCCAACCCATAAACTCGCTGGCTGAGCATCTTCTGTGCTCGCTCCCTAAGCCCGGGTGAACTGTAAATGCTTGTCCGGGCAATCAGTAATTAGTCCATTCCAAAAACGCGAAACGCGATGGGTCGAAGCGAGTCACTATATATGTCTTTACACTTGTGTACTGTTTGTGTAATTTCAAGTTAATATTCGCAATTAGCCAGCGCGCGTACATAGCGGCCGCCGTTCCGACTGGCCACAGTTGGCTGACAGAGCGAGAAGTTCAAATCTCCACCGCCGGTAATTGATAAATAAATACGGCACGCGCCCGGTCAACCAACCTGTGCGTCTTTGCGAGGATATACAGGGCCGAAGACCAGTTTAAGCTACTCGTAAACCCGAAAAATTAAAAGTTGATTAATTTGCGCCCAGTTTTCACTTACCTAGAGACCTTCATTCGTGACATATGGGGGTCGATACGACAACGATGAATCTCAATGAATTCTCGTCTATTGTTCGTCGTTAGCCAGCATCAATTCAAACAAGTAATTAAGAAATATATCGATCCATATTTCCCTTGGAAACGCCATAACTTAAGAATGACTTCACCAATTTCATTCGTCTATTTTTAAAAGTTTACTGGTAATTTGTAGAAGGATGGGACGGAATGAAAAATGAAGAAAATTGTCTCGCCCGGTTAAGTTGTGAAGACCTTTCCCGGTCAACATCACGAGTAAATTCGAAAAAAAAAATAGAAGAAAATTGTGCAATGAATTTGAAATTGTCAGAAAACTTTTTAACCTTTACGTGTTTAACAGTTCACACGTCCCAGGATTATTTCACACGTTTGACAGAAAGCTTAGCGCAAATCTCAAGTGCCAACATCCGTATCGGTCGGCATGATATGACTTTTCTATTAGACGCCATGCGAATTTTCTCACTACGTTTCCCTTAAACGGGTCAGCTTGTGGTGGCTAAATCCATACGTAATCTAAACTACGTTGCGGGATTCGAAGCTACAACCATTCGCCATTGCCAAGCACGGAAACTATATATATTAATTTATTGTAATTAATTAAATATATATTACAATTAAGTAAGTTTTAAAACTGTGTTTTAATAATACATAGGCGAAAGGTAGTGATTTTGCACTATACCTAACTCGGAATATTATAACAGGCTTTGTCTAGCAATTTCAAAGATTACCATCATCCGAACATAAATGTCAAGTTAGACATTAATCATATATACTAGAAATTTCCGTTAAAACACACGCACACACACTCATACGAACACACATAAACTGCAGACACTGGCGCGTGTGTGGGTGGAATAAAAAGGTCGGTTCTTGCGCACATCGCAGCATGCTATAACAGATGACTGTTGCGATCTCCCTTGCACTGCCCTGAGTTGGAGCGTCCATCTCCCTCGCACACATATGTAATTACAGGTACAATACTGGTTCTCGTCGTATACCTAAATATAGTGATTGTTTTTTGTAGTTATGTATGTTACTTGATGTTCTTTTAAAATTGTTAAATAGCCAGTGATTATTTTTACGTAAGCTGCAGCGTGCTGTGGGCATTCTAAAAGGAAGCATGTACAATTAATCATGTATTTAGGTTGTCTACATGGTTATATTAAACTTCTATTTATCCTAACTCGGTGTAATAAACAAACCATACATGACAGCAAGCATTGTGCAGCCCAATAAAATATTACAATTATCAACAGTGAAAAACCTATAGTTGCAGCCATCATGCCTGCACAAATATCTCTTCACATCCCGTTTAAAGGACCCAATGTCATAGGACAGTAGGAATACGCTCGCCGTAAGACCATTCCCATTCCATTTCTTTTTTTTTTTGGGAGTTTAAGCTGCTAGCGTCCGTAGACTTTACCCTAGTTTCCCTACACGTGACTCCTGGGTGGTGCTAAACGAGCAGCAACGAGGTGGTAGGGCGCCGGTGCCCGCCTGGATCGCGACCACAGTACATGGGTGTAAAGCCCGTCATAGTGACCAGTTTCGGCTTGTCGCGTTTCGGGATCAGCTTGTGTATATCCAGTAGCTCATATACCTAGAGACCTTCAGTCGTGGTATATGTGGGCCGATATGACGATGTAGACTATCAATGGATTTTCATCCTTTGATAGTCGCTTTCGTTTTTGGACTACACTGTACTTACCATCAGGTACTCTGTAGTCACTATGCCGAGCCAGTGTAAAAAAAAAATATCCACAGCCCAACGACTCGGCTGCAGTAAGAGTTAGAGAACTTCTCAGTCTCAGCCGGGATGGGAGTTACCGTATAGCCGTGACGAAGAGAGAGGGAGGAACAAGGTTAAATAACTCTTCAGAACACTCAGGCAGATACAAAACAAGAGATAGAACAGGCAGAGAATAGACGAGAGTCCGGCTCGCACTTGGCTGGTATTATTTTTGTTCATTTTATATTTTCGACTCCATTTTAGTACCCGGAATAGCTCCTCTTGGCCACTCCAACATAGTCTTTAGTTTCTTCAGCGTTTTTTCTCAAGGTAGTCGCTTCCGAAACGCTAGTACATCACCGTTAGGTTTATATTCCTGGCTGGCCATCCAAGTCGAAGTCTGTACCCACAAGGGTGCTCTTGCATTGCCACCCAGCCCATAAATCGCGTTCTGAACATCCTAAGTACTCGCTCTCTTCGCCCGTTGTATTTGACATTGTCTTTCCCGACCACCAACGTACTGACCTGTCGAAGAAAAGCTGTTTTTGGAAATGGAAGGTGGTGACATTGACTACGGATTCCACAGTTTTGTAGTATTGTGGTCGCAATCCAGTTAATCAATGATCTTCGGGCTCCCTGTCGCTTTGCTGACAGACTTACGCTTGACCTCAATCCCACCTGCTGGAAAGTGATGGAGGGGATGACAATGAAGCGCGTTCACCCAACGAATACTGGCTCACTCGACGATTGAAGATTCCCATGTCATAAGATGCTTGCTTAACCAGCCACGTATTTGAAATCTTTCAAGATATGGGGCAAAAATTTTTGTCTAACTATAATACCCCGCCTCACTGCCAGTCCTTTTACCCTTGTTCCTCATTTATATAGATTAATCCAATAAAATGTTTATTTATTTATATAGGACAAATTAAAAAGATTTTATGCTCAACAACATTGTAAAAATGGAAGTATAACTTATCGCATAAGAAGATATTCTCGAAAAACGATCTTTCATCTTACAAAACGTAAAACGTAGTAACGAAATCTTATGAAACTTTTAAGTTAACTTTTAAAACGTGAAAACTAATGACTTGTACTTTTCAGCAAACTTTTTATCCTTAGGTTGTTCTACTTTTTTTTAGATATAATATTTAGAGGTTATGCTGGATGATGTTTTCGTATGCTGTCCTCGGTACTTGGCGCCCAGAGCGTGGGTCCAGCTTGCCGTCTCTCTCTAGATCCAGGCAAGGTTAGAATCACCCGGAAGTTATATTAAAGATACCCCAAAGTCTTCCTGGGTGCAAAGTCCCTCGCAGTGACGCACTTCGACCTTTCGCATTTCGGTATCAGCTCATATGCGAGTACTTTCTCACTCACGTGCCTACAGATTCTCACCTGTGTTTACAGGCCAGCATGACGGCGACTATGATTGAGCTCTGGTCCTTTGTCAGTCGCTGAAGGTCTTGGACTGTAGTAAGCTTATCGTCAGGAGCAGTGCAGTTACTTTAACGGCAGTTATAAAAAAATATCTAAATTAGGAACCGTCTTTGCAGTAAATGATGGAGCTACCCTTCGTCTACACCCCATTGCCTCTGAACCATGGCTTAAGGGACATTTTTTATAATAATAATTACAAGTTACCACGCTTCCATCAAGAATGTAGTAGTGAGGGGAAGACGGCACAATTATCTTACTTCCGTTCCAGGACGCTAGGGATGTTCTCTTCGGGATTCATTTTTCGATATCGACATCTTTTTATTTACATAGGCTTGATAAAAAGACTTCGGTGCACCTGGTGTTAAGGTCAGTCCAGTTCAAAAACAGCAGCGAATAACAAAGGATGAAAATCCATTGACAGTCTCCAATATATACCATGACCGGAGGTCTCTAGGTATATGAGTTATTGGACGTACACAAGCTGATAGACTATAGGCCAAAACTGGTCACTATGATGGTCTTTATACTTGTGTGCTGTGGTTACGACACAATCCGGACATTCGCCCTACTACCTCAAATTATTTTTTCTGCTTAAATTTTAAATTACTAATTTAACAAATTCGCAGTAGATTTTTTTTTATTACAATATCATTACCGGTTCATTATTCACCGGACTTCTACAGCCACAAAAAATAATAAAATATAAAATTATATATCGGCGGGGGACTCCATCAAGCATCGACAAACTAAAACTTAAATTTCGTCGTCGAACGAAGAGAGTTGCCAACATAAACCATTAATTTAATGATAATTGTATAAACATTAGTTATTTGCTGTTTGTTTTAGTTATCTCATTAACTATTTAATTTGTCGGTACTGGATGAAATCCTACCGTCGTTATATATATATAATAATACTATATTACAACAAACACCCACAAAAGGGATAATGATTTTCGTCTAGATGAGGAAAAATATGAAAAATATTAGCTTGAAAACTATAAAAACTTGAATCTTCTAGATCCTAGTGTGACTTATGAATTTTAAACTTAATAATAAATTAATTAATTCAAATGGACGTATATTTTATTGTTCAAATATGCTCATGATTTGAATAATTTAAAATAATTTATTTAAATAATAATTACCTGTTTTTATCACTCGAGTAATTAAGTTCTTAAGTCAACAAATAAAAAATGTCCTCTATCACTTCCCTTATTATAATTGTGGGCTATTCATTAGAATAACTATACAGTATGCTTTGAAAACCCTGTTCAATGCGAAAGGGATGTATTGGTGCCACGATGCCATTACAAAAATACGTCAGATAATTAAATTGAAGGAATTTAATTATTTTCTATGCAATCTATACTCGGATTACTTGTAAAAATCAGTTTAAAGACTTATTAAACGATTTAATGGATAAACAGTTCTTGCGATCAATGAGGGTCATTCTTTGCTTTCATATTTTTCTTTGTTCACGAGCTACGCGTTCTCCCGGTGTTGCTAGGTAAGTTTTTCCCATTACATTTTTTTTTTTTCGTTTTTCACTAAAAGGGTGTTATGTATTTACGGACACAAGTAAAACGCACGAGAGCTGTATTCACACTGTTTATTGCGTCATGGATTCAGGCGCAGGCGCAGCTACGCATTATATGCATACATATACATACTTGACAAAGAGATAACCTAAATAGTATATAATATTGATAACGAGAAATATCTTCCCGGTTTGGACGGAGTTTTTTGTTTCTTTTTCGAAATTATTATTCGACACAATTTTTATCGATAGCAGCGCTGTACAACACTAGGTCCCAACCCCGGCTGCGCGTGCGGCGGAGCGAGACGAAGAAAGTACAGCAGTCGACGTAACGGACAAATGTCTTACCGACGTGAACTTATACCAGTGGAGTGCGGTGACCATCTAAAAGGAAAGCAGATTTTCTCAGACATGTAGTCAACAATCTTAACATAGATATTTGAACGCTAGAAATTATATAAAAACATCATACTGAACAGTAGTTTACATCCTATAAAGGCATAAAGCACATTAGCTTGTTATGCTTGTACATTTAATAAACATATATAAAGATAGAAAAAGCATTTATTTAGCATTCAACCTAAGATATAACACGGGAGGAGAGATGAGCAAAATGTAATCTGATTAATGATGAACGATTACAAAATGTAGTCGTAATTTTAATTTTCTTGCACTGTAATCATGAATGTAATCATTTAAAACATTAAGAAATCATAAATGTGTATGTAATTTAAAACATAGATGAGTAAAATGCAGTCATATTAATGGTAAAAAACGTAAAATGACGAACGTAATCGTAATCATATTTATTAATATGATTACATTTTGCCCTTCTATGCACGGGAGGATAGGTTAATGAAGATAGAAAAGAACAAAAACAAATACCTTGTGCATTGGATGATGCGCCAAAGGAAAGTCAGCTCAGCAAATCCTAAGTAAACGGGTTTACGGAGTCAAAGCTATACGGTAACTCACATTCCGGCCAGGACTAAGAAGTTCTCCCTTCTCTTACTGCACCCGTGTCGTTGTGTGGATTGGTCTTCCGGCGAGCGTGTTCCCACCATCCTATGATATGAGGTCTTTTAAACGAATCGTGAAGAGATATTTGCGCAGGCCGGCAAGAGTGCTGTCACTACCAGTGGATTTTTCTTTACTGTTGATAGTCCTTTTAGTTTTTTGGACTGCGCCATACTTATCTACCATCAGACGTGGTGTTGTCACTCTGCCAAATCAATAGGAAATAAGGAGGATTAATAGATATTGTCCCCTATTTCAGCGAAGCCCCTCTTTTTTTTTTACTTGGGGAAAATCCTCATGGGACCGTCTCGGTCGCACTGGGGGTTGAGCGAAACCGAGGTGTGTCGGACTTGTACCGACTAAAAACCCCAAGGTGACTTCTTCTGCGCATTGACGGGGACTGCGGGACCTGTAATCAATTCGCCACAGTCCCGCCGCGCCGCGCCCGCTGGGCACAAACTCGGAGGAAGATATCTTCCCCGATACTGCTCCTTGTATTTAGGCAGAGCACGTCACAATGCTCTGCCTACTTCTCGAGGGTCGCTAACCAGTCGCTCAGGGCCCCCACCCTGAGCGGCCGCGAGCCCAACAGCGAAGCCCCTCTAACTCCAGTTGCTTCAACAGTGACTCAGCGCTTCGAAAGTATACAAAAACGATTGTTATGGCATCTTACCTTTTCCTGTGGTCTTGGTAAGAAATTATTAAGATACTAGCAAACCCGGCGAACTTCGTTTCGCCACCAGGTGGCTTCGTTTTGGTTTTTAATTAGCGTTTGATAGAACGTGCGCGTAATAAATGTCACATGAAATTAACTGAGCCGAGTACAATGAGTAGCTGTCAAACAATGTATAACGCATCGACGCCATCTACTTAAAATACTGGTGCGATCTGCTCCACCACCATGCAAAACCATATTGGTTTGTAGTACATGCTATATATCAGAGATGGCGCTGTATGTGAAAATGATTTTCCCCGTTTTCCTGCTTTTCTGTTGAAATTATTCCAGAATTTTGTTTACTATTTTAGCTTCACGGAGCCCGAGACCTTTACAACGAATGCAAAACCGTGGAAATCGGTTCGTGCGTTCTGGAGTTATAGCGTCAGGACGGAAAACGGACTTCTTTTTATATAATAGATTGTGATCGGTTTCATATGAATAGTATAGTCGATCGAAGACGCATGCTTGACTTGGTTTTTCTTTACAGAATTGTTAACAACCTTCTCGAAGCTCCTAACATTTTACCATCTATAGCATTTTCTGCTCCTACTAGATTACCCAGAGCAACTAATTTTAACTTGTTCCGAATTCCTAGTTATCCCACCAATATTTAAATGCACCCCTGTGCAGAATGACAAAATAATACAATTATATGTCGAGATCAATAGAGCTCGATATATTTAACGAGAGTGTTTGTAAATTAAAGAAAAAAAATTTTTTATTCAAGAAGATTGATAAATAGATTGTTGTTTTATTTTCTTTTTGCAAATTAGACTAGAACATTTATTTTTGTGTTACTCGTATTTTTATTTTTCTTTTCTTCTGTGCATGTAGTCTACACTTGTAAATATAGTCGCATTTGTAATGTATCTTGTTCATGTCTTATATAGTTTTATGTGTTAATGTAGACTGTGTAAGTGTACTTTTTTTTTATAATTTATAGACGAACGCTTGACCTCAATCACACCTGGTGGAAGGTGAAGATGAGTTCGATGATGAACCGCGTCCGCCTAACAAATGCCTATTCACTCTTCTTTTAAAGACTCCCAGGTCATAAGATCGCGGAAATATGGCCGCTGGAAGCATATTTCACTCCTTAGCCGCTCGCATGATAAATGTAGAAGCGAATCTTTTCGTGCGAATATAAGGAACATCCACCACATACGGATGTTATCCGCCACGATGTCTAGTGGTTTTGTGGTGGAATGGGGTTGGTGGAATCAAAGAATGTAGTCCCTGAGAACACTCTCCACCGTGCAACCGGTAAAAGACCGTGAGTCAGGCAACTCTACGTCGATGCTCGATGATGTGCATTTTAATTTTTGTCAAAGAGTCGTCACCAATAAGTCTACGAGCTCTACGATCAATCCAGTCCAAAGCCGCCAACTGATATTTAGCGGGTCCGTCCCAAACATGACAACAGTACTCGACACCCGACCGCACCTGTGCCTGATACAGGTTAAGAAGTTGCGAAGGTGAGAAGAATCGTCTGACCTTAAAAATAAGTGACTGACCTTATAAATAAGTAAATAAGTGACCCACTTGAGCACAGAGACTGTTTGGATATTGCCAAGTCGGTCAAGGCTTTTCACAGGCTGAAAGTTCCTTGTATAGTGAAGCCTATTCGAGGGAAGGTGTAAGCGCCACAATTACCACTGTGCTTTCTTAAGGTAGGTTTGGATCCTGGCATCCGCAGGTGGATCTCTCCTGCCGAGCGGGGATTGCCAGTTTGGGAGTGATTATATGGTTCAGTATTGATATCGCATTCGATGGAAATTTGATAAAGTTTAGTGTTTACACTCTGTTAGCCCGGAACGTACTGACTTTGCAGTGTTTCTCTTTTCAAGGCTTAGGTCTAACCCAGACAGTGTGCACGCGGATGCGTTGACGGCAAAATACATAGCAATTGTTTACAAATAACAATTGGTCACCGTGAAATATTGGCTTATTGCGGTACTGCTAATGAGGTCTGACACTTTAGAAATTGTTGACAAAGGAACGCAATTACAAAGCCAATTCTAAAGCTTAGGAAACCCTAAAATATTAAAATAAAAGTACAATAGACACGTTTTGTGTACTTACATCAGAATTCGAATAGTGCCTTTAAATTTTCCTTATTAAGGTTTCCGATTCATCTAGACAGTTTTCTTGAGCTTAGTATAATTGCAGCCTTGTTTGCAGAAAGGCCTGTCTCCAACAGTGGGCAACAGTCAGTGTGTTAATGTTGATGAAGATATAGTGGCACGTCTATTAGTTCCCTGGTTTTTCTCTGTGTAGTTTCTCCGTGAGAAGAGAATATCATGAGGATAATAGAAATGGCACATGTAAGTGCTTTAAGAATGGCGATTACCTGTGCTTGTGGTCACGTTGGGCACGGTAAGTGCAAAGTGGATAAAGCCACTATTATATCCCTGCTCACCTCGAAAGGAATATAGCGGAACGATATTTCTTTTTTATTATTATTAGTTTCTTCGTGAATTGCGTACAAACGTACAGATCAGTACTTTGCATTAGTAGAGATTTTAGTATATCGCAACCGAACCAACTCATCCACAATGATGTTATTTCAGCGAAATTTCATGGTACGAAAACAAGTGTACTAATTCAACGTTAGAGCGAGATAGCAATCGCAGTTGTCGAGACAGCGTCGGCGCGTGCGCCCGTTGCACTTTATTACGAGTCCAACGGCTCTCAAACTTCCAACTATACTGTTCGGAAATAATTTAAAACAACCTCTCAAACTCCGTGACTCCATTCTTTACACTTGTGTCAGAGCATACAACCAACTCGCATGTTTGTTCAATCTTATAATAATAATAATAAATAACATATCGTCACTCTATACCCCTTTTCGGGGTGAGCAGAGATACATTGTGGCTGTATCCATTATGCGCTTATATATCGCGCTCATTATGCCCAGTAGCGCAGCTGATTGCCGAAATAACCTTTTTATTGTTATTTCTAAAATATATTTAACTCTTTTTTTGTTCCTGAATTGCGAAGTGTTAGTGAATTTAGTAAAATCAGGACTTGGATCGAAATTTATAGATATATTTTCATCCATTCGTACCGAACGCAACTGCAGCGAGCTTTTGGACTCCAAAATGATAATGATTTTAATTGGTATATACATAAACATATCACATCCATAAACCATATACAAAATATTAAATTTCACCTTATTGCATTATGCATTTCTATAACTTTTCAATAGTATTATATAAAATAATGATTATAAATAACTAATGTAGTCGTTATCCTGTAAAGTTTAATTTTACCGCCAAAAATTAAACTTTGAGAATCGCTGAAAAACAAAAGTCAGTTACGGCAACTGGCCGTTACATTTTATCCAACAACGTTGTTTTCCGGTCGAGCAGGACAGGTATAAACGAAGCCTACAAGCGTGAGCGAGACGGCAATACATCCACCTGTTTAGCTCATACCTTCTTCAATTCTAATTATTTTAATTGCATTTGTAATTTTGATGGTGCAATTTTGTTTGTTGTATCTCTATTTCGTTATATTCTGTCATATATATTTGCTATGGATTTTTTTTATTTAGAGGCTTTTATTCAACAGAATATATCAATCCAATGTGTAAGCGTCATATGGTAGAGTACATAGAATTCTCTCTTCACTGGATAAAAGATCTGCCAAAACACAGCGCCACGTCCCAATATTTTGTGTGTTAATTTTCAACTTGTTCATCAGCGATTCCTGTCTCATTCCGACCACACTCCATCAACAAGTGATCTTAATCTTAATTCTTTTGTCTTCTACATAATTGAGTGTCTCATCTTTCCTCATCACATATGTCATATCAAACTTGTCGCTGTACAATGCCCGAATTCGCTATGAATATATCCAATACAATATGAAACGTTTTAACATAGTTTATGTAAATGCTTGTGACAGTTTATTCTTACTAATACTAATATTATAAATTTGAAAGTGTTTTTTATAGTAGCTTATCAAAGTGACTACATTTCACTTGGTAGAAAGCATAGTGTGGTTTAAAAACGGCAATAACAGCCAAGAGGCGAAGATCCGTAAAGTGTCGCCATCATATACCACGCCGGAAGGTCTCTACGTATATGAACAAATAAATATACAGAAAAAGGTCCCGAAACGCGACAGACCGAAGCGATTCTCGGCCCAGTTCGGGCAATCCCTACCACCTTAATATATTTAAATAACTTTTAGAAGTTTTGTCTGTCTGTTGGGTTAGTTATGTTGAAATAATTGAATCAATTTGGAATACCCGTCCTCATTGTCATGAGTTTATATAATATTAAGTATTAATGAATAAGATATATTACTACTGGCTATCCCGGCAGACCTTGTTCTGCCCTATTTCTCTAAAACAAAGTCACATTGTTTTTTTTTAATGTTAATAGCTTCCCCGTCAGATTTTATTCTGCCAAAACCTATTGGCCTGTCGGCTGTTTTTTAAAAATTGGTTGAAGGAACCTGGCCTTAATGCTATATGTATAAAAATTGACAAATATTGACATTAATATTTATACGTCACTCAATAATTGTTTTGCCTTCCCGGAACCCGTCCACTAACATTTAAACTTTATGGTATGGTGTTAAAGTTCAAATTGACTTTTAAATATTATTACGAATTTTTTGTATGAGAATATAGAAAAGTGGTGTTTTTAGACTTTTTCAGACATTTTTTTTAATTTTTCTCTGCGTAATAACCTTCCCCAGACTTCAACAAACACAACAAAAAGAAATCATCCAAATCGGTTCAGCCGTTCTCGAGTTTCGCGCTTATACACAATTAACGATTCATTTTTATATTATAGACTAGCTGTCCTGGCAGACCTTGTTCTGCCCTATTTCTCTAAAACAAATTCACGTAGTTTTTTTTATGTTAATAGCTCCCCCGTCAGATTTTTTGAAAATTGTTTGAAGAAACCTGGTCTTAATGCTATATGTATAAAAATTGACAAATATTGACATTAATATTTATACGTCACTCAATAATTGTTTTGCCTTCCCGGAACCCGTCCACTAACATTTAAACTTTATGGTATGGTGTTAAAGTTCAAATTGACTTTTAAATATTATTACGAATTTTTTGTATGAGAATATAGAAAAGTGGTGTTTTTTGACATTTTCAGACAATTTTTTTAATTTTTCTCTCCGTAATAACCTTCCCCAGACTTCAACAAACACAACAAAAAAGAAATCAGCCAAATCGGTTCAGCCGTTCTCGAGTTTCGCGCTTATCAAGACATTTAGCGATTCATTTTTATATATAAGATAAAGAATAAACTTTGAAACTTATCTGGTACCATACGCCATACATCTCTCTTATTATGGTTCTCCTTTGGCCTCGTACTGAATCGATGGATACCTCTTCGGATTATTGTCTCAACCCTTGACCACATAATTATTTATTATTCCTTTACAGAACATTAACACAATATCAAACACCTTCTCTCTACAAGCCACCGCCATTAAGATTTGTCACACTCCCATGTTCTTCCTGTCTCTTTTTATGCTTGCCAACATAAAATATAATTATTGCGAAATATAAATTAATTGTTAATGGTGCTGGCAATAATATTTAGCATTTAATAATCATTATTTATATTATATCCATCGTAGCTTATTAGTGACATTTCCTGTTGTGCTTCTCTATTATTGTAACATAAGATATCGTCAGGCTGTATCTCTTTCAAGGTGAGCAGAGAAATATTAGTTGCTGTATCCACTTAAAACTTATATGCAGTGCTAAATATGACTAGGGATGTCGAAAATGAAAAAAGAAATCTTTATATCGATATTTATTAAAATATCAATATCGGCGTCGATATATCGAAGGAAAAATATCGATATATCGATTAAATCTCAATAAACACGAAAGTATTTTACCAGTATTCATTTTTATTTGATAAAATTAAAAAATATGAAGAACTAAAAGGCTATCTTCTAACTTGAAGACCTATTTAAGATATCAAACAAACATAAATAATAAATAAATAAATGGCGGCAAATAATATACATGCAACAAATTCAGATGTCAATGCATGCAACGTAAAAAAACATAATACTTAAAAGTCACAGACAATATAGGTTTTTTTTTCTTTCGGTCCTATCTTCTACAGTTTCAGATTTCAGCGACTTCACTATCATAAAAATTAAAAAAATATCGTTTTCGATACAATTTTCGATACTGGATAGTTTGTATCGATATATAGATATATCATTATAAAATATATCGCCCAAAAATATCGATATATTGTATTGAAAATATCGATATATCGATATTTATTCGACAAGCCTAAATATGAGCAGTAGCGCAGCTGATCGCCGTCCTCACAGCCCTAGTAAACATGACATTTCTATTATATGTCATGCGGGTTGTTTCACTTCACCGGCAAGCTTGTAGGGTCTAAATTCGTATTTAATTTGGGAAAACGCATAGGTACTACGTGCCAGTACACAAATTGAGCACCACTCGCGTTGCGCGTGGCCATTAGCCCACAAACTGAGTTAAAAACGACACGTACATGTAATGAATGTTGTTATAAATTTAAAAAAGCATTATATTAGGTATTATTCAGGATTTACTGGCTCGACAAATTGACTAGAGTTCACCTGATGGTAAAGACAATGTAGTCAAAAAACAAAAGCGACTAAAGGATGAAAATTTATTGAAAGCCTCCATCGTCATGTCGGCCC
The DNA here is from genome assembly GCA_036320925.1 of Automeris io. Classification (NCBI taxonomy): domain Eukaryota; kingdom Metazoa; phylum Arthropoda; class Insecta; order Lepidoptera; family Saturniidae; genus Automeris; species Automeris io. The sequence goes on along the minus strand of JAUDJH010000034.1, from coordinate 3,186,033 downwards.
ACATATACCACGACTGAAGGTCACTAGTAGTGTCCGACCGAAAGTTCGGTTTCGGTTTCGGTCGAATTTCGGCCAAAAATCAAGTTTCGGCGGCAGTTTCGGTTTCGGCCAAAATTGGCCGAAACTTTTGCCGAAACCGAAACTGATTTCGGTAGTTGTCGTACATGCTTGCCTAACTTCGTTTCTCGCGGAAACGCTTTGGCGGACGCTGGCGGCCCTGTTCGGGATTCTTGCGCCGTTCGCATTGCTTTTTTTTTTCGAATTTACGCGTGTTTGTTGACCGGGAATGGTCTTCACAACTTAACCGCGCGGGTGGGCGAACACTGAGAGTGCTCAGCCGGCAATTTATGGGTTGGGTGCCAATGCAAGGGCACCCCTGTGGGTACGGACCTCGACTTGGACCGCCAGCCAAAAATACAAGTCAGTCCGTTATCACCCGACGTAAACATTCTTTAGAGGTTATGTTTTGATGGAATTGATTACATGTAAGTTTTTGTTTCATTTTTTTACTTGGCCTCGTTGACTTTTATACTTGACCACGTGAGTTTCGTTTTCGGTTTCCGTTTCGGCCGAAACTGAAGCCACGGCCGAATATTCGGTTTCGGTTTCGGCCGAAAAACCAGTTTCGGTCGGACTCTAGTCTCTAGGTGTATGAGTTACTGGGTATACACAAGCTGATCCCGAAACGCGACAGGCCAAAGCGAGTCACCCAGTATAATTAACAGTTAATTGTCTGACTTACCGTTTTAAGTTAAACGAGAACTGTTTGTTAATAATAAAAGTATGTAAATTATTTTGTCTGGATTCAGTGAAATCATTCATAATTTTGAGCTATTTTTCGAAAACTATCTCGAATATTCTACACAGTGATGTTTGTACAGAGAAATGTTATTCAATTAATTTTAATTAGCTCCAGATGTTTATCTTGTTATATATGTTGTATAAAATAATCTCATTTTAACATTAATTAAGATTACACACACGACTGATTTTTTTTGTTGCAAAAGTTACACACATGTAATCTAATTGTAGAAATGTCCGTAGCAAACTTTCCTTCAATAGACATCAACGCGCTCTGCCGTTCATACTTTCTTTGTTGAAAGTTGATAATTAATTGATTTTTTTCTTTTGATCATTTACATTTTTTTACATAACCTTAAAAATAGTTTGAAATCAACTTAAATTTAAAAAATATGAATACCTGTTAACTGATGATGATGATGTCCTAGCAGGTTTCGGCCACGGCGACTGTTTCAACAGCGGTTAAGAAATTCGAGGTCCAGTTTTCGGAAACAGTCAATTGCGCAGGAGATATTTAAGTGCATAACTGGACGCGTAGCCAGAAAAGCACTCTCTCGTCCGAGCTCCCTCAGGCCCGATGGAAAGGAGAACCAGTACGATCGGAAGGGAGCAGGATGCAGGTTTGGTCGAGTTTTCTCTTCTCTAAGCACCTGGTTGAATTGCGGTGTTCAAGAGATACCTTAGTCGCCTTTTACGACACCTCAGCAAGAAGAGGGGGGTGCTATTCTATTATGCCGGCAGCCACCACGGCTCAACCTGTTAACTATTACATAAGTGGTAGGCAGTGGCGTATAAAACATAAAAACCATTATCTCGTTATATTTGAACTCTCAGACAGCTATTTTCGTAAACACCAGAATTAATGTCAATATATTTATTAAACGTCTAAGTATAACATGATACTCCTTTCTAAGCTTTGTGTGGGATGCACGCCACTGGTGAAAGGGCGGTTGCCCGAACTGGGTCGTGACTAGTGATGAAAATGCCCGGGAATTATACCAAAGTGCCCAGAACTTGCTTAGCAATATATCCGGGAATTTACGAAATGTTCGCGGAAGTGCTGGGCACTTTGGGAAAATTCCCGGGCATTTTCATCACTAGCCGTGACTCGTTCTAGCCTGTCGTGTTTCAAGATTCGTTTGTGTAATATCCAGTGTTTCATAGGCGTGGAGACCTTCCGTGATGGTATCTGCGAGCCGGCGCAGTGATGGCGACTGTCAATAGATTTTCATCCCTTGATGGTCGCTGTTGTTCTTGGACTACATTGTGCTTTCCACCAGGAGAAATTGAGTCACTTTGTCGAGCTAGTATAAATGAAAACAATCGACTTCTATAATTTAAACATAGGTGTTGTAAGTTATCATTCAGTACATACTTTTTGTTTTATTGTAAACTAAATTTATTTTATTTGATTAAATATTTTTTTTAAATTATGTTTTATTTCATATTATGTTCTTTTTCGCGGTAACGCGAATGTTCGTAGGTTCGAATCCCAGTACGTACCTCTGGATTTTTTCAGATTACGTTCAGATTTAGGCATCATATGTTTACCGGTGAAGGAACAAAAATTGCGTATACCCGCATGGTATCTAATAGGAATATAATTTATATTAGTGCTATGAGATGTGAACAGCTGCGGTACTGGTCACATTGGGCATGACCTATATGCATAAGTAAAAATTTAGATATAAATTTGGTTAGTTTTCTGCTCGGTGAAAAAGGCTTTTATATCATGCAGCCATCTTTGTAATTTCATCTTCATTACCGTCTTGATTATCAAAAAGGCTAAAAGCATATCCTTACTGTGTACATTCAGTTATAAACTAGACTCACGTTTACTGTAATTCAAATAATGATAAGTGTTATAGCAGAAAAAAGTTTATCTGATTATAAAAACTTTAAGGGGTCTTATGCACAAATTAACTTACCTTTTTTACACAAGTCATTGTCACGGGCAGTCTGAAGCGCCCCAAGGTTCTGCCAGGGCCGGGTAGTTACTTCTTCTATTTTCCTGTTTTTGATAATTTTAATAGTCAGGACTCACAAAACCCACAGTATCAGCATATTTACAAGGCGAAATAAAACGAGTTCCTAGTTTTCTAATCACCGACGGACATTTCCCGCCTTCGACAAAAACTCCACGGCGCGTCAGCCTGCTCGTAACAATGACCTGTGCAACCAAGTAAGTTAATTCGCACATAAGACTTGTACGCGGGCCGGAATAAGCCTTGGACTTATCCCGTTGCAAAAAATGCACCTTCGTAGGCGGGATGATTTATAATAAAGAATTGCGATAATTTGAGACAAATCAAACGAAGGCACTTCATAAAATCACTCACTGTATGTGTTTGTCTGCGAATGTGGAGTATGGTTTTTGAGAATTTGTGTGTTGCGAGTTTGAAGTAATTAATATGCGATTATAATGGAGAAGGATGCGATGCGATGTATGTAGTTTAAAGCGAGAACGTTAAGAAGTAAGTAAGTGATTACGCCAGATGGCGTTGGGGATTGAGTGCGTTTACATTTTTATTAATTTTAATGCTCTGGGGTTACGCCGTTTGGCGTGACTAACTTGTTAACATACTTGTGATAAATACAAAACGCGAAGTTTTTAAATCTGTTAAAGTTTGCCTTCTTTATGAAAACTTTTTATAATGTTACCTCGTCAGCCACATTTAACCTGCCTACCCCATCAGACAGCAGCGTGGCTGTCGACAAAAATAACCGTAACAATTGCACGGTCCGAATACCGTGTTTGTTATTTCAAACATTAATTTTAAATGTTAATTATCCGTTTAATTGAACTTTTTTTGAATACATAACGCAGTGAAGGTAAACCACATGATTAAGACAATCAGAGATGATTTTTTCATATTAAAAACATAATTAATATTATAATTATTTAAGATTTGTGTCAGTCGAGTTGGTTATAAGCTGGTGTCCACGCAAATGAACGTACTGTAGGACGATGAATATAATGAGCATCAAAATACGATAATTAAAAAAATACTATGAGAACTATTAATTGAATAATGCTATCAGGCAGTTAATTAATTCTTAAACGACATAATAAAATAAATATATAATATACTAGCTGTCCCGGCAGACCTTATTCTGCCCTATTTCTCTAAAACAAAGTCACAGTGTTTATTTTAATGTTAATAGCTGCCCCGTCAGATATCATTCTGCCAAAACCAATTGGCCTGTCGGCTGTTTTTTGAAAATTGTTTGAAGGAACCTGGCCTTAATGCTATATGTATAAAAATTGACAAATATTGACATTAATATTTATACGTCACTCAATAATTGTTTTGCCTTCCCGGAACCCGTCCACTAACATTTAAACTTTATGGTATGGTGTTAAAGTTCAAATTGACTTTTAAATATTATTACGAATTTTTTGTATGAGAATATAGAAAAGTGTTGTTTTTAGACTTTTTCAGACAATTTTTTTAATTTTTCTCTCCGAAATAACCTTCCCCAGACTTCAACAAACACAACAAAAAAGAAATCAGCCAAATCGGTTTAGCCGTGCTCGAGTTTCGCGCTTATACACATTTAACGATTCATTTTATATTATAGAAGATATTAGCCAGTTTCGTACCACTATAGGGCAAAGGCTTTACTTCCCTTTTCCTACTATATTTGAGGAAGCCACTGGAAGGCGTTTGGACATTTAACTGGACATACAATGTCCAATGCTGGTTGGCGGGTGTGCACTGTGAGAAGGTGCATCCAGGAGCTTAGATGCTAGCAATCTGAGTGTAATTCGGCATCTTGTATAGGCTCTTACGATATTAGTATGATAAAGAGGAAGGTACTACATAATTCCGTCAGTAAACCTTCGGCTAAATATATATTAGTTTTTTTTTTTAAATTCTGACTATACACATCGACTTCGCTGTATCTAAAAAAAGTGCAGAACAATCGAAAAACCGAGTAAAAGACAACCAACTGCTGATAGTCGCCGCAATCATGCCAGCCTACACAAATATCTATTCACGCTTCGTTTAACGAATCCAAATGGGTATCTTTTTTAAGGTCAGGCGATTCTTCTCACTTTCGCAACTTCTTAAACTGTATCAGGCATAGGTACGGTCGGATGTCGAGTACTGTTGTCATCTTTGGGACGGATCCGCTAAATATCAGTTGGCGGCTTTGGACTGCATTGATCGTAGAGCTCGTAGACTTATTGGTGACGACTCTTTGTCAAAAATTAAAATGCAGAGCATCGAGCATCGACGTAGAGTTGCCTGCCTCGCGGTCTTTTACCGGTTGCACGGTAGAGAGTGTTCTCAGGAACTACATTCTTTGATTCCACCAGCCCCATTCCACCACAAAACCACTAGACATCGTGTCGGATACCACCCGTATGTGGTGGATGTTCCTTATATTCGCACCAAAAGATTCGCTTCTACATTCATCATGCGAACGGCTAAGGAGTGGAATATGCTTCCAGCGGCCATGTTTCCGCGATCTTATGACCTGGGAGTCTTTAAGAGAAGAGTGAATAGGCATTTGCTGGGCGATCGCGTTTCATCATCGAACTCATCTTCACCTTCCACCAGGTGTGATTGAGGTCAAGCGTTCGTCTATAAATTATAAAAAAAAGCCCAATATTGTACGACAAAGGGAATACACTTGCAGAAAGATCATTTCAAAATCAAGTGATTCGACAAAGTAAGGATACGATATCTTCTTAGTTCTAGATGAAATAGATGATACTGTAAAACTGTGACCCCACCACACCATCCGCGTGGCTCTGTTATGGAAAGGTAGAGATTTGAATGAGTACTTTTTTACACTGGCTCGACATACTGGCTTTGCGAGGTGGTAGGGCGTCGGTGCCCGTCTGGATCGCGACCACAGTACATGGGTGTAAAGCCCGTCATAGTGACCAGTTTCGGCTTGTCGCGTTTCGGGATCAGCTTGTGTACATCCAGTAGTTCATATACCTAGAGATCTTCAGTCGTGGTATACTCGTATGTGGGCCGACATGACGATGTAGACTATCAATGGATTTTCATCCTTTGATGGTCGCTTTCGTTTTTGGACTACACTGTACTTACCATCAGGTACTCTGTAGTCACTATGTCGAGCCAGTTTAAAAAAAAACATAGTGACTACAGAGTACCTGATGGTAAGTACAGTGTAGTCCAAAAACGAAAGCGACTATCAAAGGATGAAAATCCGTTGATAGTCTACATCGTAACCACACGTCACACATCAAACATCATCATACACACATCGCATCGTCTCACATCATCACACACACACAATCACACACACATCGCTCATCACATCGTACATGTACATCGTCGTAGTCGTCATCGTCGTTGGTATTTATTAATTAAATAGCAGTAGCTGTGCTGGCCTCGTGGATAAGGGACTGGTATCCATGCGGGGCAACAAAATAGGTCCAAGGTTTATATCATGTCATGTAACCGATGATGACCGACTCATTGCTGATGAGGCTCTTACGTCGCGAAAGCTACTCAGTTTGGAACACCGGCGTAGAGTGACCTGCCTTTCGGTTTTCTATAGACTATACTCTGAAAAGTGTGCGACTGAGTTATATGATTTGGTTCCACTCTTCCCCTTCTACCATAAATTGACTGCGCGCCGTGCGGGTTTGCGCCCTTATGTGGTTGACATTCCAGCTGCTCGCACGAGGCGATTCGCCTCCTCCTTTTTGCTGTGATCCGCGAAGGAATGGAACTCGCTTCCTGCGTCGGTGTTTCCAGCATCTTATGACATGGGAATCTTCAAACGTCGAGTGAATCGGTATTTGCTGGGCGAGCGCGCTCCATCGTCGGCCTCATCATCACTTTCCATCAGGTGAGATTGAGGTAAAACGCAAGTTTTATTACTATTTGTAATAAAAAAAATTACTAATGAGAAAGTCAATGCATTCGTATCTACGATTGAAAATGAGAAGGCAATAACGTTCATTCTATAGAATTATAATAAGCATTATATTACCCTGGGTTTTTACATACTATGCATGAATTTAGGCACTCGCATGACATCTGATAGAAATATCATGTTGACTAGTGTTGTGAGAACGGCCATCAGCTGCGCTACTGGTCACGTTGGGCACGACATATAAGCGTAAAGTAGATACAGCCAGTAGTCTATCTCTGCTCGCTCCAAAACGGATATAGTTTAATTATACATTACTGCTCTGCTTAATTATTAACTACAGTTTTCGCAGAATTGCTAATCTGACGTCATTTTAAATAATGTTCACAATATACGTCGACTAAAAGGTAAAACAAACTCATGAAATAATATTTCGTAAATCGTATCACATATGGAATAAAAAGGATGCCACAACTAAAGAAAATGGCCGCTGATGACATCATTACACATTAAATCATCCCAAATTAATTAAAATCAAGCTGTTGTAATCGTGGATGTGTATATATAACGAAATTTTCGAACAAATTATACAGTATGTAATAAAAAACCTGTACTACCCATGATGTTACCCTGTATCGAAATAATACTGATATTATATCGGCAATACTGGGAGCGTGAGTAACTCATAACTAAAGGGGAAAAGGAAAGCAAAAGATCGTGCTAGTGGGTCACGACATAGTAATAATGACTCCTGTATATCCCAATCATCGTTTATTATATTTTAACATTTACAGGGAAACACTACGATATATTTATTTATTTATTTATCAAATGGTAACTACACAGCATATTATAAGATATATACAAAAATAGGAAATAAAATAAAAAATCTGAAATGCCAATTACGTAGTACACAACATATTAAATTTTGGTGAATGTTAAGCAATAAAATATCTATAAAGCCAGCAAAGTTTCCACAAGAGAAAAAGTACAAAATATAAAGCTGCAAGCTATCGTTTATGATTTAAATTGTTTGATTAGTGTTTGCACTGATTTTTATAACATATTTGAGCTTAGATTGCTTGTAAGGCTACTATTTAATTTTTTTTTATTTACAAGCGTATGCATGTCCTCCATCACGTATGGTGGAAGTTGAAGATAACTTTGACAATAGACCGTGTCCGCTGAACGAATGCCTATTTACTAGAGATGCCACGAATATTCGGCAACTATTCGGTATTCGGCCAAATAATACGTACTATTCGGCCGAATACCGAATACCAAATCATGTAAAAAAGACACGTTATATTACTCAAAGTTATGTATTTATTTCCAAATTACAACACTTTAGTAATTAAAATTGATCAGTGGTAAGTTGTGATGGATAAAAACAAGCTTTTCAGCATTTTTTGGTAGCAAACGATTACGCTTTTCATCGTAAATGTTACTAGCCTCAGAAAATTACCTCTCACATACACACTCTCTCTCTCGCTCACACACATACTAATAAACTTATACCGTGAATATCCATATAAAAACACAAAACACCCTTGAATAACCCGAACAGAAGTACGAGTCTCACCAGAGACAAAATTTACTTAATTGGTGAGATTTATCACCCTGTGTATATGTATAAGTTTTGTGTTGAAATAAAGATTTTTATTATTACTAAACACGCTACTTCCAGGAATATTCGGTGGCCGAATATTCGGCATTTCGGCCGACACCGTTGCCGAATATTCGGTATTCGGCCAATTCACTATTCGTGGCATCACTACTATTTACTCTTAAAGGCTCCTAAGTCATAAGATCGTGGAAATATATTGGCTGGAAGCATATTCGACTCATTACCTGTTTGCCTGATGAATGTGGAAGAGAATCTTTTCATGCAGATGTGAAAATAACTTTTTTTTATTCATACAGGGGTTGCCAGTGCCCCAGTACACTTTTCCATCCACATAATACATACGTAGTCGTAACCAAAATGTACAGTTCCTATTAAGGCATCCACAACATACATTAGTATGGCCTGTTTTTATGAATATTATGTAAAAGATTTTTTTTCTTAACTCGATTTAGTGACTACACTACCACACCTGATGATAAGTATATTGCAGTCCAAAACACGACACCGAATATTGACAGGTAACAAAACCCATCGGTAAACCAATTTAGATGTAGTTTAGATTAGAGATAGTTTGAGATCTTGGCAAGTATATAGGATAGTTTTATCCTGGAAATAATATCTTAATTTGTGGGTGAAAGGATGTTGCTGACGGATCCATGATATCGTTGCCAGCGTGGATTTGTAGGTTTTGGGAGGAAAAGCTAGAAAATTATAAATAATGGCAATATAAATATTGCTCTATCAAAGAGCGGTGACAGTTGCCAAAAACAGCGACAGTTTAATGATAGTTCCCGCACATTGTATTGGTCTACAAGTGCTTAATCCTGAACAAGCCGAGGCAAGTTACTATGACGAAATTTACATCCACGTTTTGTCATCGCTATCCAGTCGGCGAATAATACCCTAACATTATGAAGGTTAATTAAAAGGTGACTTAAAATATACGGTAAAAACCCATCGGTAGTCGCAGCGATCATGCAGCCAGCACAAATATCTCTTCACTCTACGCTTAAAGGATCTAATATCATAGGATACTGGGAACACGCTCGCCGGAAGACCAACGATTCAGCTGCAGTAAGAGTTAGAGAACTTCTTAGTCCTAGCCGGGATGTGAGATACCGTATAGCTGTGACACCGTAGACCCATAAGCGTGATTCTATTAAGGAAGGGAGCGGGTGGAACTAGGAAAAGTCAACATTATCAGCGATACATTAAAAAAAGCGTTAATAACGTAGTTATTAATACAAAAGACTAACTAAAGACGTTAAGTCACACAGAATACAACATACAACTTAAAAATTAAATTAAAATAACAATAAATAATAATCATATATTTTTCTAATGTATTTCCTTAATTTTATAGTAATACTTATATGCACCTTGCAGGAGAGACAGGATATTTATTACACTCTGTATACGACTTTACATAAGGGATTTTATGTAACGAGTATATGTGCTGCATTGACTTGACCAGTCGCAAACGGCTGCGTAGGAGTCGGCTTTGTTCCAGTCAAGCGCATTTCGGTCCGGGCTTCCATCGCGAGCGCACGTCCGCCGCGCTACCTGAAAACAAAAAAAGTGCCTGTGTAGTGGACAGTGAGTGTAGAAAGTTGTTTCTCATTTATTTTCCCTAAAAAACTCACGAGCGCAGTTTTTCCTACCGGTGAGTTAAGTTAAGCGGTTCACTTTTCTTTTCAGGAAGTATTTTTAGGGGGAAGCAATCGATTTCCAGTTATTTAGGCCTTTCAAACATGTTTATTATTTTCGAATACAATTACTCTGTAATAGTCGAAATTATATTTGCAGATTGTTGAAAATTTAACCTCGTACACTCGAGTTAAGCAGAAAGGTTTTACAGTGACTCATTCTGAATAAACTACGCTAGGTATTATTTTTTGGCTATTTTTCTTATTCTCGGACGTGGCAAAAAATGTATTATTTGATATCGTTTGTATATTCTACGGTTTTACAAGACAAGGCTAAGAAGTATGTACAAGAAACGGGAGGCTACTATATTGCGTATTAACGAAAATGCAAAAACGGGATTTTTTTTAAATCTTACGCCTACTTTACGCTAGTTCTTCGTTTTTTTTACACTGACACGGCACAGTGACTACATCATACCTGATAGAAAGCATGGTGCAGTCAAAAAACGAAAACGACTACCAACAGCAAAAAAAACCATTGATAGCCGCAGCGATCATGCCGGCCTGCGCAAATATCTGTTCACGCTTCGCTTAAAAGACCCAATATCATAGTACGATGGAAACACACTCGCTGGAAGACCATTCCACAGCCCAACAACTCGGTTATTTAGGGCGGCTTGCACTAGCAAATTAAGTCTAGTTTAGACTTACATAAAACGCTATTTAGCGCTGAACTGTACTTATAGTCTTGCACTGAATAAAAACCCAGTTGTAACAACTCTTAAACTCAAATCATCATTAAGATGGAATTAATGTACTTCGATTAATTAGCGTCTATAAAAGCTTAAACTAGACTTAATTTGTTAGTGCAAGCCGCCCTTAGAGAACTCTTCAGTCCTAGCCGGGATGTGAGTGACTGAAAAGCTATGTGTGGGTGTGTGTGTGTTAGTTGGAGATTTCTAAACGGTGCCTTGATATTGCATAAAAAATATTTAGAAAATAATATCATTCTTGATAATAAACTAAATATGTGATAGGAACTTGAGTAAAAACTATGTATTCACAGAGCCAAGAGCGAATTGAGATAGTCAGTGACTTAGCATATACTTTGGTATTGCCGGGCAGTAGACTTACGAGACTCTGCTGTCCGGATGAGAGGGTGGCGGTGTGCAGTGCCCGGCGCGCCGCCTGTGAGATAGGTATTGGAAGAATGGGCTGTTTACCCCTACCCCTCCCAGAGAGGCAGCCTCGACAAGGCATTTCGCTCTCCGGGCGTCTGGATGAATTTGGTTTCCCAGGCTCGGGTGGAGCGATTAGAGGGGCACCGCGCGGGTTTTAGTCAGTAGGAGTCTGACACACCGGGGTCGCTGCCCTCACAGCGGCCCTGATGGTCCTATGCAGGATTTTCCCCCGAGACACAAAAAAAAAAAAAACTTTGGCATTAATTAAATATTTTTTTACACTGGCTCGACATAGTGACTACAGAGTGAGTACCTGATGGTAAGTACAGTGTAGTACAAAAACGAAAGCGACTATCAAAGGATGAAAATCCGTTGATAGTCTACATCGTCATGTCGGCCCACATATACCGTGACTGGATGTATCTAGGTATATGAATTACAGGACGTACACGAGCTGATATCGCGAAAGCAAGTCACTATGACGGTTTACACTTGTGCACTGTGGTCACGACTCAGTTTGAGTAGTCGCTTTGCCGCATCAAAAATAATTTGTAATATTTAAGTAAAGCCTAAATAAATTCAAACTTGCGTCTATAAATTTTAGCCTGAGTGTCCAACTTGACCAGTGGCGAGACTAATCGCCGTTCTCAGTATATAATATTTATTTTTATTTGTAGCTAATACTTACCATTAGAACTATAAATACGTTTTTGATATTATTAACAAAAGGTAAAGAAAATCTACAAATGATTTATACATGTAATGCAGTTAAAAAAAATTATGCATGATATATTTAGAGCGGCTTGCACTGACAAATTAAATATAGTTTAATTATTTTATTTATTTATATATTTATTAGAGAGCTGCCGGTCCTTCATGAAGACGGTAGTCAGGGCTATCGGGGCGTCTTCGGACAGGGACAATTGAAGTATACATTCACACACGCACACACACTAAGTCACATACACAAAGTACATAAATAAATTACGCATTTTCATATATAACTTTTATTATTTTATAGCAAGTGTTTGAATCGCATTTATATCCATGTTACACATCATTTTGGTTAATTTGATTTTCAAGTTTGTTTTCCTTTATAAATTAAATTATATACTGTAGATTTGTAAATAAATAAATAAACAATAAATAAAATTATATTTAGCGTAAAGCGTTTACTTACTGTCTTGCACGGAAATAATTTCCAGTTTTAGCAACTGTTATATTTAATCATTGGGATCTAATTAAATGCCATAAATTAAATAACGCTTTACACAAGCTTAATAATAATATATCGTCACGCTATTTCCCTCAAGGGGCGAGCAGAGATACATTAGGCAGTATCCACTAACCACTTATATCTTTTGCCTAAGTCAACCAACCAACCAGTAGCGCAGCCTAGCGTCGTTTTCAGGCATTAGTAAACATGACATTTCTATTAGATGTCATGTAGGTTTTCTCGCGATATTATCCTTCACCAGAGAGCATGTAGTGCCTAAACGTGTACCTAGCCTGGGAAAACCCAGGACTACGTGCCCGGATTCGAACTAACGACCATTTGTATTGCCGCGCTTTTAACCTGGCATAAAAAAAAACATAATCTAGATTTTATTCGTTGTTGTAAGCCGCTCTTAACCAATAACTAATTTACGCTCCTAATGATAGAGAGTTCAATGACGGAGTTATAGTTTATAGGTCCGAAGTTTGATTATCAAATTTAACAAATAATTAAAAGGCATATAGTAAGTTGTTCCTGTAAATGTACAATTACCTTCAAAACAAAGCTTCAATCTTACTTTCATATTTTTTTATGACGTGCTACAAGTAAATTTATTTCCATGTTTTTTTTTTGTAAAAACCTATAAAAGTTATACTAAATTTATTTGGTTATACAAAACTTATTGAAACAATCGTTTACCATGTAAGCCCTGGTAGGAATATGCATTATAAAAGCATAGAAATGAAAAATATCAAGAAATCTCACCCCGCTATTTACTTACTGTTTACTTACTTATTGTTACTTATACACTTAATTCAATATAACACAATATTTTTACATTTCTTAATTAATATAAAAACAGCAATATTAATTTTAAAATATAAAAATATGTGTACCTACGGGAGGGGGGCTCGATGCCCAAGCAAACGGTAGCTAGGAGCTTAGAGTGAGGAACCTCCTAACAATACATGCCGTATCGAGTAATACTGCCTTCTATATCCGGCCCTTGATCCAAAAACCAAGCGAGAGCCTTTTGAGATGGTTATCGAGGCTCTTTGCGATCAGCCCATTAGTCGATACGACTATCGAGACAATAATTGTAGAATCCACATCCCACATGCCGGTAATCTCGTGTGTGAGGTCTAAATATTTTAAAGAATTCTCCTTTTCTACTTTCACAACATTCTCATTACCATTTGTTGATGGAATGTGTCCGATCTGAACCTGTGAGGGAGGCGTTTGTGAGTGCCTTTGCTCTGAACAGACTTGACATCGGGATGTTTAACAAAATCTTAACAGAACTATTATCTGATTAGGCGTCTGTCTTTTTCAGATCAATGGCACCATATGTAATATGTTAGGTACTTCTGTATTAGGGTACGATGGGGCTGACATACGTACACACGTAAAAGTCCCTTAAATAAATAGAATAAAAAAAAAACATTCTCATTATACGGTATGGTGATATCAAAGAGTATTTTCCAAAGTTCTAATCGATCTACTACCATAATATCAGGTCTATTAGCAAACATAATTCTAGTAGATCCCAGTACAGCACCGCAAGACCATTTTCTAGAACTGGCTGAGGTACATACTGGTAGTATAGTACCCCAGTGCCCACAAGACCATAAAGAGTAAGTTTTTGACCTTGGCTACTTGATTATATCTGTGCAAGTACCCACTGTTAGCAAAAAACGAACGACCTGGAACCTCTTGCCTCAAAGACTCTTCAAGATGGTGGCATGCCCTATATATGTTAACTGTTCCGGTCGTGGCCGTGGTGGCTGCCGGCAGAATAGAATAGCACCCCCCTCTTGCTGAGGTGTCGTAAAAGACGACTAAGGCATCTCTTTAACACCCCAATTCAACCAAGTGTTCAGAGAAGGAAAACTCGACCAAACCTGCATCCTGCTCCTTCCCGATCGTACTGGTTCTCCATTCCATCGGGCCTGAGGGAGCTCGGACGAGAGAGTGCTTTTCTGGCAGCGCGTCCAGTTACGCACTTAAATATATCCTGCGGAATTGACTGTTTGCGAAAACTGGACCTCGATTTTCTTAATCGGTGTTGTAACAGTCGCCGTGGCCGAATCCGGCTAGGACATCATCATCATCATCATCAACAGTTCCGGTCGTGGGAATGAACTTTGTTAGTGATATAACATTTTTATTTATAAACAGAGTGAAATAAAATTAACACAGAATGTTAAAGGCAGCTTTTCATAACACAGAACCGCATCCAAATCAGTAAAGCCATTTCTGAGAGTATCAGACACAAGCACATACGGATGTGTGTATTGATTATCGACTCCAATACATTTTTACTAACTTACATCGCGTAAGCGAAATTTTTCTGCAAGGCTGTATATAGAAACTCATAAATAGTTTTATTATCTAAATAATATTATATTGGTGGCTATGGAACATTTCATTATATGTATTGATCAGTGGCGTGAATAGGATATTTGGGCAGGGTGGGCAGATTCACATAATTAATGTGGTTATTTATATAATGATGATAAATATTATATTACTTTCATAGGGAAGATAGATGGCGTGAAAATACTATAGATATGAATATAAAGGCTTCCTTTTTTTTGTTTAAATTAAAAGAATTTATTCTAGACTTATTTATCGTAAAGGCTTGCAATGCTTTCATGCATTTATAGTATGAGCGCTACTGGTATTGATCATCCTTAATAATTTACACTGACATTTAAACAAATTACCAAATACAAAACGGTTAATTTACTATGTTACGGTCATTAAATAGTATATAGACCAGTTTCTTGAGGTATGAAAGGGGTGAGACAGTTAAAGTGACTAATAAATTACAATTTTTCATGTCTCTATATTTACAACACTCCCGAACGGTTTAAGTAAGCGGTTGCACCGATTTTGTTTACGTAAGGCAATCGATTACTACTTTTTTCGCCGACGGAATGCAGCTCGGACTGTTACAGTTACAAAATTTCGTCTTCATCACGCTTCCGTCCTTTGGAGTTCAGTTGGGGTCACTTACAACACGATATTTACATTGTAAATATTACAAAAGAGGAGTTTTATAAGTATACCTTGTTTATCAGGCCGTCAGAGGTTCAGGCCTGAATCTTGGGCAAGCGTGTCCCTCTCGACCCGGGCGCCAAATTCTAGGAGCGGCAGACAAGCACATTCTCGACATACCCACTGAATAACATATCTAAAATAAGCGAGCTGGTATCTTCACAATTAAACTGGATGAGAGGGCGAACACTGATGTACTCAATCAGCAAATTTATAGGTTTGATGGCAACTAAAGGCCACCCCTTTGGGTATAGACCTCGATTTGAGCTGCCAGCCAAAATACGCAACCTAACGCTGATCTAATAGCGTTCCGGAAGTAACTGCCTTGAGAAGAAACGCCGAAAGAAACTCATGGCTGCGTCGGAGTAGAAATATATACAGCAAAAGCATATACTCTGTGCGGTGATGATACACCAAAGGGAAGCTACCCGCTGATTTTCAACTGACGCCGATTTCTGTGTCAGCGCACAGGAATCAGCGAAGAAAATAATAATAGAGTAGAGTACTGGTCGAATATTTTTTACCCTATCTCTGCACAATTACGTATGCATAAATTTGGGAGTCGATATACTTTACATAGGCTTTACCCTACTTCTGCTACACGTGACTCCTGGGTGGTGCTAAACGAGCAGCAGCGAGGTGGTAGGGCGTCTGTGCCCGTCTGGATCGCGACCACAGTACATGGGTGTAAAGCCCGCCATAGTGACCAGTTTCGTCTTGTCGCATTTCGGGATCAGCTTGTGTATATCCAGTAGCTCATATACCCAGGGACCTTCAGTCGTATTATATGTGGGCCGACATGACGATGTAGAATATCAATGGATTTTCGCTTTCGTTTTTGGACTACACTGTACTTATCATAAGGTACCCTGTAATTTAGATAGGTCTATGTCGAGCCAGTGTAAAAAAAAATGCAGTCCAAAACAAATAAGAATTTATATAAATAAATTTGGTGTCTTGGATATAAAAAGTCATTGATTAGTTGTAAATAATTTAAATTATGAGTAAAATAAACGATTTCAAGTACTTTAATGAACACATAAATCTTGAGGAATTAGTTTTTTTTATCTATGTGAACATCTATTTCAAATAATTCTATTGTATTAAAAACAACTAGGGAATAATAACAAAGTTAGAAATAAACAACAAGTACTTAAAACTATATTATTTAACATAATAATATAATCACGCTATGTCCCTTACGTGATATGCAGAGATACATTAGTGGCTGTATCCACTTTGCGCTTGTATGTCGTGCCCAACGTGACCAGTGGCGCAGCTGATCGCCGTTCTCACAGCACTAGTACACATTATATTTCTATTAGACGCCGTGCGGGTTTTCTTACAATGTTTTCTTTCACTGGTGAGCATGTGGGCCAGAGGCTCAAGCTACCGGTAATTAGGAGCTCAGAGAGAATGAACCTCCCAACAATCCGTGCCTTATCGATACAATACTTCTGTTGATTGAACCAAGGGAGAGCCTTTTAAGATGGCAATCGAGGCTGTTTGCGATCAGCCCATTAATCGAATCGACTATCGGGACAATAATCGTAGAATCCACATCCCACATGCTGGTACTGGTAATCTCGTGAGCGAGGTCTAAATATTTGTTCTGCTTTCACGAGATTCTCATCATGTTGTATGGTGATTGATATAAACGAGTATTGCCCGGCGGCGGAAAGTAAACTATCTTTTAGACTTTGAATTTTGTGTAAATTTTGTTTGAGAAGAATTGTCACCCCTAGTGAGTTGATTTTCCCCAAGTTAAAAGGGTTTAAATACGCGGATGATGTCGATATCTCCCTGCCAGCGCTACAAAGTAAACACAAAGCTTACATAAGCTCACACAAGTGAAAACATGACGTTTTTTTATCTAATCAAGTGAGTTCAAGTGTGGGAACCATTGTCCGCTTGGGTCTAGGTTACGTTTCTCATTGTTTATACCACAACACTCTTTCTCATGACTTTATTGGTGTTATTTCCACTTAAATTTGTTACTGGGAGCTCTACGGCCGACCACAAGCTAATAATAATAATATATCATAACGCTATATCCCTTTCGAGGTGAGCAGAAATATACTAGTGGCTGTTTTCACTTTGCGTTTATATATCATGCCTTTTTTTTTTGTTAACCCGGTGGAAATCCCTTCGGACCGTCAGGAGATAGTGAGGGCCGCTCCTCAGGTGTGTCGGACCTGCCCCGACTAAAACCACCGGGGTGTTCCTTCTCCCGTCTGCCAGATACTAAGGGCAAAGCCGAAACTTCTTCCTCGGCATCCGGCGATTTATATATCATGCCTAACGTGGCCGTAGCGCAGGTATTCGCCGTTACAACACTAGTGACATTTTTATTAAATGCCATGTGGATTTCCTCATAATCTTTTCTTCATCAGTAAACATGAGTTTCCTAAATCCATACTCAATCTAGAAACACCTAGAGGTACGCGCTGGGATACGAACCTACGACTATTGACGTTGCAGCGCTTAGATACCGGTCTCTTATCGACAAGGCCTCTACAGACACACCACAAGCTAAATTAAACAGTATTTCTCAATGAATTTTGCTTCTATAAGTATAATTTTTAAGCCTCGACGCAAAAAGACAGGGGTGTCATAAGTAATCGGAGTTTTTTTTTATTTGGTTAGGAAATAGGATTTTTTTTATATTGTAACGACATAGTGACTATATTGCACCTGATGGAAAGTGAAGTATAGTCCAAGAATGGCAACGACCGCCAAGGGATGAAAATACGTTTTTTTTTTTTTTGAAGCGGACTAAGTACTGAGTGCTGGGAAAGGCATTTACAGTTCAACCGGGCTTAGGGGGCGAGCACAGAAGGTGCTCAGCCAGCGAGTTTATGGGTTGGGTGGCAATGCAAGGGCACCCCTGTGGGTACGGACCTCGACTTGGACCGCCAGCCAAATAAAGTACTAACCCTACGGGTGATCTACCAGCGTTTCGGAAGCGACTACCTTGAGAAGAAACGCCGAAAGAAACTCAAGGCTGCGTCGGAGTAGATGAAAATACGTTAACAAACGCCATCGCTATATCGGCCCACATATACGAGACTAGGAGAGGCCAATATCCAGCTGTGCAATAGGATAGGCTGATGATGATGACGGCGAGAAATGTTCAAGTAAAATCAGAATAGTATCTATAAATATTAGCCTTATTATGATATGAACAATTTTCAATTTGAAAGTAAGAAAAAAAGGGCTTCTGAATATTGTTTGTTCACTGCGAAGCATCGATATCAATCTAAACACATAATCTGTCGGTGACAGCGGCACCTTTCGACGAGTTTTTGTCGGTAAAAAACCAACAAAATAACAATGAACGGTAGCACTTTCTAAACTGTGCCGCGGCGCACGACGCCGAGGGAGTTCTGGCAAAATTCTATCGCGTTTTAATAATATTTATAATATTAATACCAGTTGCATGCGGCGTACGTATAAATCGGAAGCTAATAAATGCCTAACTAGCAAGATACAACATGTTTTAAAAACACTGTCCGACGCGCAATAGGCATATTTGTGGCACGATAAAATTACTAAAATGCACTAGAAAATTATATTATATTTTCGCATAAAATTCTAGGAATTGAATTATTTCACTTGCGATTTATCCTGGGATTACTTATAAAAATCAGTTTAAAGGCAAATTAAACGGTTTACTTGATAAACGGTGCTTGGAATCAACGCGGGTCATTGCCTACTAGCATGATTAAATACTTTCCTTTGTTCACGAGCTACGCAATCTCCCAGTGTTGCCATATGTTTTCCATGTAATTATTTTTTGCTTTTTAACTAAAACAGATAACCTCTTTTAGGACATAGATGGGCAAAATGTAATCAGATTCATAAAAATGATTAACAATTACATTTTAGGTTTTTAGCATTAATATGACTACATTTTGCTCATTTATGTTTTAAACACTACAAAATCCCAGATTGTATACACATTTATCATTTCTTAATGTTTTAAATGGATTTAATCATGATTATAGAGCAAGAAAATTAAAATTACGACTATATTTTGTAATCGTTCATCATTAATCAGATTACATTTTGCCCATCTCTGTTTTAGATTAATAGAATCTTATACTCACTTGACTCCCTGGTTAGATTGCAGCGGAAGGCTGTCTGCATTGTGAATGATCCTGACGTGACTTAGCATCTTAAATCCGCTTCAGTTGCATAGAGATATTGCCTCACTGAGCGTTTTCTACCGTTTGTATCACGGCGAGCGTTCTGAAGAGTTATTTATCCTTATTACACCCTCTACTTTCCTTAATCTCCACACGCGTAAGAATGCAGAGTCACAGTTAAACGGTAACTCATATCCCGGCTAGGACTAAAAAGTTCTCCAACTTTTCCTTTTTTCGTGTCGTTGCGCTGTGGAATAGTCTTCTCGCGAGCGTGTACCGATCGTCCTATGATATGGGATCTTTTAGGCGTAGTGTGAAGAGATATTTGTGCAGGCTGACACGATCGCTGCGACTACCGATGGGTCTTTCTTAACTGGCCATAATCGTTATCGTTTTATGGACTGAACCATGCTTACCATTAGATATGGTGTGATTATCATTCTAAGTCAGGATAGAAACAACAAATATCGATAACGAGTAACGAATAAGACACTATTCAATCGATTCCTCTTGTGCCAGACGCTGCCTTGCCGCAATGTATCTCTCTAGGTCGGGCGGTGGACGTTGAGGGCGTCCGCCGTCCGGCAGAGAGGACAAGGCGTTGTGTGTGTGCTTACATAACGCCTCATTGAGAAGTAGTGAGGGGGTGCCAACTGACCCCCTCCCAGAGAGGAGGCCTGCCAAGGCCGGTCGCCCGCCATGTCCGTAGGAAGTATATGGATACCCAGGCCCGGCGAAGGCGAAGAGAGGAGAGAGCTGGCACCCCGCTGGTTTAGTCGGTGCACGTCCAACACACACCGGGGGAGTGGCCCTCACCACTCCCCTGATGATCCGAAGGGATTTCCACAGGGTTAACAAAAAAAAAAAGTATCTCTTTGTATGCATTTATATGGAAAGACGTCCCATGATTGCAGCTCTGTCGTAGAACGTGTTAAGCGAACCTGACATTTGACAGCCCTGCGCTGATTCAAATAATCAAGTATAAAAGAAGATAGAGAAAGTTACTTCCCGCCCTCGATAAAAGCTCCGCGGCGCGTCAGTCTGCTCGTGAACAAGCCATTATTTAAAGTAAGTTTATTCGCGCCTAAGACCCGTTAAAATCTGTTACATACAAATAATTCCACGGTTATTTAGAGACGTATTTTCATGGATCTTTATCGTATAGCGTCTCATACAAATCAATATTGTAATATCAAAATCACTTTATAAAGTAAAAAAACGTTAGTAACAGCAAATAGAGGTATATTCGCATCAAAAAACGTTTCGAATCATGCTAGAGTAACCATAGTGTTGTGGAGGCACGCGGTTCTATTGAAAGGCAGGCACGAAGCGCGGCGGAGTGCGGACGTCACTGGGGAAGTTACTGGCTCGCATCGCGCACCGTAGCATGACGTTCGATTCCCCGGCCGTGCATGAGCAACCTTGAACTTCGAGCGTGGTCAGTGATGGGGGCGATTCGTTCATATATTTTTTATTGTGATTACATTGCACCTTATCGAAAACACAGCGTAGTCCAAAGTCAGCGACGACGGGCAATGGAGGAGAATCAATGAACAGTATCGTCGTGTCAACTCACATATACCACGATTTGATGATTTTGGATCAACTGTTACTTTTGTATAAGGTCCAGGTTGGACCCTGCACGGAATATTGTTCGCATTTTTGGGATGGTTCTGCTCAGTACTTACTTGACGCCCTGGATAGGTTGCAGCGGAGGGCTGTCCGCATTGCGAATGATCCTGACGTTGCTAAGGATCGTGAACCGCTCCAGTTGCGTAGAGATGTTGCCTCACTGAGCGTTTCCTACCGTCTGTATCACGGCGAGGATTCTGAAGAGTTATTTAATCTTGTTCCACCCTCTCCCATCCATAAAAAGACCACGCGTGCGTGTTTTTCATTTCACAGCATGCGGTATCTCACATCCCGGCTAGGACTAAGAAGGTCTCTAATTCTTACTGCAGCCGGATCGTTGTGTGTTTTGGTGTGTGTGTCTTTCTGCGAACATGTTCCCAATGTCACACATTCCGTACATCAAATAAACTCCCTTATTCATCTCTTACATCTTTTATGTGCAGACGTATGTGTACACAGGGGCTTCCCTTTGTGTTTTACGTTGCACCGGTGTGGGCAGAAGTTAGAACAGTACCCCGGTGCTTGGTTGAGTGGCCGCACGTGGCGTACGCTTCAGTGAAGCGACAATACGCTCAGGATGTTTGGATTCGCTTCATGACTGCCTCTGAGCTTCCACCCGGTTCAAGGCGACTTGGAACTGTTATGAAAGTGTTTTTATAACCTACCAGCTGACCCGGCGAACTCCACACCGCCTAGCAGTCAATTCATGCCGTAGTCATTTTTAGCTAATTTTGATTTAGGATTATGACCGGTGGTCGTAGGTGTGGTTGTAGAAAGACACGGATTTTGACGTTTTACTGTTTATTTGCACTTTGAGGCACACCGAACTGCGACGCACACGCACGTACTATAGCCTTGCATCTCGGTAGTCGACTAACTTAGTAAGAACATCCCTTGCGCGCGCGCACCCCTTACCCCGCGCGTCCCGAAACTACATTCTAACGACTTTTAGGGCGTTTAACACAATTACGTATCGGGCGGTGTCTACATGCTATAGGATTTATTAATTATAAGATCACTACCCCTTTTCTTACCCTTCTCTCCCAAAATTACCTCTCCTACTTCCTTCTCCCTCTTCCCTTTTCTTGTTTCCCGCTATTGTTAATACATTGTCTGTAAACGGGGGGTCATCTGTGTCCGAGTGAAATCAATTTCTGTTTATAAGTGCTAAATATGGAAACGAGGGTCGCACCCTTTTGTCCCTAAAAGAAGTATTTTTTCAATTAGAGTTTCAGAATTAACGTATTGAACAGTGGCATGAAAATTTTGAGAATTTTTTCAAGGCATTAAATGAAAAAACGGCAGAACGCGAAAGATCCTCGTTTACAAACGGAAAGTGTAAATGTGTAAATGTGTATATTCTATACTATTTCCATAATATTCGTAAACTAATAATAAAGTTCTGGCCGATTTGTGACCACTTCCCAAATCACACCAAGTAAGCGCGGACTGCAGCTCTATACGGTAAAGATGAGTTAGCTGATTAATGTTTACAGAAACAGCCAACTGAGTAAGACATATTTAGTGCTTCAATGCTAGCGCTTGCACAAACGTACTCTCTCGTCCAAACCCCTTTTAACCTAATAGGAAGGGTAACCGACACAATTAGAGAGAGGTAAGATGCAATGTCTGGGTACTGATAATTTATCCCTATCAGCACCCTGAACGTTTTACAATGCTTTACTGCCTTGCTAGAATCGTCGATAGATTACTATCACTAGCATAAAAAATAAAATTGATTCAGAAACTAATTGATATATGTATATACCATAACAGAGGTCTCTAGGTGAATAATCTACTGCGTAAATGCAAAAATAACTCTTCACACTGCGTTTAAAGGATCCAATATCATAAGAAGGTGGAAAAAAACTCGCCGGAAGATCATTCTACAGCTCGACAAGTCGGCAAAAATTCGTGTTAGAGAGCTGCTTAATCCTACCCGGGATATCAGTTACCGTATAGCAGTGACTCCGCAAACCTGCGCTCGTGATTCCACTATGGAAGGGAGACGATAGAGTAAGGATAAATAACTCTTGAAAACATTCGCCGTTGTACTGACGATAGAAAACGTTATATAATATTTTGCACGTTGCTTTAATCCCACTTTTTTTTACTAAAAATATGGGAATACTATTTTTATTACTTAAAACTGACTTGCTAAATAGCGGAAGTGCAATAATGGGTCTTAGTTTTATTAATCTCACAGAGCCAATCACTTATTTCATATTATTTCACAATATAACTTGAAGTTAAAGTATTGCGCAAACAGAACTTAAGGTTGTGCGGCCTTGTTTGAATCGATGTCGACAAAAAATGTTAGTCAACTATCGACCTCAGTTTTTGTCGATAACCGGGGATGCTCTACGATGGCCGTTTTTTGTCCATCACTAATAGGGTCGATTAAATATGGAGTAGGGCGAGGACCTTGTCTTTACAGTTATTTAATTATATAATATTTATTACCATGCCGTGCCGTGGTGGCTGCCTGCAGAATAGAATAGCACCCCCCTCTTCTTGCTGAGGTGTCGTAAAAGGCGACTAAGGTATCTCTGTAACACCGCAATTCAACCAGGTGTTCAGAGAAGGAAAACTCGACCAAACCTGCATCCCGCTCCCTCCCGATCGTACTGGTTCTCCTTTCCATCAGGCCTGAGGAAGCTCGGACGAGAGAGTGCTTTTCTGGGAGCGCGTCCAGCTATGCACTTAAATATCTCTTGCGCAATTGACTGTTTCCGAAAACTGGACCACGATTTTCATAATCGGCGTTGAAACAGTCGCCGTGGCCGAATCCGGCTAGGACATCATCATCATCATTTATTACATCTATATAACAAGTATAACTATAATATATATAATTCCCCCCTCCCCCTCCTAGCACATTTGCACCAATTCGCTTCCTGTGTCTATTTTTCCAACATCTTATGACATGGAAATCTTAAAATAACGAGTGAATCGGTATTTATTGGGTGAGCGCGCTCCATCAACGGCCTCAGCATCACTTTACATCTGATGAGATTCAGATAAAGCGCAAGCTTGTCTGTAAAAAAAAAATACATACAAGAAAATATATTGAGAAAACCCATATGGTATCTAATAGAAATGTCATGCGTACTAGTGCTATGAGAACGGCGATCAGCTGCGCTACTGGTCACGTTGGGCACGACATATAAGCGCAAAGTGGATACAGCCACTTATTTATCTCTGCTCATCGCGGAAAGGATATAGCGTGACAATAATTTATAATTAAATATGCGTATTTTAAATATTCTTTTAATTTAAAAAATGTTTCTAAAGGTCTGTAGAATTGGTTTTATAAAGAGTCGATTTACTGTTATACGTATCAAGGTTCGGAACAATAAAGAAAGACATAGATTAGAAAAATTAAAGCGATTTTAGTCAGCCGCTCATCAGTGTGCCTAAAATTACGTTTAGTTAGAGTTTAAACTGTTAACAGATTCGAGGCCAGGTCAAGTTCGGTCCGTTGAGGAGGTCGTCAAATTGTTCACGCTTGAATATTCAATTTTTTTTAAGCCAGAACACTCCGCTCTATTCATTTTTTTATGCAAATTTTTATAATGTTTTAATAATTGATAGTTTTTCTGTTTTATAAGCTATAGATGTGGTGGTTTAATATTTTTAATAACATACATACAGGATGTCCCGTAAGTTAACACCTAAAGCTAAAGGGCTAATAGAGGGTAGGTCTATAGCGTACTGCAATTAGAATGCTCTATTTCCAGCGCGTTTAAAAGATACTTCGAAAAGACTTTTTTTAATCCGGAGTTTCTTGAAATTAAACCTTTTCTAAAAAATTACGTAAGATTAGAATGTATATTGTCTATTACGATATTTTGGGATAAATGATAACTATTAGAAAATTAGTTTCATCACGGAAATCACTATATTAGTAAAGTTATAAGCAGAAATTGTGAACTGTTATCACTCATTCTAAAAATTTTTTAAAGTTCAAAAGGTAATATCTTTTAAAAAATATAGGTACTTAGAGTGTCTCGTTATTAAACAAAACTACAGAATCAATGTAATTTCTAATATGGCGCAATATTTCGTATTTTATTCTCGAGTTTCTTATTTTTTGAGTTATAAACGGGATATAACAACTGCTTATAGAACCATAACGAGGGGTGAAAGGCTATTTGGTTTAAGCGACATTTTTGATATAATAATATATAATATATATTTTGGAATCGGTCAAAAACGCTGAACCCGAAAATATATATATTACTATATCACCAAAAAATCTCGATATACATAGAATTGAGCTGTGGTATCTAAGGCTGAAATTTCTAGACGTTATTTCGACTTTGCTTGGCAAAGTTCTAAAAAAATAAATTCGTTTTGACAAAAAACTGTATACATCATAGGAACTTTAGTATAATCTACGAGTAAGTATTCGCAAAGCCAAGTCCATGTTGATAAAAACGGTGACTTACCAAATTCTTTGTCATTCGTTAAGTAATATAAATTGCAATGTTTTAGTAAGTCTAAGCAAACTTAAAATTACGTCTATAAATTGTAGCCTAAACGAACTTTGTCGTTGTCACAGTATACATATGTAAAGACCGTCACAACGACTCGCTCCATGCTGCCGCGTTCCGAAATCAGCTTGTGTATATCCAGTAGCTCATATACCTAGAGACCTTCAGTCGTGGTATATGTGGGCCGACATGACGATGTAGACTATCAATGGATTTTCATCCTTTGATAGTTACTGTTGTTTTTGAACTACCCTGTACTTTCCATCTGGTGTTCTGCAGTCACTATGATGAGCCAGTGTAGAAAAAAAACGATCAGTTTCAGAAATGCTCATTGATTGTAAAAAGAAGTGTTGGGAAGGAATCGTTTGTAAGGCACAAGAACACAGAATTCGTAGGTTCGAGTACTCAAACGTACTTCTATCTTAATAATTAATGACTTTGTCCAAGGAAAACTTATTATATTTCTAAATCAGCGCCATCTGTTTTCCAACAGCTTACATTATACACATGGATTAAATATCAACTTTTATTTACTCGAGCTTAGTTGAGCTTAGTTAGTCGAT
Source organism: Automeris io (assembly GCA_036320925.1). NCBI lineage: Eukaryota > Metazoa > Arthropoda > Insecta > Lepidoptera > Saturniidae > Automeris > Automeris io. The sequence continues at coordinate 3,159,801 of JAUDJH010000034.1, read as the reverse complement.
TGATTGATTGATAAATCGTTTGATTTTATTATATAAAAAGGTTTACAAATATACAACTTTAGGTTCTTTAAAATCTCATTTAAAAATAACGACGCAATTGAAATAAATTCTCTCTGTATTTGAACAAAAACGAACGTCCCGCGGGAAATGCATTTCACTCGCTCCTATTTCCCATGGCGTTGCACAGACGACAAAATGGCGGCGCTGACGTCACACCGGAAACGGCTCCGTTTTGAATTAGGAACGGTCGAGCGAGCAATGGCGGTACATCCGGCGCTCGAAGACGTCCCATTGAGTGCGCATGCGACCATTCTACATCGTATCTAGATTGATTTTGTATTGATCATTGTTTTACATCCATAATTCAGGTCACAGTATCGTCATACGATTAATAAATTAATTTCAGTTCTTTAATTTTTTTTTCACCATATGTAATATGTTAGGTATTTCTGTATTAGGGTACGATGGGGCTGACATGTGTACGTAACACGTAAAAGTTCCTTAAATAAATAGATTTTTTTTATCCTGATTCGGCATAGTATCACACAACGCCTGGTCATAATCATGGTGAAGTCCAAAAAAACTAAAGAAAAAATATAAATAGTCGCAGTGGCTATGCTTGCACAAATATGTCTCCACGCTTCGTTTAAAGTAGAGATGCCACGAATATTCGGCAACTATTCGGTATTCGGCCTATTCGGCCACTTTTTTTGCTATTCGGTATTCGGCCGAATAGTACGTACTATTCGGCCGAATACCGAATACCAAATCATGTAAAAAAGGCACGTTATATTACTTAAAATTATCTATTTATTTCCAAATTACAACACTTTAGTAATTAAAATTGATCAGTGGTAAGTTGTGATGAATGAAAAAAAGCTTTTCAGCATTTTTTGGTAGCAAACGATTACGCTTTTCATCGTAAATGTTACTAGCCTCAGAAAATAACCTCTCACTAAACACGCTACTTCCAGGAGAAGAAAGATAAACTTTAGCAAATAACGAAAGGTTTGGGTATTGTTTTTCGTTTGTATTGGGTATTGTATTATCTTCACTGGCCGCGCCAACGCAACGAGGAAAACAGGTTGCAGCTTGCCTTAATCCAGCTAACGCGCCCCCGACAAGCATGTATTCCATGCCGAATATTCGGCGCTTCGGCCGACAGCGTTGCCGAATATTCGGTATTCGGTATTCGGCCAATTCACTATTCGTGGCATCACTAGTTTAAAGGACCCAATACCATAGGATGGTGTAAACGCACTCGCTGCTAGATCATTCTGCAACTCATCGACTTGGCAAATGTAAAGTTAGAGAACTCTTAAGCTGAGATTTGTAGCCTCAACTTTAAGTTTGCTTAGGTTTTATTAAAACATTAAAATGTATATTTCTCAATGAATGTCAAAGGATTTGGTAAGTCACCGTTTTTGTTATCATGGACTTGGCTCTGCGAATACTCAAGCACCTATTATATACTCAGTTTTTTGTCAAAACTAATTTATTTTTTGACAACTTTCTAAGCAAAGTTGATATAGCGTCTATAAATGACAGCCTAAAGTAACTCTCTAAATATATGAAAAAATGGATGCACACAAGCTAATCTCGAAACTCATCAAGACGAAGCGAGTTACTATGATGGGCTTTGAACTTATGTACTGTGGTCACAACCCACCCTATCACCTTAAAAGGGTTAGTTACTATACAAAAACTGCATGTCCTGTGTATTTTTTTTTTATAATTTATAGACGAACGCTTGACCTCAATCACACCTGGTGGAAGGTGAAGATGAGTTCGATGATGAAACGCGATCGCCTAGCAAATGCCTATTCACTCTTCTCTTAAAGACTTCCAGGTCATAAGATCGCAGAAATATGGCCGCTGGAAGCATATTCCACTCCTTAGCCGTTCGCATGGTGAATGCAGAAGCGAATCTTCTCGTGCGGATATAAGGAACATCCACCACATACGGATGGTATCCGACACGATGTCTACGGCCGGCTAATTGCGAGTTACAACAGATAAGTAACATATAGTCTATACGATGACGTAGAAAAGTATTACAGAATTATCAAATTAGCACATTCGAAATAGTTTCTATAAACCTCAGCCTTAGTTTTAAACGAGATATAAGTTAGAAAGAGATACATCGATATAATATTGTGTATATCCAGTAGCTCATATACCTAGAGACATTCAGTCGTGGTATACGAGGGCCGACATGACGATGTAGACTATCAATAGATTTTCATTCTTTGATAGTCGCTTTCGTTTTCGGACTACACTGTACTTACCATCAGGTACTCTGTAGTCACTATATCGAGCCAGTGTAAATAAAAATAAATAAATATTATTGTTTAAGGTTACAAAACTAGTCCCCTGCCATTAAGACAACAGTGAAACAGTTGAAATAAATTACTTTTAAAACAAGCTTTTATTACGTCTATAAGGGGTCTAGATTTTACCGATTAACCTTCCACGGAAGTGGTTGCGGTTTACAGAATCACCTGCCTACCTATCCGTGATAGTAGATTGAATGTTCAATAACCTAGTTGAGGGATGATATGCAGCCGCTGTGATCCACTGCTAGAGAGTGTAGGTACAAAAAATGTGTTCATTCAGCTTTAATTTAATTTTTATTGCGTGTTAAAAATCCATTTGTAAATTGTCTTTCTTTGTAAAGAATTTCTAAGCGTAATCGTAAGCGTTCTTGCCTTTTAGAATAGCCAGTTTCTCACAGTGATCTGTTATTCTGTGTAAGCAATAGTAGTGTAGTTTGCCGACAATATAAACATCAGGCGACAGGGTGTCGTGCTTGATAGGACGCAGGTAGAATGGAATCTCTTCAGTTAGGCAGTATGTAGTGAGCCATCGACGAGTTTCCACTAAGCTTCATCAAATTCAATCCTGTGCGGCCTCAATTTCAAACGACATAACCACTTTCAAAAGATCTTTAATAGGCTAATCGGTAAGCGTCTTAAGAGGTTCTCCGTCAGTTGGTGGACCAGGAGCCGAATACAGAAGCCGATATTACTGGATACGGCATGCATTCTGAAAATGCATAGATCGTCATAGTGAGTCACGTTTTGGAAACAGCTTGCGTAGGTCCAGTTATTCTTATACCTAGAGACCTTCAGTCGTGATATCAGAACGGCACATGTACAGCGTTTGTTAATGGATTTTAGTCTCTTGTTAGTCACATTTATGAATCAGTATGTTATAACAAAAAACTTTTTTTACATTGTTTCGAAGTAGTGACATTACTGAATTTGTAGAAAGTATAGAGTAGTCCAAGAACAGAAGCGACCACCAAAGGACTAGAATCTATTGACAGTCGACGTTGTCGTAGATCTATATAAACTAGTAGCGTTCATTCCATAGATGCTTGAAAGCATTGCATGCCCTTACGATAAATAAGTCTGGAATAAATTGCTGAAAGTTAAACAAAAAAGAGAACCATTTATATTTATATGTATTCCATATTCGCCATCTATATTTCCTATGAAAGCAATATAATATTCAAATTATTTACGCGAATTATGCCTACCCTGTCCAAATACTCCATGCACGTCATTGATATAAACCAGAACTGATTGTGTCTAAGTCTGTGAAAAACTGGGCGTACTTAAATAGATTTCGAAACGCTACCGATCAAGGCGAGTTACTATGACAGCCTTTGCGTAGATAGGGCAATTGCTCTGCTACCTACAAAACTTTTATTTCCATCTCTCAATGAAAGTTACTCGGAAGTGAGTCAATGAAGAGCGAGACGCCTCAGCCCCGGCCGGTTTCAATCTAAACCGCTGAATCAACAATCTGTGTGAACATTTGTCGATGATAGATCAGCTACGGTGCGGTCGAAATGGTAAATACGCCGCTAATTGTGCGGTTACGGGTAGTGATGACCTCCAACTATCGATAAAAATATATTAGTGACCCAATGTGACCAGTAGCACGGCTGATCACCATTCCCACAGCACTAGTACACATAGAATTTCTGTTAATTATCATGCTGGTTGGTGAGCACATGATTCTAAATCAGTATGTAATTTGAAAAATCCAGAGGTACGAGCCTGTATACGAACACACAACTACAAATTACACGTTAAAAATCAAATTAAATAGTCAAAATATATTGTCACCCTACATCGCTTTCCGGGTAAGCAGCAATACATTAGTGGTCGTATTCACTTTGCGCTTATATGCTGTGCCCAACGTGACCAATAACGCAATCGATTGCCGGTTTCAGGCCACTGACGGATGTCATGGCATTTCTATTATAGATGGAAAATGCCCTGCCAAGAACAAAGTGTACGGTATCCTAAAGGCAGCCGGTCAGAGCCTCCCTAGCCTTGCGCTGGTGAGGAGACCTAAATAACGTTTTGTGTTTCACCCGCGAAGTGTGTACCAGTAATCAATACTCCTCTATACCTAACTTTAAGACCTAATCTAGAAGTTGCCCCACAGTAAGGTTTACTCCTGACTCGTAAGTGTGTTTACATACATGAACTTAACATCCACAAGCGCTCAGACATGAAACATCTACCTGTAAAGGTATCTGTTGAGGTGGAACGCTGATTGCAAGAAGTGAGTCATGACCGCAGTACACAAGTGTAAAGACTGTCATATTGACTCTCTTCGGCCTATCGCGTTTCGGAATCAGTTTGTGTATTGTATTGTCAAAAGAATTTAACGACTGTCAACAAATTTGCGTCCCTTGGAGGTCGGTGCCATTCCTGGAAACATTATACTAGTCAGTCTGTCGAACCAATATAAAAAACAACGGTGAACTATAATAAAATGTTAAATTATCGACTATCGATAATCAGTGAACGAGTACGTCACCAGCCAATTGATCCGCGGCTATCGCTCCGATAGAAAACTATTGAGTTTCGATTTCGATTCTCTAATGATTTTATTTGCAATAAAAAATTATGTTGGTATAATGGACTTGGCATATTGCTACTGGTTTATCACCCGAGGACTATTTTAAATTACTAATATATCTTCACGCCTATCTATTTACAAGTACAGATACTGGATTAGATTAGAATTAGAAAGACCTTCAGTCGGTTTATATACGGGAACGCAAGGTAAAGGCGACTGCCAATCATAGATGGGCAAAATGTAATCAGATTAATGAAAATGATTACGATTACATTTTACGTTTTTTACCATTAATATGACTGCATTTTGCTCATCTATGTTTTAAACACTACAGAATCCCAGATTACATACACATTTATGATTTCTTAATGTTTTAAATGGATTTAATTGTGATTACAGAGCAAGAAAATTAAAATTACGACTACATTTTGTAATCGTTAATCATTAATCAGATTACATTTTGTCCATCTCTGCTGCCAATGTATTCGAATCCTTTTTTTTAGCAGGACATAATGCCCTAAGCTAGGAAAGGCCTTTACAACTTCACCAGGTGAGAGAGGCAGGCACTTAAGTGCTGAGTCAGCTTAAGGTCCTAGGTCAGCTTCAGGTTCCCAGCCAACTTAAGGTGCTCCACTAGCTTAGTTACCTTAAGGTGTGCAGCCTAGTATTCTTATATTATGACAATTGCTGTTGTTCTTTGACTATTCTGAACTATTCATTAGTTCATCATTTGAGGTGGTAGGGCGTTTGATTCCGATTTGACCGCGACCACGGTGTACAGACCTAATATAGTAAATACTAAAGATAATAATTATATATAGAAATAGATATGCCACAAGCCATTTATTATTGTTCGAACACGCCCCCGCCACTAGATGGCATTAGTTTCTTAGTATGTTTATAAAAACATGCTTTCAACTGGGACCCGCATTCTGAGCAACCCATGCGGCTATTTAGGAATGCTAAAGTATTTTAGATACATATTCATCACCAAAATAATGTTTCCTCCTTTTTAATTCGTAGTCAGGACTTTAATTTACAGGATGAAACAAATTCATTTAGCAGAAGGGTTTATAAACAAGCATATCATTTGTTAGTCAGTACAAAAGGAAAGTCAACCTTGCAATATACTATTGACACAGATTGTAGATTATAATTTAGTGTATCTAGATTACAGTCTAGATTCCGCCTTAGGCATAAAATACAGAATACCGTCTTCAGTTTTAGAAAATCTTTCGATATAACGGTTTTTGGTATGAGAGAACATTATCTTAATATATATTCAGTTATTTATATTAAAGATTTTTTTTTTCATTTTTACTGTTTCGAACCTCGATTCCTCATCTCGGATTTTATTCTTCAGAGAGATGTCCAACATAGCAAGCTCCATCACACGCTATGTGACCTTAAACTGGTGGACTAGCGCAACTGTTAATGTCCACGTCTTGGCTCCTTACGACATAACAGGTAGAACGCATTGGTTGAAAACTTTAGTTTTCAGGCACTGTGGATTACACGAAGGAAAAATCCGACGTAATTTCCCAAATGCTGCCCAACGGAATTCTTCTTTTGGCTTCCCTCTCAAAGTTGTCAAAAAGAACGCTATATCACTTTCGAGTTTAGCAGAGGTACATTACTAACTGTATCCACTTTGCGCTTATCTGTCGTGCCTATTTTTTTTTACTTGGGAAAAATCCTCATAGGACCGTCTCAGCCACACAGGGTGGTTGCATAGCCGAGGTGTGTCGGACTTGTACCGACTGAAAATCCCAAGGTGACTACTTCTGCAGATTGACGGGGACAGAGGGTCCTGTAATCAATTCCCTACAGCCCCGTCGCGCTGTGCCCGCTTGGCACAAACTCAGAGGAAGATATCTTCCCCGACACTGCTCATTGTATTTAGACAAAGCACGTCACAATGCTCTGCCTACTTCTCGAGGGATCTGTCGTGCCTAAAGTGACCAGTAGCATAGCTGATTGCCATTTCCAGGTCAATTACACGTGGCACTTCTATTAGATACTATGCGTGTAGAAAAATAGGAACATTTGAAATCAAAATGACTAGTAAATTGAACTAGGCTAGACCTTTCTAACGTCCGGAGGTCATCAAACTCGCAACAACAGGTGTAGAGTTACGTTAGACAGACAAAAACCCACCCTTCACTAAGTTTTCTCAAGAAAAAACACGGTTTGACCCTTAGGCACTTGTAATGAAAGTTACACAGTAGGGCACGTTATTCATTTTTACAATTAACGACTTTTATTGCGTGCTGTGGATATAAATTACACGACCGGTTAATTACTTTCTTTTAGTTGATATGTAAGTTTTTAAATAAAGCATCTTTTGTTATTATGCGTTATTAACATGAAACTATGGGTTTTAAAATTATTTATCATTCAAACATTTTACACTTTCGCCTCTTGTAATATTTATAAATACGTTAAAAGCTCTCACGTGCGAATTAACTTATTTTTAATTATGGCTTGACGTTTCGACCTGGTTACACAGGTCATGCACTAACATACATGCAGGTGACATTAATCAAATATGTGAACAAACATTGTTTCACTGTTTTTATCAATACACTGTTAAAGTAAATGGTAAATTTATTTACTGGCTAAAAATAATAATTTTTATTATACATTTCGTAATCTTCAATATAAAAATATAACTTTTACTTTGTTTAATACCGCTATTTTCACATTTTTAACGCTTGCTTTAGGTAGAAATATATAACGTTTTAATTCCAAACCCATCTTATTCAAGAGCACGAATCGCTTACATAATTCGGTTACCGTACTGTTTTTTACCTATATAGCGCCGTCGATCAGCTGTTAACGCCCATCGTTACGAAATGATTTCGGTAAATTTATTTATACCCGTATATCTATAATAATAAGGTCGCTTTTTGAACAGTCAAAGTGTTATTCGACTATTTAATTAGTTATGTATTGAAGGCAGTGAGGAAATTTATGAAGATTGCCAAGTTCCTGGTTCCTTGATCGGTTTTTGCTAACAGTTTTTTTTTTAAGTTAATTAACGTTGACAAATATTGTTTTCGCTACTCGTGCTTCGGTATAGGAACGGATATACGGCATTTTATAATTAACAAATGACATATATGTCATTGCCTAAGATGGACAGTAAAAATTAAAAAAAACGAAGTACAATTTGTTTAGTATTATTGTGATTTGCAACGGGACTAAATGAAAACACAACAAGAATAATAAAAACAGACTCAATAAATTACATTTTTTGTAGTGATAGGGCGATTGCCTAAACTAAGTACTGACCACAGTACACAAGTGTAAAGATCGTCATTATAAAATAAATAAAAAACAATAATAATAAATTATTACTACTTGCTCTTTCATATGGTCTTGTGGACAATGAGGTACCGTACTGTCAGTATGTACCTCAGCCAGTTCTTGAAAATGATCACGCATTCGATCTGTTATCACTGATAGGACTATTTCTGCTAATAGACCTGACATTGTGGTAGTAGATCGGTCGGCGCGCCGGGCAATACTCGTTGATATCACCATACCACATGATGAAAATCTCGTAAAAGCTGAGAAAGAAAAACTATCAAAATATTTAGACCTCGCACACGAGATTACCAGCATGTGGGATGTAGATTCTACGATTATTGTCCCGATAGTCGTATCGACTAATGGGCTGATCCCAAAGAGCCTCGATTACCACCTTAAGAGGCTCTCGCTTGGTTGTTGGATCAAGGGCCGGATACAGAAGGCAGTTCTACTCGATACGGCACGTATTGTTAGGAGGTTCCTCACTTTAAGCTCCTAACTACCGGTGGCTTGGGCCTTAGGCCTCACCCCTGTAGGTCTACATATTTTTATATTTTAAAATGTAACTATATTGTATATATATAATGAATAAAGGATAATAATTATATGTTAAATAATATACAAAGCAGCACATTAAAGTCAGCTGACACCCAACCCAGGACTACCTGTATTTTGGATGTCAGCATAATACATGTCACACAAAATGCGGTCCCAGCTGACCGATCTATCCAAGACCGGTTGGGTGATGCCTTTAGGGTCGTGGCCGCTCAGGGTGGGGGCTCTGAGCGACCGGCTAGCGACCCTCGAGATGTCGACGGAACGGGGAGACACGCCTCGTCGAAAAACATTCTGCGGTGTCGAAGAGGACCTTTTGCCCTCCCCCGAGATAGTCCCGGAAGGGCACAGCATGATGGGGCTGTGAAGAATTGATTACAGGATCCACAGCCCCCGTCTATATGCAGAAGTAGTGACCTTGGGGTTTTTAGCCGGTTCGAGTCCGGCACACCTCGGCTATGCCACCCCCTGCGTGCGGCCGAGACAGTCCAATGAGGATTTACCCCAAGTAAAAAAAAAAAAGTCACATAAAACGTATAGTGACTCGAATTTGCCTGCGGCGTTTCAGGATCTGCTTGTGTATATATATATATTTTTACACTGGCTCGACATAGTGACTACAGAGTACCTGATGGTAAGCACAGTGTAGTCCAAAAACGAAAGCGACTATCAAAGGATGAAAATCCATTGATAGTCTACACCGTCACGTCGGCCCTCGTATACCACGACTGAAGGTCTCTAGGTATATGAGCTACTGGATATACACAAGCTGATCCCGAAACGCGACAAGCCGAAACTGGTCACTATGACGGGCTTTACACCCATGCACTGCGGTCGCGATCCAGACGGGCACCGACGCCCTACCACCTCGCTGCTGCTCGTTTAGCACCACCCAGGAGTCACGTGTAGGGAAACTAGGGTAAAGCCTACGGACGCGAGCAGCTTCGACTCCCAAAAATCCAGTAACTCATATATCTAGAGCCCTTTCGTCGTGATATTTGAGGGCCGACATGATGGAGTCTCAATAGATTTTCATCCTTTGATGGTCGCTTTCGTTTTTGGACTACACTGTGCTTACCATCAGGTACTCTGTAGGCAATTTATTAAGGCAGAGTAAAAAAGCCACATTTAAATCTGTTAATTTAGTAGTTGGTAGATACGAGAAGTAACGACCCAGTGCTACCACTGCTGTTCGGACCTGGATTCCGCCCAACATACGCTCGCACATTGCCCGGCGTGGGGCAATGAGCGGCGGGACCTGGTCCAAAGGATCGGACACGACCTCTCCCTGCCAGCAGTGGTGTCGGCCATGCTGGCAGGATATGACAACTGGAGGGCCGTGGTCTCCTTCTGTGAAGACGTCATGTCTCAGAAGGAGGCCGCAGAGCGAGAGCGGCAGTAGGCCGCTCGAAGAAGACACCGGGGTGCCGGCAACCGCCCCGGCACATCAGTACCAGCCGATCGGTCGATCCACGATCGGTTGGCTGATGCCTTTGGGGTCGCGGCCGCTCAGGGTGGGGGTCCTGAACGACTGGTTAGTGACCCTCGAGAGGTAGGCAGAGCATTGTGACGTGCTCTGCCTAAATACAATGAGCAGTGTCGGGGAAGATATCTTCCTCCGAGTTTGTGCCCAGCGGGCGCGGCGCGACGGGGCTGCGGCGAATTGATTACAGGTCCCGCGGTCCCCATCAATGCGCAGAAGAAGTCACCTTGGGGTTTTTAGTCGGTACAAGTCCGACACACCTCGGTTTCGTGCAACCGCCAGTGCGACCGAGACGGTCCCATGAGGATTTTCCCCAAGTAAAAAAAAAAAAAAGTAGTTGGTAGATAAAGTTATTTGGTTGGTTCTGTAGTGCGTCGGGTATGTTTGCCGAGGCAAGATTGCGTTATTTTAATACGGTCATGCGTCAGCGATCTGCTTCGATGTTACTACGATTGAGGGGCAGTTCTGATGACATCTTGAGCATTTTTACGGGAAAGTGGATGGGCGTTTCATATAGTTTTGGGTGAAGTGGCTCATTCACTTTTGTATGTACATCATAAATTAATCTCTATATATATAAAATTCTCGTGTCACAATGTTAGTTACCTTACTCCTCCGAAACGGCTTTACCGATTTTTAACAAATTTTATATGCATATTCAGTAGGTCTGAGAATCGGCTACTATCTATTTTTCATACCCCTAAGTGATAAGGGTTGTTCACCCTTAACATTTTTTTTAATTTTTAGACAATATTTTTGATTTTTATTTTTCTATTATGAGATATTAATAAATACATACAACCCTAAATTTTTACCCTTTTATCGCTAACCCCTATTTTTTAATAGCCATTGTAGTAATTTAATTATATTTCATCCCGCTCGATAACTGATCAATTATCACTTAAAAATAACTTATATGGCAAAACAACATTTGCCGGGTCAGCTAGTATTACCTAAAAATATTTTTATGATTGTTTATTTTTTGTTTGTTTTATTCTTAAGCATTTTAATGAGGCTTTAGTGCATCCTTGATGATTATGCCAGCCTTGTAAGGTCTATCATGTTGTTGAAAATCACTTGTGACGAAATGACAATTGTATAAATGTGAATATTTTATTTGCGTTGACCAACGTCGGCTCTCCCAGCACATTGTTAATTCCTTCGACACTTTGTCAGTCAGATCCGGACCTAGGGGGGACGAGCCTAGGTCCGCACTCCGGTCAGCAAATTCCAGTGGCGGTAGCCGAGCACAACACTCAGCGTACCCACTACAATACTAAATAACATACTAAAGAAGCAGACCAATTTTTCGAACAGAATAATTTCCAGAAAATTCGTAGAAGCTTTTATTTTGACGTTTTAAAAGCTACCTCAAAAGTCTCACAAGAAATCGTTACCACGTCTTAAATTAAGCAAAATAGTGGGTGTTTTTTTTTGGGAATATGTAATTTCTTATGCGATCACTTTTAAAAAGTTAAAGAGCATAAAATCTCTAAAATGTGTACTGTAAACATTCTTTCATTGGATACATCCATATAATTGAGAAAAAAATGCTAAGTACTGGCTGGTTGCGATAGTAGTTTTGCCCCGTCTATAAATATTCTAAGATCCTGAGCTCGATTGCTCTGTCCAGAGCATACTAACGAGAAGAGAAGAACTAATACCAATTCGAGGCTCAAAAATAGTGTTTTTATGACAAACAAATTCGTCCAGCGGTTCTCAAACGGATGAACAAACACGACCCTCGTACCGCCGCATTATATGCACTTATTGTGAGAGACTACAATAGTTTCACTAAAAAACTATATTTGTTTACAATTCTATACAATTAGTACAATGAGTACAACGATAACTGTCCTTGTCGCGTCTCTACCTCGATCATAGACTGAACGGAGCTGCACTGGCCTTCTAGCGCGGCTTTGTCTATGATTATTGTCGCTTGTCCAATGAGGGTTGGCGGGTGTGAACTATGTACTCAGAAGGTGCATGCAGCAGCTTAGAAGCTAGCAATGCACGTTGACTTAAGAAATAAGCGTCAGCTGAAAAAGCGCTGGGTGGCTCCGCTGGTCGCCTAGCATTTGCTGAGTTGCCTTCCCTTTGGTGTATCAGTGTACAAGGTATTCCTGCCACAAGGTGTATGCTTTTGTCATTTTCTCTCCGGATTATGCGAGTCGAAGCTGCTCGCGTCCGTAGGCTTTACCCTAGTTTCCCTACATGTGGCTCCTGGGTGGTGCTGAACGAGCAGCAGCGAGGTGGTAGGGCGTCGGTGCTCGTCTGGATCGCGACCACAATACATGGGTGTAAAGCCCATCATAGTGACCAGTTTCGGCTTGTCGCGTTTCGGGATCAGCTTGTGTATATCCAGTAGCTCATATACCTAGAGACCTTCAGTCGTGGTATATGTGGGCTGACATGACGATGTAGACCATCAATGGATTTTCATCCTTTGATAGTTGCTTTCGTTTTTGGACTACACTGCACTTACCATCAGGTACTCTGTAGTCACTATGTCGAGCCAGTGTAAAAGATTAAATAACATTGTATTCTATGTTACGTTGTTTACTAAATAAATGCTTTTTCTTTGTACTGTAAATGCCTCACCTGTCTTTCTTTCTGTAGGTGTGTACCTTGGCGCTTATGAGACCTCAGCGTTGTTCTATTCTGCCACCACGACGAATGTAAATGCGAACTAGTAGTTTTATAAGAAGTAGTGTAAGCTCTACCGGTTTGGTAACGGCTGATAAGATAGCATTCCCCTCAACTCTAGTGCTGACACTCTCGACTACTATTCGAGTCCCGGGATCGGAATTCCCGGGGATTTTGGAACTTCGAGGCTTCTAGAAATTACACTGGAAACTACATTACAAAATTAATTAATTAAATTTAAAAAATTTCAAAGGTGAGTATTACTTTTAACCGTTAGTAGACTGATTTACGAAAGTGATTTTTTTTTATTATTACTGTGTTTGCTTGAGTGTCTAGATGAAGGGAAAAATAGCTAAAAAATCACAATATTTATTTTACATATTTATTTTAAAAAAAAAAACAGTTATCAATTTTGATACTTCAGGCATAAAAACTAATAGTAATGTGAATATTCGGTTTAAAAGATTGGTATCAAAATTGAAGCTCTAGGTTATTATGGGTTAAGGAATTTTCTCGAAATAACTTATTTTGTCAAGCTTATTAAATTTTAAGTTTTAGTATGATTGTGTAGATACGCTGACAAAAGCTTGTGATTTTATTTCTGGTGTATTTTCCTTCTTATTTGATTATGGTGAAAACATTTTTTTGTACACACTTATTTATTTATTTTAAAAATGTCAATTATGGTAGAAGTAAATTCTTATTTATTAATTCATTATTATTTTAGTTCGGTTCATGTCTATTGGTACTCAATTAAAAAAAATCTTATAATGTAAATTAAAGGCGGAAATAAACTATGTATGCGAACAATTTTCGTTCAAATCTCATAAAAGTCTACATTTATTTCATTAATTAAACAAACAAAAACAGATAGCAATCATAAAACTCAGCCTGTTATATCTATTCATTTTAAAAATTATAATTATCGTCATGCTATATCCCTTTCAAGGTGAGCAGAGCTGCATTAGTGGCCGTATCCACTTAGCGCTTATATGTCGTGCCCAACGTGACCAGTAGCGCAGCTGATCGCCGTTTTCACAGCACTAGTACACATGACATTTCTATTAGATACCATGCGGGCTTAATGTCATTGCTTTTCAAAACTATATAACTATACCCTTGAATGCATAATAATTATGTATATCCACGATCTCAAAATTAAACCAGAAATCATCGAAATTCCCGGGATTTCGAAAGTCAAGGATCCCGGAATGCAAGCCTTACGCAGCACGTGCCCGTTACGAATAATTATACAGGATGCTCGCCTATTACCTAAAAAACTACTTTTCGTATCATTGTCATCGCAGGAAATGACTACACCCCTTATAATCGGTTTGATTGACTCTCGTGCAGGTAAAAAACTTCTATTATTCGAATAATCGTTACCATGTGTTCGAACGTTAAATTTTGACATCATCCTGTACGTATAAGGGTGTTATCCATTATTTAAACGTCATATAAAATTTCAGATATCATGCCTTGTGATGTTTTATCTTCACTGGTGAGAGCGTGGTGTTTGAATCCATATTAAGAAAATCTCAGAGGTAAGTGCTGAGATTCGAACCGACGACCATCCGCACTGCAGCACACGGAAACCGCTCAATAATCCACGAAGCCACAGATACATGAGAAAAGAAATACAAAAATAAGATCTTAAAAATATCCCTAGGATGACGATTAAAATATAGGACAAGTGTTAGAATAATTTCCGAATCCCCCCGCTCGGTCAACGAGCTAGGGTTGGCGCAAATTTAAATAAAAATACGTTGAAACAGGTGACGTATTAATGTGGGAAACAATACTGATTAGCATATCTACATCGACGCCGGATTGTGGATATTTATGCAAATGCGTAATGAGCACATTTTCTGTTTATATTGAATTGCGTGGGAGTTTAGTTGAGTTTTTATTGTGTTATCACGCTTGACAATAAAGGATATGTAAGGAAATTCCATAAGTATATAATTTAATAAAAATTACGTGTATTTGTATATGTCTATGTGTGTGTGTGTGTGTGAACGTGTTCTGAATAAACTAATACACCAGTAAAAAATAATTTATTGTTACAATTTATACTTAATTCCATGAATGATTCTTAAATTGATAAAAAATCTCTAATTACAGAATAATTTTTAGATAGATAATTTATGATTTTTGTATTAATATATACCTCAATATTTTGAAACGTACAACTGCCGGAGTTTTTTTGTATTTCATATGAAGTTGATAGCGAAAAAAATGAGGTTCTGTAATTTTTTTATGTTTGACCATTAAATTTTATTATAATTTTTTTATTTAGTATGAGGTTTAGTTTTCAAAATATGAATCTTTAGGAAATTGAAGCAATCAAATGCACTGATTTATGAGGCAATTAATCTGATTTTATTTTACATTGTCTCAACGAAGTCACTTCAGTGCACCTAATCATAAGTACAGTGTAATCAAAAACGTAAGCAACTATCAAAGGATGAAAATTTATTGTGTCTGTCGTCATGTCGGCCCACATATACCTACCACGATTGAAGGTCTAGGTATATCATTTACTGGAAATAAAAAATCTGATCCCGAAACGCGACAGGCCAAAGGGAGTCACTATGACTGTTTTTATATTAATGTTCTGTGATCATGATATAGTTCAAGCAATCGCCCTACCACCACAAGGTATAAATGAATAAATAAATACTTATTTAGACAAGAAATTTGCTGTTCTTTTTATTATAAAAATGTACTTGATTTTTTTTTTAAATTTAAAGTTAGAAGTAAACTATCACTTAATTTTTATTAATACTTCGACCCTTTTTGAAAAAAAAAAAGTTATATTGGTAAAAAATAACAACAAGTTTACTGAAGATTCTGTGGTTTTCTACTAGAATAAAATATCTCATTACTTAATATGCTTTTAGTTCGACATATATGATGATGATGATGATGATGTCCTAGCCGGTTTCGGCCACGGCGACTGTTTCAACACCGGTTAAGAAATTCGAGGTCCAGTTTTCGGAAACAGTCAATTGCGCAGGAGATATTTAAGTGCATAACTGGACGCGCTGCCAGAAAAGCACTCTCTCGTCCGAGCTCCCTCAGGCCCGATGGAAAGGAGAACCAGTACGATCGGGAGGGAGCGGGATGCAGGTTTGGTCGAGTTTTCCTTCTCTAAACACCTGGTTGAATTGCGGTGTTCAAGAGATACCTTAGTCACCTTTTACGACACCTCAGCAAGAAGAGGGGGGTGCTATTCTATTCTGCCGGCAGCCACCACGGCGAACATATATAGTAAGTTATGAAAACCCAGGCCAATCCGTAAGGACGTTATTCGGTACCAATATTAGATTCCAGTTAGGTTATTATTTTTAATTAAAGAGCAAAAAAATGCTCTCTACATACACATGTAGACATACACTCTACAAGTACACGTATTATTTATATTTCTTAATTCTATAACTTCTGATGATAAACGTCAAAAACCGTTTAATTAGAAATCACGCAAACGGTCAACCCTAACGTGTTTTCGCGCGCAGTCGGCACGTGCTCGCGATTCCGTTACGTCAGGTGCGGCCTGACCCGCGTACCTGCATAACGACCTCGGGGTACTCGCCCCTGCACCCCCGCGACAGGTCACCCACTGTCGGCATTTTAAAGATTGGGGTTGATAATTTTTCAACCGACAAAATCATCGTCACCCTCAATCCGTATGCTCTGTTATATAGGAATACTAACTTTTGACACCCGGCGTTGTCTGTATAGAAAAAACATAGTAGGTTGACTTTTAAACATATTTTTATTCGTTATCTTACCTTCTTGGAAGATGAAATTTCAAAGACGTCGAAATCCTGTTCATTTCTAACCTAAAAACTAAATAAAGGCTTACTTCAAATTTGGCGGATTTTTAAACAAACTGTTGACCACTTTTTCACTCCTATATGAGTGCAGTATAAAAAAATCTACGCTCATGGATGCATTTTTTTTTTTGTTATCCGGGGGAAATCCCTTACGGACCTTCAGGACGCGGTGAGGGCTGCCCCCCCGGTCTGTCGGACTTGCACCGACTAAAATCCCCGGGGTGTTCCTTCTCCCGGCTGCCGAGTGTTCAGGGCAAGGCTGAGCCATCTTTCTCGGCACCCGGTGATGCTTAGTCGATGCCTACATTATACAAAGAATCCAATGTCCAAATTTCATGTTTTTTTTTTAAACCCGATTCGGCGTAGTGACCACATCACACCTAACGGTAAGCATAATACAGTCCAAAAAGCAATTACAACTATTAAAGGTAAAGAAAGACAATCGATAGTCACTATTATCATGCCGGCATGCACAAATATCTCTTTACGTCTCTTTTAAAGGACCCAATGTCATAGGACGGTGGGAATACGCTCGCTGAAAGACCATTTCACAGCTCAACAACTTGGCAAAAATATGAATTAGAGAACGTCTTAGTCCTAGACAGGATATGAGTTACGGTATCGCTGTGATTCCGCAAATCTACGCGCATGGTTCGTTTATGGAAGGCGGAGGGTGGAACAAGGTTAAATAACTCTTCTGAACACCTGTCGTGATACAGACGGTACAAAACGCTCTGTGAGGAAATATCTCTATAACTGCAAGAGAACTTACGCCACCATTGCGCTGCTGATCTGGAAGAGCGTTCTCCATTCCATTTCAAGTCTCATGTGATAATCCTGACGTAATCCCGGCAGGATTTTTTTTTACACTGGCTCGACATAGTGACTACAGAGTACCTGATGCTAAGTACAGTGTAGTCCAAAAACGAAAGAGACCATCAAAGGATGAAAATCCATTGATAGTCTACATCGTCATGTCGGCCCACATATACCACGACTGAAGGTCTCTAGGTACATGAGCTACTGGATATACACAAGCTGATCCCGAAACGCGAGAAGCCGAAACTGGTCACAATGACGGGCTTTACGCCCATGTACTGTGGTCGCGATCCAGACGGGCACCGGCGCCCTACCACCTCGCTGCTGCTCGTTTAGCACCACCCAGGAGTCACGTGTAGGGAACTAGGGTAAAACCTACGGACGCGAGCAGCTTCGACTCCCAAAAAGGGAATTTCTTAAATTAAAAGGGCCTTGGGTAGTCTGTCTGCCTGTTTGTCACCTTTTGATACAAAAAACTTTTCGTTACGAAGTCTTGAATTTAACCTAGAAATAGACAATAAGCGCCAGTTCACAGGCACTCTCTCACGGGCAATGTCTAGGCCGTGTGAACGCGCCGTTACATAATACCATGTCATGCGGGCTGACGCGAAAGGAAAAATGCTCTCACATTAATTATACAATAGCTAGCTGATCTGACCCGGCGTTTACCGGATAGAAATAGAAATGGCTACGCGAGTAATCCTAGGACTGAAATCCCGCATGTATACTGGACTTTTCCAGGTTAAATAAATAATTTGGCACACCATGCTTAACGGTAAAGGGAATCATCGTGAGGAAACCTTCATAGCATCTAATAAGGTCACAAGGATTGTCCAGTGCTGTGACAATCGCTGTAAGCTGCGCTTCTAATCACATTGAGCACCATATATGGGCGCAAAGTAGATACGGCTGGTAATGTATTTCTGCTGACCTAGGAGGAGATATAGCGAAAAGTTATATTACTTTTAAAGTATTCTAGGCTTTTTTTCAATACGCATTTGTTATATTGAACGGGTCCGTTATTGAATTAGCATTGCGGCGTCCACATAACGAGCTCTTTTGGGCGTCAGCTTATAATCTGCGCTGGATGGCGCGCAGCAGCTTCGCTCAGCACAGGCTAAGCCGAGTGCTTTTTTGAATTGGGCACACAGAGTACATGATGTGATATTATGTGTTATTCTATCATTATGTGTAAATGTAGATATTGAATGTTGTCCCTTTCTTTTTCAATAAACGTTTCCTCCATTCTTTTTTATACATCATTGTTATTATCATTCTTTTCATCAAGAAGTTCTTTTTTTTACACTGACTCGACATAGTGACTACTGTGCACTTGATGGTAAGTACAGTGTAGTCCAAAAACGAAAGCGACTATCAAAGGATAAAAATCCATTGATGGTCAACATCGTCATGTCGGCCCACATATACCGCGACTGAAGATCTCTAGGTATATGATTTACTGGGCATACACAAGCTGATCCAGAAACGCGACAAGCCAAAGCGAGTCACTATGATGGTCTTGACATTTGTGTAATGTGGTTTCGACCCAGTTCGGGCAATCGCCCTATCATTATACGTTATCTAACTCTTACCGAGTCGTTAAGGTGTGGAATGACCGTCCAAGTGTGTTCCCACCGTTCTATGATATAAAAGAGGTAGGTACACTATCTCTCCCCACCTGAAGGAGTTTACAGTCTGACGACATACTGTTTTTCCTTTATCTAGACTCCCCGTTTGAATATCTATGCCACAGCATAACGATATTTAAAACAAAAAAAAAATAATTCCGATAAACGAATACATTTCGCAACCCCCCGCAATTACCGGCGGACCGTGAAGTTTGGGGATATTGTAGAAATGAGTTATTTTGTAAACAATGGCAATTTAACGGTAGATTTGTTTCATCGAGCCCCTGCGCTTGCGCACTGTGGGAGAACACCATGATAATTGACACGGATATATTAAATTAATTAAAAAATAATCCCACATAAGGATTCACCTCTGTATCGAGAGGTATCGTTAAAATATGAATCTAGGAAACTACGCAATTCGTGAACAACAAAACCATTTTTTACATTAGCTTATCAAAGCGACTACAGTACACTTTATGACAAGTCCGAAAACGATAGCCACTATCAAAGGGTGAATTTCCATTGATAGTCTCCATCGTCATATCAGCCTACATATACCACGACTGAAAGTTTCTAGGTATATGAGCTACTGGATATACACAAGCTGATCCCGAAACGCAACAGGCCAAAGCGATTTGAAATATATAAATGAATATATTATAAAAATAATTGTAAAAACCAGCTGGTTGATTGCACCAGCACATTAAACGTAGTTTAACGAGGTATAAAATGCTAGTTATAGTTAAACTGAACTTATCGCATTACATTGAAATAGTATCCAGTTTTATCAAATGTCACAATTAAGTCACTATTGAGGTAGAGTGAAATTGCTAACTCGATTATCACAGATCACAGGCTTGCAATCCTGACTTAACCTCTCGTCAGTGACGGGTCCTGCTACAGGATACAGTAAAAAGTTCTTATCTTATTAAGAAACTCATATTATTTATCATAGAACACCCGCAATGCAATTGAAAGTCAAATGTAGTGTAAGAAATATATTTTATTTATAAAACTAATTGGAGTTATACAAAATTTCAATTAGATTTAGAGAAAATCAGGTTCAGGATCCTGAAATGGAATTCCAAGGATTTCTAATCCGTTAATTGGTACTGTTTTTATATTGACTCGACTAACTAACTCCATTGCTCCGACGGTATCGGGCCCGCCGAATCTTGATGGTGATTGTTTTCTCCATCTCTCTTTCAGTGCCCTCCTTCTGCTTTATTACTTCTTCACAGAAGGACATCACACTCATTCATGGTCCCTCTGATCGCTGTCAATCTCATTCCAAGCTGGTTTTACTGCATCAACAAGATTCTTTAAGTTTTTTTACAGCAAGTGACCCTTAGTAAGGAATAAAATAAAAATTTTAATTTTTATAGCGGTTCTGGTGCCCACTTTGTTGTACTCCAGTGAGGTCTGGGTATGGCAGAAGAAGAATGCAAGTAGAATTAACGCAGTGGAGATGCGATCTCTTTGTTTTGTATCCGGAGTAACGCTTACGGATCACGTTAGGAACATAGAAATATGAAGAATGGTTGGTTTGAAAGATAATGTCGTCGACAGCATGCAAAATAGGATACTTCGATGGTTCGGGCACGAGGAGACGATCAATGATGAAAGGATGACGAAAAAGATATACAATATGCATATGAGTGGAAATTAAAGCCGAGGCCGACCAAAACTTACCTAAACAGACCAAATAAAAAAAGTTCTGATTGAGGGTGATGTCAAATTGTAATTGTAATTGTTAACGGTCTCGTGGACTCGTCCTATTTGCTTAGTCAAATAGGTTTCAGGTGTCCGCATTCCAATGCAAGAGACTTTTCGCTGTTTAAGGTGCCATTCTTAAGGTCAAACTATGTTAATAATACTTTTGTTTTTCGTGCCTGTGATCTATATAATAAACGTTTTTGCGATATAGATATACTGTCCTGTGCCTTTGGGCCCTTTAAACGAATGGTGAGAAAGAAAATATTAGCCTAAATTCAATTTTGTTCTATAATGTACTTTTTTTTTTTAAATATAAATGTACTATTTATATGTAACATATATATGTATGTATATTTGATTGATTTTTTTATTGTTATTTATTAGCTTGATTTTTATTTTTGTTCTAATTTTTGTGGAAACTTTGCTGGCTTATGTAACATTTTTTGTGTATATTATTATTATTTTTATATTGCTGTATGTTTCCCTTTAAAATAAATAAATAAATAAAAGTATGCGAAATCAGCGAAAGTGCATGAAGACATTAAATAATTTTGAGGAAGCGAAAGAGGTTTGCAAGTGCCGTTTCATTCTCTCTGCCTTCCCCAATAGGGATTCGGCGTGATGATTGATAAATATTTAGAATATTTTTAAACCCTGGCTTTAGCGGAAATAGTTTGACAGTTAATTGGCCAGTTGATTGTTGTTCTATGCCCCCTCGTTAACTGCACAAATATTCACAATTTAACCCTAAAACATTCCGATATTCAACTTAACCCTCCTGTGCTCATATCGCGTGAGTTTAAACAATCAGTCGCTTATTAAATATAGGGTTATTAACAATGAATTATAATTTTGTTTCTAATGGGGAAGGATAGGGTAAAGATTTCTATAATCCGTAATCTATCTCTAGATTAAGATTGAAAGAATCTGCGGCTGAGTTTGTACACTTTAATTCCCTTCTCCCCCTTCTAACATAAATTCCCTCCTCTTATATGCTGCGAATTGCCAAGTAGTGGAACTCGTTTACAAGCTTGGACGTTTATCAAAAGTGAATTTATTTATTAATAGAACAGCATCATCTTTATATATAAAAATGAATCGCTAAATGTCTTGATAAGCGCGAAACTCGAGAACGGCTGGACCGATTTGTTTGATTTCTTTTTTGTTGTGTTTGTTGAAGTCTGAGGATGGTTATTACGGAGAGAAAAATTAAAAAAATTGTCTGGAAAAGTCTAAAAACAACACTTTTCTATATTCTCATATAAAAAATTCGTAATAATATTTAAAAGTCAATTTGAACTTTAACACCATACCATAAAGTTTAAATGTTAGTGGACGGGTTCCGGGAAGGCAAAACAATTGAGTGACGTATAAATATTAATGTCAATATTTGTCAATTTTTATACATATAGCATTTGGCCAGGTTCCATCAAACAATTTTTTGGCAGAATAAAATCTGACGGGGAAGCTATTAACATTAAAAAAAATGTGACTTTGTTTTAGATAAATAGGGCAGAACAAGGTCTGCCGGGACAGCTAGTTTATTAATATTTTCCGTGAAATATACCACGGTATCTATGTGCGGCATTGGGCATGGTCATAGTTTGAATCCTGGCACGTATCTCTGGAATTTTTTCAGATTACGGACGGATTTAGATACGACATAATCACTGGCGAATGAAAATTCGTGAGGAAACCGTCTTGGCATTTAATAGAAATAACATATGTACTTTTTTTTTACTTGGGGAAAATCCTCATGGGACCGTCTCAGGTGCACGGGGGCGTTGCATGACCGAGGTGTGTGGGACTTGTACCGACTGAAACCTCCAAGGTGACTACTTCTGCCCATTGGCGAGGACTGCGGGTCCTGTAGTCAATTCGCCACAGCCCCGTCGCGCCGCGCCCACGGGGGAAGATATCTTCCCCGACACTGCTCCTTGTATTTAGGCAGAGCACGTCACAATGCTCTGCCTACTTCTCGAGGGTCGCTAACCAGTCGCTCAAGACCCCTACCCTGAGGGGCCACGACTCCAAACAGATCAGCCAACTGGTCGTGAATCGACCGATCCGCTGGAACTGATGCGACGGGGCGGTTGCCGGCACTCCGGCGCCTTCTTCGAGTGGCCTTTTGCGCTCTAGCTCTAACATATGTAATTGGGGTGTGAGAAGATCGATCAACTGCGCTACTGATCAAGTACTTGAGTTCTCACGATATATAAGTGCAAAGTGAATTTAGCCGCTAAAGTATCTCTGCTCACCCCGAAAGGGATATAGTGTGATTATATATTAGTATTAATAATAATATAAAACAAAATGGCGTAACAAAGGATATCGTAAACGCACGTGTTGAGAAAAAATGTTGAAACTGAATCGGACTACAATTGCCGAATTGTTAAACACAGACGTATTTTAATTGTCAACAAGGTGACAAGGTTTTTCGACAACTGCGGATAATTACTCATTAATAAAAATAACTACTAGTTCGGTTATATTTTTATCGTATTTTTCCGCATTTTTCATGGGTATTGTATTGGTCTAGTGGATAAGAGTAGAACTCCATGTTCCATCGAAAGTTAGTTCATTCGTTTATAAGCTACGACGCCACAGACAGACATACAAATACGCAGAGCAACATATTGATATATTGATCCACAGAGTCACAAGATACTCGCGCACATATTATAACACCCCTTTTTCTTCGTCGGGGCTTAAAAATACACGTTATAATTTTGAGCGGAATTTGTGGCTTAAAGTAGTCGAAGATTCGAATCCCGGCACAAACATCTGATTTTTTCCAAGTTAAGTACGTGTTTAGGTATCACAAGCTCACTGGAGAAGGAAATCATCGTGAGGAAACCCGCATGACATCTAATAGAGGTGTCATGTGTACAAGTCCTTTGAGAACGGCTATCAACAACGCTACTGGTCACGTTGGACACGACATATAAGTGTAAATTGGATACAGCCACTAATGTATCTTGGCTAACCCTAAAAGGAATATAGTTCACATAGAAATCTCCTCATAATAACTAGAGTTAATCTTTTGAGGTTTGGAACCAGTGCATGTATATTCAGTTCCCAAAAACTAAAGGTTTTCAGCGTGATATAAGTTTTTGGCAGTCGAAGCTGCTCGCGTCCGTAGGCTTTACCCTAGTTTCCCTACACGTGACTCCTGGGTGGTGCTAAACGAGCAGCAGCGAGGTGGTAGGGGGTCGGTGCCCGTCTGGATCGCGACCACCGTACATGGGTGTAAAGCCCGTCATAGTGACCAGTTTCGGCTTGTCGCGTTTCGGGATCAGCTTGTGTATATCCAGTAGCTCATATACCTAGAGACCTTCAGTCGTGGTATATGTGGGCCGACATGACGATGTAGACTATCAATGGATTTTCATTCTTTGATAGTCGCTTTCGTTTTTGGACTACATTGTACTTACCATCAGGTACTCTGTAGTCACTATGTCGAGCTAGTGTAAAAAAAAGATATACGGAGAACAGTATGATATCTGCAAGACAACAATTGCAAGATGAGAATTTTTCGACGATCACGACTGTCTGTCTGTAGCTGTCGATATTACACCCATTATAGGGTACGGTAGATAAGAGAGGCCAAAAATTATAACAATATCCAGAGGTTAATTAAATTGTGGTCGCCATACCGGCACTTAAATACCCACATATGCATAGATAAGTGGTCGCCGTTTGTTTAAACCTGTATGTTCAGTGCCACGTCAAGGACATACGTTTATTTTTAACGAAACCATCTACAATGTATATTATATCTAACCAATTTTTGCCTGTTAGCTGTGTCTACCATTGATATTGGGTTTTACCATTGATGGATTTACTATTGATAGTTGTTATCGTTTTTTGGACTGCACCATGCTTACCATTAAAAGTGATGTGGTCACAAAGCCAAATCAGGATATCAAGAGCCAGTGTTAAGTCAATTTTTGAGAATTGTGTTTGAATAAAAGTTTTTTTTTGTTTGTCGTACGTATAATTGAATTTGAATGAATGGATTTACAAAGAGACGGTTGGCAAGAGATATGTTTGACGACACGAAACAAGAAGATGTAGATTGCTGTTTTGCCATCGTCTGTCAGTGCGTGAACAGTCAAGCTTAGTAAAAATTCACTCAGGAAGCCGCCGAAACGGAATGTGAGAACCCAACTACCGTTGAGATTCGGTGACACAGATACCGTTGCAAGAGGGATGTCTTCGCGCTAATGAGCTAGATGATGATGATGATGATGATGTCCTAGCCGGTTTCGGCCACGGCGACTGTTTTAACACCGGTTAAGAAATTCGAGGCCCAGTTTTCGGAAACAGTCAATTGCGCAGGAGATATTTAAGTGCATAACTGGACGCGCAGCCAGAAAAGCACTCTCTCGTCTGAGCTCCCTCAGGCCCGATGGAAAGGAGAACCAGTACGATCGGGAGGGAGCAGGATGCAGGTTACCCACGGGGGGGGGGGCAGGATGAGCTAGATACCCGCTTATGAGAATATTCGCTACCCGTATGCCTTTCTTTCTTTTTCATAAAAAAATTGTGAATTTTGTTAGTAAAATTAATTTTCTAATAGCTCTTTAGCACCTGCCAGCGTTAAGGTCAACAAGAGCAGGAACAAGTTTCTATACTGTATGCGTTTACTACATTGTGTTACAATTTCGTAAGTAACTTTTTAACACTTGGAATTACGAAAGGGGTCAACGGAGGCAGGCGATAAAAAAATAATGACCCCTTACCCCGTGGGAAAGCCGCATTATCGCCTTAGAAATAACTATAAAAGTCAAATCAGCTCTAGGTATAAAATAATTATACATTAGATCGAAAATAAAGGACAGTCAAGAAGGCTAACAAAATATTTCATTTTATTTTTTACACCAATCGGTGTCAGATAGCCTGACCGGCGGGAGGCATGATACTGTGCCATTCCGTCGTTTTAAGTATAATATCCTTGGCGGAAACTTGGAGACCGTGCCTCCAACGCAGCATTGGGTTTCTTTCGGGATTTCTTCTCCAAGAAGTTGCTTCCGAAAGGCTAGTAGATTACCGTTGGGTTTCTTTCCCTGGCTGCCTGCTCCATTCAAGGTCGCATTTTTTTTTATACTGACTCGACACAGTGACTGCACTATACCTGATGGTAATCATGGTGCAGTACAAAAAATACCAACGACTATCGAAAGGCAAGAAAAACCTATCGGTAGTCACGGCGATCATGCCGGCCTGCACAAATATCTCTTCACGCTATGTTTAAAAGATCTCATATCATAGGATGGTGGGAACACGCTTGCCGGAAGACCATTCCACAGCCCAACGACCTAGACGGGCAAAATGTAATCAGATTAATGAAAATGATTAACGATTACATTTTACGTTTTTTTACCATTAATATGACTGCATTTTGCTCATTTATTTTTTAAGCACTACAGAATCCCATATTGTATACACATTTATGATTTCTTAATGTTTTAAATGGATTTAATCATGATTACAGAGCAAGAAAATTAAAATTAACTACATTTTGTAATCGTTTATCATTAATCAGATTACATTTTGCCCATCTCTGTCAACGACACAGCATAAGAAAGAGTTAGAGAACTTCTTAGTCCTGGCCGGGATGTGAGATACCGTATAGCTGTGACAACGCTAACCCGCGCGCGGTTCTATTCAGGAAGGAAGAGGGTGGAACAAGGTCAAACAACTCTTCAGAACACTCGCCATGATACAGACGGTAGAAAACGCTCAGTGTGGCAACATCTCTGCGCATCCACAGGAGTGCCCTTGCGTTACCATCCAACTCATAAATTAATGGCTGAGCACATTAAATGCTTGTCGTCTAACTCCGGTGTAGTTGCAAAGGTCTTTCCCAGTCACCAACAAAATGTTACCTCGAAAATAAAAAGGTGTACCGGCATTATTCAAGGTATGAACGAAAAGGCCATTGATTCTTATTAATCTTCTTCATCAGTTATTTCAATGTAAGCGTATATTCGTGTAATTATCATACATGCGTCAGTTCACCGTGGAACGTCCGTGGGAACTGCGAGTACACACGGTCTGGGATCCCGAGACAAATGCGATGATAACGGGGTACTTTTATAATTATGAAGTCCGCAAGCTGAAGCAGGTGAGGGGAACAAGTTGAGGCAATAAGAAGAAGGCCTGGACCGACTTGTGACTGCTGTACACTAGTGTAAAGACCGTCATAATGACTCGCTGCGGCCTAATGCGTTTATATGTGAGCCGATATAGCGATGGTGACTGTCAATCTTCGTCCCTTGGCGGTCGGTGCCGTTTTTGGTCTACTCTGTACTATCCATCAGATGCAACGTAGTCACTTTATAGAGTTGATATAAAAAAACCTGTACCATGTTTTTTATAGAACTAACAATAATAAATAATATATCGCCACGGTATATACCTTTCGGGATGAGCAGTGATACATTAGTGGCTGTATCCACTTTGCGCTTATACGTCGTGTCCAACTTGACCAGTAGCGCAGCTGATCGCCGTTCACACAGCACTAGTACATATGTCATTTCTATTAGTTGCCACGCGGGATTCCTCGTGATGTTTTCATTAACCTGTATGCATGTATTGTCTTAATTCGTACGTAATCTGGAAAAACACAGATGTACGTACCGGGATACGAACCTATAGCCATTCGCGTCGCCGCGCATGGTAACCGGTCCCTTAATCACGACGACACCACAGCCACTTTTAAATCTTAAAAAAGTAGTCATTAAAAATAGTCCTCAAAGTAAATTTGATTTAATTTGTTCACTGGACAATGTTCACTGGAGAATAACGGTTTCTGATATATCCAACACTTTGTGAACAACAGCTTTTATTTGCCCAAGTTAGGTTGTGTTGTGTTGGGTTGTGTTGTGTTGTGTTGTGTTGTGTTGTGTTGTGTTGTGTTGTGTTGTGTTGTGTTGTGTTCTGCTCTGTTCTGTTGTGTTGTGTTGTGTTGTGTTGTGTTGTGTTCTGCTCTGTTCTGTTGTGTTGTGTTGTGTTGGCTTATACTTTCGAAGACATGTATCAATCCTGCACCATATTAAAATGGGATCAAATTTAAGATATAATAAATAACATATCTTCACGCTATCACGTTATGTGAGCAGACATACAATAGTGGTTTTATCCACTTTGCGCTTAAATGTCGTGGACTACGCGACCAGTAGCTCAGGTAATCGCTTTCTCACAGTACTATGAAAATGTTAATAAGAAACAGCAATTTTTATTGTCTGTGTATTTGTAAATTTATCACTTTCTAATTAAAAAGGTTCACTGAATAATGTTTTTATTTGTCCCTTATTAAAACTATTTTATTCTGCCGTCACTTGTGACTGACATTGCCTCCGATTCCGATTCCGACTCCGAATCCGACTCCGATAAATCAAATTTAAAAACTCCGACTCCGACTTCGGTTCCGATAAAACTGCCTCCGTTACATCCCTAGTTTGGACATGTAATCCAGCACACAATGTCCGATGCGCGTTGGCAGGTGCGCACAATACGCAGAGAAAAAGCTTGCAGCGACTTAGATGCTAGCGATCAGAAATGGGCAACATGTAATCTGATTAATGATTAACGATTACAAAATGTAGCCGTAATTTTAATTTTGCTGCTCTGTAATCATGATTATATCCCATCAAAATATTAAGAAGTCATAAATGTGTATGCAATAGAGGATTCCGTAGTGTTTAAAACATATATGAGCTAAATGCTGTCATAATTATGATGAAAAACGTAAAATGTAAACGTAATTGTTTTTATCAATCTGATTACATTTTGCCCATCTATGCTAGTGATCTCTGTACTTCAGTCCACTCTTACTCTCTTTCAATACGTCAGTATGATGTAGAGGGAGACACAATTTTATTTTCACGGTAAACCTTACAGCATACAACTTTATAATTAATGGCCATTTTGAAACACTTTAGCTTTACAAATATATATTCTTAAACTAATTTCTGCAGCAAATTCAATATTAAGAAAATTATAAAACAAGCCACATCTAATTTTGGTAATCTTTTTTATATTAAAATCATATCTGACGTTAAAAAAATGTGTAATATATTAATTACATGCTGGTTTACCGAAAACATAAAAAAAAAACTAGAGCGAAGCAAACAAACTTACCTTAACATAAAATTAGATGTAACCTTTATATAAATATACAATAATAGTAATTGGATTTAAAAAAAAATGTAAATATCTTAAATAAATTTTTAGAATTTAAAAATCCAATTAAGAGGAATCTTGTGAACAGATTTATCCTTAGATATATCTCGGCTACAGCTCTCATGTGCCTCACGTACCATTGTATTGTCAAATTCCCATAGCCTTGCGTCGGCTCGCCTTTTTGTGTACAGACAGACAGTCTTACATGTCTATTTATATATTACATTCATACGTTCTGTATTTATTTTCTATCATCATGTCCTTTTAATCAAAATTACTATAAAAATTGCTGATACAATTAACAAATTTCCATTTGTTTAGGGATTTTTAATATTTTTAGTCAAATAAATAACCCTATTGGGGTGAGCAGAGATACATTAAACTCTAATGAATGCATAAACACAGGACACAAGGATTTTTTTTTATCTAAAACACGACGTATTTTTATATAAACTGCAGTACATTTTTTCACAGCCTACGCAGCATACTTTTGAATACAAAATTAATACAGTGCAAACTCTATATAACGACCCTCAAGGGTGCATATTTTGACGTCATAGAGAGTTGTCGTTAAATGGAGAGATGAAAAATCTGTATTAGAAAAAGTTTATTTCAGACTAGTATTAATAATTACATAAAAAACAATTCTTATTTGATCGCTATTGAGTATAATTTATTATTTTTGTCTGACGTTTTTTGCTGCACCAGTGATTTTGTTGTATTTTTTAAATTATTTTATTTATATCTTGCGATATTGAGGCATCTTGGCGATGTTCGGTATGTGTAATGCCGACAGTCGAGTTTATTACGGGCTACGATAATAAAACGACAAAAGAACGTACACAGCTGCGCAGTTTTTACTAGTTTTGGCATCTTAAAAAGTATTTATATTATTAAATTGCTGTCGTTATTGAGAGTGGGTGTACTGTTATATAGAGTGTATCATTGTATGGAAAACAGGCTAAACCAACCAATGCCGCGTGATATCGACGTTTTAGGGAGTTTGTCGTTAAATCGAGTGACGTTATATGGAGTGTACACTGTAATTCATAAAGAAAAACGCAAAACGTACGCATGTGTAAAGCAAGGCTTGGTGGTTCGGCTTGTCACTTAGCATTTGTTGAGCTGGCTTCCCTTTGGCGTATCACAGCACAGGGTATTTGCTTTTGTTGTTTTACTATCTTCATAAACCTATCCTTGAGTGTTGCATTTATGTTGTGTGCCAAATAAATACTTTTCCTTTCTTAACAAAACGGTTTATTTTGATTTCTACATTTGTCATATGAATAACTAAACAGTGGAATATGCTTCCAGCGAGCATATTATCGCGTTGGGAGTCGTTAGGAAAGAGTGAATAGGTTTTTTTTTTTGGTGTCCCGGGGAAAATCCTGCATAGGACCATGAGGGCCGCTGTGAGGGCAGCAACCCCGGTGTGTCAGACTCCTACTGACTAAAAACCCCCGGGGTGTCCCTCTAATCGCTCCACCCGAGCCTGGGAAACCAAATTCATCCAGACGCCCGGAGAGCGAAATGCTTTGTCGAGGCTGCCTCTCTGGGAGGGGTAAAGAGCCCACCCTTCCAACACCTATTCGCGCCGGACACTGCACACCGCCTCCCTCCCATCCAGGCAGCAGACTCCCTCAAATCTACTGCCCGGCTATTGTCATCGGGGGATATCGCGCTCGCTCTGGGCAGACGCAGTCCATCATCGACCTTGTCTTCACTTTTCTTGAACTGTGATTGAGAACTAACGTCCACCTATAAGATATATTAAAAAAATAATAATAATAATAAAATCTTTATTTGGCACACAACACAACAAGCAACACAGCAAAATAGGTTATTAAAGACAGAAAACAATAACAGTAAACAGCCTGTGCTGTGATGATGCGCCAAAGGGAAGTCAGCTCAGCAAATGCTAAGCGACCAGCCGAGCCACCCAGCGCTGATTTTCAGCTGACACCCATTTATTGCGTCGACACGCAGAAAACAGCAAAGAAGGGATCAATAGAGTACAGATACACTAATTTTAAAGTATCATAGATAATAATATGGAAATACACATATACAAGAACAGAAATATAAGACCAACAGATAAAATATATAACACCCATTAAAAAATTATAATATAAAATATTAGTAAACACTGTATAATAAAGCCGCTGTATAAATGTGCTGTTTAAAAAATCGGGTTACATTTTTTTCTTCATATAAAACGCGATATATTTTTTTTATCTAATCCGGGTGAGTTCCTAGAGCATACGCGATGCTAGTAAACATAAATTCGTTTGTATATGTGGAAGGAAACAATGGCAGAGTCAGGTCACGACCCGCCGGCTGCTTGCGTCGCTCTGTGCGCATTTTATTCGCATCCGGAACAACCATATGATTTATATTTGTTTGCGAGTTTTGAATTAATGTTTTCAATGTAATTTTTTTGTCTAGATATACATTGTTAGAAAGTTACACGAGTTTTATGTATTTTCGATTCCTGTTTAATAGTTTTGAAAGTACTGCCATCATATTCTCATATTCGCGATCTGGGTGTCATCATGGACGATAAATTAAGATTTAATAATCATATTGATAGCATTGTCTCCAAGGCATTTAAATGTTTAGGCTTCATATTACGCAATTCTAGGGATTTCAAGTCACCGTCTACAAAAATACTATTATACAATGCACTGGTACGTAGTGGCTTGGAATATTGTAGTACAGCCTGGAATCCATTCTATGATATTTATATAAAGCGTTTGGAAAGCATACAAAAACGATTTTTAAAGCATATTACCTTTTCCTGTGGTCTTGGTAAAAAATTATTAAATTATAGCGATCAATTACAGTATTTTAATATGAATAGTTTAATCGATCGAAGACGCATGCTTGACTTGTTTTTTTTTTACAAAATTGTTAACAATCTTCTCGAAGCTCCTAGCATCTTACCATCTATAGAATTTTCTGCTCCTACTAGATTACCCAGAGCATCTAATTTTAACTTGTTCCGTGTTCAAAATTATTCTACAAACTTAGGTCAAAATGCACCCCTATGCAGAATGACAAAGTTATACAATTATATGTCGAGATCAATAGATCTCGACATATTTAACGAAACCATATACAAATTAAAAAAAAAGATGTTATTTGAGAAGATTGTTCCATAGATTATTGATTTTTATTTTATTTTATTTCTGTTATAAAAATTTTCTGATTACAGTAGTTTATATCTTTCTGTGTTACTCGTATTTTTATTTTTCTTTTCTTCTGTGCATGTAGTCTACACTTATAAATATAGTCGCATTCATAATGTATCCTCTCATGTTCTTATATAGTTTTTATGTGTTAATGTAGTCTATGTAAGTGTACTTATAAATAAATAAATAAATAAATAAATCATAAAGAACCGCTTTTTTGGTAATCAGGGGAATTCCCTAACGGACCTTCAGGGCGCGGTGGGGCCGCCCCCCGGTGTGTAGGACATGCACCGACTAAAGCCTCCAGGGTGTTCCTTCTCCCGCCTGCCGAGTGCCAAGGGCAAGGCTGAGCCATCTTCCTCGGCACCCGGCGACGTTTAGCCTTCTGTAGCCCTCGCTTACTTGGCAGGGGGTAACTTTGTATTCACCTAGTTGATTATATACCTAGACACCCTCTGTAGTACAAAAAAGGAGACAAAATAATTTTCAATATATTGTAAAGAATAAAATAAGGATTTTATAGATACGTTTCTTGTTTTAAATAAAGATAATATTTGTTTTACAGAGAAGACAAAATGGTGAGACAAATACAGAAGACGCGCAAGAAAGTCCGGTGAAAATGTGCAAGAAACAATAAGACAGTAACAAACCTACAATGTGACGGTTTAGTGACCAACGGACAGACAAAAATACTCCAATATAATTCTCCTATAATTTAAGTGCCAATATTAAGTGCAAACCTTAAAATAAGTGACAATTTAGTTAAAAACAACGACTTTTAAAAGTGCCACAGTACTGCCAACTTGCTAAATCTAATTACAGACATCAACTTGTGGCATACTAATATTCAAATTTTAAGGTGATAAAAAACTTACTACTTACATTAGCAATCCGCGTGAGGCATACCAACATTAAAAAATAGTTCGAATTTTGAAATACTTAAAAATTAACGGCAAAATTCAAATTTGGAGATAGATGTAACGCTCTGATTGGTCGATATGGATTTGCACGCGCCACCATTGGTCGTTCACGCGTACGAGCCCCACGCTCCGTTATTGGAGGTGGAAGGTCTGGACCCTCATAGTCCTCAACAGAAGGTCCTCATCCACGCTCCAACGCTACAGAGTCAGGAGTTGATGAGCAGTGACCATCGGAATGGAGGTGAGTTAGTACAAATATTTCATTTTACTAAAAGTAAAAGGCTGGTATTCCGAGTGGGACATGTCTACAGTATACAATTGTAAAGACCGTCGTAATGACTCGCCTTGGCCTGTCGCGTTTCAGGATCAGTTTGTATACATCCAGTAACTCATATACCTAGAGGCCTACAGTGGTGGTATAAGTGCGCCAATATAGCGACGGCCACTGTCAACGGATTTTCGTCCCTTGGCGGTCATTACCATTCTAGGACTACACTGTACTTTCCAATATAGTCAACATGTAAAGCCAGTATAAAAAAAGTAAATCTTATTGAATGCCAACTCCTTGGCTTCTGAGGTCTGATAGTACAGCCTTCCCTT
Source organism: Automeris io (assembly GCA_036320925.1). Classification (NCBI taxonomy): domain Eukaryota; kingdom Metazoa; phylum Arthropoda; class Insecta; order Lepidoptera; family Saturniidae; genus Automeris; species Automeris io. Next base: position 3,126,018 of record JAUDJH010000034.1, on the reverse strand, counting down.
TTTATATTTACTGCGCATCTTCACGCCTTTCCCCAACCAACAAGTATGTCGAGAGCAGATATGTCTGACCTAACATAGAGTACGATTTTTCAGATGAACAGTACCACGCTCACAGCAGTAACCAGGGAGGTGATGGTGAGTCCAATTTTTATCATCATTATCCCACTTTAGCCCACCGCTGGACACAGGTGTGACCTTTACAACTTATTGGGTATGAGGTGCGAAGGCTTGCAGCGCCCAGCCAGCGAGCTTTATGGATTTGTGTAACGAAAACTCTTGTGGGTACGGTCCTCAGCTTGAGGGTCCACAAGAGAATGACTTCGAATAGTAATATACCAGCGTTTTGGAGACGACTGCCTTAAGAAGAAATGCCGAGAGAAACTCACGGCTACGTCAATGTCACAGAGAGCCAGTTTTGAATTAGGTCTTGTAAAACACTAGATTTTATTCGCAACTTTGTCTACGTTAGTGCGATGAAATATTTTAGTCCAATCGACTTAGACTGGATTTTTTTTTGTCAAGCAATTTAGCTGTGGCTGTGGTGCTCTGGTGAATAATGGACCGGTAGCCATGTGAGGCCACGCAAATGGCTATAGATTCGAATCTCGGGGCGTATATCTGGATTTTCCTAAATTACGTACGGATTTACGCACCACATGCTCACCGGTGAAGGAATACATAAGGAAACCCGCATGGCATTTAATAGTTATGTCATGTGTACTAGTGCTGTGCTACTGGTCACGTTGGGCACGACATATAAGCGCAAAGTTGAAAGATTCACTAACATATCTCTGCCTAACCCAATAGCAATACAACGTGAATATTTATTTTTATTTTCTCCAAAAATATAGTACATTATAAGCAGATACAGTATGGTTGGCAACCCTAAGCCAGTCTGCCTTGAATAAAATTAACTCGCATATAAAAAAGAAAAGATTTAAGAAATACTCATTCAATAGCCAATAGCGTCACCTGTAATCTTTTTATTCTATAATCTCTTTGCTTCGTTATCTACAGATGATATTTTTTTCTTTACAAAGAGCGTTCGTATTGATTTATAATGATAGAGTGACTTTTATAAAAAATGATTACAGAAATGGCGAAATAAAATGACATAATAGGTAAAAGATATAATAATATTTCCAACAATGCAGATTTTCGTAAAGTTTTAGTCGCTGTTTTTGCATGTCCAATTAGTTTTGAAATAATTTTATGTAACTGTGTGTCTATTTTAGATCATATTGGTGCTGCCAGCGCAAAATTTTAAAAATATATGATTGTCGACTTAATTATGACTATTATTAGTACTATAGCATGTAGACGCCGCCTGATACGTACTTGTGTTAAACGCCTTAAGGGTCGTTAGGGTGTTACGGGACGCACGGGGTGAGGGGTGCGCGCGCGCAAGGGTTGCTTGCTAAAGCAGTCGACTACCGTGACCCGAGGCTAGAGTACGTGCGTGTGCGTCGCAGTTCTGTATGCCAAAAAGTGCAATAAACACTAAAACGCCAAAATCCTTGCCTTTTTATCAACTCACCCACGACCACCGGTCATAGTACAATAATATTAAATATAGATTTTTGTAGTTTATGTTTATCGATTAATTTGCGGCAGTGGTAACCATGTTTTTTATATCCCGCGGGAAAATCTTGTATAGGACCATCAGGGATGCTGTGAGGGCAGTGACCCCGGTGTGTCAGACTCCTACTGACTAAAAACCCCCAGGGTATCTCTCTGATTGCTCCACCTGGGCCTGGGGAGCCAAATTCATGACGCCCAGAGAACAAGAAGCCTTGTTGAGGCTACCTCTCTGGGAGGGGAAGGAGTAAAGCCCACCCCTCCAAAAACCTCTCTCCCAGGCGATGCGTCGGACACCGTGCACCGCCACCCTCTCATCCGGGCAGCAGATTCCTTCAAGTCTACTGCCCGGCTAAATGATTGCTTTGTCGATTAAATCCCCGTAACTTTATACGGTTGCGGGATTAAAAAATTAACCAAAAATTTATTTTTATTATAATATTTGCATTAACCCTCAATTATTTTTTAATAAAAGCTACCCCAGAATATTCCTTACTCCTGCATCGTGGGTGCGTTTACAAACACATACTTCCCACCCACAAATATTACATCACGGAACAACTACCTATAGTTCATACAAATATTTATTCGATCTGGGAATCAAATGTGTAACTCAAAGTATTGAAGTCGCACGCAATACCACTGCGCCAATCGAGTCATAAAAAAACCAATACGTTTAACGGTGTTTAAATTAAAAGCTACTAATGAGATATCATCTTAAGTAATCTGGCAACACTGAAACCTATTTATTTGCATTTCTGTGAGAAACGAAACGCGCGAACCAGCGTGGCAAATGTGCATAAATTAATATCTACAAAAATCTTAGTACTTCGATAAGTCTAAACGCTTTTGTGTCGCGGGGTCATGTTTAGAAATCGTATTTGTAAATATCACAATTGGACAGTTATTTTATTAATTAAAGTTTTTTTTTACTTTTTTATTTTTTTTATTTACTAGTTCTATATTACAAAAATAATAGTTCACAATATAAAGACTGCGAAGCCATATGTCAGCCTTTTGAGCAGCCAGTGAGTTCGAGCAATAAATTTCACAAGAATAGATTACTAAATTAATAAAGTTGATACGATTAGCTTAAGTCAATCGTATGGCGTTGTTATAAAATATAATCATGACGATCTAGTTTACAATAATATTGTTTATTTTACTTAAAGTGCCGTAACTTCAGCGTAATGCCCTCATAATGGTTTGTGATAATCTTCACCAATGGCCAACTGCAGCACAAGCATAGACGGGCAAAATGTAATCAGATTAATAAAATGATTAACGATTACATTTTACGTCTTTTACCATTAATATGACTGCATTTTGCTCATCTATGTTTTAAATACTACAGAATCCCAGATCGTATACACATTTATGATTTCTTAATGTTTTAAATGGATTTAATCATGATTACAGAGCAAGAAAATTAAAATTACGACTACATTTTGTAATTGTTCATCGTTAATCAGATTACTTAATGCCCATCTCTGATCACAAGGAGAGTTGTTATTGCGTTGCTAACCGATGATGTTGTTCATTGCTTTATTGGAGAACCCCAAGTCATAGTTCTGGAGAAAAACGGTACCTAGCATTTCATAGTATAACTCCAAGTCTGCGACAACAATTTTCTAGAGAAGTCTTGCGTTGGTGCGGTTCTAAAACGTTTTATAGTGTGGAGATGCGCTGTCGGTTAACATTCGTACGCCAATAGTTGTTAAAATACCCCTTGTTGATATTAAAGCAGGTTTAGCTAAAAGTTAACACGACATCAATTGGCTGTTATGTGGTATGAAGTGACGCTATAAGATAAATAACTAGAATTACGAATGCCGACTCTTTCGAACGGAAGTAACCGGTAGAAGTGGACAGCATCTGTGCCGGAGCAGCTCATTCAATCTCGCTTAAGGCACGACGCACGGCGGACAGTAGAGAGCCGAGTGAATGGAACGTTTTTTGCTCAAGTACACTTGACTAAATCGCTGTGAAATTAGTTGCTCGGCCCGAACGTAGTTTTGTTGTGCTAGCGTGGGGTCTCACTATCAGCGGGTTGGTTTGAACTTATCAGACTTGCCCCTAGGATTTTATTTTTCCTAAAAACATAGAAATAACGTGTCTCGTGGTATCAAAAGGTCCGCTGACTTAGCATAAATGCTAAAAGTAAATCACCCTCGGCGTAAACCCTTAACTTGGCAGAATGTTCTTTCTATCAATATCAAAATAATATTCATACCGTTTAACCCTTATGTTCCAAGGATGTCTAATAGAAACTAACCGTGTGTTCAAAAACTGAGAAATTACCTAAATATTCATATAAAAATATTAAGTTTGGGCTAAAAACTTATGGCAATAGGTTTTGTAAATTCTGATGTATCTCCACAGATGATGATGATGATGATGTCCTAGCCGGATTCGGCCACGGCAACTGTTTCAACGCCGATTAAAAAAATCAAGGCCCAGTTTTCGGAAACAGTCAATTGTGCAGGAGATATTTAAGTGCATAACTGGACGCGCTGCCAGAAAAGCACTCTCTCGTCCGAGCTCCCTCAGACCCGATGGAATGGAGAACCAGTACGATCGGGAGGGAGCGGGATGCAGGTTTAGTCGAGTTGTCCTTCTCTGAACACCTGGTTGCATTGCGGTGTTAAAGAGATACCTTAGTCGCCTTTTACGACACCTCAGCAAGAAGAGGGGGGTGCTATTCTATTCTGCCGGCAGCCACCACGGCTAAGCACACAACACAGATACACTATCAAGAAAAAGGTTAAACTTTCATGAACACTTCGTGTGTGTATACATTATGCTTCATTTTGTCTGAAGTAACATTTGATAAACGATAGTAGAATGTGAAAAATGTATGAAATTGATATACTATGGCATGTCATATTGATATAGTGCCATCCTTTGTTTTTATAAAAAAATATCTTCATATAACAATGCAATTAAAAGACACCACCAATATTGTAGTTTTTTTACGTTAAATCGATTTTGCCGTTGACTTGAAATCATGAAATTTGGCTAGTGCTAAGAAGTAGTAAAAACTTTTTTTAGTACAGCTTACAGTTACAAGTCTGTACGGGTCCTTTGATGCATAAATCTATCTCTTTCGTTTCGTTAGGAATCGTTTTACTAAAAATACATTCTCAAGTTAATAAAATTATAATATATATCCGTAAATGTCGTTCTTCTAAATCAAACTTGCTATTGCCTTATGCTGAGATTTATTGATTCTACTTTAAGTTTGCTTAGACTTTACTAAGACATTGCAATTTTTATTACCCAATGAATGTCAAAGAATTTAGTAAGCCACTGATTTTGACATCATGGTCTTGTATCTGCGAATACTATAGTTTTACTCACGTTCCTATTATATATTCAGTTTTTTTGTTAAAATGAATTTGTTTTTTTAGACCTTTGCTGAGTAAAGTCGAAATAGCGTCTATAAATCTCAGACGTAGAATCATGAAACTTGGCAAGTAACAATGGTCAATAATACTAAAAAGAAAATACTAAATTTTTAGTTTCAGCTACAAGCTTGTACCGTACTATTGGTGTGTGAGCCCGACTCAAACTTGGCCGGTTTTTCCTAATATCAGCTATCTTGATTGAATTCTCTTTATGACGATAAAAACTTTTGAATATTATTATTTAGCTCAATGTTTTCTATTATATGAATGTATACACCTATGAGTCATCAGAACAATTAAGATTGACTGTTTCCTGTACATCCAATGGCGTTTATCTGATTTTTAAATAAATGACTCAGTGCTATTCTTATTTTCATATTGCTTTGTTGTTCATATTAATTTTGAATTGTGTATAATCATATTGCTTTTAGAAAACGAATTATAAAAATTGTGGTTATGAGACCTAAGTTTGTCCTTTAAATGTCAATACAGCCATTATCTTAGTCCTAAAAATATAGATTATACTAATTATAGAATGTCATTTTTTTAATATTACAACCTATATTTATAAAGCTTATATTAAATTCCTTTTTTACACTAAACAGTCAAGTGTGACCCACCGATGGGTTACACCGGCGTGAACATCTTGGACCTATTTTAAAGTAATTTTGTCGTAACATAAAAAAAATTGAGTGACCAACAGTTATTTCGGATCTGGATAAATGTCCCTGTGCTTGTTTTTAGATATATAACATAATCATAAATCCCACTATTTCTTTAATTTTCTTATTTTATCCCGGGTTAGTTTAATCTTCATTACAGTGTCTATGGCTAACTAGTGGTTAATGACTGGTTTTCAAGCAAAGCAACGCGGATCGTGATAGATTCGAATACCGATACGTATCTCTGGGTTTTTTCAGATTACGTACGTAGGTACGTAGGTAGGCATCATACGCTCACTGATGAAGGAAAACATCCCGAGGAAACCCGCATAACATCTAATAGAAATGTCATATGTAGGTGCCCTGAGAACGGCGATCTGCTGCGCTGCTAGTCACGTTGGGCACCATATAAGCGGAAATTAAATAAAGCCACTAATGTATCTCTACTCACCATGAAATGAATGTAGTCTGGCGATATATTATTATTTCATACCGCTGGCAGTGAGGCCACAAGTTTATCGATATTTATACGCTACACAAGCGCGCGTCTCGTGTGACCGTAGCCTTATCTCCGCCATTGTGAGAACCCGACGATCTTTCACACTTTTTCCAAACTATTTAGATCTGGACGTTTGAATATTTTATAGATGACACAAACTGGTTATGATTTTGTTTGTAATACTCCTACTGTATGTTCACGGTTTGTATTTCTGGAGTAAGCTGGGTTTGTTTATAAGATGCTACATTGAAATATTATAAATATGTCTACGTTAGAAATCGACGATACATTCTGAAAAAAGAATAGAAAACATTTAGTCAGTAGCACTTAGACTCATGTTAACAATATTATCATGTTAATATCATCTTAATAATAAAATGACACACACACACACACACACATACACAAACACGCACACACACACAAGAGGACCCTGTCTCAGCCTGTGCTGCAGAGAACAAGACTCTGCAGCGCTGGTATTGTGACAGGGCCAAGGGACAAGGGTAAAGGCTTTTCCTGGTCATCAACGAAATATCGGAAAAAAGCGGTTGCTGTTTATCGTGGTCTACTCTACACTTTTAATAAGATGCGCAGCAGTCACTTTATGGAACCTTTAAAAGCTAAAATTTGTATTTACTTAAAATCTAAATCAGTAAGACAAGATATTTTCCCCTTAAAATCACGTCCCATTTTATAAACGCCAGCTGGGAATTTCACTTTCAACGTGCGTGACCAGCCCAAGTTGTCTTAACTCTTCACTCCGATCTTCTGTCTCATCTCAATGACTTGTTGGTTACTTAAATACCCCGTAATTATTATGGTGGTAGGGCGATTGCCCGAACTTGGTCGTGACCACAGTACATAAATGTAGAGACCGTCGTAGTGACTCGCTTTAGCCTGTCGCGTTACGGGATCAGCTTGTGTATATCCAGTAACTCATATACCTAGAGACCTTCAGTCGCGGTATATGTGGGCCGATATGACGATGTAGACTATCAACGGATTTTCATCCTTTGATGGTCGCTTTCTTTTTGGATTTACCATTAGGTGCACTGTAGTCATAGATGGGCAAAATGTAATCAGATTAATAAAAATGACTACGATTACATTTTACGTTTATTACCATTAATATGGCTGCATTTTGCTCATCTATGTTTTAAACACTACAGAACCCCAGATTGTATACAAATTTATGATTTCTTAATATTTTAAATTCATTTAATCATGATTACAGGGCAAGAAAATTAAAATTACGACTACATTTTGTAATCGTTCATCATTAATCAGATTACGTTTTGCCCATCTCTTACTGTAGTCACTATGTCGAGCCAGTGTAATAAAAAAAATGCTACGGGTGCCGTATCCCGAATATCTAGACAAACCCGCAATATCTGGAACAGTCTGGAATAATCAGGATTAATGGATAATCCAGAAAAATCCAGATGTAAGTGCATGGAATCCGTTCCTTTATCCACTAGGCCACGAGAGACATTGTTTTAAATTTTATAGTAATTGTATTTTTATTAATAAATAAATAAACTCTGTCGATCTCATGAAGGTGATAGCGTGATGATAGGCAATTGGCCGGGCTGAGACGTGACCAGTAATCGACACCGCGTCCCGACCGCAACGTCCTGGCCACATCCCTGGGAACTATCTTACAATTGTTTCTTACATTCCCTTTTATTGACCTTCCCTTTGACTCAGTTGTTATGGTACCATACCATTTAAAAAAGACCGGTCAAGTATGAGTTGGAGTAACACAGTGAGAGTTCCGTTCATTTAAACTATGAAAGTAATGTGTTTGCTCTAACGAAAAGTTAAATGAGATTTACGAGCAAACTTAACTTTGCCGTTGAGAAAAATATGTCTCTATACATCAATTAAGGTAGTAGTTCTTTTACCAACTGCAAATACATTTCGCGATAAAATTTTTTTTTTGGTGTGGAAATATAAATTTAGGGTTTTTGGATTTTTCCCTATACTTGTGATATACAACCTTGCTTTACAGCAAATTTCATAATTCTAGGTCAACTGAAAGTATCCTATAGGTTTTGATTTACTTGCGAAAACGGCAAAAACGACAAGAAATACGACATATCTTTTGAGAGCGTTAGTTTAGAGGTATGCTTTCTTCAGGGCCACAAGAAGCTGTAGAGTATTTGATATTCATTTAACTTTGATAACTCCATCGGTTCCTGATAAAAAGGGTCTTGACAAGAAAACGAACGAGAGTTACCTTAAACTTCCGTTTTTCTTTTGAGATACGGAACCCTTAAACATTTATTTAGCATATAATATACAATGCAGAAAATAGGCCAATTAAAGTAGAAACTGCAAACACAAATACCGTGTCTTGTGATAATTCAAAGGGAAGACAGCTCAGCTAATGCTAGTGACCAGCTGAGCTGAGCTGACACGCATTTGGCATGCCAACGCGCTGAAAACAGCGAAGAAGAGAATGATACACAAATATAAACACATATACTAGCTTTTATTGGTAACCTGAGGGAAAATCCTGCATAAAATCAGCAGGGCTAATGTTTGTGTCAGACTCCTACTGATTAAAAACTCCCGAGATGTTCCTCAAAATACACTACCAACTTGGGAATCCTTAATTCTTCCAATAGCCTAGGGAGCGAGTTCTCCATTGGGAGAAGTGGTTGTAAAGGATGGATCTCTGGCAGGCAGCGCGCCAAGCACTGCTCGCTACCTCCGTCTCATCTGTACAGCAGATTCCTTGAAGTCTACTGCGAGGATAAACACATATATAAGCTGTTGTGACCCAGCTTTGCCCTGGCAGAAATAACTTACACCCATCGGAGATTGGTTTTCCTAAAAACGTCGGAACACGTTTTTTGTCTAACAAAAAGCTAAATACCTGTTTTCATTGTGTTTATTTAAAAATTGAAGGATTTTCGAATAAAAGTTGAAGCCTAATTTTAACCCCTCAGTGGTAGAATATTAAAAAAATTCGCCCTCAGTACCCATTGCCACTTTTAGAACCTTCCGTTAGTCAAAATTCGATTTCTAGTAAGCTCTGTAAACTGTAGAAAATTAATTATAATACACACGGCATACGATATAATGCGATTTCTAATTACCTCCTTTTTTAAAACGAGCGATATAAAATTGTTTCGATTTCTGCATCGCGCAATCGAAGTTTTTAGAGCCGCTGATATATATACAACTGCTCGAGTGTGCGAATTGGGATCAGCCACAGCGGGGTTCACCAGTCACGCTAAGCTGGTCTAATTTAGCGGTCTTTCAGATGTATACACTCTGTGTAGAACGAAGTGCATTTCCCTAACATCCGTAGTGTGCACCACTACCTTGTCAAGGCGTTTGCGGCTTTGACAACCCTGCTGAGTAAGGCGCTGGTCTGGTATATGCCTCGATCCCTATTTTGCTCAATCGTCACTGAAATAGGGATGTCGAAAATGAAAAAAAATCGATATATCGAAGGAAAAATATCGATTAAATCTCAATACATACGAAAGTATTTTATCAGTATTCACTTTATTAGGCAAAATTACAAAAATAACAAGAACTAAAAGGCCATCTTCTAACTTGAAGACCTATTTAAGATATCAAACAAAAATAAATAATAAATAAATAAATGGCGGCAAATAATATACATGCAACAAATTCAGATGTCAATGCATGCAACGTAAAAAAAAAAATACTCAAGAGTCATAGACAATATAGTTTTTTTTCTTTCGGCCCTATCTTCTACAGTTTCAGATTTCAGCGACTTCGCTGTCATAAAAATTAAAAAAATATCGTTTTCGATACAATTTGCGATACTGGATATTTTGTATCGATATATCATTATAAAATAAATCGCCCAAAAATATCGATATATTGTTTTGAAAATATCGATATATCGATATTTATTCGACAAGCCTACACTGAAATTAGTTCATAAGACTTGACAGTTTAAAAAAAATATTGTCACGCTTATATGTCGTGCCCACCCTGACCAGTAGTACAACTGACCGCACTAGTACACATAAAATTTCTACTAGATGCCATGCGCGTTTTCTCACGATGCTTTCGTTCACCGGTATGCATGTGGACCAAAATTCGTATGTAATCTGGAACATCCCAGAGGTTCGTACCGAGATTCGAATCTACGACAATTCGTCATGCCGCGCATGGAATCCGGTTCCATATCGATTAGGCCGCCACAGCCACATATATAAATAAAGATCCTATATTTATATATGTATCTATATATTAAAATTAAGTTTATAATGTTCACAGGCAGTAAAAACACCAAAGTCCATAACAAATACCTTTAATGCACGTACTTAAAATAAACAATCAAAACTTGCAAAAAAAAACAAGCAATAATAGTGCGAGCGTCTGTATCTAAAGCGCGCGGCCGATCGAGAGACGTCACACGATCCCCCTTCCACCGGCCACCGCGGCCGGCGCGCAAGCCGTCCGACCAACCATTACGGCGGCCGCGAGAGTGGGCCGGCAGAGTGCACGCTACAAGTTGATGAATATGGAATGTCTGTGTTAATGTGGATGTGTGTATATATTACTAGCTGACCCGGCAAACGTTATTATAAGCAGAGATGGGCAAAATGTAATCTGATTAGTGATTTACGATTACAAAATGTAGTCGGAATTTTAATTTTCTTGCTCTGTAATCATGATTAAATCCATTTAAAACATTAAAAAATCATAGATGTGTATGCAATCTGGAATTCTGTAGTGTTTAAAACATAAATGAGCAAAATGCAGTCATATTAATGGTAAAAAACGTAAAATGTAATCGTAATCATTTTTATTGATCTGATTACAGTTTTCCCATCTATGGTTAAAAGTTGTTTTTAGGTAACATTTACAAAAAATACGATAATTGATCAGTTATCGAGCGGGATGAAAAATGATTAAATTACTAAAATGGCCATTAAAAAAATGGGGGTTGATGATAAATGGGTAAAAATTTAGGGTTGTATGTATCTTTTAATGCTACATTATAGAAAAATAAAAACAAAAAAAATTGTCCAAAATTAAAAATGATAAGGTTGGACAACCTTATCACTTAGGGGTATGAATAATAGATAGTAGCCGATTCTCAGACCTACTAAATATGCATATAAAATTTAGTAAAAATCGGTAAAGCCGTTTCGGAGGAGTAAGGTAACTAACATTGTGACACGAGAATTATATATATATAAAGATATTCTATTAATTATCTATGGTAGTTTAAAATAGACTATAGAGCTGTGTGTATCTCAATTACTCCCTTCCTAACTGTTTTCTGTGCGTTAAAGTAACAAATAAGTCTCAGTTGACAATCAGCTCAGCTGGTCACCTAGCATTTGCTGAGCTGACTTCTATTTGGCGCATCACAGCACAAGGTATTTGTTTTCGTTTTTTTCCGTCTTGAATAACATATCCTTCCTCTTGTATATCAAATAAATATCAACTAAGACAAAAAAGTTCTCTTACTCCTATTTTTGCGAAGTCGAACTGTAAAATTGTGTTCCAGCGAGCGTGATCCCACAACCCTATAGTTTTGGGTGCTTTGGATGAAGGGTGAAGCAATTTATGCAGGCCGGCATGATAGCAACGACTACAAATAGCTTTTTTCTGTAATGTTTACAGTGGTATTCATTTTTTGGACGGTACCATGCTTTCTAACACGCGTGGTATGGCTACTATGTCAAGTCAGGGTTAAAAAGTTTTGTCTTTTTTATTTCAAGTGGGGTGAAAAGAATTACAATGGGACGTGAAATGCTAACTTCCGGCATAAATGAAGGGCGTGGGTTCGATTCCCGGAACTAATTGCAATGACCAGACATATTAAGGCCAGTTGTATGAGAGACTTGTGTGAGAAAAAAATCGAATAATCAGAAATCAAACTTCTTCAATAATTTTATCAAAAACAGCAAAAATCTTTGTTTATAAATTGCCTTGCAACCGCCAGATCCGTGACGGTGAGGAGGCTGCCTGTGATTGAACGACGCCCGCCCTGGTGTTCTACATAAATACATTGAAACTAATGCGAAAGACACCAAATTTAAAACGCTTACTCGTTTTGGGCGGGCTACCCGTTTTGGGCTTATCTCATCTATGCCAAATAAATGTTTTTATTATTATACCATCCGTGTGATGTGTGTGTGTGTGTATGTGATGGATGTTCCTTATATCCGCACGAAGAGATTCGCTTCTACATTCATCATGAGAACGGCTATGGAGTTGAATATGCTTCCAGCGAGTATATTTCCACGTTCTTAAGACTTAGGAGCCTTTAAGAGAAGAGTGAATAGGCATTTGTTAGGCGGACGCGGTTCATCATCGGACTCATCTTCACCTTCCACCAGGTGTGATTGAGGTCAAACGCCCGCCTGTATATTATATAAAAAGTCACTTTGTTGGGTACCTTTAAAATTTATTAGAAGTTATTTGATTTAATTATAAATTATTTTTTAAAAGCAATTTAGTTATATATTTATATTTAGATGAAAAAATAAAACCAAATATAAAAATACGTGATACAACTCTGCTTACCCCAAAAACGTACAGCGTAATGGCATTACCACCAAGAAAATAAATTACATTAATATATACAAAAAAAACAATATTATCCCGAACCCGCTAAAATCACAACATTTAGTCGCGGAACCCTATTGCGGCGAGGGAGAGAGACAACGCTACATCGTCCGTTCCGCTCGATTAGAACCGCCTTTGAATTTTGACAGCTGTTTGACCAATCACGATGGCCTAGAACGCGCAGACTGATTTCCTGACTCAACGTTATATCATATATCATTAATATCCTTCAAAGGATTTTGAACTTTAACTGCTTTAGTTTAGAGCTAAAAATAATTACTACTATTTTAATAGTAATGACGCTTTGTTATTAAGAACGTTTAAATTTAAATTTTAATAACACAAAATTATAAAGACTTATATCATGAAATTGTATCATTAAGAAATATATTTTATCATTACTATATTATGGCTTGTATTACTTTGTTGATAAAGTTGAAGTATTTTGGTTAAGTTTAAAGTCAATTATAACAAGAACTAACCTGCGGGTTTGCTTGCTTATATAAATATTTTATTTTTTTTGATACTTTTAAGTATTCTATCACTTAAGAGACTTTTACTATAGCGAAAAGGGGTAATGGCAGTTGTAGAGTCTGGAAAACAGCTATCATCTTCGCTACTGGTCACGTTGGGCATGGTATCAAACTGTAAATTTGATACATCCATTAATTTATATCTATTATCACGCCATTTCCCTATTTAGGTAGACAAAGAAAATGGAACGCCACTTTTCTCTATTCTTGCAAACCTCTTTTGCTTCCTTAAAAGTAATTAATTTATCAATACTTATCTCAATTTTTTTTATACCGGTTAAACGAAGTAACTACAGCGCACGTGATGATAAGTACAAAGTAACCTCAGAACGACAACAACCACCAAGAGACAAGAATTTCTTATAAATCGCCGTCGTCATGCCAGCCTACATATATGACTGAAGATCCCTAGGTATCAGTAGCGTTCATTCCATAGATGCATAAAAGCATTGCATGCCCTGATGATAAATAAGTCCGGAATAAATTGCTAAAAGTAAAACAAAAAACAGGAACCATTTATAGTCATATTTATTCTATATTCACGTTATCTATGTTTCCTATGAAATCAATATAATATTTACTATCATAATATAATATTCAAATTAAGTACGCGGATTCTGACCAACCTGTCCAAATATTCTATGCACGTCACTGCTAGGTATATGAACAACTGGATATATACAAACTGATTCCGAAACGCGACAGGCTGGAGCGAGTCACTATGTCAGTTCACTTAGACCGATTTATTTATTTACTTATGTATGGGCTATCAACAATTCCATTGCATTTTACATTCACAATGAGCTCGCATGGACAAGCTAAATGTCTTCAACGGATTCTAATAAATGACTAAATTAATAAATGATGGATTCTTATAAATCGGATTCAATAAATGGGTGTCACCTGAAAATCAGCGCAGGATGGCTCGGCTGGTCACTTAGCATTTGCTGAGCTGACTTACCTTTGGCGCATCATCACAACACAGGGTGTTTACTGTTTTTGTTTTCTATCTTTAATAACCTATTTTGCTGTGTTGTTTGTTGTGTTGTGTGCCAAATAAATGTTTTATTATTATTATAATAAAAGCCAGCCACAGTATGGCTCAAAAGCATTAATTAACAGTATCAAAACAAAAAATTAAAATCAAAACACCAAAAAAAGACAATAATACCTACAATTTGCGTTTGTAAGTGCCTTCGGTCTGAACAAACTTGACGTCGGGATGTTAAACAAAGTCTTAACAGAACTGTTATCTGATGACGCGTCTGGCCTGTTCAGATCAATAGCGTCATATGTAATACGTTAGGTAATTCTGTATTAGGGTACGATGGGGCTGACATACGTACACACGTAAAAGACCCTTAAATAAATAGAATAAAAAAAAAACCTACAATTTAAATTAAAATTAAAAATCAACACACAAACGATACAACACCAAGAACAATATATGATGATATTCTTTAGGTATTTGTTTTTGTTAAGTTGTGGATAAGGGACCGGTATCAATTCGCGACTCGAATGGTTACAGGTTCAAATCCCGGGACGTGCGTCCGGGTTTTTCCAGATTGAATATTGATTTAAGCATCACTTGCTCACCGGTGAAGGAAGATATCGTGAGGAAACTCGCATGGCGTCTAATAGAAATGTCATGTGTACTAGTGCTGTGAGAACGGCGACCAGCTGCGCTACTGGTCACGTTGGGCACGACATATAAGTGCAAAGTGGATACAGCCACTAATGTGTTTCTGCTCACCCCGAGAGAGATAGAGCGTAACGATGTATTATTATTAATATTATTTATATATAGAAAGTATATTATACAAAATATAATTAATGTTATAAATTAGCGATCCATACAAATTGATTGAAGATGTGCAAAGAGAAACATCTTAAAGTGCCAACTTGTCATAATTTTGTTGGAAATATTAATTTTATATACATACTACCCGCCCGGTTTAGTTGTGAAGGCCTTTCCAGGTCATCAAAGCGTCGACAAATCGAAAAAAAAGTCAATGTACATACAATAATAGTCCATTTTTTTTGTTTAAAAAAGTTAAATTATAAAAAAAAGTTTGGAAATTTGGAAACGTGTCTATTGTAATAGGTATTTATCAGTGACGTGCATAGGGTACTTGGACATGGTATGCAAAACTCACGTTAATAATTTTAATATTATATTATGGCAGTAAATATTATATTGCTTTCATAGGAAAGTTAGATAGCGTGAATATAGAATAGACATGACTATAAATGGTTCCTTTTTTGTTTAAGTTTAAGCAATTTATTCCAGTATTATTTATTGTAAGGGCATGCAATGCTTTCATGCATCTATGAAAAGAACGCTACTGGTATTTACTAAAGGAGAGTGTTAAATAAGTTTCGATTACCAGTAATGTAAATAAATGACAGCCGTGAATAGAAAGATTTTGAAAAAATATATTGAGAAGACATTAGAAAATTAAGAATTTTTAACAGTGAGGGCATGGCTAGATAGATTATTGAAAAAGCAAGCAAACAAAGTTGTTATAGTTAATAAAAATATTACGTAAGTCCATTAAAGTTTTCTAACGTAACTCTATTCACGTACTTATTCCTCGCGAAATGAAATTCGATAATAAATTGGGCAAGTCCGCAGTCACTCCAGTTCCACTCGCCGGTCAGTCAATGACAAGATAATCTGTCAAACGCACTATAATGGCGACCATTACATTAGTCTGACGTGAATACCATTCATTAGTCTATAAAAGTTGCTACTGCAATTTGCTATATACCTACTTTAGATTATCTATAGAATCTAAGAAGAAAAAACCTAGAACAAAATACTAAAACAGATATTTGGAAATAATTGAGGCATCTAGTTTCAAAACCCGCTAAAACGATTTTTCGTACAAAACTACTTAATAGTCCTAATAGTAATTTGAAATGTTTTTATCAAAGCAAATATTATATATGAAATTTTCTTTTTTGCTTTTTCACTCTAGAATAATAATTCAAATACCTTATAATAATGTGATTGTTAAGTCAAAGATTAATTATAAGTTTTTATAAATTTATGAGATTAAAAAAAATGTTATAATGGGGTTTAAAATTAGACTCCTCAATTTATTTTATATCTTTTCATTTCAAATAACTGAGAATAAATTAGGTAATAGATAAAAAAATATGAAATTGCTCAGGCGTGCTTTAGATGAGCAAATTATTTTTTAACAAAAAAACTGATTTATTCAAGGTGATGTATTAAACGAGGGAGGTATTTCAGGATACATTAATTTTATACCTTATTGTAACTAGTAAAAATGTAAATAACGATATTCTCTAATCTTACTAATATTATAAATGCGAAAGTTTGTGAATATGTTTGTTATTTTTTCATGTTTTTTTTTTACACTGGCTCGACATAATGACTACAGAGTACCTTATGGTAAGTACGGTGTAGTCCAAAAACGAAAGCGACTATCAAAGGATGAAAATCCATTGATAGTCTACATCGTTAAAACTACTGGACAGATTTGAATGAAACTTTTACAGTAATATAGATTATACATCGGAATAACATATAGGCTACAATTTGTAATGATTTTATGTAATTTTGGTCGTAATATAACGATACATGTCAATTAAGTTGGAAAAAAATCTGGCCTCTGAGAGCTATCTTGGCGTACACTGCCTAAACCATTGGAGTTATACAAAGATGATGTACCGTAAGATTGTTTGTCTTGAATAGTTCTAAATAAAAGTCCGGGACAACATATATCTACCTTTTATGTGGAAGCCACTATAACCAAAATTGTATATTATAATACAGAAGAAATTCACTAGAAATAATTTATATGGTAGAACGTCTGCCGGGTCAGCTAGTAAATCATAAACAAAACATTGATGGACAAATGAGAATTGATCCGTAAAAAATCTGAGCACCGTAGGCAGAGCATTTGGCACGGCTAGATAAAGTTCCTTTTACGTAATTTTAGGTAATCAGGTATTGACTCGTTTTCCCCTCGTAATTTATCCTGGGTTAGTACATGCAATGTACAGTAATGCAAAATACCTAATAATTAATTGTTATTCATTTATTCATGCGTATAATGATCCATAAATATGTTTACTTGGAGGATATAAACGCTAAATATCTCCCCAGTTTATAAACTCAGCCTGTATATTCAACACTTTGGCGTGATCTGGAAAGTATCGTGATGACGCATTGTTTTTATGTCAGACGTATCGACAGAATTCTGTCAAAATAAATTGACAGTCTGCTAGACGTCGTATAAGGTTTCTACGTTTCATAAATCTATCAATACATTTATTTATTTTTATTTTAACATAATTGGGTGCCCAACATGTATGACACGGAGTAAAAACAATAAAAGGATAAAGGTACCAAAATAGAACATAAATGCCCCCACAATTATAGGGCGCCATAGCATGCACAATAATTAATATATAATGCTAGTTTACATCAAAGAATATTAGTAAAATTCCAAAAAGAAAAAGGATTATACATACATGCACATATGGTATAGACACAATATAAAAAAAGAACATATATAGTACACCGCAAAATGTTCACGCGAACTAGATAAGTGTGCTCCAATTTATCTATATAATTTATTTTTCTTACCCATAAACTGGCCTAAGACTCGATTTTATTATTCCTAATTAAATATGTTTGCTTAAACTATGATTCGGGCATTGTTTGGCTGACAAAGCAATAATGAATAAAAAGATCTTATCAATTCTCTATAACACAATCATTGATACGTATGAAAGAGATAGAGAGAGATATGAGCGAGAAGCGAAAGGGATGCGCTGTGACGACACGTATAAAATCGAAACGCGCGCGGAACACTTGTTATTTTATTTATTTTTAATAATTTATTTGCAACTATTTTCTGTTCTTATTTATGTTAGCTATGGAATAGTCTCCCAGAAAGCATATTTCCATCGTCGTAACATATTGAGTCCTTTACATGAAGTGAAAAGGGACATTTGTGTAGGCCGGCACGATCACTGCAACTGTTGATAAGGTTTTTCATTGATGTTGATAATTGTAGTCATTATTTGATCCACACTATGCTTACCACCAGGCGAGTGTGGTTACTATGCCGGTTCAAGATAAAAAAATGGCTATGATGAGGGGTCTAGATTGAGTTGGCTTTGACATGTATTTTAGTCATTAAAAAGGTCACAAACGCGATGTTTTTAATCCTTAAATTAACTCGTAGTCTAAGAATGGTAACGAACTATCAAGGAGCGAGAATTAACTGACAGATGTTCTCCTCATGTCGGCCAACATATAATACTTAGGCTGAGATTTATAGACGCAATTTAAGTTTGCTCAGATATTACCAAAACATTACAATTTATATTACTCAATGAATGTCAAACGATTTGGTAAGTCAACGATTTTGTCAACATGGACTTGGTTCTGAAAATACTGTGTTTGTACTCAATTTCCTATTATATATTTAGTTTTTCGTCAAAACAAATTATTTTTTCAAAAACTTTGCTAAGCTAATTTGAAATAGCTACTCAAAATCTGTCTAAAGGATCTCTTTAAATATATGAACTAATGGATGCACACAAGCTAATCCCGAAACTTATCAAGCCGAAGCAAGTCACTATGACGGTCATTGAACTTGTATACTATGAATATGATATGCCCCACCATCTCAAAAGGGTTTATTGTTATGCAAAAATGCATGTCCTGCCTTCGGCCGGCTAATTACGAGTTACCTACTACAGATAAGTGGTATATTGTCTATACGAAGACGTAGAAATCTATTACAAAATTTTTGTACAGTACATTAAAAAAAACGTTTTTATAAAAATAGGGACTCCTAGCGGTCGGGATGCGTTTCGTGGCGAGCTATCCCGCGTCTCGCCACGTGCCGGCTAGAGAGTATTTTGGCGCCGCACCGCGCGGTACGCCGAGCGAAACGCGCGGGAAACCCCGCCACCGGATTCACAAATGTCACTTTTGAATTCCGAACGTAGCTTTTGATTTTGGAATCGCTCTGCGAATAAATAAAACGCGTTCGTATTAGACATTTGGAATCGGTCAGTTGTTAATTATGAATTTATAATCGGATTTGAAATTGCAGTTGCTGAAAAATTAAAATCTTAGTTCTTCAATAATAAATTTTTTAAACAATGAAATTGTATGCATTTAAAAGAAAAAATAAAACTTTTATGAGATTTTTTATTTACAATAATGATGTAAAATATTACTTCATATTATTGTGGCTTAGGTTGTGAAAAATGTGTTTCAATTTTGTGTACTCCAATTTTATAATTAACAAGTGGCTATAAGTGAACTGTGACTTGTGTTTAGTGAATTGTGGTGTGATTTTAGTGTATACGGTTAAAAATTAACAAAAATATACAAATATGTATACAATTATTCAAAACAATGCATTGGCTACATAAAAATTCAAATAATGGGATAGTCTACATTTTTAAAGAAACACAATGATTACTTAAATAAAGTATAAATTATCAATAGACTATTATCTATTAAATTAAATTAATATAACATGTTCGTCAATAAACAAAACTTAAAAATAAAATATTTAGTCAATTGAATTTCAAATGTGTATTTCGGTTGTACATAAGTATCCTACCAAATTAAAAATGAAACATTAAACCATAACCATTCAGTAACGATGAATCAAATCTATGTTACTAAAAATGATTTTATACAAAATATCTCCACGTTTGACAAATCCGCGCAAAGGATTCCTTACGAATACTTGCTCGTAATTTTAATTATTAAAAGTTCAGTTGAAGAAACAAATTAATAGTCGTTTGTGTAAGCAAAGACAATGGAAAGCCACTTCTCTCTATTCTAAAAATTTCATATATGGCCTTAGTACTTCAGACGATAATAGCCCGGTCAAGTTATTATATATATATATATATAATGTCTATACTATGATATAATATAGCACTTTGTTGTATGTAAATTAATACTGCATGTAATTCTATGACCTGTCTAAATAAGAAACTGACGTATCGCATATCGGCAAGTACGGGCCGTCATATATCAATATACAAAATGACTTTATAGCCCGGGCAGATATCCAAGGGGATATTTATATTCAGCAATCGATTTTAATTCCAAATATGTTAAAATTGTGATATCTTAATATTTCCATAAAAACAAAGTAAATTATAATCAACATATTTTTAAAAAAATACACACATGAATGAATTACAATTAATTACTAACCCATTTGCATCATTTGACGAAATAATCCGCAAACGAAAACCGACCGTTATCGCCGGGAGCGGATAAATCCGTACACAATAAGTTTTGTTTTCAAAATTACATGACTTTTTTATTTAATTATTTTTTGTAAGCTCTAAAGTTGTTGAAATAAATATTTGTTAAAATATGACGAATATACAATAATTTAAATAACTATTTTTAATGAGAATAAACACTAAAAGTCTTACATTTAGCTGCGGATTTTTGAGTTAGATTGCGGACTTAGAGCGATAATTAAGCAAGTATATTGACTGTCTTAAGCCAGGATAAAGTATAATGGGAAACGAATCAATACCTGTTTACCTATTATTACGTATAAGGAACTTTATCTTCCTACATACCATCAGAGATGGCAAAATGTAATCTGATTAATGATCAACGATTACAAAATGTAGTCGTAATTTTAATTTTCTTGCTCTGTAATCATTGATTAAATCCATTTAAAACATTAAGTAATCATAAATGTGTATACAATCTCGGATTTTGTAGTGTTTAAAACATAAATGAGCAAGATGCAGTCATATTAATGGTAAAAAACGTATAATGTAATCGTTAATCGTTTTCATTAATCTGATTACATTTTGCCCGTCTATGCATACCATTCAATCGTGGGCCACACGCGCTACAGTTTTGACATTTTTTACAGATGGATTCTCATTTATTCAAGTTTTCTTTATGCCTTGTTAGAGAATATAGTTATTTATATTAATTGTACCCTGAAGTCAGTGACGTGCGTAGGATATTTGGACAGGGTAGGCAGAATTCGCGTAATTACTTTGAATATTATATTATGATAGTAAAATACTATATTGCTTTCATAGGAAAGATCGATGGCGTGGATATAGATTATATATGAACATAAATGGTTCCTTTATACACAATTTATTCCAGACTTATTTATCGTCAGGGCATGCAACGCTTTCTTGCATCTATGGAATTAACGCTACTGCGTGAAGTATCTCCATCGTCGATAAAATCACTCTGTATATAATTGTTTATAGCGCACTTACTTTATAATAATAAAGCTTGTCTTATATCTATATC
Source organism: Automeris io (assembly GCA_036320925.1). Taxonomy (NCBI): domain Eukaryota; kingdom Metazoa; phylum Arthropoda; class Insecta; order Lepidoptera; family Saturniidae; genus Automeris; species Automeris io. The sequence continues at coordinate 3,104,452 of JAUDJH010000034.1, read as the reverse complement.
TAAGGTAGTATTAAAAGGGTAAATTATTATATTGTTATATTGTGTAAAGGTAAATTATTATGTTTTTGGCCGAATGAGGGTGATTTTGGGATATTTTTTTTGCCCAGATTCTAAATCTGACGAGATAGAGCAAGTCAGACGTCAGATTCGGATCTTACGCAAAAAAATACTTCTTAAATAATTCTCAGTTGGTCAACAACAATCGCAACCCATCTTTTTGCAGATCTGTGTTATTATGGACTCTCGTCCTTTGATAGTCGATGTGATTTTTATGTAGTCAGTAGAAAGTATACTTTGCAATAGGTGAGCTGGAGTTACTTTAATGAGTCACTGTAAAAGAAAGTGCAAACACCGTCATAATAACCACAGTGTCATGACCCAGTTTGAATAATAGCCCTACCTTAAAATCTTTTTTTTTTACACTGGCTCACATATTGACAGCAGAGTACCTGATGGTAAGTACAGTGTAGTCCAAAAGCGAAAGCGACCATCAAAAGATGAATATCTATTGATAATCTACACCGTCATGTCGGCCCACATATACCACGACTGAAGGTCTCTAAGTATATGAGCTACTGGGTATACACAAGCTGATCCCGAAACGCGACAAGCCGAAACTGGTCACTATGACGGGCTTTACACCCATGTACTGTGGTCGCGATCCAGACGGGCACCGGCACCCTGCCACCTCGCTGCTGCTCGTTTAGCACCACCCAGGAGTCACGTGTAGGGAAACTAGGGTAAAGCCTACGGACGTGAGCAGCTTCGACACCGTAAATCTAATTCATCTTCATCTTTGCTTCCAAATGAAGTCGTAGGCAGAGGCTAGTAAATAAAAAGAAGTAAAACAAAGAAATAATTATTGCATAATTAAAAATAACCGAGTATTGAAAACAATCCCACGATCCGAAGCTTCTAAGATATCAAGAAAACCGATCCGATTGTCACAATCCATCGGCGCTGACCGATTCAACCGTAAAATATACCTCAAAATCGGCTAAGCCATCTGTACCGAACCGGCCACGGATCGGCTGAGACGTATTTTAATCAGAATCACGTATTCGGATAATCGGATTTAGTATTTTACTGCCCAATTTTATAAAAATGGAACGCGGTTGTCAGTCATTTCCGTAAAGTGCCGGTTAATTCCAGTGTCAGTTGATTCTTTAACGGATAGTGATGTGCAGTGACTTTATCGATATATTCAAATATTGTAGAAACTTAATAATATTTTAATACTATAAGCCCACAGAATAATATTATAGGAGGTTATTTTATGTCCGAGTCCGACTATAAAAACATGGAAACTCCATCAAGTGACTCCAATTGAACTACCGGTTTTTCAGAACGACTTGTGGGTATCTAGTTTTTTCCAAAACTTTAAAATCGGGAGCAGAATGCAGCAAAACTAACCTCTTGCCATCAGATGAGGTTTCAGTAAAGTTTATTTGTATAATTGCGCTATTACAAACAATTTTTTAACGCCAATTATTTTGTTTTTGGTAGCAATGTAACATTCGTGCTCTTTAGATGCTTTGGGAAGTAATTGTTTTGCTTTATGAAAAAAAGGTTAGGAAGTATCTAATGTTGTCCTAAATGATGCTAATAACCAAAGCGTACTCATTTAACATAAAAAAAGTTTTGTATGGCCCACGAATAGCCTGAGCTTAGATGCTTACGTATGCAGAATTTGTTTACAAACGCATCCATGGTACTTTAGAAAATTCTAGCAAAAGGCCAGGATCTTTCACTAAAAACAACAGCAGGTAGATTGCAAATAAATACCTACTTCAATTAAACCCAAGTTGACGTAAAAACATAAAGTATCAATGTTATATCTGTTATAATTATAACTAAAACACAATAAACAAAAAAGGGTTCGTCTAAAATGAGTTAATTTATATTTCCTTATTACAATCGTTTGTCAAACTCATAATTCTCGTGAGAATAGCAGTTGTTAAGACCACCTGCTCCAATCTTACCGGAAACCTGATGACCGAACAGCGGAAAATTGTCCAAAACCAAGCGAAATGGTTCCAAATGAATCGTCAACGCGAGAAACAATCATAGAGCGGAGATTTAATGCTACTTTCACGGTTACCAGTGATTTTTTCACGTAAATCATTAGTACATTTAACTTTAGAAATGAATCGTGGGCATTTAAACTTTCCAACTTTAATATCGTTCATTTATTTACAATTTTGCTATTATGAAGTGGACAATATTTGATAAGTCATTAACAACCAATTTCTTAATTAAGACGAGTAGATAATTGGTAGAAAATAGTTTAATTTTAAACGTGGTTACCTAACTAAATATCAATCGAGTGATTTTTGTATACATTATATTTACTGAACAGTGTTCCCATAAAATATTTTAACTTTTAATAAATGAATTGGTTATATATTTAATATTTTATACAAAACGGTTTCAATAAATATAAACAGCAACTAAATACATTTTATATTTAATATGTTAAAATAAACCCTAGTTATTAAAATAAATATATCGACAATTTTATAAGTTAAATATTGAGCAACACTAAAGCGAATAAGAAATTTGAATTTTTAAAATAATTATTAATAAAAGATAATTTCACAGAAATAATTTCAAATTTGGAACAATAACAAATCAAAATGGTGATTAATAGGTCTTTTATAGTACGTTTTTTGAAGATGATTTTGTGAAATATGATAATGTGAATATAGTGTAAAGGAGTGATTATTAAGTGTAAATTGAGGAGTGTTTTTAAGACTTTGAGTGAGTGTAAGTGTTCAAAGTGGAGGGGCAAAGTAAGGCCACTTTTGCGGCCCTCTTTGGGCTGAGGGCCGGCGGCGGAGTCGACCTATCCGCTGCCTATCGCTACAACCAAAATATGATGGAATATTACACATGTGAGTTTATAAATATGCGTTTAACATTGTCTCTATTTAATTTTATTTCACATTAATGTGTCCCCCACGTGCAATAAAAAAAGAAAAAAAAGAGACAAGATACACAAAATAGATCATATAAATGCCCCTATAATTACTGGGCACCACAGTATGTACATTAAATATTTTTATATTTCATACATTTGGAATATGATTCTAGCGACCATATTCCCACGTTTTTATTATTTAAAATCTTTTGAGAAACGGGTGAATATTTTTTTTTTGTGTAAAGGCATGAATCATCAGCCTTATTTCTTTCCACCAGGTGTGATTGATGTCAAGCGTCAGCCTGTAATTAAAAAAATAAACATTAAAATATTCACGTGCAATTAAAAAATTATAAATCATAATAATATTCTACTCTTTATTTTTATAATCTTATTTCTTTTCATTTACAGCAATGTATAATACAACAGAGATTTTAAATTTCAAAGCAACGCACAATCATGTATTTTTAAATAGATGTAATTTGTCACAACATTTTAAAGCAGGCGCAGATAAATTAATAATTAACCATATTACAGATCGCACTTTTGTATATTTAATATATTTTATGGCCATTACAATACTTCAATGACACCATAATTTTCTTATGTGACACATTCTAAATTCATCGTAATATGACTTTTCTCATTTGTATAAAAACCTTATGAACCTACAGACGTCGACCTCTTCAATTCAAAGGTATACCAATATCTATGTATCAGTCTAACTTAGCTAAGTGTTTTTAAAAATAAATACATTTACTAAAATTCACCTATTTATTATTTTACGACAAGTACCTACGTCTTTTTTAGCTATCTTTAATCATTTTTTTATCTGCCTAATAATATATATAACGCTATATCTCTGTCAGGGTAAGCAGCGGTTAATTAGTGGTTGTATCTAATTTACGCTTATAAATATGCCGTGCCCAACGTGACCAGTAGCGCAGCTGATCGCTGTTCTCACAGCACTGGTACTCATGACATTTCTACTACACGGCATGCAGGCTTCCTCACGATATTTTCCTTCACCAGGAAGCATGTGGTGCGTAAATCTGTACTTAGCCTGGAAAAATTGAGATGTACGAGCCGGTATTCGAATCTGCAGCAATTCAGGTCGCGACGCATAGATATCGGCCTCTATTAGATCACTACAGCTTCAGGTCGATTAAAGAAATTCTAGTCTAAGTCGATAGGACTAAAATTTTTCATCGCACTATCGCAGACGAAGTTACTCGCTGGGCCCCCAGGAAGCATCTGGATCCCCAGGCCCGGCGATGGCGGGGGTTTTACTAGGTCCAGGTCCGTGCGGTGCATGTTCAGGGGAGTGGCTCTCACCACTTTGCTGAAGGTCCAAAGGGATTTCCACCGGTTAACAAAAAAAAAAAAAAGTAGACGAAGTTGCGAACAAAATTAGTTTTTTAAAAGACCTAATTCAACATCAAACGACGAAAATCATAATTATTCAAGAGAGGATACATAAAAAAACCTCATAACCATTATGTAAAAACGGATTCGCCATCCATAACGAGATTATCATATGACGACAAATATAAAAATAAAATAAAATACCGCACACAATCATGCCTCTATAAAAGACCTCGTAACTAGGGATTGCAGGACAAGATATTTCGGATATATTTTCGGATATACGAAACAATACGCTTATTCTCTTATATTATTTTTTATCCGGATACAACACAGTGATCGGATCTCGCCTGACGGTAAGTTTGTTGCAGTCCAACAACGACAACGACTATCATCAGTAAAAAAACCTTGTAGATTGTCACAGCAACCATGCCGGCCTACCTAATCTGCCTATCTCTTCATGTTTGGCTTAAGGGACTAAATATCATAAGACGATGGGAACGCGGTTGTCGGAAGACCATTCCACAGCTCAACAACTCTTCAAAAGTAAGAGTCACCGTGATGGTTTTACACTTGTGTACTGTGGTCACAATTCTTATTAGGCAATTGCTCTGTCACCTCGAAAACACATTTCTATGGCTGCTTTTAATATAGCCTGTGTTGAATTTAAACATGATAGTACATACATGTTTATTTAATTAGTTATATTACCAAAATATTATTTTATTTTATTTATTTATTCACTATCATTGAACAGCACATCAGGGTGGTGGGTGGTGACCTGTCACTGCCGGAACTCGCTCGCGCGATGGTCGGTAGTGACAGGGCATGGCAGGCGGTCCTCTCCTTCACGGAGACGACAATGCAGGTGAAGGAGGCGGCGGAGCGGGATCGGGAGGCAATATCCACCCCCGACAACCCAATCCGCCGCCCAGCTCGGACTGGACGCCGGAGGAGGGCCTACGCCAACGGCCTTCCTTCGTGACCCGGACATACGCCGGGCGGCGCGCTTTGAGGGAGTGCGTCGCCCAGATGCTGGCGTGAGCGGTGTGCGATGTGTTCCCGCACACCGCTCCAATGACAAATTAAGGAGATGAGGGGAGGGTGACATTTCTTACACCACTCTCCCCGCCAAATGTGTTAGGTGTACGCAGGGGGTGGCGACTATTTAGCCACCCCCTGCCAAGAAGTCGGGGCCTGCCGAAGGCTAGACGTCGCCGGGTGCTGAGGAAGATGGCTCAACCTTGCCCTTGGCATTCAGCAGGCGGGAGACGGAACACCCCGGGGGTTTAAGTCGGTGCAAGTCCGACTTACCCGGGGGCAACCCTCATCGCCCCCTGAGGTCTGTTAGGGATTTCCCCCGGGTCACAAAAAAAAAATCATTGAACAGCGCATAGTTACAATTGTATTACATACGGTACGGCTTTAATGCTGTGCCAATTACACAATGATAATATTTAAAAACTATAAAGGTAAGGAAAACAGAATAACAGAAATCCGCAGCAATAAAATACGAGTGTGTTTGTGTGTGTGTGAGTGAAATATAATTAAACAAATAAATTATATAAAGCAATGTCTCCTTCTTCATTATACTGAGGTGTGGTATGAGCCGACTAAAGAATAAAGCATGCCGACCTGCACGCAGATTGCTGCTGCAGGCACCTCCAGCACACAGTACACAGCCGCCAACCCGCACTGGATATTGTATGCTGGGTTTCATGCCCAAACCCCTTTTGGGGTTCCAGTAATATACTCGAAAAGAGAGGGGAGGCCTTTGCCTTGCTGTGGGACGAAACTAGCTAAAGATAATAATTAATGAAATGTTAAATGGCATACAATTTATAATGATGATGATGATGTCTTAGCCGGATTCGGCCACGGCGACTGTTTCAACACCGATTAAGAAAATCGAGGTCCAGTTTTCGGGAACAGTCAATTGCGCAGGAGATATTTAAGTGCACAACTGGACGCGCAGCCAGAAAAGCACTCTCTCGTCCGAGCTCCCTCAGGCCTGATGGAATGGAGAACCAGTACGATCGGGAGGGAGCAGGATGCAGGTTTGGTCGAGTTTTCCTTCTCTGAACACCTGGTTTAATTGAAGTGTTAAAGACATACCTTAGTTACCTTTTACGACACCTCAGCAAGAAGAGGGGGTGCTATTCTATACTGCCGGCAGCCACCACGGCTTAATAATATTTAAGATATAAATACCTAAATACACGTATTGTTTACATTTTAAAATAAATAGTAAAAAAACATATGTATTTTAAAATACAAAAGTATATGGACTTTCGGGAGCGAGGCTTAAGGCCCAAGCCACTGGCAGTTAGGAGCTCAGAGTGGAGGAACCTCCTAACAATGCGTGCCGTATCGAGTAGAACTGCCTTCTGTATGCGGCCCTTGATCCAACAACCAAGCGAGAGCCTCTTGAGGTGGCAATAGAGGCTCTTTGCGATCAGCCCATCAAATTCCATTATTATCATTTATTGTATCTCGCTGATACCATATCTTACGACAGACGAAACACAAAGCGCATTTAGAGCGGTTTAAAGTTTGCAGTTTGAGTTCTACGGTATAATTTCTTTCGGATATTTAACAATTTCGGATATGTATACCCAGACATCCCTACGCATAACAGCGCCTCTGTAGCCCCGAGATTTTCATAAAACACCCGAAAATAAGCGAAATCGAGATCGTTAGAGCGGCGGCCAATCGTGGCCCGCGTTTCCCGCCGGCCGGCTGGCGGCGCGCAGCCATTGGCCGGGCTGAGCGAAGGCGTACCCGCCACTATGTGTGGCTCTGAAATTTGAGCATGCGTCGAGCTAATTGCCACTGCGGTGATACCAGCTCAACTATTTTTCCCTAGCGGCAGGGATTTTTAAATAACGGTAAATTCATTTACCTTGTCACAAGAGTTAGAAAAAGTTATAATCGTTTAACATTGGCGCTTTTGGATAAGTCCAAAATTTGTAAAATAAAAGAAAATAACGTTTTTTGAGTAAAAGAGGAACAACATACACATTTATATATAAATACATAACATCACTTCATATATCCTGTCTGCTGTCATTAATCTCAAAGAACACTTTGCTCAGCATCTGCTGATCCCTGTTCTCTCAGCATTAGTACATATGACATTTATATTACATGCCATGTGGATTTCCTCAATATGTTTATCGAGATCTACATATGTACCTAATTTACAAAAATATAGAGGCTTGTAAGCCTCTATATAACAGTTTATTACACCTCTGGACGTCTCAATCATGCCTGTCTAATATCTGATCACTCCTTTCTTAAAGAACTCAATATCATAGAAAATTCACATTCATTATTTAGGATTTACAGCTTTATGGTATCTCACATCCCGGTTAGGACTAAGAAGTTCTCTAACTCCTTCTTTTGCTGTGTCGTTGGGCTTTGGAATGGACTGCCAAGATCCTTTAAACGTAGTGTGAAGAGATATTTGTGCAGGCCGGCATGATCGCTGCGACTACCGATGGGTTTTTCTTACCTGTTGATAGTCGTTGGCGTTTTTTGGACTGCACCATGCTTAACATCAGGTGCGGTGCAGTCACTGTGTCGTGTCAGAATAAAAAAAATGTAACACACTCGCCGGAAGACCATTCCACAATCTAATGACTCGACAAATGTATCAGAGGATTCCTTATTTCTTGCTGAAGTTAAAAGTTGTGTGAAAATTATTTAAAAATAAGCATGGATATGTCAACTAATGTCAATAAGGAACTGGCATCTATGCGCGACAACGTGATAGATCGTCTCTCTGGGTTTTTCTAGATTACATATAAATGTAGGCCCCACATGCTCACCGGTAAAGGAAAACATTGTAAGGAAGCACGCATGGCATCTAACAGAAATGTCATGCGTATTAACCCTTTGCGGACGAATTAAATTTGGACTGGGTATCGTACTGGTCGGAATTAATGTCCATCTAAAGATCAGGGATACATAACACGTAAGGTTATGATGGACAAACAAGATTTGATAATTCTTTTGTGAACTTTAGATATTTATTTATTTATCACAGTCATCCATCAATTTATTTTGTTTCGAAAAAATGTAAACTGATACATTGTTGCATACAGTATAGGATTCGTATGGTTCCTTGTTGTGGTGGCTGAAAGCAGACACACTACCGCAAAGGGTTAATAATATATAATAATATATAATAATAAATAGTGGGAAAAAGGTCATCAACTGCGTTATTGGTCACGTTGTGCATAACATATATTTATTTTATTTTATTTATTTATAAGTACACTTACATAGACTACATTAACACATAAAACTATATAAAACATGAAGAGGATACATTATAAATGCGACTATATTTATAAGTGTAGACTACATGCACAAAAGAAAAGAAAAATAAAAATACGAGTAACACAAAAAGATATAAACTACTATAATCAGAAATTTTTTATAACAGAAAAAAAAATCAATAATCTATGGAACAATCTTCTCAAATAACATCCTTTTTTTAAATTTGCATATAGTTTCGTTAAATATCTCGAGATCTATTGATCTAAGCGCAAATATTAAGCGCAAAGTAGACATAGCCTTAATGTATTTCTGCTCATCCCAGAAGGGATATAACGTGATAATGCAATAGAATTATTATATTTAAAAAAAAAATTCGGGGTTTTTTCGCCGGTAGCAGGCAACACAGGACGCGTATAAGTAATTGCTATATTGGTTGTCTTACATGTGTACGGCAAATTGCTCCGGCGGTGTGGGCTGTTATTAAACTGCATTCATCGATTGTTCTAATGCGTTCAAGGTTTTAGCGATGGGGTAAGCAGGGATTGCTTACTTTGAATTCTTTCTCACTCACTACTATTTCTACATGTTTGAAATTACAATCGAATGCTAAATGCTCCTTGAATAACTCCCTCGTCTAAAAAATCATTCTGTATAATAAAAAAATACTAAACAAACAACACACACACACAGTAATAACATTTGGCAAAAAGGTAGGCTAAGGGTAGTTTTTTACACTGGCTCGAAAAAGTAATACCGAATAGCAGTGGCTCTGCGAAACCCGCACACGTGGTTGTTATATGGCCGGGAGAGAGTGGAACCATGCCAGAGATGGGCAAAATGTAATCTGATTAATGATGAACGATTACAAAATGTAGTCGTAATATTAATTTTCTTGCTCTATAATCATGATTAAACCCATTTAAAACATTAAGAAATCATAAATGTGTATGCAATCTGGAATTCTGTAGTGTTTAAAACATATATGAGTAAAATGCAGTCATATTAATGGTTAAAAACGTAAAGTGTAATCGTAATCATTTTTATTAATCTGATTACATTTTGCCCATCTATGAACAATGGTCTAAAAGAAATTACATATATGTGAAAAAACGATTTTGGTTGGTACCGTGCATCCCAACTTATGAAACTCAATGTTACGTAAATAGGAACGTCCTATTTAGATACTATATCTAGACGTAGACTCATAGTCTATGGATATTTACGACCGGGGCCCTTCACGAAAATCAGTGCTGAAGACTTCCTCTGTGGCTTTAGGCTGATGAAGGGCCCATTTTCGCCATGTTTATATGTTTTGTATTTTCGTTTGTCTTTATGTGTTGTTTGTATTGCTACATTTAAATTTCTGGATTTTTTGTATATTTGTGGCGAAATAAATACTTTTTCATTTTCTTTTTTTTTTTTCATTTTCTTTTTCTATCTCTATTTGCATATATCACGTCCTACAAACACAGTCGTTATAATCTATACTAATAATATTATAAAGCTGAAGAGTTTGTTTGTTTGTTTGAACGCGCTAATCTCAGGAACTACTACTTCGAATTGAAAAATTCTTTTTGAGTTGAATAGACCATTTATCGAGGAAGGCTTTAGGCTATATAACATCACGATGCAATTATTAGGAGCGAAGAAATAATGGAAAATGTGAAAAAAACGGGGAAAATTATTCATCCTTGAGGGCTTCCATTGCGTGCGCTGCAAACACGGTTCAAGATATCAAAAATATATGTAAGAAAGAATTATTCCTCTTAAAATGATCTAAAAAAATGTCCACAACAGTATATGTCTATCTTTTATGATTAACTCACTAGAACCGTTTTTATGGTAATCAAATTTGGTCGAAATTAATGCATTATTTGTTAAGAGTTGTATCAACGTAATAATATTAATCTTTATCCAAATAAATGTGTTGTTGATTAAGAGTATTTAATTGTGAACAAAATTGTCTTTGACATCACTTAATTTCAATGAACATCTTAGAAGATATATAACTTATATAGCAAAACACCGTTTGCCGGACACTTATATAATAATAAACAGTATTGCCAGGCTGGCGTGGTTTATTTACATGCTCACACGCATAACACTCAAGTCAAGATATTAACGATTCAGTAAAAACATTAAAATAATGTTAATTAAGATCATCCTGTAGGCAGCAGTACTCGAGGACGCTCCGTCACGCGTGAGAGGACACCCCAACACTTATAATAAATGATAATTTCCGTATGCCTGTACAGTTCCCACCTGTGTGCCTTGCCCCTATAGCAATTCGCACTGATTGACCATCGGAATGTTACATTCCGGCAGGACATGTGACGTGCATAGGATATTTAGACAAGGTAGGCAGAATTCACGTAATTAATTTAAATACTATATTATGATAGTAAATATTGTTTTGCTTTCATGGGAAAGATAGTTACCGTAAATATAAAATAGATTTTAATATAAATGGTACCTTTTCTTATATAACTTTAAGCAATTTAGTCAGGACTTGTTTATCTTTAGGGCATGCAGTGCTTTCATGCATCTATGGAATGAACGCCACTGCTCACAGTACACGTGATGGTAAGAAATTAACGTATTGTAGCACAAAAATATGGTTACACTGGCTCGATAAAAGTGAAGAAGCTCGAAGAAGTCTGTTTCGCTCAGCGTGTGATGGAGCGGGTCATGTTGGGCATCTCTCTGAAGGATAAACTCCGAAATGAGGTTATCCGGCAGACAACTAAAGTTGAGGACATGGCTCTCAGCAGAGATCGGCAAAATGTAATCTGATTAATGATTAACGATTATAAAATGTAGTCGTAATTTTAATTTTCTTGGTCTGTAATCATGATTAAATCCATTTAAAACATTAAGAAATCATAAATGTGTATACAATCTGGGATTCCGTTGTATTTAAAACATAGATGAGCAATATGCAGTCATATTAATGGTAAAAGACGTAAAATGTAATTGTTAATCATTTTTATTAATCTGATTACATTTTGCCCATCTATGGATCTCAGTATTAGCAAGCTAAAGTGGCAGTAGGCAGAAGCTGATGCCGAAGAACTGATGGTCGTTGGAGCAGGTGAGTTCTTGAGTAGAGCCGCGAATTGGCGAGGTATAGAGAGACGGCTTGCGGGAAGTGGCAGGAATGAAGACCGGATTCAATAGAAAGAAAAGGAAGAAAGAAAGAAAAAGTTTATTGAGGCAAAGGAAACAACACACAACAAACAAATTTATATAAAAACAACAATGAAAGAATACATAACATCACATCATGTATCCTGTGTGCTGCTACCCATCTCAAAGAGCACTCGGCTCAGCGTGTGCTGGGCGACGCTGCACGCGCCATCCAGCGCTGATTATCAGCCGACGCTCAGGGGATCCGATTGCGCGGACGTCGCGGTGCTATTTCAATATAATAATAAAAAAATATACCTATACTAATATTATAAAGTTGAAGAGTTTGTTTGTTTGTTTGTTTGAACGCGCTAATCTCAGGAACTACTGGTTCGAATTGAAAAAATATTATTGAGTTGAATAGACCATTTATCGAGGAAGGCTTTAGGCTATATAACATCACGATGCAATTATTAGGAGTGAAGAAATAATAGAAATGTAAAAAAAACGGGGAAAATTATTCATCCTTGAGGGCTTCCATTGCGTGGCCTGCAAAAACGGTTCAAGATACCTAAAATATATGTAAGAAAGAATTATTCCTCTTGAAATGATCTAAAAAAATGTCCGCGAATTAAGTCACTAGAACCGTTTTTATAGTAATAAAATTTGGTCGAAATTAATGCATTATTTGTTAAGAGTTGTATCAACGTAATAATATTAATCTTTATCCAAATAAATGTGTTCTTGATTAAGAGTATTTAATTGTGAACAAAATTGTCTTTGACATCACTTAATTTCAATGAACATCTTAGAAGATATTACAAAACCTTATATAGCAAAACTACGTTTGCCGGATCTGCTAGTATCTAATATAATATATACTATATTTTATATATAATAGCGATTGTTAGTTTACCGATGATTTGTTTTATTTTATCTATAACATTTTCAGGGACACTTACGACCCCGCCGAGCCGTCGGAAGTATCCGGATTCCCAGGCTCGGCGAAGGCGAAGAGAGGCAGTGCTGGCACACCGGTGGTTTTAGTCGGGGCAGGTCCGACACACCGGGGGGAGTGGCCCTCACCACTTCCCCTGACGGTCCCTAGGGAGTTCCACCGGGTTAACAAAAAAAAGGGACACTTACGACTTTATATAAAAAATAATTTACAAAAAAAGATATATTAGCCAATAATGTCTCTACAAAACAAAAATCAAGCTATGAGGTGCATGATAATGGCATATGATCGCCAAAGCAGACTTGTGGGTGTCTGCTGACCGGATGAGAGGGAGGAGGTGCGCTGTGTCCGGCAGGCCACCTGAGAGAGAGGTTTTGGAGGGATAGACGCTTTACTCCTACCTCTCCCAGGGAAGCCGCCTCAACAAGGCTTTTTGCTCCCCGGGCGACTAGTAATTTGATTTCCCAGGTTCTTGTGGAGCGACTAGAGCGAGACCCCGGGGGTTTTTAATCAGTAGGAGTCTGACACACCAGGGTCGCTGCCCTCACAGCACAGGTCATTCCCCGGGAATAAAAAAACATCGCTAACAGTTGTTTAATTGTCAATCGTATCCGAAATTAGGACGCTTTTTGAAACAGCAACTTTTTTATACAAAATCAGAGAAAAAAAGCTACATTAAAATCAGAGGTCAGCCACATAGGATGTCATTAACATACAGGATGTATGCCCGACGGCATTGTGTCATGCAGCGGCCATCTTGTATTCAAACAAAAACATCACAACTTCATTTTCCTTGATATGTTTTTATAAGCACTGGCTCGACAAACTTTAACTACAACTATAGATGGGAAAAATGTAATCAGATTAATAAAAATGATTACGATTACATTTTACGTTTTTTACCATTAATATTACTGCGTTTTGCTCATCTATGTTTTAAACACTACAAAATCGCAGATTGCATACGCATTTATGATTTCTTAATGTTTTAAATGAATTTAATCATGATTACAGAGCAAGAAAATTAAAATTATGACTACATTTTGTAATCGTTCATCATTAATCAGATTACATTTTGCCCGTCTCTGACTATAACGTTGTTTTTCTATCCCTAACACCCCTAGAACATATAAAAGCAGTTTTTTCACTCACTTGACAAAAGCACGAAGCATTCATTGTTCAAGAACTTTAATGATCGCTAAGAGACGAAAATACGTTGACAATCATCATCACTATATTAGCACATATATACCACGACAGAAGGCATCTAGGTTTAAAAACAACTGGATATAGGTACACAAGCTGAATCTGGAACGAGACATACCGAAGCGAGTCACTATGACAGTCTTTGCTCTTGTAGACTGTGGTCACGGTCAAGTCCGAACAAACACCCTACTACCTTAGAAATTATTACATTATTTTCGTATTTTTAATTTCTAGTCTAATTCACTATTCTTGAACATGGCTATTTAGTGCTTGTATTGGTCTAGGAAACTTGGAGTTGGTATCCCTGCAACGTTTGTGGTCGTAGGTTCGTATCCCAGTACATCAATGCTAAATAATTAAGAAGCGAAGACAAAAAGACAGAAAAAACTACGCACACACCATAACGAAACCACGACAACAAGAATAAAAAAAAAAAAACAATAAAATTAAGAACAAAAATACACCCTCACGTGACCCTCAGCGCTTCCAATGCCTTTCTTTTGAATTTTGCTAAGGAGTCTCCATATATATAAATAGCGACATTAGTTGGCAAATCTATTAAATATACGCTAGCAGAGACTTAAAAACGTATAAAAATACAACAATAGGCATAAATTACGCTCAGATGATGTCAAACATCCGTTACACCGCCATATACCACCAAATACATAAGAACACGACGGATGCTACCTCATTCGCTGTAAATACCCTCCAAAAACCAACATAGACACCTATCCCAAAGCCTTAAAGTCGATAATCCACCGGGAAAACCAATCGCGAGCGCAAATACAACCTTGCATCAATCTCAACAAAAAACCATACATGACGCACGGGTTTCATACATGTGTGACACACAAAGGTCCGTGAATCTCGATTGGATGCGCGTGCGCATGTTGAAACTGGCTTCGGAGGGTAATTTTAGAAAGGCGGTCTAGTTTGAGGCAGCTCTTTTGTAATACGAACCGGTAGTGTTGCGTGCTCGACGGTCTAAGCGACTGACCAATTTACATATTATGTTTATTGTTATGTACAAGTTGGTTAATATACATTGGTAATTAAATATAGGCTGGTAACATCCAGGCTGGTTTCATGGTAGTTTTTGGAGTTGTAGCTGCTCGCGTCCGTAGGCTTTACCTTAGTTTCCCTACAATTGCTTCCGGGGTGGTGCTAAACGAGCAGCAGCGGGGTGGTAGGGCGTCGGTGCCCGTCTGGATCGCGACCGCAGTGCACGGGTGTAAAGCCCGTCATAGTGACCAGTTTCGGCTTGTCGCGTTTCGGGATCAGCTTGCGTATATCCAGTAACTCATATACCTAGAGACCTTCAGTCGTGGTATATGTGGGCCGACATGGCGATGGAGACTATCAATGGATTTTCATCCTTTGATGGTCGCTTTCGTTTTTCGACTACACTGTACTTACCATCAGGTACTATGCTGTCAATTTGTCGAGCCAGTGTAAAAAAAAACATAGGATATAGTCGTGAGGTTTACCGGCAAAGCCGTGCCTCCCTCTTCATCATACTGAGGAGTCGTAAGAGCTGACTAAGTTGTACAGCAAATCAAATTACCGGTCGTCTATCGACCCATCGTCTGCGACTGATGTGCTGTGAAGGTTGCCGACACTCCGGCGTCTTGTGCTGCGAGCGAGATAAGCCTTCCAGTTTTCACACCCTGTAAACATGCTCTTCCAAGTACTTAGCATTAGATGCGATATAATTACTTCAACGTGCTGCTATAAAAACATTTTAAAGGCAAATGTTATGTCGAATTATGAAACCAAATTCCCTCAGTTGATGAGGAAATGCCGCCGGAAATGAGGGCCCCGCGCGAATACATTTCAAATTAAACTGAATAGCCGTATACCTATTGTTACGACTTACATATATTTATTTTATGGCAAAAAACTCAACCTACAGTTTAAAAAAAATTGGGAAATCATAATTGAGTAACATATAAAGAAAAAAAAATTAGATGCTAAAGTGTTCCCCTAATTAAAAACTGCTGCAGCTGCTGAAGTTTGTGCTCTACTTCGACTTTGCTTAGATTTTGCTCAGGAAAAAACTATTCAATTATAATAGGAACTTAAGTATTGACCAAGTATTCATAGAACCAGATCCAATTTATAAAAATCGGTACCTTACTATTGTTCAGTCTAAATACCATAGTAACCACGTTATTTATAAAACAATTGATTCTTTGACACATAAGAAAAAATATACCAATATATTAAGGAAGCCAGCCGCTTATTATTTATCCTGAACTGTCTCATACAACAAATTGTTCCTGAAACGGACATATGGTGACCCCGACGTGATCTACGTCGTAGAAAATAATAGCAACACCCCTGGAAGACGGAGTTGTGAAGTTGTACGAAGACGGCAAAAGAGAACGGCGGAGATTTATTCAAAGCTACGCCGACAACGGGCCACTGCTACACGCGGGTAGCAGCCGAAGCAGGCCAAGAACTTCAGAGCGCGCGTGGGCGTTCTCCAAATACAAAGTTAAGTGAGCTGGCTAAAACTTTTTCATTCCAATTTTTTGTTCCCACTTACCATCTAATTACCTAATCCAACTACTTTACCTTCATTAATTCTTTATTAAATGTAAACATATCTGTAGAAGGGATATTAACTAACAAAATGAGTGAATCAGGTCACTCGGAGTATGAGGAAACGAAAGAAACCGAGACATATAAATTAAAAAAATTAATATTCAAACGGGGAATAGTTAAGCGGAAGCTGACTATATTTAAAAAGTTCCTTGATTCAGTAAACGTAGCAGAATTAACAGCAGAAACGCTTATAGACATTCAACTACGTATGGAAAGGATACCAGCAATTTATGACGAATTCGAAAAAATACAGGATCGCATAGAGGCGATGTGTCTTGATGGGGACATAGACAATCAGATGGCAGAACGGGAAGAATTTGAATCATCTTATTATAGGTTAACCGCTAGGGCCAAGTTTATTGCAGAACCAAAACAAAAATCCTCGCCTATCCAGCAGGACAGTGAGTCCATTAAATACCCAGAAATAAAAATCCCGACCTTTAATGGCGACATAAAGCAGTGGTTGGAGTTTCGAGATACCTTCGATGCACTTGTTAATCAAAGTAAAATGCAACCAATTATCAAATATAAATATCTTCGCAGTTCATTGGAGGGTAGCCCCGTAGAGGTGATAAGTTCGCTTGAATTTAACAGTGAAAGTTATGCTCTCGCATGGCAAACACTATGCGAGCGCTATAACAACCCGAAACCCTTAGTGTTCAACCACATACATGCTCTTTTTGATATTGCTTCTGTCGAGTCAACTTCACATTCAATTAGAACTCTTCATGATAATATTTCTAAGCATCTAAGAACCCTTCGTTCACTAAACGTACAGGTACAAAACTGGGACTTAATTATAATTTATTTTCTACAGAAAAAAATTAATCCAGAATTAAAAGCTAGATGGGAGGACAAAACTAATTCTAGGGAACTGCCTACGTTACAAGGTTTCCAGACTTTCTTGAGGGAACGTGCTGATAAGCTCGAAACAGCAGAATCAGCAGAACTCACCGACGACGGCGTCAGTGGCGGCGACGAGGCCGCGAGTCCCTCCAGGAAGGCTATGGTAACCACGTCCGAATCCAATAAGGTACAATCCAAGCCTTATTCGAAACAAAATAAATGTCCCTTGTGTTTTGGTCCGCATTTTATAAGTCAGTGCCAGAAATTTCAAGCATTAAGTGTTAGTGCTCGAATCCGAACTGTAAACAGACTACGTTTATGTTTCAATTGTTTATCTGGCACACATATTTTTGCTAATTGTAGAGCAAGTACCTGTCGTTTGTGCAAGCGGAAGCATCACACACTGTTACATAGAACAGAGAATGATAACCAACCCACTAATCAATTAATGAACATACCAAGTTCAAATAATACCATCGAGCAATCACATATACCACCCCAATCTAATATAAATACCAATAACCAATGCTCAAATACAACTTTAATAAGTAGCGTTCCGAGTAACGTACTTCCAACACACCAACCAATATCTGTTATACTTTCCACGGCCCAAGTACTTATCATGGATAAGTATAACCGGCCTCAAAAATTGAGAGTTCTGTTAGACTCAGGCTCACAATCAAATTTTATAACAGAAAATGCGTGCAAGAAACTGCAACTTGATAAAAAAATGATTAATATGCAAGTGATAGGCTTAAACAATAATGTATCGAACGTACAACATTATTGTAATATTAACTTAAGCTCATTAGATAATATATATACAACCAATATGTCCTGTTTTATCGTGCCCAATATCTGTAAGATTAACAGGAATATACCAAAGAAAGAATATTTTAAAATACCGTCGCGATTCCAGTTAGCTGATGATGAATTTTGGTCGCCGGGCGAAATAGATATACTGGTCGGAGCTGAGCAATTCTATAGCTTACTTTGTATAGGACAACACAAGCTTGGCGATGGCTTACCTATTTTACAACGCACGCGACTGGGATGGGTGATTTCCGGTCCGGTGAGAACATCACTGATACCAAGGTCAGTGCAATGTAATCTTGAAATAAAAAATCAGTTGCAACGGTTTTGGGAAGTAGAGGAAGGTTTCATGCCTAGTTTACCGGATGATGAAAAACAGTGCGGAGAGATTTTCCTTAAAACTCACATGCGCAACTCTGACGGTAAATGCGTCGTAGAACTTCCTCTAAAATTATCACCAAGAGAATTAGGAAATTCAAGACATATAACCTATCGGAGATTCAAGTCGCAAGAATCAAAATTTGTACGAAACCCTAAATTAGGGACTCTGCAATTATGATGGCATGGGCCACCATGGTTGGAACAAACTACCAATACTTAGCCAGTATACAATATGAACTCGGAATAATTAAATCACGAAACAGACGTTTAAAATATAAATTTATTATGCAGTTTGCCTACACAAACAAAATCAAATGATACCTTTGAATACCTATTTAAGACATGGTCGAGTGACACAAAGTCAATTCATGTACTAAGTTATGTACTTAGATTTGTGCATAATACCAGATGCAAGGTACGTAGACTTCACCCAGATAAAATGTTATCTGGATCCTTATCTGTGGAGGAAGTAAACCTATCACTACATAAATTAATTAAACAATCACAATTAGAATCTTATCCCCAGGAATATAATATTCTTCTACATAATAAATTATTACCAAATAAATCAAATTTATTATCTTTAAAGCCATTTATGAAAGATGGCATGATTCGTGTAGGTGGCAGGATAGGTTTTTCACAATACCCTTATAACAAAAACATCAATTTTTACTTAGTCGTGAACACATATTTACCAATTTAATTATGCAATGCAAGCACAAATGACTGCTACATGCGGGGCCCCAGTTATTATTTTTCTCTATTCGTTAATGTTTTTGGCCCACAAGGGGAAAATCGTTGGCCAGAAAAATAGTAAACAAGTGTGTTACTTGTTTTAAGGCTAAACCAAGGCCAACCATACCGATTATGGGAAATTTACCCGAACGCAGAGTAAATCCAGCACCACTATTTTATAGCACCGGGTTAGATTATGCTGGCCCATTCAATATAAGGGACAGGAGAGGACGTGGTTATAAGGTGAATAAATGCTATATTGCTTTATTTATTTGCCTAGTGACGAAAGCAGTTCACTTTTAATTGGTTACTGGACTAGAATCAACTGTATTTCTAGCAGCACTTCGTAGGTTTATCGCACGGAGAGGTAAACCAAAAGAGCTTATAAGTGATAATTCTACCACCTTTCACGGGGCACACAATGAATTGAAAGAACTATTACATTTTTAACCCAAATAGAGTCCATATTAAATTCGCGCCCCTTATGCCCAATGTCCATTTCCGATCCTGAACTCCCTATCCTAACGCCAGCTCACTTCTTGGTCGGAAAGGCGCTAACCACATTGCCGGACCAAGACTATACCGATGTAACTACCAACAGGCTCAAACACTATCAGCAAATCCAGCAGATGATGCAAGATTTCTGGAGGAGGTGGTCCCGCGACTATATCAACACATTACAACAATTAATGAAATGGAGAAGCAATCAAGGTCCTGGTCTCCAGACAGGAGCCATCGTTCTCGTGCGAGAAGACCGGCTGCCATCTTACCACTGGAGGCTGGGGAGGATCGTCGCGACACAGCCAGGGTGCGACGGCATAGCTCGTGTCACTTTGATAAAGAATACCAAAGGAGTAATGAAGAGAACATATAACAACATACGCCCATTTTTAAACGGGGGGCAGTATGTTCAGTCTAAATACCATAGTAACCACGTTATTTATAAAACAATTGATTCTTTGACACATAAGAAAAAATATACCAATATATTAAGGAAGCCAGCCGCTTATTATTTATCCTGAACTGTCTCATACAACAAATTGTTCCTGAAACGGACAACTATATATTTGTGTACTTTTAGGCGATTTAGACGAATGGTGAGAAGGAAAACGATAGCTTAAGTTCAATTTTTTTTTCTGTACTGTATGTATATATGTTCTGCTATGTACTGTTTATATGTATATTTGATTGATTTTCTTTTATTGTTTTGTGTCTCTTAGCTTGATTTTTGTTTATGTATACTTTTTTGTGGAAGTTTTGCTGCCTTATGTATCATTTTTTGTGTATTTTTTTATCGTTCATATATCCCTGTATGTTTTCCTTTAAAATAAAGAAAAAAATAATATTTTGATATTAATAAAAATACATAGTTACACTATATCCTTTTCAATCAGGGCTCGTGCATTTAGGCTTTTATAGATTAAGCACGGATCCACATGCTCACCGATGAAGAAGTAAATCGTTGGGAAACTCGCGTGGCATCTAATAGAAATGTCATGTGTATTAGTGCTGTGAGAGCGGCGATCAACTGCGCCACTGGTCACATTAGGCACAATGTATAACCGCAAAATGGACACAGCCTGTTATAAATTGAACTAGATTGTTTTTACTTCATTTGATTTCTCTTGTGTTGGGTGTTAACGACTTGTATTAAAGGAATGGGATGGTACTTGGTGGTGACGAGGTTTTTTTTCTAGTTTTATCGGCCGGTGTGCCTTCGCTGTTACGGTTTTGATTTTTAATGCGCCGGCGCTAGGGATGCGCGCGGCGCTTGCTTCTTTGAGTCGATTTATAGTGAGGAGAATGGACAGGTGGATATAACAAGTCGTAACACAGACACTATAGTGTCTTTGCTCACTCCGTTAGGGTATAGCGTAACGATATATTATTAAATAATAATTTTTTTATTGTTTCAGTAAATTATAAGCAAAGTTCTAGTTGCGATTACAAATCTCAGCGTAAAAATAGAATCAATGTGTGGTTTCTATATTTTTCTAAATTCTATGAGAAATACATAATTCAATTCCACGTGAAGAATCTAACATACCGTTCTCAAATGAGTAGGTAGAATTCATTAAGCGGAGAGGCATATTTGGAAAATTCCGGAGAGGAAACAACTCGGAGTTCGGACACCTGCCGAGAACCGGAGTTAAGGGCGTACAGTCGATATCATAAATTACGTATAAAAATATATTACATATGTGTATTTACCTATTATATCCATATATTATTATTGTTTTTATTATATATTTATTTTTATTCTTTTCTTTTTAATCAAATTATGGTTATAAACACAACTTTTACTTTTATATTTTTACTTCTGATTTCAATATGATTTGGTAAAGATTCAGGTTCGAAATGGGCAGTAGCCTAATGAACCTTAGTCAATGCACAAAACACCTAGAAGTTTTGAGGTTATGTTCTGTTTGTGTCTTTGTATTTTACTTGTAAGTTATTTTAACTGCTTGCCTGATAATAATAATAAATAAATAAATAAACTTTTAAAGTTGAAAAAATCTCTCTCTCTTCTACCAGTAAGTAACTGCGTGCCGTGTGGACTTCCATTTATGTAGGTCCAGTAGATATTCCAGCAGTTTGCACGCGGCGATTTGCTTCTTTTTTTTGCTGCGAACCGCCCAGGAGTGGAATTCGCATCGAGCGTTTGTTTCCAGCATCTTATGGCATGGGAATGTTCAAGTGACGAGTTAATCACTATTTATTGGATGAGCGCGGTTTATCAACGGCGTCATCATTACTTTCCATCAGGTGAAATTGAGGTCAAGCACGAGCATGTCTCCAATAAAAAAATGAACTTTTTTCTAGAAGGTTGGCAATAGCATTAAGCCATTTTACATCAGTCTGATTGTCAACTATATTAACATTTTTGTACAAAATTAAAAAAAAAAGATAATTGTGATAGAATAGCAAGTTTCTATACTGTTAAGTTATATTCAGAATTAAATGAGTTAGAGTTAATTATTTTTTTGTAAATTAATTCTTATAGTGATGGCCGCCATTTTTAGACAACATTATACTAACTAATCAAATGCAATTTAGATATTTTGCGGCATTGGTATAAAAATTACCCATTTACTTACTTGTACCGACTGTATTCTGACCATAATATGTAGGCGCAACGACCGCTATCATGACTCTCTGCAGCTAATCCCGGCTCTTATTATTTTTCAAGGTCGGCACCATTTATAGTGTTGTAGCTACTCGCTTAGAGGCTCCAGTGTTCGCTTTCGATCAGGTGGGCCGTCAATCTATTTACCATTTAGAGAATATATTATGGACTCTCCAAGGTTGTTCCACCTTTTTGTACAATAGTATTCATAATAATTTAACTGTTCTTGTTTAAATAAAAAGTAGTTTTCAGTATACCCGTTTACTTTTCCCTATCCACGCCAAGGGTCTAGAATTTCTATTCATCTTTTTACACACTCGGTTTCAATCGTTCCTTCTATTTTTCGTCCCTCGTTTTGAAATTATAACCAGCCGTTTATTCACTCATTCACACAAATGTAAAGTAAACTTGTAAATGTATCTTGCGCACATTCCCATTACAATAGTTTTTAAAATAAATATTATATTTTGGCAACATATATTTCAAGCCAACTGTACCGGAGCCGAGTCCCCAGTTTCCTGGCGGCCATCTTTTATCCCATTATCTTTAATTACTACCTAAAACAACAGGCTATTACATTCAACGTATTTATACTTTGAATACTAACATTTTCCCGTGACTTTCCTCGTTATAATATGTCTACTAACACATTATTTATTTATAATTACATTTACACAGTCTACATTAACACATAAAAATTATATAAGACATGAACAAGATACATTATAAATGCGACTATATTTAAAAGTATAGACTACATGCACAGAAGAAAAGAAAAATAAAAATGCGAGTAACACAAAAAGAAATAAGCTGATCTAATTAGAAAAATTTATAACAGAACTAAAAGGAAAAAAAAATCTATGCAACAATCCTCTCTAATAACTTCCTTTTTTTAAATTTGTAAATACTTTCGTTAAGTATGTAGAGATCAATAGATAACAACAACATTTCTTCTAGAGATTTCTTAATAATAATGTTTTCTACCAAACTGTATCCGCTGTGACACAACAGAGGATATCCAACATTTGTTGATGGAATGTGTCCAGAATAAAAAAGAAAGAGAAAGCTTAAGGAGCACCCTAAACATCAACTTTTTGGACTTAGGCATTTATCAAAGCTATTTAAGTAATCCCAGTAGTCGAGCTCGCAAAATTTATAAATGTATTTACAATAGTTTAGTGGATCCTTAAGGTTTCTCTATCTTCTATAGTGTGCCTATAAGACTTAGTGTATTGTTTATATTTTTTATATCTTTATTTATGATGTAGCACGATAGGTAGCACAATATAATTAATAAATTTATTTAAAAAAAAATGTTTTCTAAACCACACAAAGTGCTCCTTGTATTTTAATTCCCACGCGTTCATGCTTGTTACGTCTTAGAAATGAATTCCATTATTGGGTGCGGGCGATAAATGACCTTCTTCTGGCGTCCATATGTGTGCTTGGAAACAGTTCAAGAGGTCCTCTGGAGTTAGGTGGTCGGTAGCGAACCCTGGACTGGTCTCCACTGAGCTACATCAAGCTCAATCATGTGTGGTATTTACTTCTGATATATATTCTTATTTTAAAGTATTAAACCTTTTTATAAACAACATTCGATTCGATGTTATAAACATTCAAAAAGACAGTCATTCATTAAATTGTCAAGTCATTACATAAATTGACATTTGAGTCCTCCTCTCTCTATCGTGACTCCTGGGTGGTTCTAAACGAGCAGCAGCGAGGTGGTAGGGCGTCGGTGCCCGCCTGGATCGCGACCACAGAACATGGGTGTAAAGCCCGTCATAGTGACAAGTTTTGGCTTGTCGCGTTTCGGGATCAGCTTGTGTATATCAAGTAGCTCATATACCTAGAGACCTTCAGTCGCGGTATATGTGGGCCGACATGACGATGTAGACTATCAATGGATTTTCATCCTTTGATAGTCCCTTTCGTTTTTGGACTACACTGTACTTACCATCAGGTACTCTGTAGTCACAATGTAGAGCCAGTGTAAAAAAAAAAATGTTCTTTCAATATCAAAATAATATTCATACCGTTTAACCCTTATGTTCCAAAGATGTCTAATAGAAACTAACCGTGCGTATATAATAATGTATTAATTACGCTACAAACACTTTTATTTAACAACTTCCTATTGATATAATAACTTCCAAACATTTTAAGCGTCTTATTAGAAAGATTACAGTCACATAGTGAAGCATGGAGAAGAATATGCCGAGGGTTTCTCCTCATGAGCGATTCAGAAATAAAGAAATTCGTAGATAAACGTGGAAGCGACGCAAGCGATAACTCCAAGTTGAATACGACTTTGGCAAACAAATTGCATAGAGTTTCTACGAGAAAATAATTCGACTGATTTTGCGACTGGACTGCGAGAACTCTCTACGATTGGATTTTGACGGCCAAAGTTCGAGACCTTTCGTCTGCTGGATTTCTGGAACTTTCAGCGATTGGTCATTCGATAACTGCGCTGCGAGATGTTTCTGTGATTGTTTGCTGATATTTTATTTTTCACATTGTCAGGGGCACATACAGCAATATATAAATCATAAAAAATTACAGAAGCCAGCTAAGACCCAAAAAAAAAAGCTAAAACCAAGCAAAGGGACACAAACCAGTAAAATTACATATAATAAACAAAAACTCAAGCTAATATTTTTCCTCACTAATCATCTAATGGAGCCAAATGCACAAGACAGGATGTCGACATCATAAAAACATTTATTAAACATATCGCAAGCACAAAAAACAAAAGTATTATTAACATAATTTGGCCTTACCAATGGCACTTTAAACACAGAAAAATTTCATATATTGTAAACTTTCCTCGATTCGTCAAAACCGGCGCCTTATTACCCCACGCTGGTAAACTATGTTTGTGGTATATTTATGAACTATAACTCGTGTTCAATTAAGTTACTAACTGTTTATTACTTAAGATTAAGTAGTTACATAGGTACGTAGTAATTACGATGATATCATCTTTTTGAGAGGAAGTCCGTGATGCAACCTTTATAAACTTCTTAATGATTTTTGTCTGTCATTCTAAGGGGCCAAATCTACCATTCCAACATAGCCTTGGGTTCTTTTCGCCGTCTCTTCTCCTGGTATGTACTTCCGAAACCCTGGTAGATCATCGTCAGGTTCCAGCTCGCTGCCCAAGTCGAGGCCCGTACGCACAGAGGTGCTCTTGCGTTGCCACCCACCCTATAACTCGCTGGCTGATCGGGTTAGTGCTCGCGCCTCTCGCCCTTTGAAGTTGTAAAAGCCTTTCTCAGCCAACAACATTATTTCCTGACGAAGGAAAGGGACAAACACAGTCACAGTCGCCATCGCTATGTCGACCCACACATATCACGACTGACGATCTCCAGGTATAAGAACTATTGAATGTACTGTAGCTAGGGCTGTCAAAATGAAAAAAAAAATCGTTATATCGATATTTAATAAAATATCAATATCGGCGTCGATATGTCGAAGGAAAAATATCGATGTATCGATTAAATCTCAATAAACACGAAAGTTTTTACCAGTATTCATTTTTATTAGACAAAATTACAAAAATATCAAGAACTAAAAGGCTATCTTCTAACTTTAAGATATCAAACAAAAATAAATAATAAATAAATAAATGGCGGCAAATAATATACATGCAACAAATTCAAATGTCAATGCATGCAACGTAACAAAACATAATACTCAACAGTCATAGACAATATAGTTTTTTTTTCTTTAGGTCCTATCTTCTACAGTTTCAGATTTTAGCGACTTCACTATATGATTAGGAATATTTCCTTCTTTTTGTTTACTTTAAGTAATTTATCCCAGACTTATTAATTGCAAGTCCATGCAATGCTTTCATGCATCTATGGAATGACCGCTACTGCATGCAACACAGTATAATGTTATGTTATCCTATATAAATTTATTAGGAGCATTGTATAATCGGAAGGTTTTTTTTTGTATTTTAATGTTATATATCCTATATTTACTTATGTGTTTATTCCATTAAATTCCTCCTCAAAATTCTATTAAAAATCCCATTCACTTCATCAAGACATGGGTGTCGTGAAAACGAAGGTGTTAATATGGTTGTTATTATTAAATAGCTTAAGATGAAAACCAAAACCGGATAAAAATGTGAACCGTGCAGGTTTAGGGCCACGTTTGCCGGTGGGGGAGCCAGCAGGCGTGACGCATCGACCGGTCACGCCCCGCTCGCTCGCGCCAATCGATACCCGGATAACCGGGTGTTTGTTTTGATTTCTGCGATACTGGCTCTTGTATTTAGCTCCGTTTTTTCTTGAATCACGTTAAATGCACACCACATGCTTACCGGTGAAAGGAAATATCGTGAGGAAACTCGCATGGCATCTAATAGAAATGTCATGTATACTAGTGCTGTGAGAACGGCTATCAGCTGCGCTACTGGTCACGTTGGGCACGACATATAAGCTCTAAATGGATACAACCTCTAATGTATTACTGCTCACCCGTATAGGGTTATAGCGTGACGATATGTTATTATTATTTTGAGCTGCTCGAGAGTGTATCCTACAAGACTGATATATGATATCTGAGATTATACTTTGCTCCAGATATAAGTTATTCTTTCACATAAATGAAATACATAATAGGAGCTTGAGCGTTGCCTAAGTATTCACAGAGCTAAGTCAAAACAAAAAAATGTGTTTTATTTTTGTCTTGACTCGTCACAGTGACTCTACCGCTCCGAATAGTAAGTATGGTGCAGTCCAAAAATGACAACAACTAACAACGGTAAAGAAAACCCTATGCATAGTCGCAGCGATCATGCTGGCCTGCACAAATATCTCTTCACGCTTCATTTAAAGGACCTCATATCATAGAACGGTGGGAACACGCTCACCAGGGGACCATTCCATAGCCCGCCGTCTCGGCAAAAGTAATAGTTAAAGAACTTCTAACTTATGTATACATTCTTACTTCTAAGTTTTTTTTATGATTTACACACACCTGGTGGAAGGTGAAGATGAGTTCGATGATGAAACGCGATCGCCCAGCAAATACCTATTCACTCTTCTCTTAAAGACTCCCAGGTCATAAGATCGCGGAAATATGGCCGCTGGTAGCATATTCCACTCCTTAGCCGTTCGCATGATGAATGTAGAAGCGAATCTTCTCGTGCGGATATAAGGAACATCCACCACATACGGATGGTATCCGATACGATGTCTAGTGCCACCGCTTACAATATCCAAATATAAATTGGTTTTCAAAAATAAAATTAAAATGATATTTATTTAATAATCTATTAGTTACACGTAGTCTATATCATTTATTTTTACTTATACTTTTGCTCCTTTTTTTTAGGTATACATATATTTTTACTTTAGTATCTATCACTAATACATTTTGTAGTCTATTTATTTATTGTATGTAATAGTTTATTTTAGTATCACTCGTATTTATTATTTAAGCTATATGTATTTTGTTGTTTATCGATAATTCTTATAAGATGTAACACGACCGGGGCCCTTCACGAAAATCAGCGCTGCAGACTTCCTCTGTGGCTTTAGGCTGATGGAGGGCCCATTTTCGCCATGATGATATGTTCTGTATTTTCTTTTGTTTTTGTGTGTTGTTTGTATTGCTACATTTAAATTTCTGTTTTTTGTATATTTGTGGCGAAATATATACTTTTTCTTTTTTTAGTGGTTTTATGAGGAAATGAGGCTGGTGGAATCTGAGAATATAATTCCTGAGAACATTCTCCACTGTGCAAGCGGTAAAAGAATACGTGGCAGACGAATTGACGTCATTGCTCAATCATTTGTTCTGCATTTTAACTTCTTAGAACTTTTATATTTTAATCTAACCATTTGGCATAATAAAGTGATTATCCGGTTCGAAATGTCAACAGAAACCGGTTATTGTTGGCCCGGTTTACGAATCGATAGCGGCAGTTGTGCTCGGGTGCGCGTGGCATGCTCGGATACGCCCGGCTGGCTGGTCGATACCCGGTTCATGGTCCGGGAACCGGGCATACAATCATTAATAATCTTTATTTAATAACAGTTTGAAGACAATTTTATTTATTTATATAGACACAAAATGTGACCACTGTATTTTTAACGCGTTAAAGCGTAGTACGTCTTAGAAATGTATTTATAAACAATTTCTAAGCGTAATTGCCTTTTAGTAATAGCAACTCTTTCACAATACAAAGATTTGGGTTTTGGATGTAGCTTCGGAGGCTACAGAGTTCGGGAATCTGGAGTTAAGCAGTAAAAAATGGCCGTGTAGCTTGCTAGCAATAAATAGTCTTAGATATTTAGAGGTACCAGGTATCTGCTTAATAGACCGCACTCAAATGAAGTCTCTGGAGTTAGGTCTCTTAACTATGTTTTATCGAGTTCAATCCTGTGCGATATCAATTCCCAATGATATAATTATTCCCGAAATAGAGACGTAGGTATATGTATTTGTGAGCTACACTATCAGAAATAACTGAAATAAGCTATAGCTACCCGGCGATGCCTAATAATTTTTTTTTAACCCGTGGTAAGCCCGTTATGGGCCGTCAGGAGACGATGAAGGTCACCCCCCGGTGTGTCGGAGTCGCACCGACTAAAACCCCCGAGGTCCTTCTCCCGTTTGCCGGGCCCAAGGGCAAGGCTGTGCCAGCTTTCTCAGCACCCGGCGACGTCTGGTCTATTGATGGAAGGCCCCTGGACACCATTCCGCTCACCTTCAGTTTCTTTGAGCGGTGTGCGGGAACACATCGCGCACCGCCCTCGCCTTGGGCCTAATAAAAATCCTTTATTCCACCCCATGGAGGCTTAATTCGTGAATAAAACTTTTAATAACGTATTTATTTTTATTTATCTCTACCTAAAAAGCTAAATTCTAGTTTTTATAATGCATACTTGGAAATTGATAGATTTTCAAATAAATTTTCAACTCCTATATTACCCTCTTAAGGATGAAAAATTAAAACATTCACCCTGATTCAGTGTTTACGTCATAAAAAGGACGTAGTGTAAAATTTTCACGTTCGTAGCTTCAGCTCTATGATAAAAATATTGTCTGTAAATATAAAACTATAAACTATAATATTACAGTATTTCAGATTTGAAAAAAATCGAGGGGTGTAGGGCTATTTGGTTCAAGCGACATTTTTTGGTGATATATGTATTTGGAATCGGTAAAAAACGCTGATTCCAAATATATATTTATTTGGGAGTCGAAGCTGCTCGCGTCTGTAGGCTTTACCCTAGTTTCCCTACACGTGGCTCCTGGGTGGTGCTAAACGAGCTGCAGCGAGGTGGTAGGGCGTCGGTGCCCGTCTGGATCGCGACCACAGTGCATGAGTGTAAGGCCAGTTTTGGCTGATCGCGTGTCGGGAATAGCCTGTGTATATCCAGTAGCTCATATACCTAGAGACCTTCAGTCGTGGTATACGAGGGCCGACATAACGATGTAGACTATCAATGGATTTTCATCCTTTGATAGTCGCTTTCGTTTTTGGACTACACTGTACTTACCATCAGGTACTCTGTAGTCACTATGTCGATCCAGTGTAGAAAATAGCATTTCACCCCTCGATATTATGACCGCAATAGTTACTGCTAAGACGAAACTATGTTAAAATTATCGTTTTAACTTAAAATTGGTTATTAATTTAAAAAAAATGTTTTGGGCAGGTCACGGCGGAGTGAATCAACTGGGCGGAGTGTTTGTGAACGGGCGGCCTCTCCCGGACGTGGTTCGCCAGAGGATAGTCGAGCTGGCTCACAGCGGAGTCCGGCCCTGTGACATCAGCCGGCAGCTTCGAGTGTCGCACGGCTGCGTCTCCAAAATCCTCTCAAGGTACGTTGATTAAAACAATCTTTACTGTGGAAAATTACTTTATTCTGTGTCACCGTCGAGCTTGAACTAATTTAGACTATAATATAAACTTTAAATTTTTTTTTAAACTGACTCGACACAGTGACTGTGCCATACGTGATGGTAAGCATGGTGCAGTCCAAAAAACGCCAACGACTATCGAAAGGTAACAAAAAACCCATCGGTAGTCGCAGCGATCATGCCGGCCTGCACAAATATCTCTTCACCCTACGCTTAAAGGATCCCATATAATAGGATGATGGGAACGGGCTCGCCGGAAGACCATTCCAAAGGCCAAAGACACGGCAAAAGAAGGAGTTAGAGAACTTCTTAGTCCTGGCCGGGATGTGAGATACCGTATAGCTGCGACACCGCAAACCCGCGCGCGTGGTTCTATTCAGGAAGGAGAGGGTGGAATAATTTTTGTAGACCGGTTCACGATGTCTCGATGACGCGTGGAGCATGGGTAAAGATCCAAGCGCGATCCTAATGCCTAAATCAGTACTTAATTAAAAAAAACACAAATATAAATGCTCTGATTCGAACCTAAGACCTCTAGCGTCGCCGCATATACATACATTGTGCTACAAATATACGAGCTGAATTTACAACACCCTTGCTTTTTATCCGGAGAGTGGGTTTTAAAAAGTATTACTCAGTAAAATTAAGGATTAATTTCCAGATGGTAGGGTGATTGCCCGAACTGGATCATAAGTTTAAAGACCATCATAGTGACTTGCTTTGGAGTGTCACGTTTCGGAATTAGTTTGTGTATGTCCAGTAGCTCATATAACTAGAGACTGTTAATGAATTTCCGTCCCATGATAGTCGCATTCATTTTTGGACTGCACTGTACTTACCATCAGGGACACTGTAGTGACTTTGTAAAACTAGTTTAAAAATGCGTACATTATAATTTACAGTGAAATACAAACTTAACTAAATCTGGAAATCATATTACCCGAATTATATAAATAACTAGCTGATCCGGCAAACGTTGTTTTGCTATATAATTTATTGTAATATCTTCTAAGATGTTCATTGAAATCAAATGATGTCAAAGACAATTTTGTTCATAATTAAATACTCTTAATCAACAACACATTTATTTGGATAAAGATTAATATTATTACGTTGATACAACTCTTGACAAATAATGCATTAATTTCGACCAAATTTGATTACCATAAAAACAGTTCTAGTGAGTTAATCTTAAAAGATAGACATATACTGTCATGGACATTTTTTTAGATCATTTTAAGAGGAATAATTCTTTCATACATATATTTTTGGTATCTTGAACAATTTTCGCAGCGCACGCAATGGAAGCACTCAAGGATGAATAATTTTCCCAGTTTTTTTCACATTTTCCATTATTTCTTCGCTCCTAATAGTTGCATCGTGATGTTATATAGCCTAAAGCCTTCCTCGATAAATGGTCTATTCAACACAAAAATAATTTTTCAATTTGAACCAGTAGTTCCTGAGATTAGCGCGTTCAAACAAACAAACAAACTCTTCAGCTTTATAATATTAGTATAGATTATGAATCTAAAAGCGATGTATGTGATATTCGTTATGAGTAATTGTGATGAAAAGTTAGCTAGCTGTAATAAAGCTCTGCGACTCCCAAATGGTTGGTGATAGCGTGATGGTCGTAACAGAGGACAATAGCCCGCGTGTGGTTCCGTTCCGCAGCATGCACTCAGCGGCGCGTGCGCACATCATCTCCCCTCTTAGACAATAAATATACTTATGTCATTTTCTTTTGTTCTCCCATTTTGTAAATAGGCGAGTTTTGGAGTTCCGCGTACAAATGACGCTTGATTATCTTCTAAATTATTTTTAAGGCTGAGATACACAGCGGCTTTTTGATTTATATATCCAGACTTGGCGTAGTAACCACACCACGTTGAGATGCGGCCTTACAAAAGGCTTGACGTTCCCGAGGGTCAGAGAAGAGAATGACACGGTACCTCTGGCCCCGGTAAGACGGCAGGAAGGAACACCCCGGGGGTTTTAGACGGTACAAGTCCAACACACCGGGGGCCACCCCTCACCGCCTCCCGAGGTACGTTTGGGATTTCCCCCAGGCTATCAAAAAAAAAGTAACCATACCACGTTTTATTAAGAGCTTTGTGCAGTCTAATAAACGATTACAAATATCAAAAACAAAGAAAAACGAATCTAGAGTCGCTGGTATCATTCCAATCTGCAGAAATATCTCTTACGCTTCATTTAAAGGACCTATTATCGTAGGATGGTAGAAACAAGCTCGCTGGAAGAGCATTCCACAGCCCAACGACACGATATAAATAAGAGAAAATTGCTTAGTCCTAGCCGGGGTATGAGTTACTGCATAGTAACTAGTTAGCCGGGGTGGCTGCCGGCAGAATAGAATAGCACCCCCCTCTTCTTGCTGAGGTGTCGTAAAAGGCGACTAAGGTATCTCTTTAACAACGCAATTCAACCAGGTGTTCAGAGAAGGAAAACTCGACCAAACCTACATCCTGCTCCCTCCCGATCGTACTAGTTCTCCATTCCATCGGGCCCGAGGGAGCTCGGACGAGAGAGTGCTTTTCTGGCTGCGCGTCCAGTTATGCACTTAAATATCTCCTGCGCAATTGACTGTTTCCGAAAACTGGGCCTTGATTTTCTTAATCGGCGTTGAAACAGTCGCCGTGGCCGAATCCGGCTAGGACATCATCAGTAACTAGTAAGTGAGTAGTGTCTCTGTAACCCGCGCGCGTGGTTTCGTGTGGGGGAAGAGAGTGAATTGAAGTCCGTCGGACCCACTTGCATTCTACCGTCTGGTGGCTTCGTACATCCAGATTTTCTCTGTTTTCTTTTTCGAGTTTCAGTCCTAGCATTATTACTGCTACAGATTATAAGCTTGGCAACGTGTCAATGCATCATAATCCGTAAGGGTACTGGTAAGAAATCCTTGTTCTCTCAATTTGCTTGTATTTTTACGTGTACAAAGCAAAAACTCCGCCTTGATAGGGTTAAATAAAGGTTTAAATATCGTATGCTGATGAATAAGAGAAACAGTTAAGTTATCTTATGGTTAAGTTAATTACATTTCATTTGCGGTTAACCAGTGCTTAGTAATAGACGCCCAGCTAATGTAACCGCACTTAGTTATAACTTAAACCCGTCTTTAAGATACAAAACTGCTTCACTGAAGCTTATAAGTTGGACCAATATGTACCTGTAACTTCAATTACTTTTGTGTGTCGAAATATAATACATATTATTTATTTTAGTTTATTATTTCAATACTAAAGCGAGTCACTATGACAGTCTTTACACTGGTGTACTGTGGTCACGACCCAGTTCGGACAATTGCCCTGCCACCATTATTAGTATGTTTTGGGTCGTATAGTATGCGAGTGGATGAATGAGTGTTGTATGTATGAGTGTTGTATGTATGTGGGTGTGTGTGTGTGTTTATTTTAGTGTTGTATGTGATTTAACTGAATGCAGATTGGAAATAATAGCCTTAAGGATTTGATTACGACTCGGATGAAATATATCTGTGTCATTGAATTGACGTCACTTACCACTAGACATCGTGTCGGGTACCATCCGTATGTGGTGGATGTTCCTCATATCCGCACGAGAAGATTCGCTTCTACATTCATCATGCGAACGGCTAAGGATTGGAATACGCTACCAGCGGCCGTATTACCGCGATCTTATGACCTGGGAGTCTTTAAGAGAAGAGTGAATAGGCATTTGCTGGGCGATCGCGTTTCATCATCGAACTCATCTTCACCTTCCACCAGGTGTGATTGAGGTCAAGCGTTCGTCTATAAATTATATTAAAAAAAAGATTATTATACTGAGAGCAACATATGGAGCCGAAACTTTGTCGCTCACTAAACGCCTGAACCATTGCATGCAAGTAATTGGTAGAGCCCTGATGCGGGCTATGTTGAGCATCTCCCTTCGCTATCGGGTGAGGAAAACTGAGATTCGCTTGAGATCGAAGATTTTGCAGTTAGAAAATGGAAGTGGGTGGGCCACATATATCGTTGACCTGATAATAAGGGGAAAGGAACAGGGGTAAGAATCACCAAACGGTCTTAGGAATAAGACGGATGAAAGATCTGCTGAAGATAGTTGGGGAAAACTGGTTAGCCAAAGCTACTGGCTGTATTAAGTGTAAAAGCGTGGAATATTCCTTCGCTCAGTGTCAGGTAGCTGAAGGTAGAAGAAAAAATAAGAGGAAGAAAGGTAATTCCTGCCAATCCCCGAATGGATTCCTGTGAACTTTATCCGTCAGTTCAACTGGTTGTAAACGGTATTATATCTCCGCTGTAAATACAAAGGCAGTTGAATGAGAGAGGTCAGTGCGAGATACTATTGTCTATTTTAAATTGAAAACTGACCCGCGTAGGGATGGGCTCGTGTTTCCCGGTAAGCGGGAATCCCGGAACCAAGGACATATTTCTAGATGTACTTTTCATAATTTATTGCTTGATATTTGCTGACTGATTGACTTTACAACGACTTTATTAACGTAGTGATTGGAATAAGCCTTAGACTGAGATTTACAGATCCTATTTCGACTTTGCTTAGCAAAGTTTTAACAAAATTAAATCGATTTGACAAAATACTGAATATACAATAGGAACTTGAGTATAGCCATAGTATTCGCAGAACCAATTCCGTGTTGATAAAATCAGTGACTTACTAATCGTTTGACATTGATTAAGAAATAAAAATTGTAATGTTTTAGTATAGCCCAAGCAAACTTAAAGTTGGGTTTAATCATCTCAGCCTTAGATTCCATTTGTAAGTTTTAGAATAAACTTATATGTATATATCGTTTGTATATTAATAAATAAAATAAATAAAACGCGCACGAGTAGATTTGTCTCTTCTAAAGAAGATACGAATACCGACCGTTGATACTTAAAAGTATCAACTTAACTTGGGAAATTTGCTGGATCTGAACTGTTGCAAGCTCATGTAGCCTAGGTAATGAGAGACCGTTATCTATATGTGGCGTCGCTGATTGTCTCGTACATCTGGGCTTTTCCAAATTAAGAGCAGATTTAGACACTGAAAAATATTGTGATGAAAGCCCGCACGGCATCTAATAGAAATGTCATGTGTACTAGTGCCGTGAGAACGGCGATCAGCTGCGCTACTGGTCACGTTGGGCACGACATATAAGCGCAAAAAAATTTATACAATACACTACCTAAAGACATCTTGGAGTTACCACTATTGAAATTAAAAAAAACTTTTAAAACTAAATTGGTAAAAAAGGGATATTATTCCATTAATGACTGTTTGAATGATAAAAGTGCGTGCTCTTAATATATGCAATCGTTCTCGCGGGGCATTCAATCCTTTATTTATTATAGCTGTTATTGTACCGCATTATGTTAAAAGGAGCAACTACCCGAGTTTCTTGCCGGCTCTTCTCGGTAGATTCTGCTTTACGAACCGGTGGTAGATTCACTTTGCTTTTTTTGACGATTCAAAAGTGCTTGGAAGTAGGCCTATTTGAATAAAGTTATATTTCATTTCATTTCATTTCAGTGGATACAGCTACTAATATATCTGTGCTCACCCCGAAAGAGATATAGCGTGATGAAATATTATTGTTAACGAAATAAAATAATAATTAACCGGGAAAAGACCGCGATAGCACATCTCTATTCCCACGAGAGCGGTCGGACATTGCTCTAAATGGCAGACATTCGCTTTTCATTTTCAATTTACAATCCACCCCGGACGGACAATGTTTTTGTTTTACTGTTTTTTGCATCGATTATTCCCATATTGTGAATTTCAATACACATTTTTCACTTCTACATCGTTCTTTTATTGACTTTGAACTTCTTTGATCACATTGCATTAAACTTAGGTGTGCAAAATGTAATCAGATTAATAAAAATGATTAACGATTACATTTCACGTTTTTTACCATTAATATGACTGCATTTTGCTTTTTTATGTTTTAAACACTACAAAATCCCAAATTGTATACACATTTATCATTTCTTAATGTTTTAAATGGATTTAATCATGATTACAGAGCAAGAAAATTAAAATTGCGACTACATTTTGTAATCGTTAATCATTAATCAGATTACATTTTGCCCATCTCTGTGTACATCTGAGTTTTTTCTAAATTAATTACGCTTTTAGGCAACACATGCTCACCGGTGAAGAAAAATATCGCGAGGAAACCCTCATAACATGTATTAGAATTATCATGTGTACTAGAGCTGTAAAAGGCGATCCCTTGTGCTACTGGCCATGTTGGGTCTTTAATATACCTATGCTCACCCCGAAAGGGATATAACGTGATGATTTATTTACAAATTCGAGTACATGCTATCCCATAGACAGACCGGTTGTGTATGAATCACAAAGCAGTGTGAATCCAGCGCCGACGGAAGTGCCCGTCACGCTTTCTGGGCGCAGCCTACCGCGCCAGATATATATAACATGTTTAATTAATACTGCACCACTTTCAAACGTCACGATGCATCAGGGTCGGTGGCAGCAGCTCGCTTACGTTTACAGAAAGACAAAAAACTGGCCAACAGCTTGTTGGACTCGCGCTAAATACTTTCTTTTTTTTTTTATACCGGTTCGACACAATGACTGCACCATACCTGATGGTAAGCATGGTGCAGTCTAAAAAACGCCAACGACTATCGAAAGGTAACAAAAAACCCATCGGTAGTCGCAGCGATCATGCCAGCCTGCACAAATATCTCTTCACGCTACGTTTAAAAGATCCCATATCATAGGATGGAGGGAACACGCTCGCCGGAAGACCATTACCAAGACCATACTTGGAGTGTTTACACTCGTGTTGGTATACGTTAACTTTTTGGATGACCTTCAGCTGTTTTAAAGAAATGTGTAGAGGCGGAGTATACAACACAAAGAAGATGATCAGCATAATAAGAATTGTAATGAGAAAACTTGAGATAATTATAAATGTAGTTATGGGGATCTTCAGATCAAATAAATAGCAAAATAAAATTCATAAACTTCTTTATTGCACTTTTAAAAATAATTTTTCGTCTTAACACTTTTTGACGTCTTAGAATTACAGAGCGCTCGCATCGAAAAAAAACCGTTTATCCTCTCTCTCTTTCCTGTCTTTCACTGCCATACGTTCCGATCTACCCATTTACTACTTCATACATAATAATATTTCACACAATAACATCCATCCTACATAAATATATTAATACTACAGTTTTTCTTCAAGAGCGCAC
Source organism: Automeris io (assembly GCA_036320925.1). NCBI lineage: Eukaryota > Metazoa > Arthropoda > Insecta > Lepidoptera > Saturniidae > Automeris > Automeris io. Next base: position 3,066,950 of record JAUDJH010000034.1, on the reverse strand, counting down.
CGTGTTAAAAATTTCTCCTCAAACGTCATCAATTAACTTATCATTGTTCTAGACATATTAACAGATTGTTAAAAAAGTATAATTGAAATAAAAAAGTATAAATAAAAAGGTAGCCTACAAATGTATATAACAAAAAGTAAAAAAACTTTAAGCCATTACAGGCAGCATGTACTCACCGGTGAAGAGAAAACTTCGTGAGGAAACCCGCACGGCATCTAATAGAAATGTCATGTGTACTAGTGCTCTGAGTACGGCGATTTATTGCGCTATTGGTCACGTTGGGCACAACATATAGTATCTTACAAATACCCTGTATGATTCGTAAAGACGTTACTCGATGGCAATTTTAGATTATATTTTGGTTATCTTTTTTGTAGTTAAAGAGTAAAAAATTTCAATAAAATTATAACAATTAAATGGTTAAAAACAACACTGGGAGTTTAAGTAGCGCGTGAACAAATGGAAAGCAAATGATTATGCTAGTAGTCCATAGCCTCAAGAGTGTCATGACCCTTGTTGATCCTAACCAGTGTTTATCAATGAAATCATTATATTATTCTTTAAAATGCTTTTTGTCACTAATCCGAACATCGAACTCATGTATAATAATTCAATTTTTTCAATTATATATATATACTAGCTGTCCCGGCAGACCAGGTTCTGCCCTATTTCTCTAAAACAAACTCACATTGTTTTTTTAATGTTAATAGCTTCCCCGTCAGATTTTTTTGAAAATTGTTTGAAGGAACCTGGCCTTAATGCTATATGTATAAAAATTGACAAATATTGACATTAATATTTATACGTCACTAAATAATTGTTTTGTCTTCCCGGAACCCGTCCACTAACATTTAAACTTTATGGTATGGTGTTAAAGTTCAAATTGACTTTTAAATATTATTACGTATTTTTTGTATGAGAATACAGAAAAGTGTTATTTTTAGACAGTTGCAAGGAATTTTTAAATTTTTTCTCTCCGTAATAACCTTCCTCAGACTTCATCAAACACAACAAAAAAAAAATCAGCCAAATCGGTTCAGCCGTTCTCGAGTTTCGCGCTTATCAAGACATTTTGCGATTCATTTTTATATTATAGATATATATAATATAGTTAAAGAATAATATAGTTTTCTAGCGTGTTTTGGCAATGGTATGGTGTCACCAAAACGCTCATTTCGGGTCAGTAAGGGCTTTCAAAACATACTATATATATGCACATGTTTTTTAAAACCCACTTACGAAGTGGATAGAAAACCTAATTCAAATAGCAAAGCGACGTTAAATGCAAAGCTGCTTCCGGCCAGTCGCTCTGAAAAACGTGAAGGAGTGCCATTGCCCAGCTGTGGACAACTTCCAGCTTATATAATAACAACAAAACTAAGGCTGAGATTTGTAGACGTTATTTAGACTTTGCTTAGCAAAGTTCTCAAAAAATTAATTCATTTTGACAAAAAACGAAATATATAATAGAAACATGGGTAGAGCCATAGTATTCGCAGAGCCAAGTCTATGTGACAGATCGGTGACTTACCAAATCCTTTGACATTCATTGAGTAATATAAATTGTAATGTTTTAGTAATATCTAAGCAAACTTGAAGTTGTGTCTCAGCCTAAGCGCTCTGAATTGCGGTGCCACAGTTTTACGGTAACTTCTATTTCAGCTAGAACTAAGAAGCTCTCTAATTCTAACCTTTGTCAGGTCATTGGATTGTGGAATTCTCTTCTAACAAGTCTTTACTCTTCATCTAATGATATTGAGTTCTTTAAGCGAAGTGTAAAGAGATGTTCATGTAGGCTGGCATGATCACAGCAACCATCCACAGTGGTTTTCTCTCAATAGTCGTACTCGCTTTTCGATTGCATTGTACTTTCTATAAGAAACGATGCGCTCATTGCCCCGAGATAGAATAAAAAAATATATTACTATATCGAGGGGTGAAAGGTTATTTGGTTTAGGCGACATTTTTTGGTGATATAGTAATATATATATTTACGGAATCAGCATTGTTTACCAATTTCAAATATATATCGTCAGGTGAAAGGCTATTTGGTTTAAGCGACATTTTTTGGTAATATAGTATAATATATATATATATATAAATATATAAATTCGGAATTGGTAAAAAACGCTGATTCCAAAAATATATATTAGGTCCTTACATATGAAATTGGCGTTTTGTATGGGAGGAACAAAAAGTCGAATATTTTTTAATATAATATATTTAATTAATCAAAGTATGAACCATTATTTTCTATGCACTTTTGCCATCTCATAGGTAGTTCATTGATCCCTTTACTAAAAAAACCAGTCGGACGGGAATCAATAAAATCTTTGAAGGCGATTTGGACTGCCCCATCGGAGTTGAATTTTTTCCCTTGCAAGAAGTTATCCAAATTTCGAAAAAAATGGTAATCTGTTGGAGCAAGGTCCGGGGAGTACGGAGGATGTCTTAGACTTTCCAATTGAAGCTCTTCTAATTTAGTAGCCGTCTGTTGCGCAGTGTGTGGTCTAGCGTTGTCGTGAAGCAGCAGTGGCGTGGAGCGATTGACCAGCCTAGGTTGTTTAGCCGCTAGCTTTTCCATCATGGTTTGCAATTGCTGACAATAGACATCAGCCGTAATAGTCTGGCCAGATTTGAAAAAACTGTAATGAACAATACCGGCACTAGTCCACCAAACGCTTACAAGTAACTTTATTGGGGTTAATTTTTGCTTGGGGCACGATTTGGCTGGCTGGCCAGGATCCAACCATTGCGCTGAGCGCTTCCGATTATCGTAAAGAACCCATTTTTCATCTCAGGTAATGATTCGGTTTAAAATACCTTCATTATTGTGCCGGTTTAGTAATGTAACGCAGCAGTCGACGCGCGTTTGCCGGTTTGCTTCAGTCAATTCGTGAGGTACCCACCTTTCAAGCTTTTTAATCTTCCCAATTTGCTTCAAGTGAATTAAAACAGTTTTATCACTAACATCGCAGCCTGCAGCTATCTCGGACGTGGTTTGCGATGGATCCACTTCCACAATAGCCTTCAACTCTTCATTATCAACTTGAGTCTCAGGCCGTCCACGGGGCTTGTTCTGCAGGTCGAAATTTCCAGAACGAAAACGTTGGAACCAAAAACGAACTGTGTTTTCTTTTGCAACACGACCGCCATACACATCATTCACCCTTCGAGTTGTTTCCGCAGCACTAGTGCCACGGCGGAACTCGTACTCGTAAATAATGCGATATTTTAAGTTTTCCATTTTGTAAAAAGAGTGACGCAAACAGAAAAAAACAGAAGAAAAAAACAAATGAATGACGATCATCGAAGCACAAATACATGAGTCTATAGCTGTACAAATTTGAATTTGGAATTCCTTACCAAAGAGGAGAAATTTGTGATTAAAGTGGCCAGTACGAAAAACGCCAATTTCATATGTAAGGACCTAATATATTACTATATCACTCAAAAATACCGCTTAAACCAAATAGCCTTTCACCCCTCGATATGTTTTATTGTACTGGTTTTCCTTTTTAATAATAACTGCACGCGTATAGGGCTGTGCTGTTGGAATGAAGTGTTGTTTTTGTCCACACTAGACACTATAAGCTACGATAATCTCGTGTAAGCCACCGTAAGCCTATTACTCGCCCCCCACACTTGATATCTTGATTGCCAACATGTTGCAGTATTCGGTGACATCGATTCGGTATTCGTGTCTCTAATTCTGCGAGGATGGGTGAAAATTGTCACGGGTTTCATCTCCATAATTACTTACTGAATTATTTTATTTTCATAATTATTTACTGTTAAATAATAATAATATCATACTATATCCCTTTCGGGGTGAGCAGAGATACATTAGTAACTATATCTACTTGGTGCTTGTCGTGTTACACTATACCTTGTACAAGATAGCTTCATCTTTTGACGCATATGGATGTAGATTGTGGACGATGAGCTCCTTCTTACTTTTTTTTTTTGCACTGGCTCGACATAGAGACTACAGAGTACCTCATGGTAAGTACAGTGTAGTCCAAAAACGAAAGCGACTATCAAAGGATGAAAATCCAATGATAGTCTACATCGTTATGTCGGCCCACATATACCACGACTGGAGGTCTCTAGGTATATGAGCTACTGGATATACACAAGCCGATCCCGAAACGCGACAAGCCGAAACTGGCCACTATGACGGGCTTTACGCCGATGTACTGTGGTCGCGATCCAGACGGGCACCGGCGCCCTACCACCTCGCTGCTGCTCGTTTAGCACCACCCAGGAGTCACGTGTAGGGAAACTAGGGTAAAACCTACGGACGCGAGCAGCTTCGACTCCCAAAACTTCGATTGAAAACCTCCTTTTATTCCCAAATTATATATTTATCAACTATTAATACGTTTACAATATATTATATAATATTTTTATACTCTAATAAATTTATATGACCATTCCTTTTCCTAGTTCAAGACGTAATCCATCGCATCAAAACAAAAAACATTCAGTTCGAAAATCAAAAGCCGATTTTCATTTTTTTTTCATTCTTTCTTACATAACTTTTTATTTTCTCAACGGCCAACATTATATTAATGTCATAGACATGTAAACTCTTTTTATATTAGACCCCATGCGGATTTCTTCACAATATTTTCTTCTCCCGGCGAGCATGTGGTGCTTAAATCCGAAATGTTAATTTGATTTTAATAATTGGTTACTAAGTTATTTCATGTTAATAATTCTATAGAGTTAAATTAAATAAAAACGATAGACCATATTGAGCATGAATGTTTAGGAAACCATAGAAAATATGCTGCTCCACGTTCAACCGCACTTTTTCTATATTATCCTTCGATATATTCTTTAATTCCATGGGGCAGGCGAACTAATCGAATTGTCGTAATACTCTAGCATTATTTTATTTGCGAATTTAATTTTCGCTGTAATGCCATGTCCCATGGGGAGGGCGTGAGTGATCCACACTCAGCAATATATAGAAATCATTTGTGTAGGGGTACTTTATGGTCAATTTGGGAATTAAAACAGGGGTGTCGCTTATGAAGCAATATGGTGTGATTTTTTGGCTATATCTAGTAAATTAAATCTGTGGGACGTACTTGTTTGGTTTGTTGGTTGGATGTAAAGAGGTCATTCCGCTGACAATCGCCTCGACACATACATTTCAGCTGATCGGTCCATTCATGATCGATTGACTGATGATTTTAGGATCGCGGACGCCCAAGGTAGCTAGGCTAGGCTAGGAGCCTAGTTCGTGACATTCCGGAGGTTGGTGGCCCGGGGTGACCGTGCTCCACCTTAAATTTCATAATACGATTGAGGGAAGCCAATGCCTTCTTCCGGGACAAGGTTTAAGGATTGAAGTACACTGCGGGGCTGTGGCGCAATCGATTACAGGCCCACAGCACCGTCTTGCTGCGGATAAAGTAAACTTGGGGTTTTTAGCCAGTTAAAGTCCGGTCTACCCCGCTTACCACCCCCATGAGAAGCCGGGACGGTTCAACGAGGATTTTCTCCAAGTAAAAAAAGGATGTACTTCGTTGCTAGGCAACGACCGCAGTTGTAAGGTCTCGTTGGTTTTTTAAAACGGGCGATGTTACAGGATGCGCCATACTGCTTTCTGATTGGTCCTTAGAGGTGGGGTGATGTTAGGAGACGCGCAAGCGACGGTTGGGAAAAGTCCTTAATCGCAAGTCAGTCTGGGCAAGATGCTAAGAAAGTAAACATGCGCTATATATAATACTAGCTGACTCGGCAAACGTTGTTCTGCCATATAAATTATAGCAGACCAGCCACGCTTTGCTGTGACTGGTTTTTGAATAATTACTCAATCCAGTCAACGGATAGCGCCATCTTTTAGAATCGGTTGGAGCTAACTGTAAATTATGACTGCTAAATAATAAACAAATAATTTGCAATAAAATAATATTGCGACTATGAATTGAGATGAAAACTATCCTATCTTTTAAATTAGATCAAACTTCACGTGGTGTGTAAATTTCATTAAAATCGGCTTAGTAGTTTAAGAGTCCATCGCGGACAAACATCGTGACAGGAGATTTATATATATATATATATATATTAAGATTATAAAGTATCTATGTATCTTCATGCTATGTCTACTAGAAGGGCAAAATCATGTCATGAGAGCCGTGGCGTTATTATTTTCATATAAGCCAATTTCCAGTTCATAAATTAATTATTACCATCATACTTTTGTTGGTTTCAAATAAATAGTTTTTGTATAATCGTACTGGCTATTGTAAGTTCATAAATAATACTGTTTTTAGTTCCTTATCTAGGTCAGCCGTTTATTAATTTATTTTGACTATAATTAGCTTCTAAGTCGTTTAATTCTCATATTTTGTTACTAATTTATTTAATCATCATAATTAGTAACTAACTTATTTATTCTTCACAATTAGTTGCAATTAAAAATTAATTGACATAATTGCCTGCTAAATTGTTTCATTTCACATATAGCATTACAGGTCTCTAGGTACATGAACAAATGAAAGTAAATACGCTGATCCTGAAACGCGTCAGGCCGAGGAGAGTCACTGTGACAATCTTTACACTTGTATACTGTGGTTACAACCAAATTTCAGCAATTGATCTACCACCCCAATAAGAAGTTTTAATGGACATCTGGAAATTTTAAAGATTAGTTACTACATAGATTTACTTTAATAATTACAGAAACTGAATAATTTAATTTTCATGATTATTTATTAAATAAATATTTTATGTATACAATATATATATCGAGGGGTGAAAGGGTATTCTGTTTAAGCGAGAATTTTGGTGATATAGTAATATGATCGGTGGTCGTGGGTGTGGTAGTAGAAAGACACGGCTTTTAGCGTTTTACTGTTTATTTGCACTTTAAGGCACACCGAACTGCGACGCACACGCACGTACTCTAACCTTGGATCTCGGTAGTCGACTACCTTAGCAAGAGCATCCTTTGCGCGCGCGCACTCCTTACCCCGTGCGTCCCGTAGCACCCTAACGACCCTTAGGGCGTTTAACACATGTATGAATCGGGTGACGTCTACATGCTATAGTAATATATTTTTTCGGAATCAGCGATTTTTACCGTTTCCAAATAAATATATATATATATATATATATATATATATATTACTATACAACAACATTTACAAATAGCCTTTAACCCCTCGATATTATGATGGTGATCAGAGAATACATTACTGGTTGTATTCACGTATCTGTAGTGGCGACGTGAATGAACTTAGGTTCGTATTCCGGTACGTACATCTAGGTTTTTCTAGATTTAATGTTAAGTTAAACATCATAAGCTCACTGGTGAAGGAAAATATCGTGAGGAAGCCCGAATGGTATCCAATAGGAATCTCATGTGTAATAGTGCTGTGGGAAGGGCGTTCAGCTGATCAGGTCTATTGATCAGGTTGTGCTTACAACCATTAATCTATCTCTACTAAATTATTGAACATCATAATTAATCGCTAAATTATTTCTTTCCCAGGTATTACGAGACCGGGAGCTTCAAAGCCGGAGTCATCGGGGGCTCGAAGCCCAAGGTCGCCACTCCGCCGGTGGTCGACGCCATTGCCGCCTACAAGAGAGAGAACCCTACGATGTTCGCGTGGGAGATCCGCGACAGGCTCCTGAGCGAAGGGATCTGCAGCCAGGATAACGTGCCTTCAGTATCAAGCATAAACAGGTACGGAGACAAATTAGATCATATCTTTTTTGTTATCTGGGGGAAAATCCTGCACAGGACCATGGATATATATCGAATAGGGTCCCCGATGTGTCAGACTCCTACTGACTGAAAACCCTCGGGGTGTCCTTCTAACCACAATAATAATAATAATCTAATTCTTCTTTTTGGGAGACGAAGCTGCTCGCGTCCGTAGGTTTTACCCTAGTTTCCCTACACATGACTCCTGGGTGGTGCTAAACGAGCAGCAGCGAGGTGGTAGGGCGTAGGTGCCCGTCTGGATCACGACCACAGTACATGGGTGTAAAGCCCGTCATAGTGACCAGTTTCGGCTTGTCGCGTTTTGGGATCAGCTTGTGTATATCCAGTAGCTCATATACCTAGAGATCTTCAGTCGTGGTATATGTGGGCCGACATGACGATGTAGACTATTAATGGATTTTCAACCTTTAATAGTCGCTTTCGTTTTTGGACTACACTGTACTTACCATCAGGTACTCTGTAGTCACTATGTCGAGCCAGTGTAAAAAAAAAAACTCCACTCGGGCCTGAGGATCCAGATTCTTCCAGACGCCCGGGGATTGAACAGCCTCTTTAGGCTTCATCTCTGGGAGTAAGGGTGCAAAGAGCCCACTCCTCCAAACCTTTCCCACGGGCAACGCACCGGATACTGCTCGTCGCCTCCCTCACATCCGAGTAGCAGACTCCCTACTACTCGAACTAAATTCTCACATATCAATCAATATCTATATTCATTTAGTAACAATGACCCAAAATAGTAGCCAGCACTTTATTAAAACTGTATTAATATACTTTATCATACTTAATGCTGTGTATCTGTACTCTATTGATCCCTTCCTTGCTGTTTTCTGTGCGTCGACGCAATAAATGGGTGTCAGCTGAAAATCAGCGCTGGGTGGCTCGGCTGGTCACTTAGCATTTGCTGAGCTGACTTCCCTTTGGCGCATCATCACAGCACAAGATATAGCTTTTGTTGTTCTCTGTTTTTATTTAACCTATTCTGATGTGTTGTATGTTGTGTTGTGTGCCAAATAAATGTTTTAATTTTTTTATTATTATTAATTACAAAGCTATGTGGTGATATATCAATGTCTGTTACAGTGTTAAAGTGGATACAATCACTAATGTAATGTAATTGCTACCCCGCGTGGGTTATAGCGTGACGATAGATTATTTTATTAAGTCAATATGTGTAAATGTCTATCGTCTGTACTTTTCAGATTTGTATTGTGAAAGATTACTTAAAAAATCCCAGTTACTTTTCTTTGTACTAAGTTACAAAGAATTTAAATAAAATAGAACTTCAGGAAAATCGTAATCTTTTATAAACCAGATGCGTTAATAAATAGTTATATTTATAATAACAGTATCAATAAAAAATAAAGTGTTCTGCCCAAGAACGTGTTTCTTGAAAGGATAAGTTTGACGGTCTGACGTACATTGAATTTGCAACCCTTTTACTTACAAAATTAGGTTTATATTAGACCTGTAATTGGAGTGGCAATGAATATGGTACCTTTGGGCCACGAAACACAATAAAACAACATGGTTTTCAAGTTTTTTTAATCCTGTCTCAGCACAGTGACCACACCTCGCTTGATGCTAAAGATGGTCGCATTAATCATGCCTGCCTGCACAAATATCTCTTCACGCTTCGTTTAAAGTACCCCATGTTATCGAACGGTGGGAACACACTCAGCGAAAGACCATACCACAGCCCCACAACTCGGGAAAAGTAAAACTTAGAGAACTTCTTATTCCAAGGCGTAATGTGAGCCACCGAATAGCTGTGATTCCGCAATCCCGCGCGCGTGGTATTGTGGAAGGGAGAGGGTGGAGCAAGGTTAAATAACTCTTCAGAACACTCGCCTTGATACAGATGCTGAAAATGCTCAGTGAGGCAATATCTTTGCATTGGTCATTTTGTCTACGGCTAAGATTTATAGACTCAACTTTGCTTAGCCTTAACTCAAACATTACTTATTATATCCTTCGTTAAGGCAGTAGACTTTCTATATGTAGACCTTTTTATAAAACTAATATTGGCAAGCACTCCCCTTTCAGTAGAATGTTCTCTGGTTATATGGCTTCGGTAAATCTTTCGATATCTTTCACACTTCCTTCCCCTCAGATAAACGTAAGATTTTGCAGTGCGTGCAAGTGTAGCGCGTTTTTTCGTTTCCCGATGATTCTGTGTGTCTGATTTATTTATCATAGCATTATTTACTTAGCTTATCATGTTCACTTGTTAAGGACATACCTTTTGTATTATTTTCGTAAGATTCGTTTATGTTTTGTATGTTTTTGTGTGATGTCCGGTATGTGAACCAGATAAAAAAAACAAATTAATTAATATAATCTTGTATCCATACGTGTAGGTGCGAATCACAGCACGTACATCTGGGTTTTTCTAAATTAAGTATGCATTTGGGCATCACATGCTTACCGGTGAAGCATAACATTGTAAGGAAATTCTCATAGCATCTAATAGACATGTCATGTGTACTAGTGCTGTGAGAACGGCGATCACATTTGCTACTGGTTACTTTGGGCACGACATATTTGCTCACACTGAAAGTGATATAACATACCGATATATAATTATTTCATTAGCTTAATTGTTTTTCGTAGGAGTCCACATTAGAGCCTCCTCCAGCTTGTACTAAATCTCTCTATCTTGTTCTATGACAAGCAAGTTTTTATCACCGTAACTATAGTTCCAACTGACCTTCTTTTCCCTGAACGGTCACGTTTCCTTTTTCCTATCGACCCTTCCCTACAAGTTATCGCGTAGATTATCTGTTATCAGCTTCTCTCGCAAGAATGGAAATGAAATGTGTACTAGTGCTAAGAATGGCGATTGGCTGGGCTACTGGTCATGCTGGGCACGACGTATAAGCGCAAAGTGGATACAGCCACATGACGATATATTACCAATTAATAATGATAAAAATGTCATCATTCGCTCATTTCATGGCCCGTCAAGGGGTTGCGTGACGGAACGGAGAGCGTTTACCGGAAGTAGCGGGGATAGTAGAGCCAAGATGGCGGCACCGGATGCAGAGACACGTGCTCCTTGCGCACCGGACGTCCGGGACGCGCTTCCATTGAATTATTACTATTCAGAGCAATAACGGAGCAAAAGAAAATAATCCGCGTATTATTCTCGATATCTCGTGGATTTTGTCGATCGGTTATTGATATGTTATTGCGGTACATGACTTTTCAATTACCGAATTGATTGGTAAAAATATTTCGTTTATTGCATTACATAGCATATACTAATCATTCCCGCGACTTTACCCGCATGTGGCTATAGATTTTAACTCCCTGACGCAAAAATAAAAAATAGTTTTACGCGTGTATCTGCATATTTGATTTTTTTTTTACACTGTCTCGACTAAATGTATTCAATGCACCTGATGGTAAGTACAGTATAGACCACAGACAGTAAGTACGAAAAAGTAAGTAAGCATAGAAGAACCTATCGATAATCGCAGTGATCATGCCGGCCTGCATAGTTACATCTTCTAGCTTCGTTTAAAGAACCGAATATCACAGGTTAATATGAACACGCTCGAAAAGACATTACACAGCTTAATGACTCGATAAAAGTATAAGTTAGCGAATTTCTTAGTCCTATCCGTTATATAATAATATGAATATATCGTTTCGCTAGATCCCTTTTGATGTGAGCAGAGATTCATTAGTGACTATCCATTTTATTTATTAATTATCAGGCAAGCAGCTGAATTAACTAATAAGTGCCTATATCCTGTTATTTCTTTTTTTATTATTTATTTTTGTAATAGAGATGTATTTATTCCGGCGATTTTTATTTTTTTTCACATTTAGAACAGAAAGTACATCTTCTGGGAGATCATCCCACGCTCTGACTATCTTGTTACTTACAAAGTTCTTGTGTGGGTTGGTGTTTAATCTACTGGTACATAGCTTAAACTAATGCTCTCTACGATGGGTGCTGCTACGGAATTCGTACATTTTTCATAACTTTTAAAGTCATAATGCCCATTTATTATCTTGTATCTATTTGACGCTTACGTACTGTGCTCAATATGACCAGTAGCGCAGCTGATTGCGTCGTTTAAAGGACCCAATATCATAGGACAGTATCATATCTAATTATCTATAATAAATTATAATAAGTTTGTTTGATCAAACAGTGTTTGGTTGCGATATCATCATTTTCATTATAAATGATAAAATGAATTAATAATCGGTAGCTATCTAGAGATACGCCTCGACAAACTAATAAGTTAACCTAACATTATAGATAGTTTATCTAATCTGGCAACACTGTAATTAGGCATGTAGATTTGTACGTTGACACTTGATTTTGTAGGGGAACTTTAGTAATATTTAATATTCCCACTACGACGCAGCCTTGAGTTTCTTTCGGCGTTTCTTCTTAAGACAATTGCGTCCGAAACGCTGGTAGATCACCCTTAACTTCGTCTGCTGCCTGGCTGCCCAAATCGAGGTTCGCACCCACAAGAATGCCCAAGCATTGCCACTCAACCCATAACTCGCTGGCTGATGTTTGACCTAGATACACAAGCCATGATCACGAGCAGACTGAGTTGTCACAGAGTTTTATCAATGACTTTTACCAATGTTTGAAACTTTACATGTTTATTTATTTGTTTATATATGGGCTATCAACAGTCCCATTGCATTTTACATTCGCAATGAGCTCGCATGCACAAGCGAAATGTCTACAACGGATTCTAATAAAAGGCAGCCACAGCACGGCTCAAAAGCATTAACTAACAGTATCAAAATGTAAAATTAAAATCAAAACACTAAGGGCGGCTTGCACCAACGAATTAATCTAGTTTAAGCTTGTATAAAAAAAACGCTTATTAATTGAATTGGTTTGATTCCATCTTAATGATGATTTCAGTTTAAGTGTTATTACAACTAGATTTTGATTTAGTGCAAGACAATAAGTACAGATCAGCGCTAAATAGCATTTTGTATAACTCTAAACTAGATTTAATTTTAGTGCAAGCCGCCCTTAAACTACTATGTTAAAACTCATATAAAGTATTTATTTACGTCAAAATTTCATATGTATGCGTGAACAAATCGACAACGTTGGAACAATAAATTTGAGAGACATAACCCTGAGTGGCAAAATGCACCCCGGTCGGTTTCAAACGCCCCAGGGTAGTCGCCGGGTCCATTATTGAACAATGAACCAGGATTATTGGTATCAATATAAACTCGCTGCTAGAGGGGCAGTTTAAATCGCATTACTTTGGCACTATTTGATAGGAATGTTTTCGTATTTGTAAGTCGCTTGGAATCACTAAATCTTTTGGAATGCTTTTGGAGCATTGATGTAAAGTCTTTTACCAGTTGCACAGTGGGATCTGTTCTCGGGAGCTGCATTATCTAATTCCACAAGTCCATTTAATCATAAAACCAATAGAAGCCGCGTCAGAGACCATCCATATGTCGTAGACGTTGCTTATATCCGCACGAGAAGATTCGCTTCTACATTCATCATGCGAACGGCTAAGGAGTGGAATATGCTTCCAGCGAGCATATTTCTACGTTCTTAAGACTTAGGAGCCTTTAAGAGAAGAGTGAATAGGCATTTGTAGGGCAAACGCGGTCCATCATCGGAGTCATCTTCACCTTCCACCAGGTGTGATTGAGGTCAAGCGTCCGTCTGTTATTTGGATTGATATGTTGATTTGTATGGAAGCTTGCATGTGATTTATATGAATTTGTATGAAGATATATATGTTGATTTGTAAGTTCATTTAAATACTAATATGTCAGATGTTTTGATTTTTACATAACGATTTGTATGGTACTACTAGCTTTTTCCCGCGGCTTCGCTCGCGTTAAGAATTATTATTATTAATTAGGTATAGTTTTTGCAGCTTTACTTTTGTTTAACGTGTGTAAAAAATTAGGGTCTAATCTGTCATTAGGCGCTAAAACTATCAATTTAGATTTTCGGCTATTATATTATGTTATAGTCGAAAATCTGAGAAGATTTATACAAACTTTCATCCCCTATTTTATCCCCTTGGGGGTAGAATAGATCAAAATCCTTTCTTAGCGGATGCCTACGTTATAACATCTACCTGCATGCCAAATTTCAGGCCGATCCGTCCAGTGGTTTGGGCTGTGCGTTGATAGATCATTATGTCAGTCAGTCAGTCACCTTTGAGTTATATATGTATATATTTAGATGTATTTTAATATAATATGTTATTTGTTGTGAATGCTTTACTTGTAGAAGCTCTCTGCATTTGCAATTGTAATATGAGCTTCTAGCAACCTCTGTATAAATAAAATAAAATAAAAATTAACTAAAATGATACGAAGAAAATATATGCTCAATTAGGTGGGTATCCGTATTTAAAATCAAATTACAACACACAAAGAAGTCTGATACAATCAAATGTGAGAAATACCAAAACTCTAAAAGTTAATTTTAAAGCAATCCCCCAGCTCTATACGAGGGCGATTCACACCCCCCGGACCCGACACGTGACCGACACGTGCACGAAGCTCGCGACGTACGGAACTCGCAAATGTGGTCGCATGACGGATAGAATTGATGCTGTTTGAGTGGAAGTGAGAATTTTAGGGAAAATCGCTTAGTAAAGGGGGAAATGACGTAGGAATGTTTTTCGCTGCTGCAACATTTCGTACAAAATGAATGGGTTTATTAAGGTAGTATTCGAATTCTCGCAATTGTTGCTCGACTATGGCGACCCAGGTTCGACTATTGCGTTCCTATGTACGGCTTTGTATGAATAATATTTATATTAAAAAAAAAAAAAACAAATACGAGTATAGTTGTTTTTTTTTCCTTGGGAAAAATCATCATAGGGTTTTTTAAAATAAATTTTTAGTTAGGAATTCAACAAAATATATCGTCCTGCTATAGCCCATTCAGGGTCAGCAGCAATCCGGGCAGTAAATTTGAGGGTCTCTGCTGCCCGGATGAGAGAGAGTCGGTGCACGGTGTCCGGCGCATCGCCTGAGAGACAGGTTTTGAGGGGGTGGGCTTTTACTCATACCCCTCCCAGAGAGGTAGCCTCAACAAGGCCTATTGTTCCCTGGGCGTCTGGACGAATATGGTTTCCCAGGCCCGAGTGGAGCAATCAGAGGGACACCCCGGGGGTTTTTAGTCAGTAGGAGTCTGACGCACCGGGGTCGCTGCCCTCACAGCGTCTCTGATGGTCTTATTCAGGATTTTCCCCCGGGATACAAAAAAAAGGTCATCAGCAATGGGTGTATATATTTTGCATTTTTTTTTTAATCAATAATTTGGTTAGGGCTTTAATCACACATGTGATTACGCCAGCCCTGTTTAGCTAAAAGAAGTTTACTAAAATAAAGATACATACAGGGATCTAGCCGCATCAGAAGTGGGTGCAGCGAGTATTCCATTGAACATGCCAACGTCGAAGGGATTTATACGATGCTTACTCATCATGTCCGCTCTCATAGTCTCGCTCCGGTCACACTCGATTTTTGCATTTATATGCTATGCACACAGTGCGCTACTATAACTGATAGCCGTTCTCACAGCAATAGTACACAGGATATTTCTACCAGATGCCATAGGGACTTCCTCACGATGTTTTTCTTAACCAGTAAGTATGTGGTGCCTAAACCCGTAATTGATCTGAAAAACCCAAAAGAACGTACCTGGATTTACGTTACTACGACTAGGACACCATAGCGTTTTTTTTATAACCGGGGGGGGGGGGTCCTGTATACGATCATCGGGGCCGCAGTTATGTCAGCCTCCTGTGCACTAAAAACCTCCGGGGGTAACCCTCTAATTAATCCACCTGGTCCTGGGAAACCAAATTCATTCGGTCGCCTGAGGAACATAAAGTCTTTTTGAGGCTACTTCTCTGGAAGTGGTGGGTGTAAAGAGCCCAACCCTCTAACACCTCTTCCTCAGACGGCGCGCCGAACACAGCGCAGCAGGCTCTCTCAGGATCTAGCCCTTGGACACCATAGACTATCACAAACAGCTACAATCATCTAAAATTATATTCGTTATAAATCAAAACTGGCGCAAAACGGTAACGTCCAATGAAAAATTTTAATATAAAATAAAAAACTCAGCGAAATATGCCATTATCATAAAACAGCCGCATGCCCGCATGCCATGGTGAAATAAAAAAAGTTTACGTCAAGACATTTTAATCGGAGACGCTCCGCAGTTCGTAATTGGGGCCATTACTTTGGCCCCCTCGGGTTGACATTTGAATTTTTCGCGCTCGAACTAAATAATCCGACGGGATAATTTAGATTACGTGGATTGTTGAGGAGGGATATTAACAGGAGAGTGAAAGATAATGATTTCACCTTTTTTTATCATAATTTTATCTTTATCTATAATTTTTCTGGTTTGTGAATACTACATACACGCCGGCGGAAGAAAACATCGTGAAGAAGCCCGCATTTATGTATACTGGTTCGATATAGTAACTACATTACACCTGATATAGAGTACAATGTAGTCCAACGGCAATGACCATTACGGGATGAAAATCCATCGATAGCTGCCATCGCTACGTCGGCTCATATATACCACGATGGAAGGTTTCTAGATATATGAACTATCGAATATACATAAGACAAAGCGAGCCACTATAACGGTCTTTACATTTGTGTACTGTGGTCACAACACAGATCGGGTAATCGCCCTACCACCTCAATAACCTCAATGCCACTTGACATATAAGCGCAAACTAGATATCATCACTCGTTCAATATCATCGTGATGTTCCTTCACTGTTGGCTATTTGTTTGACAGTTAGACCATTCGAAAGAGCACCACAAGACAATCTATGCGTTTTAAAATCAAAGCCATGTGATACCTAGAAGCTTAGTGATCTAGGATTCATATTTCACCTTAGATCCGTCGTAACAATATGTTATTAATTTTAACTTGACATCTCTAAACGTTTCTTATAAATAGGATCTTGATAAATGGACAACTAAGTGATCCTTAAATTTCTTTTCCTTCTTTTGAGGTAGGTAAACTCCAAACCTTTAAAATTACTTGAATATTAACTAAAAAAAAAACTACAAGGGCCTTTATTAAGTACATACCCATCTTAAATCTAATTTCGCATTCAATTTCACAAAAATGAATTACAAAAAGCAACCCCAGTAATAAATCAAGACAATTTGCTAACATTACAGTATAAAATTATGCCACTAAAGAAGACAATCCATAAAATATAAGGGTACAGTATGACCAAGCTGGCAACCCTTGCCACCGGAAACGGATATCATAACCGCGCTTTTATGAAATTGCCAACGCGAAAATTTGCAGTATTCTTTCGCAGGGAAATAATGTTTTAACAGAAAAGCTTTATTTTTAGGATGTTCAGACTTAATCTCCTGACGTTCTAGTTTAAGATTTTTAGAATACTAATTATCGTCACTGTACGCGAAGAGAGGTAGATGCCGGAAGTATGTGTGATAGAGGATTGTTGTGCAGGTTGGCAGGGCTTATCCCAGCGTAGGAAGGTCGCAACTATAGCAGCAGCATTCATTCCATAGATGCGTGAAAGCATTGCATGCCCTTACGATAAATAAGTCTGGAATAGTTTACTTAAATTTAAATAAAAAAATTAATATATATTCCTATTTATTCTATTTTCACATCATCTATCTTGCCTATGGGAGCAATATATTATATTATATACTATCATAATATAATATTCCAAATAATTACTTCAATCCTGCCTACCCTGTGCAAACACGATATGCACATCACTGAAGTACATACAATTCACAATCATGTTTAGAAGCAATCATTCCTGTAACAGTACCTCAGCATTATTGTATCCCAGATCCAACATCCAATCTCTCAGTTTCACCTTACATTCGTAATTAAATATTTAAAGTATTGTCAACTTTGTGTAAGCCTGTGCTTAATTTAAAACTCGTTTTCTAATAGCGCCGAATGCAATTAATCAAACAACCCTCCTTACGTAAAATGATGACTCTATTACGCACTAAGCCAACCTTTTTGATAAGTTTTCGAAACAATTTTTGCATATGTCAACTCTGCTCGCGCTGGTAATAAGTCAGAGGTCGCCACTATCCATCATGGCGGTAAATTAACTGTCAACTGCGAAAAATAACTTCAAAATAAAATGGCGCAGCGATGTTCGTGTTTTTGTGAAATAGAATTGAATATTTTACTTTGATTACGTAACTTACAATATATAATAGTATTTTAAAAATCTAAATGTAATTTCATAAGTACTATTTTGAGATTGTGCTAAGTTTGAGCAAAGATATCAACTACAATAAATAGAAGATAAATATCAACCATTCTAGACAACAGGTCTTATACGTGAATTAATTTACTTTCAATCATGGCTCGACGTTTCAACCTGGTTACACAGGTTATGATCATGAGAAGACTGATGCGCCGCGGAACTTTCTTCGGAGGCGGCATGTTACTTCCTCTAGCCTTTAAAACTCTACTCGTTTTCATTCCATAATTAAAAGTTAGTTAATTCGCGCATAAGACCCGTTAAAGTATTAATTATTATTGTTATCAAACAATAAGCGAGCAGCTATTAGCTGATATGCCTATCTCAGCTGAGGTGTTTAAGTATGTTATATGTTTTAGCTCTGCGTTGATTATGTATAAAAATCTGAGAGCCATCTATCCACTCTAATTTAAATTATTTAGTTTCATTTAATATATAACGTGAACAAAATCCAAGATTAAAATCTGTTTATTCTAGACAAGGCGTCATAAACATGCTCATTCAACATTTTCCAATACAATTTGCAATCATGTTCAACTTTAGATGCAACTATTCCTGTAGAAGTTCCACAGATTATGCAATTTGAATCAATGACACAAAAAATCCATTAGACGACCCCAAAAAAGCGAAACAACCGCGAAGACGGCCCGGATTCAAACCGGGGACCGCAAGGTTGGGGAATTGGGTGCCACGTGCCGCTACATCCTTTGGCAATATAGCGGAGTAACGCCGCGATTCGCGACAGATCCCTTCCTCCTCCATAAAAAATGAATTACAATACATCATCACTAGAAGACTGTGACCTCGTCTACTGTAGCAACGGTAGCGGGCGATGACTGAGGGTAGCGCTTTTGGTTGAAGTTAACAGGATTTTTAGTTGGATTTTTAAATGGAATTGAATGGAATAAGCACTTATATGTAAATATTGGATATACATTGGATTGGCAGTCGAAGCTGCTCGCGTCCGTAGGCTTTAAGGAAACCAGCATCCAATAAAAATATAATATGTACTAGTGCTGTGAGAATAGCTGTCAGCTGAGCTGCTGGTCACGTTGGGCACGATATATTAGCGTAAAATTGATACAGCCACTCATATACCTCTGCTCACCCTGAATATAGCGTGATAATAATATCGAGGGGTGAAAGGTATTAATTACAATACAAATTTTTGGAATCAGCGTTTTTCACCGATTCCGAAAAAGTATACATTTCTAAATCACCAAAAAATGTCACTTTACGCAAATGGCCTTTCACCCCTCGATATAAGTATTATAAAATTATTTTCTGATTGCTAATGAATTCTTGTTTGTTAATGATCGATGCTGTTTAGAACTAGTGTGCCTACTTATGTAGAGATGTAGCCAATTCATTCAGCCATAAATAAATTATTTGCGACTTTTTTGAGTTGAAAATGTTTCATCATCATCACCAACCTAATTTAATCACAACTAGACAAAGGCCTCTGTTAATATATGGTTTTAGGCACAATCTTTGACACTAACAATGCCATTCATGAAACGACGTGCAATGAAGGTTCCAATTGTCGGCAGGATCGTCCGCAACAAGGCTGCGGAGAAAGCGAAGCATGCTCACAACCAACAGCAGCAGCAGCAAGAGCAGGAGATCAGCTCGGCACAGGGCAGCGTCGTCTCTGTGAGTATGCAGCACGGTTTTCTATTGCTCCGTTTTAGAACTGGATCAAAACCTCAGTAGTCAAGTATAAAGATCGTTGCAATGACTCGCTTTAGCCTGTCGTAATTCGGGATCAGTTTGTGTATATCCATATGTTCATATACCTAGAGATCTTCCGTCGTGGCATATGTGAGCTGTGGTGGCTGCCGGCAGAATAGAATAGCACCCCCCTCTTGCTGAGGTGTCATAAGAGGCGACTAAGGTATTTCTTTAACACCGCAATTCAACCAGGTGTTCAGAGAAGGAAAACTCGACCAAACCTGCATCCCGCTCCCTCCCGATCGTACTGGTTCTCTATTCCATCGGGCCTGAGGGAGTTCGGACGAGAGAGTGCTTTTCTGGATGCGCGTCCAGTTATGCACTTAGATATCTCCTGCGTAATTGACTGTTTCCGAAAACTGGACCTCGAATTTCTTAATCGGTGTTGAAACAGTCGCCGTGGCCGAAACCGGCTAGGACATCATCATATGTGAGCCGATATAGCGATGGCGACTATCAAAGGATTTTCGTACCGCAGGAATCATTGGCGTTCTAGAACTACGCTTTACTTTGCGTCAGGTGCGTAGTAGTGACTTATTCGAGCCAGTATAAAAAAAATATAAAAGAGAACCCTTATACAATCACTTTGTTATAAAACCCTTTTTCTTAAAAATATATGGAGGTGTAGAGGTGGAGTTCATACAACACAGGAAGGAGAATTAGGAAAAACTTGAGATGATAAAAATAATATACTCAAATTAAAACAGTTTTTCTTAACATCTATAGCGCACCGTTGAACGTCACAAATTCCATTCTTATTTTCTTTTTGACATATTGACATTTATAAAAAGTATAATTAAAAAAATATAAAAAAGGTGTTAATAAAAAGGTAGCCTACAGACGTATCAACTTGAAATGAATATAAAGTATTTAGGTATGCAATACTTTGTAGCTCTGAAAAAATGAAACTTCTAAGTCAGTGTAATAAAAAAATACGACTATATTAGTATATAATACGATTATATAGTAGACTTGAGAGAACCTGCTACCCGGAGGACAGGAAGGCAGCGCGTAGAATTATCCCCCGGGTTATAAAAAAATAGTTTTGAGTTTTATAATCCTCGTCGTAGGTGATAACCCACGCCGGCAACGCTCCCGGTACGACGGGCGTGCTGTCCCCGAGCGCTGACCACGTCGCCACGACCGGCAGCTACAGCATCAACGGGATCCTCGGCATCGAGCAGGTGGAAGGCCTGCACAACGGGAATGCCACCGCGCTCAAGAGGAAACGGCACGAGGATCAGGGTCAGTACAATCAGTACATTTTTTAGAGTTTTAGGCTCAGGTCTTCGGGTTATTGTGAACTGCACTGACTAATAATCTAAACTTACATTAACATTAATACAATATAAACAGATGCCTTAATAGGAACTGTACATTGTTGGTTGTAATTGTGTGTGTATTTTGAGTGGAGAATTGTATTGGGCCACTGGCAACCCTATAAAACAAATAAACATCTTTGTAAAGATATAAATATCATTTATTACATACGAAGTGAAATATGTATGAAAAACTATCATAACTGCAACGTAGTAATCTTATAAGACTTTTGAGTTAACTTTTAAAATGTCAAAACCAAAGCCTTGCATTTATCAACCAACTTTTTAAGGAGAGGTTGATCAACTTTTTTAGGTATATTATTCAGTCAGTATGCTAGGAGATGTGCTTGTCTACTGTCTCTAGAACTTTGCGTGGATCCCGGCTTGCATCCACCCCCCTTTAGATCCAGGCCTGACTTTATGAGGTCTGAGGGAAATTTCCTGAACGATGAGATCTCTACACCAGTGACGTGCATTCTTTAAAAACATAGAAAGCATTATATTGTTAAACTTGGATATGTCTTTTTTTTTATAATTCCCAAAATAGCAAGCTCAAAATCGAAACTAGACTAAATTGTAAATCGATATATTTATTAAATATGTTTATTTTATGCTTCTATGGAATGCATGACTACTTTACACCCACTCCCCCCAGAGATGGGGTCTAAGTTAGACTTCTCATTCGCCTGGTTTTTACAGGAATACGAAACCCCAAGCCCACCTGGCTGCGTGTAGAGGGACACCCAGATGGCTTTTAGCCAGTAACAGCCTGGCATATTAAAGTCGTCGCCCTCATTGATACCCGGACGATCACAGGCAAAATTTCTTTCGGAGTTACTAAGATAAAACGAGAGAAATTGAGAGCGGCAACTAGTTAAGCGATGCGTTAGAAATAATTTACAACTTATTCAGCTCAATGTATCAAAACTAAGTTAAGTAACTGGTCACACGGGCCCTGTTCTATATAGGGAACGAAGAAAAGTTGTAAGTAATGTCAGGAAAGTATATAGAATCAGATTCTCTCGGAGACCCCTTTGAGAATCGCGTTTTATGCCTTTAAAAGTTTCACTAGGGATGTGCTAGTGGCGATATTTAAGTGGTACAGATATTACACCGCTCCTAATCCAAAATGGCGGCGACTGCCAACGACATACTGAAATATAATCTTTTTACAAATTATTGGCCGGCGTTTAGTAGCATCTACATAGTTGATTCCATAGTTTTTACACAAAAGTAAAGTTTTTCGGTTTAATTACTCGTTACATTAGTGCAGAATAAAGTATAACTAATGTAGTGAAGAGTCGATAATTTTTTTATCGATAAAATCAAATATCATATCATCAACCCATCCCTAAAGTTCTTTGAAGAAAAGCGGCGTTCGCGAACCGAGACAGTCGAGATTTAAAGAGCTATTAAATTTGTAGAAACTGCGAGCGTTATTATGAATCCTATTGAATTCTATGCTCACATATTCACAATTTAAACTAAAGGCGACATTCCGTTGGACGCAACAAACTGCGACTGCATGTGCCGCAGCAGCGTTCATTCCATAAATGCATGAAAGCATTGCATGCCCTTACGATAAATAAGTCTGGAATAAGTTCCTTTAATTTTAACAAATAAAGGAACCCATTATGTTCATATCTATTCTATTTTCACGCCATCTATCTTCCCAATGAAAGTAATATAATATTTATTATCATTATATAATATTTAAATTCATTATGTGAATCTGCCTATCCTGTCCAAATGCCCTATGCACGTCACTGATGCGCTGCAACGCTAGACGGCATTCCATTGCAAAATTAATTATCATGCGGCAATTTTGTTCGTATAACAGAATCGATATTATCTATATACGTGTAGCAAAAGCATTGTATCTTTTTTAAGAAAATTTTGCGGACGGCGGTGTATGAAATTTGGCACTTATAGTTTATATAGAGAAGGAGTACAGAATGCTAATATATTTTTTTAATAAGGTATACATTAAATCAATAAAAAAACATAACGCATAATACCATGCAATTGACACACACACGCATATATACTCTTTTGTTTATGGTTAGTCTATGGTCAAATTAAGCATAGATTTATATTGTTTGTCTTTAATATTATTTGTCTATAGTCTTAGTGAATGTCAACCATAACTATAATTATTACATAATAATAGATATTTGTGCTTTATATTGTAACGAAATTCATTTATTACAATAAATATATTAGTTATTAGTGAAATACCGTTCGCTCAATATACAAATATAAATCTAATATAAAATCTCAATGCAAAAAGAGAGTTGTGTATCAGTAATCTTAATTAACAATACCATACAGGTAAAAAATGTATTATTGCTAGTTCAAAGATCTTTTCTTATTTTTTATTATTGTGATATTAGAACCTTAATTGAGCCGGTCATTTTAAAAGTGGCTTAAGTCCATTTTCATCGTTTATCAAGTTGGCACTTGTGACATTTATAATTTACGCTGAACTGTCAAAAAACTAAATTGCTATTGAAATATACTTAGTACGTTTGAAAATTTTATATTACGTACATTATCAAAATAATATAAAAAGCGTAAAACCGTAAGGATTTCAAATTAAAGTGGACTTAAATCACTTTCAAAATAACGGCTCAATTATGTTCAAAGTTATAATTTAAGTTAATTATTGTCAAATTTAGACCATTGGGCGACCACCAGTACAAATAAATACTGCAAAGTAGTACCGTCTGCCGCATCTTTCGGAATGATATCAGGGCTAATTTCAGCTGATTACTTAAAGGGGCATAACGGGTTCTGGCTGCCGCGATTCTAATGCTGGATCACAACTGCCAGAACTCAACGTACTTTACCTTTTAATATATTTTTTAATATGATCCTGGGATTAATTTAAGGTTAATATTATAACCTATAAATAGTATACCTAGCGTCATAATTAATTAAATAATTATTTTACAGATGAAAATCGAGACTTCAACAGCCATTCTGAAGATGACGTCAAAAGACAAAGAAGTCACTACAATGGCGATCAAATTTATTCGAATGTGAGTAAAAATGTAATAAGTAAGAAGTTTCACGTTACATTAAGTCCGAGGAGCTCAAATTGTCGATTGGAATCGACTGATCGATCGGTGAGCTTTTTAGGTGGTTAGATACGAAGTCCTATTTTTTTTTTTGCTGGGACCTTTGTTCTGGGTCAATATAACCAGTATGTTGTTCTAAACGATGTCGCTACAAACGGTTTTGACTGTATAAAATAGCAACTTGAGTATAACATAAGTGTTCACAGAAAGAAAGAAAATTAATGACTTGGCATATATTTTAATTATAATTTGTAATGCTTTAGTGAAGTCTAAGCAAAATCAAAGTCGCATTTATGGACCTCAGTCTTATAGTCTAACAATTTTGAGATCGGCAGCAGTTCAAGTCTGAGCTCTCCTGTCTTAAGTTGTGGGTAGTTAGACATATTAACGTGCACACTTCTTATATGAAATATCAAGGATGTAACAAAGTTAAATCATTATGTTTTAAAACCAGTTCTGATTGAAATCTCATTTTAAATAACAATTAAACAAAACCCGATTCGTAAATGCAGCGGTTAAAGCCAAATAACCGTAATGCAGCGCGAATTGGCGCGTAAATTCCGTCGGCCATCTTGTCGTGACGAATGGCGGCGGTCGAGCGTTAATGACGTCACTTCCGGCCGCCATTACACCTTGTTCCGTGTTTCGGGAGGTGAAAATGGGATGAAATTTATCTCTTAACCAACGTACTATTTATAATAATAATATATGGATGTAGATTCTACGATTATTGTCCCGATTGTCGTATCGACTAATGGGCTGATCGCAAAGAGCCTCGATTACCACCTTAAGAGGCTCTCGCTTGGTTGTTGGATCAAGGGCCGGATACAGAAGGCAGTGCTACTCGATACGGCGCGCATTGTGAGGAGGTTCCTCACTCTGAGCTCCTAACTACCGGTGGCTTGGGCCTTAGACCTCGCCCGTGTCGGTCTACATGTTTTTATATTTTAAAATTTATATGTTGTTTAAATGTATTTATTTTAAAATGTAATTATGTATATTGTAATTATGTTGAATAAATGATAATAATAATATATCGAGACGCTATATCCTGTCCAGCAGTGGTCTAAAGTGGGATAATGAAGAAACTTGAAACTATTAACAATGATTCCTTGTTACAGCTTTGGTCCTCATCGAAATGGAGTCTCAAGGACGAGTACAAACTACTGTCGGAGCTGGGTGGGGCTGGTGGTGCCACTGGCTACTACGGAGAACTGTTTGACACCCCGTATGAACACGCACCCCATCCCCACTACACACCGCATTCAGGTAAGTTATTTTATTAGAATTGCATACTGTAATAGATATGATTGTAAGGAGTCGAATTAGGTCGCTTTATATGTGCTACGAATGAGGTGTGATCGATAAATAAAAAAAGATTTTTGATTTGATAGAGAACGAAAAAAAGAAGTTTGGGATCTATTTGAAATAGGAGAGATATCTAGAGCATTTCAATTTTAGAGACAGAAAGGTAATGACGTAGGAAATAAATTCTATAGACAATTGAACAAATGAATATATTTCTTCCCATATATAGGATGAAGAAGTATATCAGTGTTTGATTCTAATAGAAGAGTTCCACGACACGAGTGACCTGCAGAAAGCAGTTCTATTGGTGAAAGCAGTATAGAAACAGTACATTTTTTTAAGCAGTACAATTGTACTCATTGGTACCACATGTAAAGCAACCATTTTTGTTGGTATGACGATTGCCCGAACTGGCTCATTACCACAGTACACAAGTGTAAAGACCGTCATAGTGACTCCGCCTAAGCCTATATGAAAAATTCAAAAGTGCAGGCCGTGATTTGAACCTATAACCGTTAGCGTGTCCGCGCAAACATACCGGCCTCATATCCAGTAGGGCACTACTGATACTAAAAACATTAATTAAGGCTACTTTATATTTTCTTAAAACAAAGAAGTTAAAAGTTAGTTGACCTCACGCGGTCTCTAACATGAACTCTCGTAAAAATAACCCAAGCCGAGAATCGAATCCAAACCACATCCTCCGTGTGAATGGACCGCGGCCGCCCCTCTCAGTAACACAAGACGTGTGCGCGTGAAACCCGATCTACCGATCACCTGTTCTGATCATTGTGATCTTACCTTACGTCTATTTAAATATGGGTTTTATTGTTTACATTACAATTGAAATGATTATAATACATTATGATACAAGTGTGCTAAGTTTATCATTACAGACGTGTCGAAATTATGCGAGTCGTAGGCGAGATTCTCAAAATGCACACGCGTGTTATACGATATTTTTATTAATTTATTAATACAATTATATCAAGGGCTGAAAGGCTATTTGGCTTAAGCTATATATTTTGGTGATATAGTAATATATGTATATTTGGAATCGGTAAAAAACGCTGATTCCGATTTAGCAAATTACTATTGATTCACTTTTTTTTTACCGTCTCGAAAAAGTGAGTACATTGTACTTGGTGGAAAGTACAGTACCGTCCAAGTACGACGGCGACCGCTAAGAGACGCTAATCAGTTGACACACGCAATCGTTGTGTCGGCCCAAAATATACCACAGGAGGTCTCGAAAGCTTAGAGTTATAGACGCTATTTCGACTTTTTTTTAGCAAAGTTCTCAAAGAAAGATTATTTTGACAAAAAACTTAATATATAATAGGAGGAACTTGAGTATAGATATATATTTCACCGGCCGATCAAACAGTGAGGTACACACACACTACTTTCACTCCACGACACCGGCGTCGCCGGCGACGCCGAACAAGGATAGTTCAGTCAACTGCTGCTAACCGGTGCGTTTACGCACAGAGGCGCAGTTCTACTCCGATGCAGCCTTGAGTTTCTTTCGGCGTTTCTTCTCAAGGTAGTCACTTCCGATACGCTGGTAGATCACCCGTAGGGTCAGTACTTTATTTGGCTGGCGGTCCAAGTCGAGGTTCGTACCCACAGGGGTGCCCTTGCATTGCCACCCAACCCAAAAATTTCGCTGGCCTTCTGACCTTGTGTGCTCGCCCCCTAAGCCCGGTTGAGCTGAAAATACCTTTTCCGGCAATCAATAGTTAGTCCGCTTCAAAAAAAAAAAAAGTATAGATATAGTGTTCACAGAGCCAAGTCCGTGTCGACAAAATCGATGACTTACCAAATTCTTTGATATTCATTGAGTAATATAAATTGTAATGTTTTAGTAAAGTCTCAGCAAAGTTAAAGTTGCAACTATCTCAGCCTAAGTATATCAACAGGATATACACGAACTGATGCCGAAATGCGACAAGCCGAAGCGAGTCTCTATGACGACTTTACGTCGTTTAACCTTATAAAAATTAATAAAATATGTAATCATACTGACACAGAAAGCAAGGCACACCTCACCGCAAGCTCCAAGGGAATCCGTCAACAGTTACTTGAAACTGCAGTCCTATATTCGCCTGCAATTTGCAGGGCGTGACGGAACGACAAACGATCATTCCGTAATGACAGTATTACTGTCATTTACAGCCAAATGACGGTTTAGGAGTGCCCGTTAGGCTGTCACGATTTTTCATTAGTTAACCTCGCTATTGACTTGAAGCTATTTGAAAGTAGTTAAAAATATCATCACCGTCTATCACGCAAGGGTTTAGCAGAGTTGCTTTAGCAGCGATATTAGTTTTGGTTTTGATTAGAAGAATACCCTATTATTCTGTGTTTATTGAAAGCTTATTCTAAATTAAAAAATAAAACATTTTTGGCTATTTTTTTGTTCAATATGTTATAGTTTAAGACTTGTTGTAATAAGCTGTGATTTTTTATTCATTAAAATAAATAATTGAGGTATCTAATTTCAAAACCCGCTAAAACGATTTTTGTACAAAATTACTTAATAGTCCTAACAGTAATTTAAAATGTTTTTATCAATGCAAATATTATATATGATTTTTTTCTTTTTTGCTTTTTCACTCTAGAATAATAATTTAAATATCTTATAAGAATGTGATTGTTAAATCAAAGATTAATTATAATTTTGTATAAATTTATGGGATTTGAAAAAAAAATGTTATAGTGGGTTTTGAAATTATATTCCTCAAATATCAATTTTACACTTGTATAGCATCCAACGTGATTATATTAATGTATCTCTGCTCACCCTGAAGGAATACAGCGTTACGATATATTAATACTGTTGTTATATATAAATTCGTCTTTGACAAACAACTAAATATGTAACAGGAACTTGACAATTACCTGAGCAATCAAAGAGCCAAATGAAAAAATTATCCATTAATGGCTGTATCCACTTTGTGCTTATATGTCGTGCCCAACGTGACCAGTAGCGCAGCTGATCGTCGTTATGACAGTACTAATACACTTGAGATTTATATTAAATGCTATACGGGTATCCTCACGATGTTTTTCTTAAAAAACTTGTAATTCGCTAAATGTTAACATGGGTCACTTTGGCGACTTCAATTAAAATCCAGTCAATAGATATGTCATATTTTTAAAAGCCCTGCAATATTTTAGCCCTGGTCACACCATGTTGAACGCTCAACCAGAACTCATAAATCAGGGGCGGTCAACGTTTTTTCATTTCATTTGTACCAACCATTCGTTTTCAACCCCTGCACTCGTTGCTTTCCGCTTAGTATAGTTAAATTGCTTTTGTATTTTTTAACTTAATATAGTAATAATGATAATATTAGCATCACGCTATATCCCGTTAGGGGTAAGGAGAAATATTAAATTCTTGTAATTTAGTTACAATTAAATAAAAATCCACGCGCGCGTGTTAACGGTTTCATGGCTATACGGTAACTCATTTACCAGCTAGGATGTATAAGTTCTTTAATTCTGACTTTTGCCGAGTCGTTAAACTGTGGAATGCTCTTCCGACGAGTGTGTTTCCACCGTCCTATGATATTAGATCCTTTAAACGAACCGGGAATATACAAGCTGATTTTATAGACGAGTGAGATATTCAAGGAGGATATTCAAATATATATAAATAGTGATATCTTAATATTTCCATTAAAACAAAGTAATTTATAGTCAACATATTTAGAGGCAATGACACACATGATAGAATAAATAACAATTAATCATCAAGTAATTATTTTCTTTCTCTTAAGCCAGGATAAAGCGCGAAAGGGAAGCGAATCAATTACCTGTTTATCTAAAATTACGTAAAAAGAATTTTATCTACTTACCGTTAAATCATGCTGCGGTCTCCAAACTTTTTACGGATCCATTATCATTTGTTCATCAATGTTTCTAATGGCATTTATATCATGTATACAGCAGATTTCAGCTTTAAATAATTGTCATCATAACAAATGTGCTACTTCCGCGTGAACGGAGACACGAGCACAGCTAGTAGTCTTAATATACATCTGTTTGTTGCAGCAACTAACGACTCAACGGGTTCAAACGGTGGTGCTGCAGGGGAACCACCTTCGGCTGCAGCGAGTCCTGACGCAGCGGCCCTGGTGGTACTACAACCACCGGCACCGCCTTATCCGCCATACGCGCATTACGATGGTAAGCTTTTATTATACACTAGCTGATCCGGCAAACGTTGTTTTGCTATATAAGGTTTTGTAATATCTTCTAAGATGTTCATTGAAATTAAGTGATGTCAAAGACAATTTTGTTCACAATGAAATAATCTTAATCAACAACATATTTTTTTGGATAAAGATTAATATTATTACGTTGATACAATTCTTAACAAATAATGCATTAATTTCGACCAAATTTCTTTACCATAAAAACGGTTCTAGTGACTTTATCTTAATAGATAAACATATACTGTCGAGGACATATTTTTAGATCATTTCAAGAGGAATAATTCTTTCATACATATATTTTTGGTATCTTGAACCGTTTTTCCACGCAATGGAAGCCCTCAAGGATGAATAATTTTCCCCGCTTTTTTCACATTTTCCATTATTTCTTCGTTCCTAATAATTGCATCGTGATGTTATATAACC
The DNA here is from genome assembly GCA_036320925.1 of Automeris io. Lineage (NCBI taxonomy): Eukaryota > Metazoa > Arthropoda > Insecta > Lepidoptera > Saturniidae > Automeris > Automeris io. The sequence goes on along the minus strand of JAUDJH010000034.1, from coordinate 3,036,830 downwards.
TAAAGCCTTCCTCGATAAACGGTCTATCAACTCAAAAAGAATTTATGAATTCGAACCAGTAGTTCCTGAGATTAGCGCGTTTAAACAAACAAACAAACAAACTCTTTAGCTTTATAATATTAGTATAGATAATGTGGTGATATTTGCTTTCTTTTAAATTTAGTATATTAATGAGGCTTTAGTGCATCCTTGATAACTATGCCAGCCTTGTAAGGTTGATTAAAATCACTTGTAACGAAGTGACAATTGTATAAATCTAAATACGTTTTTTGCGTTAATCGACGTCAACGAAATCCTAAGATAGAAGTTTTCTCCTTAACTTTTCATAGCATATATTCAATTTGTAAGGTAAGCAAATTTATATAATATAAAAAGACTTCTCCTGTCTGAGTGCCATTATAGAGCCCAAAGTTAGAAACATGATATTTTTTTTAAAATTTCATCACTAAAGGGTCGGTATAGGGATCGAGTGCTCCCGCCTTGCTGTCCTTCGGTTGCAAACGAAGCTAGAGATGGACGCCAAGATAAATGAGATAAAAAGATTAGTTCGGAAATTATATGTATATAGAGTGTGACGGTGTCCGTCTGCAGAGCAAATGACAGCATGTGCGATGTGGACACAGTAGAGATAGGGGCTACTTTTGGAAGATTAGAAATCGAAATAGAACCTGCAGTGCATTGAAAAACTAAGTTTGCAAAATTTAAAGTCGTAAAAATAGCGTATGGATATGATATACTCGTCCGTATATGTATATGTACATAAGTATTTAAGTATAATCATTCATGTGTAAGTGTATGTCTATATTAATAATAAATAATAGTGTGATGTATAAAACAGGTATCGAAAAAGGGCCAAGGTTCATGCCGCGGGAGAGACAGTATTTAAAAAAAAAGATATAGTGATCGAAAGCTTGTTCGAAAATCCGTCAATTTCGAAGTAAACTTTATGTAAATCAATATTTAGATTGTTAGTTAACGAAGCTAAATTATTTCTACACGGGCAACGCCAGGTCATTACAGCTAGTATAACATAAATTAAGGTTAGAGATACCATTAAAATTACAAGTGTTAAAAATGAACAAAGAAACATTTTACGGGTATAAAGGAATATGTTAAAAACATCAAAAGCCAAGAGCAAAATCAACGAGAGTTCACTCCCGCCCTCCCATTAGCAACTTGCTAAAGCAATAAAAACCCACGCACAGAAATAAAACAATGAGTGCTAAAACAAAAGTGGCCGAACAGAAAAACAGTTAAGAATCAACGTGAAAACAAAAAAGATCCGAGAAAAGCTTTCGACAAAGTCGAGCGCGCCACTCCGAGCCACTCCGAGGGAAATCTAATTTTCTCTTCGGACTCCCGCTTTCCCAGTGTTATAACATCATAAAATTCATACGAAACCGCTGAATTCTAGCACTTATGCATATTAAATTGAAGCTCCAAAATAGCGTACCCCAAGGCTCCATGCTAGGGCCGCGACTACTCTTTATGCTTTTGGTCTTTAATACACCGCAATCTGCTTACCGAGGGAGATAGGGAGGCAGACATCTTAATAGCTCATTCGGGGATCTATGCAAATAATTTCAAGGGGGTGGGGGGATCATACGGGCTTTGTCTGGAGGGGCTAACGAACCGCGACACGAGTCTGTGATGCGACAGAAGTGCTTCTGAGTACTTCAAACGGGTTTGTAGGCTTCAGTTATAAATATTGCCCTGTCACTGAGGGGGTTGGGGGTGTCTGAAAGTGGTTACGCGTATAAAGCTCGTTATGTTCCGAGGGAGGGGCGTGTTGCGCCGGTTTAGGCGTGGCAATTACGTTTCGCGTGTTTTGGTTTATCGTTATGAATAATAAAACATTGCAACGTATGGTTTTTGCATGGAATTAAGAAACGCATCGAAGGATAGTATTATATAATACAAACGCGCGGCCAAAAGTGCAGAAACGTATTTTCAATGATTTTGTAAGCTCATATTCGTTTTGTTCTAATGTGTCTCTTTATTCTGATTCGGCGTAAGAACCACACCACGTTTGATGGTAACCATGGTGCAATCTAAAAAGTGTCTACGTCTTTTAACGATAATGAAAGACCCATTGATAATCGCATTTATCATACCGACCTCACACTTTGTTTAAAGGATCGAATGTCATACGACTGTGGGAACACGCCTGCCGGTAGATCATTCTACGGCTCAAGGACTCAGCAAAAGTAACAGTTAGAGTACGTCACAGTCTTAGCCGGGATGTGAGTTACCATATAGCTTCGGCTCCGCAAACCCACGTCCGTAGTCCTTTATCTTTGTAACATTTTTTGATGCAAATACCAAACAGAAAGAAACAGTTTAATTTAAAATTCGAAAATCAAGACGATTCAACTCGTGGTAGATCGTTGAATGTTTATGTCGTTCTATTTGAGAATATTATTTTCACGTTATTTTTGATGCGTGTAGTTGTTTCTTCATATTTTCTAATTCTATGGCCTAGTTGAGTCACGACTGGTTAAGAAAAATAGGTAAACAAAACAAATGCTGGACCATGCGATCACTTCATGGGAATTATAAATGCATTAACCACTTGTGTACCCAAATAGAAAAAAACTATCAACAGCGGCTGGGTATAAAACAACACCACATTCATACCTTTCTAAACTTTCCTTGTGCATTTGCGCAAATGCTATATATCAGTCTCTGGCAAACAAAATTTACTATAAGTTGACATGTAATGCTCATTCGTTGTGCCTGGATTTTCACATTAAATTATTAATAATAGTTCATTCCATGGAGATAATTTTAACTGATAGTTTTCGTTGTAACGCTGTTTTTTTTTTTTGTATAATAAGATTTAATACCATTTATCGTTTTGTTCGTTAGTAATGCTATTTCTCTTTGTAAATAACACTAAATTATATTTAGTACTTTAAGATCTTGATTGCTTCTGTTATATTCTAAAAATGAGCCAAAGAATGTTTGTCCCCTTTGTTCCTTTTACCTTTTACAACGGCATATGCATATATATAACATCTTTATTATGTGCTGTAAAATACATAATTAAAAGCTAGTTTACAACTCTCTATCATGACGTAGATTCCCAATTAGTGTAACCAGAAAGAATAGAACAAAAAAACATTTATTTGGCACATAAAAACACACTGTGTTGTGATGATACACCAAAGGGAAGTCAAGTCAGCATAGAAGGTAATCAGTGGAGCCACTTTATGCTGGAAGGATTTCCACTTGTATATTTGTGAGCTTTCTTTACTTCTTTAACATTAACCCTTAACTTGGCAGAATGTTCTTTCTTTCAATATCAAAATAATATTCATACCGTTTAACCCTTATGTTCCAAGAATGTCTAATAGAAACTAGCCGTGCGTTTAAAAACTGAGAAATTACCTAAATATTCATATATGTGCTAAAAACTTATGGCAAATAAGTTTTGTAAATTTTCATGTATCTCTACAGATACACTGTCAAGAAAAGGGTTAATGAAGCCCTTCGTGCACTCTTGCCGATATCCGCGTACTCCGGACCTTAACCTCCATCCGAACTCTATTTAGACTCTGTCGGTAAGCACTTTATAACTAATTACTTAAATCATTTTGTATTTCAGGTACAACGACACTGGCCAGTGAATACGCGTATGCAGCACCCTACTCTCAATATTCCCCTTACGGTGGACCGTACACACATTCTGCGGCAACAGGACTACTCTCTAAGTGGTAAGTTAACGCAGAAGAAAGCGAATACATTTTTTTCTTCCGACTTGGCGGAGTACCTGCCCGGTACGTGATGCAAAATACAGAGCAATCTAACAACCAAGAACAACTATCGAGAAACAACCACCCGCCGATAGTCGCCGCGATTATATCGGCCTGCACAAATATCTCTTCACGTTTCTTTAAAATAACCCAATTGTGATTGGCTTATTGATAGGTTTTTAGGAGTAATTTGAATGAGTTTAAAGCTTCAAATTGCAAAGTAATTCGTTCTTTGTATCGTACTTCGATGATCAGATTTCATTGAAATACCTAATTGCTTTTTACTATAGAATGATATGTCATTTATAGATTAGTTCGTTAGTCTTTACTCTTACTCTATCCTCTAAACTCTCTCTCTCTTTTTATTACACTTTTTAAATTACATTTACTAAATTTTAGCCCTGATTTAGACGAATATATTCTGAAGACGAGTCAAAATATTGTAGTTTATTATATTTGACGAATTTTTTTACGGCAACGTATAAAACTTTCGATAAAATCCATTCCTTTTTCATAAATGGGACCCTATCTATACAAAATTATAATAGATTGCTAAGAGCTTCGAGGATTTTCAATGATAGTAAAAGGTCCTTTAATAGAAAGTGCGCGCTCGGCCAACCGTCCGCGAAAACGCTAGTTAAGCGACGATCTTTTTTGGTTACTTATAGTACCCATCCGTACGCAAGTATATATTGACAATAACTTAAAAAAATGTATTTGATTTGCCTCAAAAATTAAAGAAGCCTTATTTTTATCAAAATTACCTGCTTTTTCAACCTGATTCGGTAAATATGATCCATTATCCTCGTTTGTAAATCATAACAAAAAACTAATAAAGGTGAAGTTACAGGATAAAGCTAACGATAGCAAAAAGTAGAAACAGTGTCTTAACACTGAGCAATAACATCATTTATGATGACTATCTGTGGCATCTCTGTGTTTTACGCACGCGTTAATTTATTTTGTTCTCAATGTAGATGCAAATTAGATGCAATCACTAATCTTAGCTGTAAAATTATAAATATTTATCTTTCTGCCCACGCTCTGTTAAATACTTTATTAAAATTTCAACAACCTATAGAGATTAATACTGGAGTTTAAAGGAAATAGTTAAAAGTAACATGCCAAAACTTTAAAAAAGGAAATAATGAAATCTAGCATATTACCGTGTTTGACATACGGATACCAGACTTGAAAATTCACTACAAAGGCAAGCAGAAAATCACCACCTACCAGAGAGGAATGGAGTGAAACATGCTAAAGATTGAGAAAATGGACAAGATAAGACACACTTAAATTAGAATAATAACAAGAGCCACAGATGCCTTGAGCTATGATTAGAGGCTCAAGTGGAAATTGGCAGGACATGAAGTGAGGCTCAAGGACCAGAGATGAACCCTAAAAATCAGAAAGAAACCAATTACAAGATGAGAAGACGAAATTAAAAAAAATCGAGGCCCATAATTGTGCCAAATAGCCCAAAATCGGGAAGTTTGGATATCCTTGGAGGAGGCCTTTACCTGCCAAGGGGTTCTTGACTTAGTTAACTTAAAAAGAAGTTAAAGTTAAATGTAATTTTAAATAAGAACAAATAAAGGTTTTTTTTTTATTTATTAACATCATGTTGTCACGCTATATCCCTTGCGGGGTAAGCAAAGATACGTTAGTTACGGTATCCACTTTGCGCTTATTTGTCGAGTCCAATGTGATCATCAGCGCAACTAATCGGCGTTCTCAGGGCATTTACACACGACAATATTATGTGATACTATGTGGATTTTCTCGCAATGTTTTCTTTCATCATTGAGCAAGTGGTCTCTTAATCCAAACTTAGTCTAGAAAACCCAGTGGCACGTGCCGGTGTTCGAACCTATGAGCGTTGGCGATTCCGCTCCTAGACACCAGTTTTTATCCACAAAGCCACCACGACTACGTGAAGCAACTAATTTCTATGTTTTTGTAAGCTCAACCATACATTGTTTGTTCTATCGTTTTTTTTGTGTCTCTGTAAAAATTCCTACAAAACTTGTAATCAAAATCGGGAGATGGGGACGCGTCAACTTGCTAAAGGTCATTGAAATTTCACGTTTTTAAGAACCTATTTTTGGTTTTAGTTTTGGTGTGTCATGAGATTTCTTTATAGTTATTAAATTGATACAAACAAGTACCCTTAATTATTTCTGCTTACTTCTGTAGCAACAGGTATAAGCTAAATGCATGTCTGAGTTATCTCTGCACTGATTTAAACAATAATTAAAAACCATTTAATTTATCAATTCAATCTCGTGGATCGCGCCTCTCGAGACCGTACCGTTTTAACAAAAGCCTTCGACCGCAAATCACATTAAGTTTTCACGCGGATTTTACAGCATTTCGGTTTAACAACCGCTGAAAAACAAATGGCGGTGTTCGCACGAATAAATCTCGTACGGTTTATCACTCGGAACCGGCGGACGGATGAGTTTCAAAGGTGTGCCTCAGGGATCTGTTTTAGCACTCGATCTCTTTATTCTAGATTGAATTGAAAAATAATGACCTTATTACTTTGTGTTGTTACTATTATTACTAATATCTATATTTGTTTGCTTAATTTCAATATTTACATCCCAAAATTCATTCTGTACAATGTCTATGATTTTTCAATGCTTAGCGTGGGATTGTTTACGTAAATCAAAAATTAATTTACCGTTACTATTGGCACTATATTGTGTATGTGGAATACTAATTTTAATCGATGCTTTAATTTTAGTTTCATTCCACTGCAGGGCAAAGGCTTCTCTTCCATTTTTTTCAATGGATTTGTGTCCATTGGAAAAGGTTTTGAGGGATTTAACCGTTGTGAGTTAAATGTCTAATACCGGTTGGGGGCTGTACACTGTATGTAGAAAAGTTGCTTGCAGCAGCTTAAATGCTAGCAATCTGCGTGAAATACGCTATGCTCATGCCATGCCTTAGTGGGCTCTTATGATACCTCAGTATTATGAAGCAAGCACTATTCTATACTACTAGTAAACCTTACGGGTAAAATTAAAATTAAAAACACATTCATTGGGCCTCATTAATACTAAAAACTGTACCTAACCGGAATGTCTTGTAGAAAGAAGAAGAAGAATGTCTTGTACTAGTTCCATACACTACTTACCCATTTGAATGTAGAACTTCTTGAACTTGTTGAACTTCTTGTAAAATAGTATATGGTTAAATTAAATGTAAATAAAATGTAATTAAATGATATATAAATAAATAATAGTTGTAAATGAAAAAATAACTCACAATTTTAGATGATGAAAATGAATTGTAGATGTAGGAAAAGCAATAGTAGTTTTAAAATATGTATATTCGTAATTATTAAATATCTCCGCGACAAAGCCAACTTTTTTCCTATTTTATTCATAATCCACTTTCAATTTGATGTCATTTTTAACGTTAGTTCATGTAAATCACATTGTTTATGCGATTTGAATGAAACTTGAATTTAAATGTTTTCAAATTACGAAAATATTTTTTTCTTGTGATCTACATTATAAATAAGAAATAAAGCATCTCGTTTGGAATAAGTGAGGATAAAGAATCGATTCCTGTGCACTGTTTTGATTCCACCATCAAATTAGATGTCAGGAGCCGGTCTCAAGGGTGATACATCAAAGCCAGTGGATGCAGGGCCCATTGCGATGTGATTTACTATCAAAAACCATTTCACGCAACTTTCATCCTTAAGTCTGCTGTGAAATATCAAATATTCGACGCCCATATTGTTAGAATCTTTGCCGTATTTTCTATTATATTTAAAAACTAGCTCTGAATATGGGTTCATCAACTTTGAATTCACATTTCGCGTGAGGGTAGGATAATGTAAACAATATCCAACGTATGTTCGTACAAAATTTTGATCAAGAAATGTTTTTATATCAGATAGATAGTTTAGAAAATTATCTACTACATACAAATAAATAAACATAACCTCTTTATAATAATAATAGTGACGGACCGAAGTTTCAGCTTCTGTTTTGGTTTCGGCTAAAATGCGCCGGATGTTTATTTATGTTTTTGTACTCGCTTGAAAAGGTGACCAAAGTGCACCTGATAGAAAGCACTTGTAATTCAAGAGCTGTAACGACCATCAAGGTACGAATATCCGTTGACAGTCGCCATCGCAATGTCGGTCCAATATACCACGACGGAAGGTCTCTACGTATTTGAACAAGCTGATTCAAGAGTTCCAGCAATTGTTCTACTATCTCAAAAACCTCCACCACCTATTCTAGTATTTCAAATCATTAAGAATATTACTTTAATAGAGAACTTTTCGTTAGTAGAATTGCTAGCAAATGAATTGAAACCGATTGAAACAATCTTAAATTATCTATTATACATTTTGATAATTATGAAAGAGCAGAGAATTCCCAATTCTTTTATATCATGGCATCCCCAAATTAATACATCATTCAAGTTGAAACACGCATTAAAATAATAACATATAAATTAATCAACAAAAGAGCAGGGTGCATTGGCATTCTTTCGCACATTTGTCGAGTTGTCCCTTCATATCCCTGAGGACTTGGCAAAGGGCAGGGCACAATCCCAGGAGATGTCGAATAACTTACACAGCATTAAATTTAAGTGATTTCGTTGCTTTAAAGTTATCGACTATAGGAGAAAAGTTTCCCGTTCACTTTTGTTTTGGAGAACGATCTAAGTTTTATCCGTTTGGTGTTTGACCAAATGTTATATACATAGATGTTCGAATAGTCTATAAGTATCATCAAATGTCGTTAATGATTACCAAAATGAAATTTATTTTGTAAGCGCGGCTTACAAAGTGTTTAGAAGTTGCTCTATATGAAAAAAAACAACTAATTTGGTATTATTAAATGATTTCATTGAGTTTATGATTGCCATTATTAAAATGGTTGAAAATAAAGTTATTTTTAATTAATGTTTAATTTGTTTCAGATATCAACGTACGCCGAGCGAGCATTAGCTGTCGGCGAACCACAACGAAACGAAATGAAGTGCTAAAGAGACACTGTTTACATATATATATATGTTTGTGAGACACTTTAGTTAAATATCATTATAAATCTCATGTATGTAGATAAATTAATATATTATTGTGTACAATTCGTTTTATTACGTTAAGTGTTAATTTTAATGAGGTCAGTACCCAGCTTCTATATTTGCTTTCTCTGGATTAATTAAAAGATTATGTTGTAATTCATTTATACTCATTATGTTTAATTAAATGAAATTATATGAGAGAGCCAAAGTGTTGATAAAACTTCATTAAGACTAAGTTGTAAATAATGTATTTTACTTAAATTAAATGTAATTCATTTATTGTCATAATTATGGTAAGATTATTCTCTCGTTTCTTTTACCTCAGCGTAGTTACAAGTAGTTATAAATGTAACGTTTAATTTTTAAATAATATATAATTTGAGCTGTCAGGAATGCACAAGTTCATTGTAAAATGTTATATATTTATTCTTCTATAAACTAAAATATCTGATGTAACTTATTTTTATATTATTTAAATGTAAATATCACTCGCATTTATAACCTTTTTAATGCGTTTGTCTTTATTTAGTATTGCAAATTTTACTAATATATTGTTACGAGCGTGTGATAATCGATATATTAATCGAGGAAAGTGACCAATATTATAATAACAGTAGTTATAGAAATACCCTGAAGCGCAGCCGTCGTCCAATCGCTAAAGATTTCAGAAATCCAAACATTAAAAGTTCCCAACGTTCGGTCGTCAAAAAGTCCGTCCGTCGTTAGCGTGAAGAGATATTTGCGCAGGCCGGCATGATCACTGCGACTACCGATGGGTTTCTTCTTGCCTTTCGATAGTCGTTGGCGTTTTTTGGACTGCATCATGCTTACCATCAGGTATGGTGCAGTCACTGTGCCGAGTCAGTATAAAAAAAAGTCCAATCGAAGAGAAGTCTCGTAGTCCAGTCGCAAAAGCGAGTCGAAATATTCGCATGTAAAAAACACTGTCCCATCGCAGTAATCTCAGTGTGTTTATTAAAGTCATATTCGACCACTTGGAGACATCGCTTGCATCGCTTCCAAACAGAAACTATCCTACGATCGAGCCCGACATTCCACAGATAAATAGCTGTCTAATTAGTATTCAGATCACGCACGTCTCGTATCTCGGTACGAACTGTGTCGGTAGAGCGGCATCTTTGATGTTAACTCGCTACTGGCGATTTGTTTGACAGTTAGTCCATACGAAAGAGCACCCCGAGACAATATATGCAATTAAAAATCATACGGTTCAAGTACTAGCTCGTTCGTAACAATTTATTCAAATTGCTTTTCGTGAACATAAATGAAATTATGTTTGAATGCTATCCTTTTTAGAAACAGTGTTTTATTTTAATGATTTTATAATAAAATGGTGTTTCTGGAATATGGCTTTAGAATTGCATAAGCAATTTTTTCTCATTGCAAAGTTTTTGCTATAGTAAATCATATTTTCTCTTTCACTCACAAGCTGGGAATACTAAATCTTTAATTTTTATATAAATGCAAAAATAAGACAAAATAATTAAAGGCGATAATCACATACAATATTATATTTTAGATTATTTTGAAATTATTATGATGAGATTATTTGAAGATTTTTTTGTACTTTTTATATAAAGATTTAGTTTTAAAACATGAAACGTATACAGCATTTGAATAGCTGTATGCCATATATTAATATATACAATTATATGTTCAAAAAATTGTTTAGTTATTAATAATAATGTTGTTTTATTATAATTTTTGTATATTGTGAGAAAAAAGTTACAATCTTATCGTTTCCGTCCATTTTTATAAGTTTGTTCCATTGAAATTTATGTTTTCGTGTAAATAATGTCTAGTAAGTACTTAAAATATATTATTATCAATCCCATTTTAATAATTACAGAGAGAAAGGTTTTCATTTTTTTATTACCAAGTCATACAGTGTAGAGAAACGCCAAAGACTTATTTTACGTCTTCAGTGTTGCCAACTTATCTGTAAAGTTGAATGGGTTTGAACATAGATGTCGCTTAATTAATTATTTTTCAGTGATTTTACAGCTACGTTCGTAGCACTGCGCAATGCATTGCAGTGTTAATAATAATTTGTATATTTTATATAAAAGCAATAATTTTTCACCAAAGATAGTAAAAATTGGAGCCTTTTCTGATCGTTTTTATTTAAACATTGCAAAACTCGGCAGGGTTAAATAATCTACTTATAATAGATAAATAAAAATCTTTTTGTGTTATTAATATTAATAAATTATTTATTATAAAAACAGTGTGGCAGTTGTGGACTAGTAAATAACGTACCGGTTTCTATGCACGCCAATGCGATTGCTCGTAGGTTCGAATCCCGGCACATACCTCTGGGTTTTTTTAGATTACGTACGTATATACGCACTACGTGCACACCGGTGAAGGAAAAAATCGTGAGGAAACCCGCATGGCGTCTAATGGAAGTCTCCAATAAACAGCTACAAAATCGCTTGCTTTTTACCTTTGTCTCTACTTACCTTATTTTCTATTTTAAATCAAGCCGTGGCGAAACAAGTTTAAAAAAATCATCAAAAATTGGCTCCCTAAACTACCCAGTTATTGTATTTTTTATATTAGTGTTGCAACGAATACGAAATTCGGTATTGTACCGCGTGCCGAAAGTTTGATAAACGTCTTGATCGACTGACCGAAAATTCGGCAAACTTGTTGATTAAAATATTATAAGGGTTTTTAAGGTTGTTTGTATTCTATTATTAACATACGTAAATATTATTTGTTACTGAACAAAACTTTTTATTTCATGCGATGATATAAGAAGAAAATTATGAAATATGTAGTTCCTCATTGACTATCAGGGCTGCCGGGAGGGCTGCGACCCCAGTGTGTCGCACTTTTAACAACTAAATCACCAGGGTGTTCCCCTCATTCGTCTGCCGAGGCCACGGGCACGGTCACGTCCACTTCCTCGGCTCCTGGCGACCCCTACCTACCAACTGTTATGCAGAGGGTGGTGTAAAGACCACCTCTAACTTCCCCTTAAGTATTGCAACAGCTTGAGCTCGAATAGGTAAAGATAAATACCACAAGACCAAACGTAACTGAAGTTTTTCATATTTCGGATCAGCAAGGATACATACAATCATTAACATTTTTTTTAGAATTTAAAGGCTATAATGATAAATATTTTGTTATTTTTAAACATTTATTGATAAAAAGTAATAAAAATGTATGAGTCATCATTATTATTGCTTTTGTAAGCAAAAAGTTTTTTTTCCGAATACCGAATGGAAATTCGTTGCATCTCTAATTAATATGTATACTATAAACTTTACATAGTAACATCGCTCTTATTTATTGTCGTTTGCTTTAAAATATAAAGCATATCTTTTAAGTGATATATTTCATTTTTAAAATGATTATAAATAATATTTTTTTGTTTAATTATTTTTATTAAGTAATTATTTGTAAGGCGAACGCACCAGTACGAAATAAAGGCATAATGAGTTTATAATTAATTGTTTTATTTAAATATTTACTTCTTAAATAATCCTCTGCCTCGCAGTCTTTTAGCGGCTACATTATGGAGAGACTTCTGAAGAGCCACATTATAGACAAGACACCATCCGTATGTATTGGGCGTGCCTTATATCCACACCTGAAGATTCGCTTCTCCATTCATCATGTGAACAGCTAAGGAAAGGAATATACTCCTAGCGAGCATGTTCCATGTTCTCATGTCTTAAGACCCTTTAAGAGAAGAGTCAATAGGCATTTGTAGGGCGGACGCGGTCTATCGTCAGATTCATCTTTACCTTCCTCTAGGTGTGATTGAGGTCAAGCGTGTGCCAGTAAATAAAAAAAACTTATCATAACTTAAATGGTCTATTTGGATACATGGCAAACCATCCAATTGAGGTACAGTGCAAACTCTATATAACGACCTTCAAGGGACTGTGCATATTTTGACGTTATAGAGAGTTGGCGTTAAATGGAGAGAAGAAAAATCTGCATTAGAAAAAGATAAAGTTTTAAACTTTTACTTGCCATGTTTACAGTTTGAAAGTTTGTGAGTAACTAAGAATATGATAGCGTATAGATAATCCATGACTCCTACTAACAACAGCAACAGCAACTAACGTGCAAGCAACCCCAATTTGTAAACAAAAGAACGGATTTCTTAGAAAGTTCGGTATGTGTAATGCCGACAGTCGAGCTTATTACGGGCTAGTGTTATTAACCGACAAAAGAACGTACATAGCTGCTCAGTTTATACTAATTTTGGCAACTTAAAAAGTCATGTTAGCTTAAAAAGTACCTTATATTATTAAATTGCTGTCGTTATTGAGAGTGGGTGTAATGCTATATAGAGTGTATCATTGTATGGGAAACAAGCTAAACTAATCAAAACCGAGTGATTTCGACGCTTTAGGGAGTTTGTCGTTAAATCGAGTGACGTTACATGGAGTTTACACTGTATTTAAATTTAAAAGATTTTTAGTTGGATTTTTAAAAGGCATTTAATGAAACAAACACTTGTATCTAAATATAGGATATACAATATAAAAATGCTAAAAGCATTCACATTATACAATATCTTCTATTTTTTTTTATTTGGGATTACATATTATATTATACTATGACGCATGTTTTTCGTGAAAACACCCTAAACATATTTGAGTTGAGCAACAAAAATTTTTGGGATAAGTCAAATACAATAATATAATATTATAGTATAAACATAATACTCGAGTTATATTGTTTATGTATCGCTTGTTTACTTTAGGACGTACCAAGAGTCCCTAGTCTGAGGAAAATAGGGACGGGAACACTCTTTCCATACCCTATTACTGAGGAGGCCTAAAAAGGCTAACTGCGCGCCGATCGTGGCATATTGCGAGTCCGCACCCACGGCCGACGTACAAGCGGATGACGGAGTACCCAGGTGTTTTTAGTCGGTGAGAGTCCGACACACCGGGGAGACGGCCCTCACCAACTCCCTGAAGGTCCATAATGGATTTTCTCCTGGTTAAAAGAAAAGGACGAACCAATAATCGGATTGGGGCCCCGTGAGGAACACAAGAAAATCACGCTAGGTGTCGAACGTGTTAAATATTACCAAATATACACAGACGCTCCTGAAACGAAAAAACTTTCCTAAAATGTATAATACACAGCCTCTAATTACCAGAAAAATTATATCAAGTCAATTCTCGAATATTTAAACCCGAAACTTGAATTGTAATAAGGACGACAAACCTTAAATATGTCAAAAACTTTATGGCCCAACTAACAACTTATTCGGATAATCGCATGATATATTCAGACTGAATATTTTATATACTCTTTGGACCGAGTGACATCTGTCATTTCAAATGAAATATAAATTCTAATAATGGCATAAATTTTAGAAATTAATTTTACATGCAACCGATTCCTATTTACCTCGCACTGTAAAAATGTAATTGAGTCAATCAATAAACCTACTGTCATGGAGTCGGCATAAATATTATGCATCCTGTCAAATTGAGATTCGAACAATCCAATTTGACTTACAAGTTTAAAGTTGTGGAGAAAGAAACAGACAAGTACCACTTCAGTGAGACGTAAATATAAAAATCCTCATAACTTATCATTACCGAGAGATATTGCCAAAACCGACAAAAGTTCTCTACCTGTATTTGAATGTCAATTCCCTCAAGACCCTGACAGATTAATATCCTTTACAATATCCAAAGAAATACGACAAGAAATACTTAGTCCCAAAGAATCAACAGATGGTGCCGAATCAGGTGAATACAGCTACTGCAAAGAAGTAATAAAACCATATTTAACGTCTTACCTGAGAGATTATTCTGATTTAAAAGAACATTTAACTCAGGTTTATTTAGATTCTTTATACCAAAAATGTTCAGATCACGAATCTGGTTATGAAATTTCTGTAAAAAATAAAAATACAGCAGAGGAAGGGAATTCGTTTTATATTAGTAATTTGAGCAAAATCAACGTTGTAAATTCATACAACTCAAATATATCTGCCAACATGGATGGTAAAACTTGTATAACAAAGGCGAACGATTCTGCTTCAAGCCTCAACGAACAAAGACATTACACTCAACCAGACCTACGAGATCCAGTTTATGTTGATAAATCTCCTGAACAAAAATATAAACCTAATACTCCAAGCGATAAAACAAAATGTGAAGAAGCGAGGTCAGCAACGGGGGAAATGACATCTAGTCTTCAAGAAAGGGAGGATAAATCAACCCCAAAATCACAAAGCCCGGCTCCTGCAGCCCCATATAAAGTAGCGAGCTACTTAGAGAGTGGAGCTAAAAAATCTATATCATCTTTACGTGGATTTCTTGGCATACCTTCAGGTAAAAAACCAGAAATAAAAGAGATAGATCCACCAAAACCTGAACCCGCAATTAATATGGATGCAAAAGATATGTCATCAGTAGAATCTCATGATGAAACTCTATCAACTATTAAAACAACAGTGGAAGATTTCATAACCAAGGTTTACAAGAAAACTCATGACGCAGTCAATGTTATAACTACAGAAAGCGTGAAACAGTTTGAATTATTCCGTAAATCGACATCGAGTACCACTGAGAAACCACCAAAATCGTCAAGTGAGAGCAAAAGTACAGAAACTCTAACAGGCTTTTCCTTCCTACGCCAAGTCGAAAGCAAAGACAAAAAAGATATTGATAAAGACGATACCTCAAATACGGTTGAAATCTTAGGCAGAATTATAGATAAGGTCGATTCAACAGTCTCAATGATTAGTAAACATATAAATCTTGACAAATTTCCAGATATGTTGGATCCCACTAAATTTAGTGATGTTAGTTCGCCTTACGACGTGCCAACGCCTCCGAAGGATATCTCAAATGTAATCAGTGAATCTATAGCAAATTCTAATAGCGTATTTGCAACCATAAAAAGTAAGATATGCTCAATGTTTTACGAGAATGGTGACAAAACAAAAGATGATTCCGAAAGTTCTACCTCAAGTTCATCTTCTCCGCCATCAAGACAAGAAAGCGATGAAGACTTAATTAATAAATTGATTGAATAAATAATTGGCTTATTAATCTTATGTGTACACCTCAATCATTCCTTGGCAATAACTAATAAAGAATTTTACATGAAGGCGATTGTATTGATTAGATCCATAAAACTTTTTACTGTCAAATTATAATTTTACAGTGACTGACTAATTAACTATTTACATTTATTTGGTACAACTAAGTCTATTTATAATTTTTATAGGAATTGCTTGATAAATTATCAAAGGTATTCTTCTAGAATTAAACCGGGCGTAGAGGGTGAACACTGAAGGTGCTCAGCTTGCGAGCTTATGAGTGGCAACGTAACGGAGACGAATCTAACGGTCATCTACTAGCATTTCCAAAGCAACTACCGTAAGAAGATACGTCGAAGTAAACTCAAGGCTGACGCAATTTCTATTATTACCTTGGCAAAGAGAGTACATGCGCTTGATAACTATAACTTAATCTTAAATTGATTGCTATTATTTAATAACTAGATCATGTCTGTTGGTAGATGCCGCAATCATACCCAGCATCTTCACGCTTTTATGACCCAGTGTCATAATAGAAAATGAATATAATCATCTTAAAGTCTGATAATGGAATAGATTTACAAATAGGAATACTTTTTGTTCGAAGCAACAGCAAAATTGTGGCTTTGTAAAATTATTATCTTTATGATTCATACCTTTAAAATATATCCTAAGCCCTTCATTATCCGTTGATGGCAAAGGAGGTCCTTTACATTCCTCATACTGGCCGCTTTCAAAATCTGTTTTATCTTTGACAACCAAATATTACATAAAAACAACAAAATTTTATTACTAGAAACCATCAGAGACCCCACAACTACCAAACCAATCCTTTAAGCCATGTAAAAAACCCTAAACATGTCTGACAACCCGTGCGTGAATTGTAAAAAGCAGAACAAATGCCTGCCCTGTGTGATACCGAGAAGTGACTGCGTGAAAGATGTGAAATCAGAGAAGCCAGCCAACCCGTCCATCAATCCAGGACATGGTGGATGCAATTGCTTCAAGGATAGTAACCCCTCCAAGTAGTCCCAGTCCCAAAAAAAAAATAAACCCTTTTATGTAGGTGAGTAAGTCCCATTTTTTTGGGTTTCGTACCTCAAAAGGAAAAATTTAATCTTTAAAATCACTTTGTTTCCCCTTTATCTGTCACAAAATCCTTTTCTTCAAGCTCACGTGGAGGAATCAAGTTCAAATTAATACCAAATAGGTCTGCAGTTCTTTGAAGCTTTTAAAAATTAATCTTTAGCCTTGTTTTTTTTATTTGTTCTAACCATTGTTTTTTTTTCATTTAAGTTACAAGATTACGCTTGACCTCAATAACACCTGGTATTAGGTGAATATGAGGCAGATGATGGACCCCGGATGTCCAACAAATACCTATTCACTCTTGTTTTAAAGGCTCCCAGGTCGCATGTCTATGGAGGAGCAAACGCAGATGGCGTATTCTATTCATTTTTTCCTGTTTCTTTCTTTGATCCTAAACAGACCCACCAGTTCACGATGAAGGGAACACCACAGCGTGTCGACGTGAAATCCTGCGAGAAAGTTGAAAAGCCTCACCCCTGCGACTCGGCCTCTCGATGCGATCCTGAGGCAGAAAACGAAGGCGATTGCCCTCTGCCTTTTATATGCTTGGAGAGACTTAAGAATCCGGCGATTCCTGGTGAAAACAGTAAGTTCCAACAGAACTTGAACACTAATTATGAGGTGATAGAGAGATTTCCCAAACTGAGTTGTGACCACAGTACACAAGTCTAAAAATCGTCACAGTGACTGGCTTTGGCCTGTCGCGTTTCGGGTTCAGTTTGTGTATATCCAGTTATTTATAAAACCAAGAGACCTTCCGTCTTGGTATATCTGGACCGACATGACGATGGAGGCTGTCAATGAATTTTAATCTATTGGCGATCGTTGGCGTACTGGGACTACACTATACTTTCCAACAGGTGCAATTCAGTGACTTTAAGCCAGTATGAAAAAATTACAATTTAAATTTATTTTATCACCTTGCCTTTTGGTATATAGCTTAACCCAACGACGGCAGCGATCATTAATGGATGAAAGTTCAAAGATAGTAACCGTCATCATACCAGGCTAAATTAACACTGCTGCATGCCTCTTCTTTCACGGAGGCCTGAACTCTGACCAAGGATGCTGTATTTCGATAAAGGTTGGTGTAGTTTTGGAAGAGATAATAATCATGAATTAATGAGAAAGATCAGTTTAAGAAACAACACATCTTTTTTTCTATACTAGGTTGTCAAAGTGAGACACACACGCACTTAATGGAAATGACAGGATAGTGTAAAAACTGCAGTGAGTTATGACAAGGAACTGAAATCTATCGACATTCGCCAGCGTCATGTCAACCTACTTATGCTCACTACAGAAGGTCTCCTAGGCACATGTACAACTTCGGACACGACCTCTCCCTGCCAGCAGTGGTGTCGGCCATGCTGGCAGGGTATGACAACTGGAGCGCCGTGGTCTCCTTCTGTGAGGACGTCATGTCTCAGAAGCAGGTCGCTAAGCGAGAGCGGCAGAAGGCCACTTGAAGGAGACACCGGGGTGCCGGCAACCGTCCTGGCACATCAGTCTCAGCCGATCGGTGAATCCACGACCGATTAGCTGATGTCTTCGAGGGCCCTGAGCAACTGGTTTAGCGATCCTCGAGAAGTTGGTAGGGCGCTGTGACGTGCGCTGCCTAATTACAACGAGCAGTATCGGGAAGGGTATCATCTTCCTCTGAGTTTGTGCCCATCGGGCGCGGCGCGACGGGGCTGTGGCGAATTGATTACAGGACCCGCAGTCCCCGCCAATGCGCAGAAGTAGTCACCTTGGGGTTTTTAGTCGGTACAAGTCCGACACACCTCGTCGTGCAACCCTCCTGTGCGGCTCAGACGATCCTATGAGGATCTTCCCCAAGGACGCGCACATACTGATCGCGAATTTGTATTCGGTTGTCACACCCAAATGCAGGCAATCGCCTTACCACTACAGCATAAATTTCTTTCAGCCAAATGTTTACTTGGTCCTTCTATCAACACCAAGTCATGCGCAAAGGTGGAACCACCTCATCCGTGCGACCCAGCGCCTCCTTGCACAGAGAAGAAAACTGGATTGACCAAACCGTGTCAAGAACCACCACTTTGCTTGCATAGAATAAAAAATCCCGAAGATAAAAAGATCGATATAGATTCCTGTGATCCGACTCAATAAAATCAAATATAACTGCTTTCGTTTTTAATTTTACATTGAATACAAGGTTTTTGACTGAACTGGTAAGTTTCCAATTTAAGTAGACTGTATTATTAGGTGCTGGTAAGGTGGTATTCAGTCCTTAAATAGTTACGAATACGCAGCTTTCTGTGAGACAGCTATAAGCCAGAAATAGGCCGCAGAAAGGAATAGGGTAAGAACAACTACCCTGGCTAATCGGCGGCCAATACACCGTCGCCAGAGGGATGCGTTCGCTGAAAACGACCACGACATCCCCGGTGACAATAGCTGGGCAGTAGACTTGAAGTAGTCTGCTACCCGGATCAGAGGGAGGGCGCGCACAGCGTCCGGCGTGCCACACAAGAAAAGATGAAAAGATTTGGAGGAGTGGGCTATTTACACTCATCCCCCAAGAAATTCAGTTTAAATAGGCTATTCGCTACCCAGGCAACAAGATGGATTTGATTCCTCAGCCCCAGATGGAGTGATTGAATCGACTCCCCGGGGTTTTTAGTCAGTAGGAGTCCGACACACCGGCCTTGATTTTGGTAACTCTGTGGAAAATCCGTCAGGATAGCTGTGAGAGCGATGGCCACAAGAGCAGACTCCTACTATCTAAAAACCGCTAATGTGTACCTCGGCTCGCTCCCAGGCGTACCTGGGTATCCATATTCCTAATAGAAACATTGTATGCATAGGTGTAACTATTTCATCTGAGGCTCCTAGCAAAGTTATTGGATGTTATCCTTGTTAAACTGAGGTTTTTTTTATACTGCCTCGACAAAATTATTACTTTGCATCCAATGGAAAGTTCAGTGTCATCCAAACACGGCGATGACCGCCATAGAACGTATTTCCGGTGACAGTCGCGTGTCAAACATTTCATGTCCATCCCGTCGATATTGAAAACTCTCCCTTCAAATTACAGAACGTATTTAAATAAAGGCTTTGAATCGACAAAATATATCAACCATATTCGGATAATGGTCTATTTTAGATTTAAAAAATGTACAATAATGTCGGTAATGAAAAAGAATTGACATATTCATATTTATATTGATTGTCAAATATTAATGCGCGCGTTCAGAAATTTATTTTTCTAAACTAAGTAAAAGGTATCAAAATAGTTATTTTGTATTCATTGTATTACTTTCATAAAATCATAAATTAAGTTCAGATAATCTGTAACACGACATTCATTTACTGTTACGCGGTACGAAGTTCGACGGGTCTGCTATAATTTATATACTGGAATGGATTCGCTTCCTGCGTCTGTTTTTCCAAAATCTTATGACATAGGAATTTTCAAACGACGTGTGAATCGGTATTTCTTGGGTAAGCGTGCTCCATAATCACCCCCCACCAGGCGTGATTGAGGTCAAGGGCCCACCTGTTAGTTATAAAAAATTGTGACAGAATCTATTATATTAAATTATATGACCAATCGCAATATTGCATCACGTGAGACAAGTCTAAACCCGCCTTAATGTGTAACGGCTGATCTAGAAACAAGACATTAAAACCTTTTTATTTCTACTTTCATATACCTGGCAAGATAGATTTTGACTTGCTCTCAAACCATGACAACCAACAATGTGCGACAAGCCACCGGAACCGGTGTGCGAGCCCCCGGAAGAAAACCAAGAAACATCCCGCAGAACAGAATGTAATACCGAACGCATAAAAATCATAAAGACCAAAAAGTGCCACGTGGAATCAATCTCCGAACCACCACCGCCAGATCCCTGCCTCCTCGAGAAGATCCGGCAGAAAGAGAAGGCTGGAATCAAGATATGCCCAAAACCTCCTGTGGTACAACCGCCTCCAGCCCCTTCGTGTATTGCCATCTGTATAGAGAAGGTAATCGTCTCATCAACTGCCGCCATGAGCTACTGAATCTGATTTTCAGCTGCCTTATTCTAATAGTCCTTCTATCTTGCAATTGCGTTTCTTGACCCGCAGTCTCCTCTGAAGAATACAACTGCTCCAATGGTCATAGACTCTTTGCCGTATAGCCTACTGCTAGATCACTTACCTAATCCGGAAAGCTAATCAATCTCTGACAGATAACCTAATTGTATCGTCAAAAGAGACTCCCAAAACAGCTAGTTCCATAGCACGTTGTGTGAGCTAAGGAATAATCTGTTTTAATAATCTAAACCAAGCGACATCCATGTAACTTACCTTCTTTTTTGTAGCCCGGGAGAAAATCCTGCTTAGGACCATCAGGTCTGCTGTGTCAGGCTCCGACTAAAACCCTCGGGGTGTCCCTCAAATTACTCTACCTTGGCCTGGCAATTCTTATTCATCCAATAGCCTGGAGAACAAATAGCCTACATAGGCTGCTTGTCTGGGAAATGTGGGTACAGAGACCACCCCCGTCTTGTCCGGGCAACACTCTCCCTCAAGTCTATTGCCCGGTTATTGTAACGGAAGAATGTCGCACTCGAATGCATAATTTCTGCGATAGTGTCTTGGCTGCAGAATGTCCAGGGTTGTTGATTTTTCCCTGTTCCTTTCGGCGGCTTCTTTCTGTTTTGTAACTACCTCGCAGAAAGATGAGACACTTCTCCAAACGTTTTTACTGCAGATCATGGTCTTGACCACTGCTGGCAGTGAGAGGTCAGCGTCGATTTCATCCATACAAAGTACCCAATTTTTTTTTTTAATCCGGTGTAAATCCCTACGGACCGTCAGGGGAAGTGGTAAGGGCCACTTCCCCCGGTGTGTCGGACCTGCCCCGACTAAAACCACCGGGGTGCCAGCACTGCCTCTCCTCGCCTTCGCCGAGCCTGGGAATCCGGATACTTCCGACGGCTCGGCGAGCGTTGGCCTTAGGCAGGCCTCCTCTCTTGGAGGGGGAATTTAAACCCCCTCACTGCCACTCTGTGGGAACGGCGTGTGGGCACACACACGCCGGCCCTTCCTCTCTGCACCGGACGGGGACGCCCTCAACGGCACCCGCCCAGCCTGTGTCAGGAGGGGAGCGCCTCGCGCTGGGAGTCCTGCGCGAATTGCTCCCTTCTCCCGAGACGACTTGTTCTGCGGCGGAAAGTACCTAATCAAATAACATTAGGCTATGCGTTGTAAAACTATCTGGACCCATAACCTAATTATAATTGTGGATTTTTGTCGTTCATTATTTCTTTTATATTTTCATACCAAAATATGACAATACAACAACGGGATGAATATTGGCTGTTACTTAAATCCTAATGCAACACTAGAGGTATACCATCGTGTTGTCGGTCTTGAAGAATTAGAGGCAAAGCAGCTTAACATTTATTAGAAACAAGATTTTTTTTACACTGGTTCGACATAGTGACTACAGAGTACCTGATGGTAAGTACAGTGTAGTCCAAAAACGAAAGCGACTATCAAAGGATGAAAATCCGTTGATAGTCTACATCGTCATGTCGGCCCACATATACCACGACTGAAGGTCTCTAGGTATATGAGCTACTGGATATACACAAGCTGATCCCGAAATGCGACAAGCCGAAACTGGTCACTATGACGGGCTTTACACCCATGTACTGTGGCCGCGATCCAGACGGGCACCGATGCCCTACCACACCGCGGCTGCTCGTTTAGCACCACCCAGGAGTCACGTGTAGGGAAACTAGGGTAAAGCCTACGGACGCGAGCAGCTTCGACTCCCAAACTTCGACTTCTTCGTTTTTATTTACCTTAGCCGCATTCAGACCTTTTTATCCAACTAGCCAACCAAACACCACTATCCAACTTTTTCTGAAACCAATACTAGAAATTGATATTATGATGAAAAACTCAAACGTTGGATTTCCAGTTTCGTTTTCATCATAAATACCGCTTTAGGAAATACTAATGATAGTCTGATACTTAAAAATAATATTTATTAAGTTAGAATAAGAGCTTAAAACTTCTTCAACAGGTAAAAAATCCTCCAGTACCGCCAAGTAAGGATGAACCAATAGTCTGCGTTGTGGAACGTGAAAAGACTACGTCGGATCGTTGCGACGCGATATTACAAGCTATAGCTGCTCACCCTGACCTCCCCTGGCCTGGTTGTCCCCCACCTCCGTTGGCTCCACCGCCCCCTCCTTTCGACCCCTGTGAAGAACAACTACGTCGCGAAAAGATAGCAGAGTGTAAACGACGAAAGAAACGGTATCTTGAATAAAATGGACGAGAAAGCAAGACTTACTAAAAATTCAACCATCGAAGCTGTGATAAAGAAATTTCACACAGAACTAAAGAAAAAAGATAATACAAGAACATTGACAATAGAAGCTAATCATAGAAAGGATGTTGAATCTGATCGAAATATAGATAGACAGTTAACAGATTTAGAATTATTGATAAAGAAGTTACAAGATGAAATCGAGGTAATGGCTAAAAACGCAGACAAAATACCGGAAGATTACACTACAGATAGTAAAACTGTAGCTTCTAATAAGATTGTTAGCAAAACCGACACCGTCTACCCAATAATTGTTAATAATGCTCATCCAAGCCTGCGAAGTGATATAGAAAATGTGGGAAACAAGATTCAGTCTCCGATTCCTGAAGTGACGACTTTTCAAATCCTTGAAAGTGTGACAGAGGTACCGAATGAGGAAATCCAACCGCCGGAAAAGCAAGATACCATAGAAAATCTGATTTGTGAACTTAAAGCCGAAATTTCTGAGAAGATGAAGGAATTGAAAGACATAGATTTAGGAAACCAACTAAACAATTCAATGGATGAGCTGGAATAAACTGAAACAAATAAATTTAAAATGATTTTTATTGACAAAGTAAAATCAAGTCATCTTGATGATAATCCTTGATCGGCTTTCTTCAAGGTTCGCCTAAATAGGCTGGGGAGGGAATGGTGTAAAGTGCCATTTCCTCCCTCGTCTCTATGAGTTTTTACTAGAGCGGTGTGCGGGAACACTTCGAACACCGCTCACGCTTGGATATTGGGCGACGCACTTCCTCAAATGTGCCGCCTGGAGTTAATCCGTTATGGCAGAGGTATGGGTATGAGTCTGGTAAAGGCTCTATTCTGTCATCTTGACTTGGCGTGGCGGCGGATGCAGTTGTTGGAGTTGACAATTGCCTCCCGATCCCACTCCGCCGCCTTCAGCTTCATTACCTTCTCACTAAAGGAGAGGGTTGCTTGTCATGTTCCATCGCCCCCGACCATTGCGCGTGCGAATACTGGCAGCGACAGATCACCCCCCACCAGCTTCACAAGGTCAGCCATTTTCCAATGGCCTTATTGAGCAAAACCAACAAGATCAAAATAAGGTATAATGAAGTCAAAATAAGGGTTTTTGGAGTCACAGCTATACGATAACTCACATCCTGGCTAGGACTAAGAAGTTCTTTAACCCTTTCTTTTGTTCTCCGTTGTTGGGCTGTGGAAAGGTCTTCTGGCGAACATGTTCCCACCGTCCTATAAGATGGGGTTATTTAAGCGAACCGTGAAGAGATATTTGTGCAAGCCGGGGTGATCGCCGCGGCTTTTGATAGGTTTCTTTCCTGTTGATAGTTGTCGTTTGAAGACTGCACCCTGATAAGTGATGAGGCGAAAGTCAGTGCCGAATCGGGATAAAAAAAAATTCAATAAAACACAAGATTACATATCAACAATTTATTCACAATAACAAATATATTTTCTCATACAAAATACATTATTTCAAATACATATTCTAACATAAACATACAGAAAAAATAATTACAAGCAAGCGAATTTATATATGACTAGATTTTACTCCAATTTAAATATTTTTATTATAATTTCAGTAAATTTCAAGGACGATATTAGCAATTTAAAAAATTCTCTAAGTTTATTGATTTCACTTAATAAATCTTTTTATAAATATACCAAATATAATATAAGAAATTTACCTCAATACATACATGTCTAGGTTTCAAGGCAATTAAAATACTTTGGCACGAATTTTCTCCATCAATTTTAATAAATAAGGCACCTCGCCATGTTTCATTTACTATAGTACTTGTATAAATATATTATGCCATACATATAGTATATTCTAGGACTTATCATAACTCCGATCCTATCACAAAATCACATGGAAGAGTACATTCAATCAGAAATAATTAAAAAGTAGTCAATACTTATAAAATTTTCAAAATACAGTACACAAAGCTACGAAGCCATCGCTTTTAGATTCATCATCTTAAAAATATCGATTACCTATATATTTACAATATATTCGTCAAAAATATCTCCCCGGCCTCGAAGCTTGGGGGGGCGGGATCGTTCCAAAAATGGAGGACAAACCCATAGCGGTTGCCAACCGGGACAGGTTAAAGGGAAACCAAACAATAGTTTGGTGCTATAGTTACGTCTTTCTGGGGACTTGCATCGGCGGCTGGTGGAAAGGATGGTACTGCCTCGACAGTATGCTTTCCTGTAAAAAAAACAAATATCTCATAACATATTTAAAATTTTTGTGTTTGTATTCATTATAAATACTTTAACACGTTCCCGCCGGTATGAACCATTAATGGTACATTGAGGGCTGTTCCATCGGGCAGCGTGTACCATTTATGGTACATACACAATTGTCCCATAGGGCTACGTGTACCATTAATGGTACAAGGAAAGAAATCAATTTATTTGTATTTATAGCTAATAAAAAGAAAAAAAGTTTGCAAATTAACGCAGGCATAGTCGGCAGAAGCAGTTAATGAGATATATGCGAAACGTGCAAACAGCGCCGCCCGATGAGACAAATTTGATTTAATAGAGCCGTCAGGTGCCGAAGACAGCGAATCCAGACTTAGGCGGGAACCTGTTAACGGTCTTATGGGGAAAAGGAGGAAAACAAATAATTGGGCGTCAATCCAACCAGCTTTACATCATCATCATGGTTGCCAATGGCGTCACCTAGGGTGTAGCTTTTTCCATCAGTTGAAGTATCAGCTCATATGAAACCAGTTGAAATAAAAGAATATAGCAGCAGTACATTTGTACTCACCACGCCGCTGGTTTGGTTCTGTGATGAGTTCATCATCTTCTCTTGCAATATTATCTGGTTTGCGGCGCTGTGGACATTCATGCCGTCAATATTTACTATTAGATCTTACATATTTATCAATATTTAATTATTTAACTCACATACACTGTGTTATAAAATCCCTGCCCAACCCATAAAGGCATTCGATATTAAATTATATTTCATCCTATTTAGGTAAATACGAAAAAATGTTCGAACTAAACTAAAAATTAATAAATCTATACTAATATTATAAAGCTGAAGAGTTTGTTTGTTTGTTTGTTTGTTTGTTTGTTTGTTTGTTTGTTTGTTTGAACGCGCTAATCTCTGGAACTACTGGTTCGAATTGAAAAATTCTTTTTGAGTTGAATAGACCATTTATCGAGGAAGGCTATAGGCTATATAACATCACGATGCAATTATTAGAAGCGAAGAAATAATGGAAAATGTGAAAAAAACGGGCAAAATTTTTCATCCTTGAGGGCTTCCATTGCGTGCGCTGCAAAAACGGTTCAAGATA
Source organism: Automeris io (assembly GCA_036320925.1). Classification (NCBI taxonomy): domain Eukaryota; kingdom Metazoa; phylum Arthropoda; class Insecta; order Lepidoptera; family Saturniidae; genus Automeris; species Automeris io. The sequence goes on along the minus strand of JAUDJH010000034.1, from coordinate 3,010,226 downwards.
CCAAAAATATATGTAAGAAAGAATTATTCCTCTTGAGATGATCTAAAAAAATGTCCGCGCGAGTATATGTTTATCTTTTAAGATTAAGTCACTAGAACCGTTTTTATGGTAAACAAATTTGGTCGAAATTAATGCATTATTTGTTAAGAGTTGTATCAACGTAATAATATTCATCTTTATATAAATAAATGTGTTGTTGATTAAGAATATTTAATTGTGAACAAAATTGTCTTTGACATCACTTAATTTCAATGAACATCATAGAAGATATTACAATAACTTATATAGCAAAACTACGTTTGCCGGATCAGCTATGTCTTGATAAGCGCGAAACTCGAGAACGACTAAACCGATTTGACTGATTTCTTTTTTGTTGTGTTTGTTGAAGTCTGGGAAAGGTTATTACGGAGAGAAAAATTAAAAAAATTGTCTGAAAAAGTCTAAAAACAACACTTTTCTATATTCTCATACAAAAAATTCGTAATAATATTTAAAAGTCAATTTGAACTTTAACACCATACCATAAAGTTTAAATGTCAGTGGACGGGTTCCGAGAAGGCAAAACAATTGAGTGACGTATAAATATTAATGTCAATATTTGTCAATTTTTATACATATAGCATTAAGGCCAGGTTCTTTCAAACAATTTTCAAAAAAATCTGACGGGGAGGCTATTAACATTAAAAAAACAATATGACTTTGTTTTAGAGAAATAGGGCAGAACAAGGTCTGCCGGGACAGCTAGTATTAAATACATGGCAACGCTGGAAGTATGTGTAGCTTATTAACAAAGAAAAAGGAAAGCAAATAATTATGCTAGTAGGTCATGACGTCAGAAAAAAGTCATAGCTCCTGTATTAAACTGATTTTTCTGAGTAAACCGAGTGTAGGTCGCATTAAAAATAATTCAATTTCATCAACCTTATATGACAAGAACTCTTTAATTTTCACGAGTAATATTTTCTGATGTGTTTTGGTAATGTTATTGTGCCACCAATATGCCCCTTTTGGGTCAGACAGAGTTTCCAAAACGTACTGTATATTATTGTAAATGAAACTAGATAAAAAATTAAAATACTCATAATTTGTTATATTTCGAAATCCGGTTGTTTGAACAGAATTTTCACATTAAAGTCTAATGAAAACGCCAAATAACGTCTCTTGTATGAAAAAACATTTTTGCCCTATGCTTTTACTTTACTCTAGCTTACTAAAGTTATTTATTCTGGTTATCTGCTTGGTTTAGTTCAAAATTCGAGCTATACATACAAGTTTCTGTGAAGAAAATATAAGATTAGTAGATTTTATTTCATTGTGACAAAAACAATACGAAGATATGGGATCATTGTCCCTTTATTGGTTTTAAAGCCGCTTTCAAGTCTCTAAGGCTAGCACCAAACAAACGCTTTTAATTATCGACTGTTGAATCGATTTTTTTAATTACGGACCTCAATCTTACCTAATGGAAAGTGAAGATGACGCCGCCAATGGAGCTCGCTCATCCAGCAAATACCATTTCACTTGACGTTTGAAGATTCCCATGTCATAAAAATGTTCGAAAAACAAACACAGCAAATTACACTCTTTCGCGGTTCGCAGCAAAAAAATGTAGGCGAATCGTTTCGTGCGAGCAGCGGGAATTTCAACCACATAAAGGTGCAAACCAGCACGGTGTCATGTCAATTTATAGCAGAATGGGAGGGGGGACTAAATTGTACACCTCAACCGCACACTCTCCACAGTATAGTCTACAGAAAACCGAAAGGCAGGCCATTCTACATCGGTGTTCAAAGCTGAGTAGTTTACTGGACGAAAGAGCCTCATTGGAAATGAGTCACCGAGTTCAGCGATTGATTGAGTTCAAGGTTGCCAAATGGTGTTTGGCGGAGCCATCTCAGAGGTAGCTGTCATACTCCACACAAACATACTTGTGCCTGATACAGGTTAAGAAGTTGGGTCGGCGTAAAATGCCGCCTGACCTTGGAAAGAATCTCTAGTGTTCCTAATTACATAAGTAGCATTGTACTAGTGCTTTTCACATGATATGCTACCAGAAATGTCCAATATTGAACGTCTTATTTAGAATGATCTATGATTATATGTATATATGGGTTTAAACGGTTTCCTTACGTATCCATCTCCTCCTGGGTGAGGTCGAGCGCCTCCTGCATCTCACGCGAGGTACTCTGTATGAAATCCTTGTCGCAATACTTCCCGAGTCCTTGCTCCATCAGGACCTTAGAACGATTTTATTAATATTGACTTGGCATAATGACTAGAATGCACCTGATGGTAAGTAGAGTGTAGTCCAAAAGCTACAGCGACTATCAAAGGACAAAACTCCATTGTCATGTCGGCCCACATACCACGCCTTAAGGTCTCCCGGTATATGAGTTATTGGATGTACACAAGCTGATCTCAAAACGTGACAGGGCAAAACAAGTCACTATGAAGGTCACTTGTGTACTGTGGCCAGCACTCAGTTTTGACATTCGCCCTGTGCACTTAATATCCCTTTGAGAAATCTTAAATTCCTCAAAAATAACTCCCTTAATAACAAATAATACTTATGGAAAACTGCTTTAAACAATTAATTTTATTTCAATCGACTCAATCATAAAAAATCGTTTAAAATAATTGTTCAGATGATTTGTTTGAAATACATACTTTTCATAAAGTTGTAACTGATTTTTGTGTTAAGAAACAAATTAATGATAACTATTTTATCATTTATACGAAAATGACACCGCAAAATAATTATTATAATAGTATTAATACTACTACGACGTGAACGAAGCCGCGTGCAGAGCTAGTAAATGTAAAATATATAAACTCACTCTTGCTATCAAACTCTCTGCTGGATTTTCTACACAATAAGGCACCTTGAAGTTCCGTTTCGGCTCTTTGTCACGATCTATAAGCACACAATCATTTCTATATCTCATTTTCCGCCAATGGTCATTGAATTTCTCGAAGCTTCGTATCGTATATTTACATAAAAATGACTATAGAGAAAAAAAGAGACTTAGATGAAAAAAATAATATAAAAAGTTTATTTGTGGTATATTTTGGGTAAATTCAACAAACAAAAATATCTACATTACAGATAATAGTACAAATATTATATCAGAAATATTATTTTAAGATGAAATTTAGTTTTATTTGTATTGAAACAATAACCTAAATTTTAAGAAAAATTGTAATATGAATAATTTATAATAGGTAAACTTAATTATAATTTACCAGCTTTATTATCTCTAAATTAGTTCAAAAGGTACTGACATTTGATAGTAATTTCATTGGAAATACAAAGCAGTCTAATTTTACATGGTTTTCGTACAACACGAAAAATAGCGAGTTAATGTGACATTCGGGACAAAAAATTAGTCGAACGTGCATTCGAAATGTAATTAGTATACTTTTTATTTAATGTTGTTTATTTCTTAAATATTAAAAACTTTGAGATTAATACCACAGAATTAGTAATAATATTCCATATTAAGACATAAATAGTTATTTAAATATTTAGGAATATAAATTAAAAGCCAGAGTGCGAATTTGTATTTTTTTAATTTTTTCATTTTACTTGTATTTATTTTAGTTTCTTATGATCCGGTAGAGGGCGCTAGCTATTTTATCATACGGTTTAAAATGGAAAATATAAAAAAACAAATTTATCCTAGAAGTAAATCAGGAAAAACTCGCACTTAGGTCTAGAAGGTCGAAGATTATTATAAAATAAAATGTTAAAGTCATTCAAGTACGAAAACATTCACGGATTTATCGTTCAGTCCAAGACATTAATATTAATTATCACAATCACAACACACTAAAACGGACTTACAGCTGTTTCTCATACTCTGCAATAAATCGTTCGATGTTTTTCTGTAAACGTTTTTCATCATTTTCAAAGACGCCTTAGCGCAAATAGCAAAACATTTTATTGAAAATAGCGCCATCTGTTGAGCCACGTTTGATTTATTGCAAATTTAAAACTTATAGATGTAAAATAATTTGAATAAATAGACAAAATTATCCCATATAATCAAATCAAATTAGTTGATAATTTACGAAGAATTAATTAAAACATATTAGAAATTATGTTTAAGAAACAAATAAATAAATATAGTGTTATTATAACAAATATTTTTTTATAAACTATAAACAGTACCTGACAGTTAACCTTATATCAAACGAATATTTAATATTTGTTGACAATAATAAGTTAATTCAAAGCTTTATACATCCAACTAGATTTTATTTTTATTACAATTCTAATATACAGTGTATTAGTTTGGGAAATAATTGTAGATGTCACTATTTTAGTTTTAAATTGTCAATAGATGGCAGTTATTTATACTCTCACATTTTGTTTGCGCTTAGGTGATAAATTTTAATGTGCCATGATTTAATTTAAATATAGTTTTCACGACACAGAAATATACTAAAAGCCTGGAAGACTGCGTATTTATACTATACATTAACTTACTCTATTGCTTTGAATATTTTCTCCGAGTCCTTGCCGTGAAGCAAGGGCTGCATTGCTATTTCCTCGTCACTATGGTTGCCATCTTCCACATTTCTGAAACGAATTAAGCTTAATCACAGTACACAAGGGAAAAGATCGTTGTAGTGACTCGCTTTGGCTTGTCAAGTTTCTACATCAGCTTGTATAACTCCAGCTGTTATTATATCATAATCATAATATTATATACGTGGATTTAGCTTGAAGATAAATAGCATAAAAAATGTATTATCACGATTGATATATATTATACTTATTATACCTCCTTATATTACGTTATTAGACCTTTTTGTATACAGTGCTTTTAAATATTGCAGCATGTGAACAAAAACTAATATAGATGTCACCACTGTCGACTCAGGATGTGATTTAATAAAACAAACAGTTGCTTTGTCGCTACTCATCATATATTAATATTTCGGCAGTATATATATGATTGTGATAGCCAAACGATTTCGCGTGTCAATTGACTCCCCACGCCATCTTTTGAACAATCAACCAACTAAAAACATACACTATCAAATTTAACAGCATGAGATTGGAGTTCAATATTCATTCATAAGACTCTCATTGAGATTATATAATGTATTACGTTACAATTCGTTTTTTTTTTTAACAACGATTTTTTAATAACTATAATTAAAAAGCAGTCAAATGACTTCTTTGGGTATTTTAGTAATAATGATGAAAAGAAACTGGACTCACGTTTCCTCACGAGGAATTCTCCCATCCATTCCCAGCTCTCTTCTCATCATAGAACTCAAGCCGGTGTCTTCCGCAGCTGTTGAAATTAATCATATATTTAGGCTTCCATTAAAATACCGCTTGAAACGGGGACAGGATTAAGGAAACCCCAAAGAACTTAGCAATGGCCTATCACAAAAGAGATGGAAAGTGGCCTTCTTCAGAAATGATGTGTACCATAGATGGGCAAAATGTAATCAGATTAATAAAAATGATGACGATTACATTTTACGTTTTTTACCATTAATATGACTGCATTTTGCTCATCAATGTTTTAAACACTACAGAATCCCAGATTGCATACACATTTATGATTTCTTAATGTTTTAAATGGATTTAATCATGATAACATAGGAAGAAAATTAAAATTGCGTTGCGACTATATTTTGTAATCGTTAATCATTAATCAGATTATATTTTGCCCATCTCTGATGTGTACTAGTGCAGTGAGAACGGCGATCAGCTGCGTTACTGGTCACGTTGGGCACGACATATAAACGCAAACTGGGTACAGTCACTAATTTATCTCTGCTCACCCTGAAAGAGACCTAGAGTAACTATATATTATATTGTAATTAACTACTAATACATCAGTTAAGCTGATGTGACAAATCATACCGTCCTCCATATTGATAGGTCTAGATTTGTGTCCATTGGCTGGCCGGGTCCTCCCGTAGAAGCTCTCCCTTCCATGTTTCTTCAAACTCGTCCACACGGCTCCAAACAGGGTGTGGTTTCGCTAAAACAGAATTTATTTCCATAAAACCATCACTGATGAGCAAGGATCTTGGTTTATATAGAGCTCGCTTCAGGCAGCCGCGTTTCGGGATCAACCTGTGTAAATCCAGTAATTATAGAGGTTTTCATATGCAGGCTGGCATGACAGCCACGACTGTTCTTGGACTGCCGTGCCTTGGCAGCTCCGAATCTTACATTTTTTGAGGTGGGGCAACAAATACTACTGCCTCCCCTCTAGTAATTTTAGTTTTGTCTCTCAATTATATGGATTAATCCAATGAAAAAATGTTGACAGCACAATTTTTAAAGATATTACAGATTACATTATTATAAAAATCATTTATAGCACAGGAAGAGATATATTTACAAAAACAATATTCGACTTTAAAAACCTTAAGGCATGTTAACGTTATCTTATGAGACTTTTGAGTTCACTTTTAAAATCTTTAAATAAAGTCTTTTACAAATTTATAGCCTATTTCTTATGGACAAGTTGTCTCGCTTTTTTTGGATATTTTAAACTGTAAAAATGCTGAATGATGTTATCATTTGACGCCCTAGGCTGTGGCGCCCGGAGCATGGCTGACCCGGCTGGCAACCTCCTTTCCCCCGGAGATTCAAGCCTGTCCTTTGGCAATCAGTTTTTTTTTTACACCGCCTCGACATAGTGACTACAGAGTACCTGATGGTAACTACAGTGTAGTCCAAAAACGAAAGCGACTATCAAAGGATGAAAATCCATTGATAGCGTCATGTCGGCCCACATATACCGCGACTGAAGGTCTCTAGGTATATGAGCTACTAGATATACACAAGCTGATCCCGGAACGCGACAAGCCGAAACTGGTCACTATGACGGGCTTTACACCCATGCACTGCGGTCACGATCCAGACGGGCACCGACGCCCTACCACCTCGCTGCTGCTCGTTTAGCACCACCCAGGAGTCACGTGTAGGGAAACTAGGGTAAAGCCTACGGACGCGAGCAGCTTCGACTCCCAACAGCATCAGTGCTGTTCTTGGATTACATTTAAATTATAAAAAAAAAATCTGATATAAACGCCGCGCCGAGTCACATGACTATTCCTCCTACACCCATAGATGGGTAAAATGTAATCAGATTAATGAAAAACAATTACGATTACATTTTGCGTTTTTCATCATTAATATGACAGCATTTTGCTCATCTATGTTTTAAACACTACGGAATCCCCCATTGCATACACATTTATGACTCCTTAATGTTTTGAATTTAATCATGATTATATAGCAACAAAATTAAAATTCCGACTACATTTTGTAAGCGTTAATCATTAATCAGATTACATTTTGCTCCTCTCTGCCCACACCACCACCAGTTCAGAACACTATATAAGCATTCATACCAATGGTACTACACCTATATTGATTCAAAAATTTCTTATACGAATTAGAGAATAACGGATAACGGATGTAGTGCGAAACAGCTCTTCCGAAGCTGCTTGGATGAAGCTGCTTGCGTCTGTAGGCCATTTATCCTAGTTTCCCTACACGTGACTCCTGGGTAGTGCTAAACGAGCAGCAGCGAGGTGGTACGGCGTCGGTGCCCGTCTGGGTCGCGACCACAGTGCATGGGTGTAAGCCCGTCATAGTGACCAGTTTCGGCTTGTCGCGTTTCGAGATCAGCTTGTGTATATTCAGTAACTCATATACCTAGAGACCTTCAGTCGTGGTATATGTGGGCCGACATGACGGTGTAGACTATAAATGGATTTTCATCCTTTGATAGACGCTTTCGTTTTTGGACTACACTGTACTTACCATCAGGTACTCTGTAGTCAATATGTCGAACCAGAGTAAAAAAAAAGCATCGTAATATAAAACAATGTTAAACTAACTCTGTGCATTGGCTCCACTGCATCAATTACGATCTCATCCAGGTTCCCAGATATGGCCCTCTTCAGTTCCGGTCCCGCCTCGTGCAGGGTCCGAAGACCAGCTTGCAGAGTCATCTGGTTGTTCCGCTGAGATGCCTGAGCCGCCTGTTCCTTGCGTTTTCGGAACCTGCCATTATCCAACGTTAGGAGAAGCGTATGTATGATATGCGACCTAATCCAGTATGTAGTTTCAATCAATACTTGAACACCCATTTGATTTTGTAAAGGGTATTTTGAAAACTATTATAAGATCAACTGCTGAGAAAGGGTTATTTACAGCTCTACCCTTAAAATGGTATAAAATAGCGCCGAAACTATTAAATTTGAACAATTTAACAATTGAGAGAATAAACTTGACTAAAGACACAAATTTGTTATTTGGAAGTAAGATACTCATGGAATATGAAAATTAAGTCTAAAGGGATTTATAGAAACTCAAAAATAAAGACAGTAAATTTTTAATAAGTTAAAATGTACTGTTCTTGAAAAAAAAAGAGAGAGAATACTGGAATATTTTTGGGATTAAAAGATGCTTCGTATATTACTAGATCATTAACATATTCCAAATAGTAATTTTTCTAGTATTTTATGAAGGAGCAGAGGAATATACAAGAAAGTAATTTCTGATGATATTTTATTGATATTTTCTAATTTGTAATCTTTAACGTACCTACAATAAAACTATATATAATATAAAACTCAATCGGTTGCAATCTTTATTAAAACCAAAATATTGAAATCTTAAATTTTGCAAATCAAATATGGTGAAAGAAAACGCAGGAGTAGACAAAAATAGTAAATAAAATAACTGTGTGTTAGAATTTTTTCCAAAAACATGTCTTCTCTGTGCGTACTGAGGTACCTTCCCACGCTTTCTGTTAAAAAGCCAATTTAAAAATGTCTCGACGCATGCATGAATGAACATCTTTACAGACACAAAAGTTCGACAATCTCCACGCAATATTTTAAAAAATATCTATGACCAAAGTGCATTTAAAGCAAGTGATTCAACACAAACGTCGTTAATCACGGAGGAAACATGCTTTGGAACAGTGGATATTTCAATATATATAATGTGTCATGCTTTAAACGTGATGAATTTTGAACGCGGCCATATAATTTTTCTTTCAAAATGCGGGTACAAGCTGAAAACAAAATACTCAGGACTCGTACAATCATTTTTGTATTCTATATAGGTACAGCAAATCTAGAATACTTAAACGCTTATTATATCAAACCTATCGAAAATTTTATCAGATATTGAATATAGAAACTTTCAAATATACTGTACAATACTCAGTGCTTATTGTAAAGAAATAGTTAAAAATGAAACAGGTAATCACAATATAGAAATATACCTGTTTGGTAATTAGGTAAAAAAAAAGAATAACAAATTAATGCAACATGATTGTAAGAACCCTTAAAACGTTTGTATAAATGGCTTCATTCCAAATCAAAAAATTCTGATAATAAAGAAATAAAATAGTCAATTCCCAAGCGATACTCCGGCGGCTCGAAATTTGTATCGGTGCCGAGAGCGAAAGCAAAAAGTACAGCAGTTTAAAAACTTCATGAACGTTGCTAAGAAGTTTGATATCAACTTACGCATGGTTCCTATAAAAATAGAAACATTTACGTTAATAATTATTAGGATACGAAGAGAAACCTGTCAAATTATAGAACTCTTTGAAGACATCCGCAGGAAAATCAATTTGCCACTTTGGAAATTGCTAGTAATTTGGTTATTATAAATTTGCACAATTCAAGAATTAGTCGTAATTTTGAAAACACAAATATTTACTCTATAAATGTTTCGTGTCCGATATTTCACGTTACTATTCTTAACCAGTACGTTTTTAATTTTAATCTTATACTACAAATTTTCATGAATCCTTTGCTAGGCAATAGGCAATATATGATATTTGTTTTAAAGCTAGATTAAAGTTTTCCTTTATTAAAAAATATATCACTAATCTTGTAAACGATGTCGCTTACTAACATATTTTTTTTATCGATTCCATCTTTTAATAGCTTCACTAATTATTGACCTAACTTGATTTTGTCTTTGTAGATCTTTATTTGATATATCACAAATTCATTCTGAGGCTTGCATCAAAATCATGAAATCTCTACCAATTACTATTTTACTTTTACTCTTATTTTAAATCTAAATAATACCTTAGGTTATGATATACTTCCATTGCAAGAGTTTATATTAGTGTCTTTAACCAATAGAAGCGCCTAATTTAGGTCAGGTATCAATTAAATTTATATTTATGTCCTATTTTTTTAATTGCCTAACTAAAAGTTGTAACATTAAATTGGTTAACCAATGATTTCAAAATTTGTCATCGTTCGGTACTATTCACAAATCTTCGAGATATATGAATTAAAATAAGTATTACCTTCTAAAGTAATCTTGAATGAGGAATGTTGCATAGAATTTTCCAACAGTTATCTCATTAGGGTCTCCAGGAGGAGGTACCACCTGGTCTAAGAGTTTTTGCGGTGTTCGCTTCCAGACTTTCTTGATTATCGCTCGCAGCTCTGTATTACATTCATCGATAACTCCTAGAAACACATTTTTAACATTTGGATGATAACCATCAATTAAGGTATGGAATAAACGCACTTGTAAGGTTATTTGAAGTTGTATGTACTAGTAAGTGCAATGCACTGCGACATCTAGATCACGCGAAATATATAAAACGCGCACCAAATAAATAATAAAAGGAATTCAAACTAAGACTACCTTCTGATTTAGACACTTCCCACAAGTGGTATAGGTCTTCACCACAAAGAAATAATCTCGCAAGTAGAAAGAACTTGATTGTGGACTAAAGTGTTAAGAAAATGCATGAAAAGGAACCATTTACGAATTACTAATAGAACTGTTGAAGAATCAATTCGTAATGATTGTAAATTCACCATTAGACCATGATTTAAACAAAAATGAAACATTAGAAATAGAAGAAATTATTGTAAGAATGAAGGTTGTTAAACGATATAATGAAAACTTTGACAAAGAATAAAACCAAATTGAATTTATAAACAAACCTGAAGTTTTTATTTGTAACTGCGTCCGTACAACAGCAAATAATGTAGCATTGAAGTTTACAGTACCGTCTGAATTTAAAGGCATATTCATAGACACTAGTCGCTTACACGCAGTCCTATGTGGACAGAGTTTACCAAAACCTAAAAAGAAATTTCAGTACATAATATCAGAGTACAAACAATTTTTATCCGAATTGAAAATCGCTTGGATATGTATCTATACTTTATTATTCCCTTCCTTGCTGTTTTCTGCACGTTGACACAGTAAATAGATGTCAGATGAAAATCAGGGCTGGGTAGCTCAGCTGGTAAACAAATATTTACTGTGCTAACTTCCCTTTGGAGCCTCATCACAGTACAGGATATATTGGTTTAGTTGTTTTTATATCTTGATTCGTCTATCCTTCTGTACATTATGTTATATTACGTGCCAATTAAGTGCCTTTCTTTCTTAAGGAATGATACTTAGTTTCAATAAGCTCTACTTTAGTTATGTTGGATAACGTAAGAAATAGATTTAATTTGGAGAATTAAAATGAACTTCCTCGTCCGGCTAACAGCGAAGAGCTGATAACATCTCAAGGGATTATTAGCCAGTAAGAGTCTATCACTCGAGGAACACTACCCTCATGGTAGCCCTGCCTGTTCTAAAAAAATTTCGCCCGTTTAGAAGCATGGTGAAGTCAAAAAAACGACTATAATTATTACAAAAAAGAAAAATCTACCAATAGTTGCAGCGGTCATGCCGGCCTGCACGAATATCTCCTCCCGCCTAGTTCAAAGGATCCAATATCATAGGACGATGGAACCACGCTCACCAGGAGACCATTACACAGCTCAACGATACAGCAAAAGTTAAAGTTACAAAACTGTTTAATCCTAGCAAGGATATGAATTAGCGGATAACCAATAGAGGAAACTTTTCATAAAAAGACATGATCTATCATAGAAATACTAGATTTTAGAAGACAGTTACCTAATGGAGGACTGATCTTCCGCAATAACGTTACAACATCCAAATGTTTTATCCTTCCTTTAGCATCTGGATCGTATTCACTCCACAACCTGTAAAGGAGCACAATAAGCCTAGCTAAATATATAGATAAATTAGTTACTAAATACGTCAAGTTGACGAAACCATAAATGTGAACATGTGGAAAGTTTAAAACAAACTCTAAAACATTATTAATAATATGACTCCAAACAAGAAATTAAATATTTAATATTCCTCACCTGATAAACTCATCCAAATGATGAGGACCAAGAATCGACCAGTCTCTGGTCAAATAATCAAAATTGTCCATGATAACGGCTACAAATAAGTTGATAATCTGAAGAAAAAGAAATGTTTAAATCTATAAGCTTTTGATTTATTATAAAGTCTAATGAACATACAAGGTGAAAGGTTGATTTTCATAACCTGCTTTTAAAAAGTTTCAAAATTCGGGGCTGATTATTTTCGCTTTCCTATTTTCAATGTTGTTACTCGCATTAACTAGTACTTCCCTATTTTAAGCCTTATTCCCTTTTCTATCCATTTCTAATACCGCAATAATAATACAGTCAACTCTTCCACATTTCTATTGGCGCCACCAACAACTATGAGTCATTTATAAAAATTACAATTTCAAAATACAACACTGACCAAGAAAGTACAGAGAAGGGAGAAAGATATAAAGTACGGGAACGCCATCCAAGACCCGCAATTTTCACCATCTGGCTCGTGTGCTCCAGTCGCCGTGACCCTGATGCAGCTGATTGGCTCACCAGGGCGCTCATCCTCATTTAAGGACAGTGCCATCATTATCTCCTGCCAGGCTTCTCCTGTAATGGTATCAATGTAGACTAGCATGTCAGTAACTATAAATATTCCTATTTTATTTGAAAACTGTTTCGGAACTTTGTTGTATTTTAGTATCAGGTGAATTACATTCAACACAAAGTTCGAAAGAAAAATTATCATGAGATTTTTCATAGGTATAATAATAATGTCTTCATTTTATATCTCTTTTGGGGTGACTAGAAATACATTAGTGGTTGTTTTCACTTTGCCCTTTTGGATCATCTTAAGTCTTCTTATTGATTATTGGGTTCATATTGATGGAATTTCTGTTAGAAGTCATGTGGGTTTCCGTACGATATTTTCATTCACCGGTGACCGGTGGTGCCTAAACCCGGACTTAATCTGGAATAACCCAGAGATACGTACTGAGATTCAAACTCGGCACCCAGCCGGGATATTTTTTTATAAAGTATAACTCCATAGAAAGCTATCCGTTTTTTTCAACAAATGAAAAATCTGTACTTTTCTATTAACTTATCAACATTTTATTTTTTTTTTCAAAGTATGGAAACTTTCATTATTGCCCCAATATAACCTCATATGCGTGACGACATACATGATATGTACTGAACAGCACATAAAACAAAGTTACAACTCGTCATCATATTATATTACATCCTTATAAGAAAGAAAGAAAGAAAGAAAGACTCCTACAAATACTCTAACGGGTCTTATGCGTAAATCGAGTTACTTTTAAATACAAGGTGTCTCAAAAGTAAGTTCACATTTGCTTATCTTATTACGCGAAAGCAACTATTCTGAGGGGCGCGGGGGGTATGTCAGTCGGTAGTCTGGCTCTTGGGAATTTAGTCGCTATGGAGCGTTTCTTTGGTGTGGACCGTGCGTTGTGCGTACGTGAGTTTTACAAAAACGGTAATTCGGCGACTGTAGCACGTAGAAAATTCTGCAGTATTCGACATATTCGTCACTTAAATGATGCGCCTAGCACTTGACTCATTGCAAAATGGGTTGAGAAGTTTGAAGAGACTGGGTCAACTCTGGAGAAACCAAAATCTGGGCGGCCAAGAACATCAAGAACAGCCGAAAACGTGGACAGCGTTACTCAGTCTATTCGAGATGATCCAAACCTCTCGATTCGGAAGCGTGCTGTTGCTTTAAATGTGCACAGATCTTCATTATGCCGCATTTTAAACAAAGATTTAAAGCTGCACCCGTACAAAATTCAGTTAGTGCAAGAACTGAAGCCTCAAGATGCTGGTCAGAGGCTTGCCTTTGTAAATCAGATGATTGAGCGCTTTCCAACGTTCACCAACATCTTGTTTTCCGATGAAGCCCATTTTCACCTGAATGGGCATGTAAACAAGCAAAATTGTCGTTACTGGAGTGCAACCAACCCAAAACAAAAACATCAGAAACCGCTACATTCACCCAAAGTTACCATATGGGCAGCGTTGTCGGCGCGAGGAATTATCGGCCCTTACTTTTTTGAAGATGGAAGGGGACGCACACTCACAGTGAATTCAGAGCGTTATGTGGAGATGTTAGACGAGTTTTTCGTACCCCAACTGCAAAACTTTCCTGGTCACAACCAAAGAACATGGTTCCAGCAGGATGGAGCAACTTCACACACGTCCAACAGATCTCTGCCTCGAGTTCGAGAATTTTTTCCGAACAAATTAATCTCCAGGCGAGGTGACATAAATTGGCCTCCACGGAGTCCTGATTTAACGCCTATGGATTTTTTCCTGTGGGGTTATGTCAAATCAAAAGTTTACGCTAATAAACCGACTTCCCTGGCACAATTAAAAGAAAATATTCGTCATGAAATGGCAGCCATCACGGAGACTACCTGCCGAGCTGTCATAGGCAATTTTAGTGCCCGACTAAATGAATGCCGAGAGCGCAACGGTTTACATTTGGACGATGTTATTTTTAAAAAATAAATTCCCAAACAGTGTACTTCAATATAAAATAAACATTTTTTCAATAAAGCTAAGACTTTTCTTTTAAAAAAAGATTTAAATGTGAACTTTCTTTTGAGACACCTTGTATTATCGAGACGTAATTCAAAGCAGCTTAAGCTATTATAGTGAATACAAAACGCAAATATTAATTAATAATTAGGTTAGTAATGTATCCGTTTTGGTCCTTCAAACCAGATTCATTTGGTCTTTCGAATAAATTAATTTGGTCCTTCGGCCCAGATTGTAATAAGCGACCAATTCATACCTGTAGCTGATCTGAATAAAACCATAAGAGCGCTGCCAAATGTCTGGAAATTGTTGTTCTCAGTTATCACTTCACCGTCCGGGTATACTCGTCCGAATTGCTAAAGTCAAAACAGAATTAAAAGATGATAATCATATAATATCACGCTATATCTCTTTCAGGGCGAGCAGCGATACATTAATTGTTGTATCCAGTATGCGCTTATATGTCATGCTCAACGTAACCAGTAGCACAGTTGATCACCGTTCTCACAGCACTAGTAAACATGACATTTCTATTAAATGCCATGCGGGTTTCCTTGACATTGTTTTCCTTCACTGGTGAGCATGTTGTGCCTAAGTCTGTACTTCATCTGGAAAAATCTAGGCTTAGATCTAGGAAACCAAATTCATCCTTCAGCCAGGCATACGAATGACCTGCAAAGGCCTCGTCTCTTGGAGGGGTAGATGTAAAGGGTCCATCCATCTAGATACCACACAGTTGGTGTGCTTACCCTATAAACCACATTAACATTTTTAGGGCATCAGACACAGCAGACTGGCTGGAAATGACATAGAGAATAGTTTAACGTTTAGTAGGTACCTAATATCCTAGCTGTGAGATAATGACAGCAAATTATGATAGCGTCAATTGAAGATATAGCAAATCGCGCTTACCTCTTTCCCTATATATACAATGATGAGTAAATATAACATCAAAAACGATGAAAAAAACGTACCTGCATACCGACCACAGCGTAGATAAAGAAGAGAAGAACTATAAGCAGAGCTACGTATGGAAGAGCTTGGAATGACTTTATAAACGTCCACAGAAGAGTTCGGATCCTTTCACCTCGGGACAGCAGCTTAATCAGGCGAAATGCTCGGAACAGACGGAAGAACGTCACATATTTCAACAGAGTGCCCTGGAAAATCAAACAAAGTATTAGGTAAAGGTAGGTTTAGAACAAAGAACGAATTCTTGATCCCTTCCGTTAGTAAGAAATTCGATTCAATTTATTGCACTTCATTATGGTTACAGATATAATTTGGTTTTTAAACAAAAATATGGACTCTCGTAATATAAGTTGTGTAAAATATAGTGTTAGCAAAAAATACTTCCTGTTGCTCGCAGCATCACTTGCATTTGTGATGCGTTATAAAGGAAGTTATATCTATCGAAGTTAAAACTCCTAATTTATATTTGGATATATCTCAGATTTTTTTTTTTTGGTTTCCCGGCTAAAATTCTATATAGGATCATCAGGACCGCTGACCCCGGTGTGTCAGACTCCTACTGACTAAAACCCCCGGGGCGTCCCTCTAATCGCTCCACCCGAGCCTGGGAAATCTAATTCGTCCAGACGCCCGGAGTACGAAATGCCTTGTCAGGGCTGCCTCTCTGGAAGGGGTAGGAGTAAAGAGACCAGTCCTCCAAAACCTAAACCTTAAGCAACGCGCTGGACACTGCGCACCGCCTTCCTTTCATCCGGGTAGAAGACTCCCTCAAGTCTACTGCCCGAAAGCGTTGAGTGGATAAGACACCGGTCAACACTCTTTGCTAAAAAATATTAGTTTCTACTAATTGTCATGGTTGTCGAACGCAAATATTACAGATAGGCAAATGTATTCTGATTAAATACAATTGAATAAATACATTATCGGTCGCATACATATCCTCAAACAAACACAATAATTCAACTTTTTTTAATTTCACTTACCCCTTTGTTCTGCTTGTTGTAGTCCTCACCGAACTGGAAAATAAAATTAATTGATAAAATGCCATGTTTTGTTTTGAGGTACCGTACCCAAAAACCAAAAAGGAACCGATATACTGCTTTGAGGAACGTTTTTCTGCGCGTTAACACAAGTTGGTGTCAGTTGGTAACCTTTTTTTTTACTTGGGAAAATCCTCATAGGACCGTCTTAGCCGCACAGGGGGGTTGCGCTGCCGAGGTGTGTCGGACTTGTACCGACTGAAAACCCCAAGGTGACTACTTCTGCGCATCGGCGGGGACTGTGGGTCCTGTAATCAATTCGCCACAGCCCCGTCGCGCCACGCCCGCTGGGCTCAAACTCGTGGGAAGATGATACCTTCCCCGATACTGCTCGTTGTATTTAGGCAGAGCACGTCACAATGCCCTGCAAACTTCTCTAGGGTGGCTAAACCAATTGCTCAGAGCCCCCACCCTGAGCAGCCACGACCCCGTCAACTGGTCACCTAGCGTTTGTTGCGGACGTCACTTTGGCGCATCATCACATGACTGGGTATTTGTTTTATTATTTTCCACCTTGACTAATCTCACCTTCTGTGTTGTATGTTATGCCAAATAAATGGAATTTTTTTCTTTCTTTATATAGGATCACTTCGTTCTCTCTCTGTCCGTCTGTCAACACTCATTTTATCAAAAATATGTGGAAATGATAAATTGAAATGTATACTGGTAGCTCACATCCCGGCTATGACTGAAAAGTTCTCTAATTCTTACTGCAGCTGTGTCTTTGAGCTATGGAATGGTCTTCTGGCATCCCTGACCTATTATACGGGGTCCTTTGAACGAAGCGTGAAGAAATATTTTTGGAAGCCGGCAACATTGCAGCGACTATCGATGGGTTTTTTTACTGTTGATAATCGTTTTCATTTTTGGACCGCACCATACTGACTATCAGGCGGGATGTCTTCAATGTGCAAAATCAGAATTAAAAAAAAAAAGAAAACAAAAAAAAATACTCATTTCTGCAACTTAGAAAAAGTCTAAATTCTAATTCAACCTAAAAGATATGGCGGTTGGTATAGCAAAATTTCCTTTGTTAAAGGGTATCAGACCCTTTTTTTTTTGGTAACCCGAGGGAAATCCCTAACGGACCTACAAGATAACTTCCCGTTTACCTAGAATTATGAAATTTGACAAAAAGAAATGTTTCATAACTCAAATATAGGGGAAAATTTAATATCCGTAAATTTGCCATTATATCACTCTTTTTGCAAATATAGCAAAATCTAACCCTCGTTGCGCAAGTCCCATTCCCACTTGCCCGTTTTTTTAATTTATTACATGATTGAAATTATTGTATTAAAATATAATACATGCCTTTAAAACAGTCGTACGGAATTTTTCCTTTTTTTATTATATGGATATAAAATTTTATTCTTACCCCAACTGGTTTGTTTTCATTGACCTGCGTCACGACGATGTCGATAATACTGCCGACGACTAGAATGAAGTCTGTCGTATTCCAAGCATCTCCAAAGTAATTCTGAAAATGAAAAAAACACAGTTGCACTTTTAGGAATATGTATCTCAAAAAGAAATACGGAATTTTTAAATAATATAACGCTGTTAGCTGGGACAGATCTTTACTCCATTAGGCCAGAGGGGCGAAAACTTAAGGTGCTCGTCCAGCGAGTTATAAGTTGGTTGATAACGCAAGGGTACTCTTGTGCGTACGAACTTTGACTTGGGTTGCCAGCCAGGAAAAGAACCTGACAGAATCTACTAGTGTTTCGGAAGCGACTACCTTGAGAAGAAACTCAAGGCTTCGTCAAAGAAGATAAGACGTTACACATTTTGCTAAATGATGTGGTCCATGCACGTAAAGCTATTTTTAAGTTCGATACAATGAATGATCATTTTTCTTGCTAGTGAGTGCAATGCAATGCGGTATCTAGGTCACGTGGTTTATATAAACCGCGCACTAAATAAATAGTAAAAACTATTCAAACTAAGTCTGCCTTCTGATTTACAAGCCTCCCACAAGCGATAGAGGCATCACCACAACTGGTAGCTCATTCGCCACAATGACGAACTAATTTCATCAGAATACACCTTTATCAGGTACAGGTTTTGTCATATATGGAATGTTGCCACCTTTGGGATATTTAATGCCCTACGGCCCCTGGGTGGCAAAGTGTCCGCAATGTATCTTCACTTTAACCTGTTCTACACATTGTACTTCAGCTCACACCAGGTCTTGCCAATGTCCCTCGACTCTGCAAGGACTGTGCATGTTCAAGTATTTCTGAGATAATCACATTATCTCGTACTCTGGATATTCCAATCCTCACACTGGGGATAAATCCGTAAAATATTGTTTAGGTACTCTGAACTCAATCGAATTTGGATTGGCAGACTTATTAGCGATGACTCTTTAATCGAGAGGAAAGTGCAAACTGTCGAACATCGACATAATAAAGATAGACGTACAAGCAAAGTAAATTATTTAACCAGTTACCTTGAACCTGAAGGCGGCAAGTTTGAACACAAACTCCAGCATGAATACCGTTGTCAAGATCATGTTGAGGTAATCCAAGCCCTGAGACAAACAAATCTTTTATTTATTTATACTGGCTCTATAAAGTGACTGCACCACATCTGATGGAAAGTACAGTGTAGGTCTGGAATGAAGAAATGCCGAAACGAGGCATTATGACTGTCTTTACACTAATGTGTTGTAGTCAATCACAGTTCCGGCCATCGCCCTACCACCTCAAAAACCTTTTATACTGGTCTTTCAGGATGTAAAACGTTACACAAACCATGGAAAGCAGAATCTATCCAAAAAAGCACACAATACACTTAGATATTTGGTATTTTCTAAATGATCTTAATTATCAGTCAACTTTGCTTCACCGATAGTTACAGGCCTCTCGTAATAAGCCTCATAGAGCTCGTTTTTTAGCTTCTCTCAACCAATCTCTCCTCTCTTGGATGCCCTCATAATTCTTCGTTCTACGAGCATATCCTACAATACATGTGCTGACGAACTCGCTTTCAACAGCCCGCCTCCTAGCTTCATATTCCTCAATGCTGACAGTTGTGAATCCCCTTAGGTTTTCATCCTTTCGTATCATTGTACACAAATTTCCTCCGTTCTTGGCATTATAGAAAGCATCTAGCAACTTTAAGCTGTCGCGGATTTGAACAGTACATTTTACAGACTTTGACATGGTAGATTTTGTGGTGATAGGGCGATTGTCCAAACTGGATCGTGACCCCAGTACACGAGTGTAATGGGCTCCATAGTGTCATGCTTCGGCCGGTCGCGTTTTGGTATCAGTTTGTTTATATCCAGTGTTTCATATACCTAGAGACCTTTACGTCGTGGTACATTTGGACCATCATAGCGATGACAACTAGGGTATCAGCCTTTGGTGATCATCGCCGGTCTTAGAGTACACTGTACTCTAAATTATAAGAAAATCGAGCCTCGAACGTTTTTCATCCATTTATGACCAAAAAACTGTGGTATTCGAAGTTAGCAAACGGTGATTATGGCGGCCATCATGATTATTGATTCTAAACCTTATTAAATTAAAATTTCTTAAGATGAACGCATTACCTTTTTATAATCATTGCTGGCGCCATGAAACTTCATCATAAGAGCCACCGTGTTAAGCACAATAAAGAAGAATATGACGTATTCAAAACGCTGCGACGTCACAAACCACCACGTCTTATACTGGATGCGGTGTTTTGGAATGTACCTGCACATTACAACCGTTAATCACAGATATAATTACAATAAATAACATGAATATTTTAAGGCAGTATGTCGGTGTTGCAGCAGCTGGCACCAGAGGACAAGCCGCGAGAGTTACAAAATAAAATCGGTTCAGGTATTGTACGCGTAACGTAATTTTAAATTATTATTTTTTCCACAATGTTCATCGGTTCGCGCGGACTGGCTAATCACAAGACTCTATATGAGTATACCGGGACAGTGCGTTACCATCATTGGTTCCAAACCAGTGGTGGGGAATGCTCTGTTGTCATCGTATGGTCAGCCGCGCTGAAATACTCTCTCTAACAACTATTCGAACAACGGCCAAATAACTATCGTGTGTGTGCAAAACGATTATAAGGCTGCCATATCTTGACATTATCAACAAATCGTGCAAAGTATAGTGCTACTTTCGTGTGGTGACAAGACTGGATCCAGCAGAAGACCATCAGACGCCCTGGTTTGGACTACCACACTGTCCTCAGGTACATACTTGTTGTTGTCCAGATCCTCGCAAACTTGAACTGATCGAATTTATACCGGCGGAGGAATCTCCGACCCAAAGAGTGACATTCTGGGCTACGTCAACAGGCTTAGGACGTCACAGGCATACTTCGGATACCGGCAGCCTCTCCAGCATTAATCCCCGTTTAATTATATTGATTATTATTTTGTTGGTCCTGATGAAAATCTAAGCAGATATAGTCAAATTCGATGACAACTTTTTTTGCACACTTAGTATGTACGGCACCCTCGAAGCGCGAAGGTCGGTTTTAACATACTCCCTTGTGGAGACGGCGATCTCTCAAGAAGACCGCGACCTATACCTCAAACAAGACTGTATTTTTTTATCCTGACTGGTATGCATGATGCAGTTCAAAAAACGATTACGATTACTAACAGAAGAAAATCAATCGATAGTTGCAGTAATCATGCCAGCACTGAGCACGGTGGGAACAGGCTCACCGGTAAACCATTCCACAGCTCAATAATTCGACAAAATAGTTAGGCTAGGATTTATAGGCTGAGATAATATAGTATTAGCAGAGCCAAATCCATGTTGATAAAATCGATGACTTACCAAATCGTTTGACATTCATTGAGTAATATAAATTTTAATTTTTTAGTAAAGTCTAAGCAAACTTAAAGTCGTGTCTATAAATTTCTACTTAGTCCTAGCCGGGATATGAGTTACCATAATCTTTGTTGGTGTGACCCTCGTAAGACCGAGGATTTAAAATTCAAATGAGCATACCTCCTGACAGGTTTGGCTTTAAGGGCAAAGTCTATGCAGTTCCTCTGATTTTTGTCTAGCTCGCAATCCTTAAACTCCTGTTCTCCCTCCTTCTGGAATGTCACTATGACGAAGCCTACGAATATATTGACCTGGAATATAATTAACGTTTTGATTAATCGATTTTTTTTATCCTGACTCGACACAGTGACTGCACCATACCTAATTGTAAGCTAGGGGCAGTCCAAAAAACGACAACGACTATAAATATTTTCTCACAATGATTTCCTGCACCAGTGAGCATAAGGTACCTAAATCCATACTTAATCTAGAAAAACCGAGATTCATGTGCTGGGATTCGAACGTGTCACATTTCGCGTCACCATGCGACACCCGTCCTTCATCTACTAGGCTAACAGCGACACGTCGCCGAGTTGCGTGCCTTTCCCTCAGCATTCGGCAGACGAGAGGAGGAACACCCTCTTGGTTTTAGTCGGTAGGAGTCCGACACACCGGAGCAATGACCCTCAATGCTGACATGTCGGTCCATGAAGATCTCTAACGGATATAATAAAAGAAAACAAAATAAACAAAATTATCATCAATGAGAAATAAACTTTATGTTCACAGACAATGAGGTTAAACTTTGAAAACACGTTTTACTACTCCAATATATCTTTTAGAGATTTATCCCCGTCTTTTTTTACCGCATCCAATTCTGCCAGTTGTCTCGATCTAACTGTTTCGTATAACAAATGATTTAATAATTTATTCGGGTTTAAAATAATTTTATTTTATTTTATTCTACATAATAGGGTGCCCAACATGGGTAACATTAGACAAGAAAACAAAAGGATCATGGTACTTAAATAGAACATATAAATGCCCCCACAATTATAGGGCACCACAGCATGCACAGTGATTAATATATAATGCTAGTTTACATTAAAGAACAATAATAAAATTCCAAAAAAAGATAAACATAAAAAACATTTTAAAAATATAATTTTTAAAATGAAAGAGATTTTTAACAAATGTCTGAAGACTCTTATTCAAAGCAATTCCACTCTCCTTTTACACCTAGAGCACTTACCATGAAAAAAGCTATGACAATAATATAGCTTATATAGAAAAACGCGACCAGTGGTCTAGAATTTTCTATAGGTCCGTGGTCTTCATCGTTAGAATCCATTGACGTCGATAATAATCTAAAAAAAAAAGTTTTATATATTTACAGTAAAAACCCGCGAAGTGACCGAGATATCCGTACATATGAACTAACGGAAAGATTTAGGGACAAATTAACTGTGCCGTCAGTAAATGGCGGCACTCATACATCAATATAGGTCGAAGTCCTTTTACTAACCGCAAATACATTTATAATTACAAAAACGGCATTTATTATTATTATTTTCTTTCTTATCAAACGGCAAATATACTCGTTTCTTGCCAAAGTTCATGATTCTAGGTCAAAGGGAAGTACTTTATATGTTTAGAATACTTGCTGGGATTCGAACTTATGAACATCCACGTTCCCGTGCATAGATTCCGGTCTCTTATCCTATAGGCCAATACTTAAAAAAAATTAAATTAATTTTTTGATTAATTTTAATTTTTTTTTTTTTTTTTTTCACCGTCTTAAGATTTTATAATATAGTGTAAACTCCATATAACGACACTCGATTTAACGACAAACTCCCTAAAGCGTCGATATCACTCGGCTTCGGTTGGTTTAGCTTGTTTCCCATACAATGATACACTCTATATAGCGCTACACCCACTCTCAATAACGACAGCAATTTAATAATATAAATACTTTTTAAGTTGCCAAAATTAGTAAAAACTGCGCAGCTGTGTACGTTCTTTTGTCGTTTTATTATCGTAGCCCGTAGTAAACTTGATTGTCGGCATTAAACATACCGAACATCACCAAGATGCCTCAATATCGCAAGATTTGGATAAAATAATTTAAAAAATACAACAAAATTACTTGTGCACCAAAAGACGTCAGACAAAAATAACAGATTATACTCAATAGCGATAAAAAAGAATTGTTTATTATGTAATTACTGACACTAGTCTGAAATAAGCTTTTTCTAATACAGATTTTTCTTCTCTCCATTTAACGACAACTCTCTATAACGTCAAAATATGCACAGTCCCTTGAGGGTCGTTATATAGAGTTTGAACTGTATTTAATTAAGCTTTTTACTAGCGGCGCACAAAGATATTTTTGAATAAATATATATAATATACGCACCCTGGCCACCCCTCAAAGGTAGATACCGTGAAAAGGGTCAACATTCCACTCAGAACGTCATCGAAATTAAATTTATTTTTAATCCACACGCGATCCTCGATTTTAGGTTCACCGTTCTCATAAATAATGTATGTACCTCTGTAAAAAATTAAATTCACTTTGAACCAAATGAACACAAGAAAATTCTGCACATAATAGTATAGAATTGATGTAATTGTATAAAAAATCATGTATGAAGTAATATATGCGTAGAACGGAACGTATCGGAGTGAAAGGAAGGACGGATAGAAAGAGAGAGAAGATAATTTGTTGTTATTTTACGAGAGAGGGCAGTTGGAGATATGATGAAAATGTATAGGACGTGCAATAAATTCGAAAGTTTAATAAACTACATTTTAAAACTTATTTTGGTGTTTAATTTGAACTAAGGATCTTCAGAACTATATTTTGGATGCTCGTCCTATAGTTAATCTAGTATCAAGCTAGAAACATAAGCCAATCGACGAGAAAATGACGCATTACAAAGATGGCGGACAAAGACGCTACGAGAATCTGCCAACCAACGATAACTACAATCCAAGACGCATTTCTAAATACGTTGGAGATGACGAGATTTGGTGGAAAAGATCAAACCAGGATATTGATAATAAAGCTGAAATTTTTGGATGGACTGCTCAACGTGCCATCACTGTTCGTAGATTGTATAGAAAGAATAATAACAATTATACATAAGACGTTAATGGGTCTTATACGCGAAGAAACTTTTTTATACTGGCTAGACAGCTTAACCACAGTGCACCTGATGGTAAGCACATTGTAATCCAAAAATGAAAGCGACTACCAAAGGACTAAATTCTATTGAATTTCCGTCTTCCGTCATGTCTACCCACATATACCACGATTGAAGGTCTCTAAATATATAAGGTACTGGATATACACACGCTGATCTGGAAATGAGACAGGCCGAAGTGAGTAACTATGATTGACACACTTGTGTGCTGTGGTCACAACACATTTCGGGTAATCGCTCTACCAATACAATTTTGTTATTAATTTATGAATTTATACTTACTGACATTGCTCCCTGGTAACTTTTGTTATATCAGTACATTTAAAAAATCTTCCCTGAAATCAAGGAACGTATTAAAATGTTTGTACATATTTATTTATTTATTTATATATTTATACATATTAAGCCACTTAAACAAAAATATGTATTAACTGAAATCCGAAATTAAGTATAGAATACGTTCTGACGAAATATTGATAGGTTTATCCATGATTAAACACGGTTCTACGTATTGAATTATCACTCTCTCTTAGTTTTATGACCTATGATAACATTAATCAGAATTAAGAATTTAGATGGTGCATTTCATCTTTCTTATGCTTGATTTTGATACCTCTCGGTGATTATGTTGTTTTGCTTGAGTCGCCAAATGAGATCCTCATTTCAGTTGGAGTACACCAGGTTTGAGTGAACGAGAATTTAAGGTGCTCAGCCAACGATTTATGGGTTAGGGGGTAGCGCAGAGGCATCCCTTTGGGTACGAACCTCGATTTGGGCGGTCAGCCAGAGAAAAAACCTAACGGTGATATACAATACCAGCGTTTCGAAAGCTACGACCTTGAGAAGAAAAGAAGTAGAGAGTGGGTCCTAATCTGGCCTGTGATTTTATTTCTACTACGATAAACTCTTCGGCTCAGACAAAATAACATTCGATCAGCGATAACAATAAAGAAAAGTGCAAAATGCATAGGATTGACATAAGTTATCGGAATACTCATCGACACGTTACGTTAACTTTAAACATTTTATACTACTCTACAAGCGTCGTCGTTAAATCCGATATTACTTGGTCTAAGCCCTAAGGGTAAACATACAATTAATCCAATTACCATAATTTTTAAAATAAAAGAATAACGATATTTTAAAAAGTGTGCTACTAACATGACCTCCTTTACAAGCTCATGTAAACACAACAGCCTATTAAAACATACACAATACATACTAATACATAGAATACACAAAACGACAGATGTACAAACAAAAATACATAATTACTGGTTAAAGCATTAATAAAATTTTACATTGAAGAATGATCCGTTAATTGCGACACGTAGAGCCTATGAATAATAACAGTAGAAAAAGGAATTGGACTGACGAATATTATTAAGTTATTAATGGGCCCATAACCTATAAAAGCTTAGACAATCTTAAAGATAAGAACATTTTATTTGAAATTAGACATCGTATGATCCATAATAATGGAAAACGAATAATAACCTTACAATGTAATTGAATTAGAAGCCTGCCTGGGCGAGTCTATGGAGGAGTTATAAAGCGTTTGGTGGTCACAGATTGAGTAAATGAAGCGCTGGAGTCGGGACAATGTGTAAAAAGAATGGATGATGTTATCAAAATTGTGGGATGTGCTTAAATGAGCTTAGTACTGGACAAGAAAAGTTGTACAATATGAGAGAAGCTGGTCCAATATAAATCTATCAATAAGCCAAATGAAAATGATGATAGAATAGAAACCGAGGAAGCGAAGAGAAACCTTAGGCAAAAGAAAGATTGTAATTCTAATCAAATATAAATACTGTTCAGATATTCATTCAGCGTAATTTTATAGTATTCGAAAATATTAAATATAACATATGTAAACTAAACCTAACATTATTCTTCACAGCGAAAATATTTTATAAATAGATGAAAATGTAAATTTGTGTTCAATGTAATACTATTTACCTTACAATAATAAAATAAAAATTATAATAAATTCAATAAAAAAAAAACAATTTGTGGATGTATTGTTGTATATATTTTTATATATTTTATTTATAAACTCTAAAAAATTGGTTATTACCTATTTTTGCAGTTATATTTCATGTAAGTAATAAATATGTATTTGTAATAGTATGTGTATTTGGGATTCGAAGCTGCTTGCGTCCGTAGGCTTTACACTAGTTTCCCTACACGTGACTCCTGGGTGGTGCTAAGCGAGCAGCAGCGAGGTGGTAGGGCGTCGGTGCCCGTCTGGATCGCGACCACAGTACATGGGTGTAAAGCCCGTCATAGTGACCAGTTTCGGCTTGTCGCGTTTCGGGATCAGCTTGTGTATATCCAGTAGCTCATATACCTAGAGACCTTCAGTCGTGGTATATGTGGGCTGACATGACGATGTAGACTATCAATGGATTTTCATCCTTTGATAGTCGCTTTCGTTTTTGTACTACACTGTACTTACCATCAGGTACTTTGTAGTCACTATGTCGAGCCAGTGTAAAACAAAAAAAAAATACACAAATCATATTAATGATAGTAAATACAATGAGCATACACAAAACACAGTACAGAAAACACTGTATCAGCAATAAAGCGACGCCATCTTATTGAATGAATGACTGTATCTAACTGCTGTCACCACTAGCGCCACTGTATAAAAGCATGCGGGTAGCCGACAGACAGTCTGCTTTAGCTAGAAGTTTAATGTACGATGCGATGGTTGAGTATTGCTCCTATCAAATTACATTAATTCGCACTAAATTGGTGTTAGAGTAAATACTGTCAAATGTAGTATGCGAAGGTAGGAAGGTAGTTCGAGTTCAAGGATTGAATAAGATAGAGCGATTAACGATCGATTCCTCACTGAGTTAACAGAACCTATAATAATTACCTTAAAAAGTTGAATACCCACAACAGAAAACATAAACTGTAGCATGTGATTTATAACAAATATGTTCCCTATAGATTTTATAGATGCGAAAACACACTTCACAACATACTGAAGCAGGAACATACACAATGATGAACATAAAATTTAGCACACAAACACAATAACGTTAC
The DNA here is from genome assembly GCA_036320925.1 of Automeris io. Taxonomy (NCBI): domain Eukaryota; kingdom Metazoa; phylum Arthropoda; class Insecta; order Lepidoptera; family Saturniidae; genus Automeris; species Automeris io. The sequence continues at coordinate 2,982,389 of JAUDJH010000034.1, read as the reverse complement.
CAAATTGCAGTGATATTAAAATATAATATTTTTCACCCATTTTTTCCATTGTGCATTGTGTATATGTAGCACGATGAATTTTATTTTACAAATGCAAAAGAAAAAATCATATTAATAAAAATAAAAAACAAATTCAATGCCTACTTACAATGGGTTAATCCTTGCTTTTATTAAAAAAAACTTTTTATTTTTCAAAAAATATCAGCGTCCTGTTCTGACTGTAAGCTTTGTAACAAAAAAAAACTATAAACAATTTCGAAACAAGTACCTCACTCCTAGTAAACGAGTGAAATGTCAAGGTAGGGCGTGGGGAATGCGAAAACAAACACAATAAAGCTCTTCTTTGAGTCCAAAAAATCGCATATAACATATTTTTTCGTTAAAAAACACAACACCTTTGGGCAAATTTGAAGAAGCATGCAACCTAGTAAAGAATTTTTTGGACCCACGGGCAAAAGCAAAAAAACTGTTAGTAAATCTATTTCTTACACGCAAAGCCTCACACAAAACGAAGTCAAACGATTTAAAATAGGTGCATGAAGATTTTATGAGTGCTTGATACTTACTTCCACAAGCTTAGTAAATGGTAAGTCAATTAACCCAAAGGTGTCGTTAAGTGATTTTTTTCTATCCCTACCTTGAACATTTGAACGCCCATGACAGCAAACATGAATTGAAGAAGATTTGTCACCAATAAAATGTTGCCAATCGTTTTTATGGCCACAATGACGCACTGAACTACGTGCTAGAATTTATGAAACAAAACATACGTTTACAATGATGTATCTATGTTGTTATCTGTTTTTTAATCAAAAATAATACTGACCTTTAATCCTTTAGCCCTATTGATAGCTCGCAGAGGTCTTAAGACACGGAAAACTCTTAATATCTTTATGAATGATACATTATTTGACCTGGATAAGTATACAAAACATAAAGTTATTAAAAACGGTGTAACAAGAGACTACAAAAAATATATAATGTTCATGATTTTCACAGTTATACAGGGCAACCCTTGTAATTCGGCCCCTGTCTAATTCAGTACCCCCTTGTAATCCGACATGTCTGTCATTGTTGATTGTATATTAAAAAACTCACATACATATCACAGAGATATATATGTACATAGTTATGGTTATGTAATAAAGTAGGATTCGTAGTTCAAGAATAAAATCGAACTATCGACGGTCTAATGGAGTACCCTATATTCCTACAATTTCTATTGCCCGACATCACCCTGCAAAACGTCTATCGCATAACCGGAGTTCCTCTGTATTGGTATGATACAGAAAACTTAAAAAAATACTGTTTTGTTACTATATTATATTATAAAAGAAGAACCATATTATACAAAAAGTTTTTATTTTCTAAGGGCACGTCAGCTAAAAAAGTCTACAATTTTGTAAAACATTTTTGTCACATGCTTTACCTTTGAAGAAAGGATTTTAGACTATGATATGTCGTAGCGCTCTTTCAAGTAAAAAAGTAAAAGGTAGGAATCTTCAAGATTAATAACACAATAATGACCTTTTTTGTACAGGACAATATGCTGGTGAGCGGGAAAAGGGTTTACAACTTCAACGAGTGAAGATAGCGAGCAGTTAAGGCGCTCTGCTAGTTATGAGTTGGGTGTTAAACACAAGGGCACCCCTGTGGGTATAGATCTCGGCTTCGGCAGCCAACCAAGAAACGAATCTAACGGAGATCTACTAGCGTTTCAACTACCTTGAGAAGAAACGTCGAAAGAAACTCAAGGCTGCGTCGTAATGTTGATAAGTGTGATTTTTGTGATGTTATTGTCCATGGACAAAAAACACCATTACCTATCAGTATATTTACCGTTCTGTAGAAAAAAAAAATTAACATATCTATAATATAAAAATGAATCGTTAAATGTGTATAAGCGCGAAACTAGAGAACGGCTGAACCGATTTGGCTGATTTCTTTTTTGTTGTGTTTGTTGAAGTCTAGGGAAGGTTATTACGGAGAGAAAAATTAAAAAAATTGCCTGAAAAAGTCTAAAAACAACACTTTTCTAGATTCTCATACAAAAAATTCGTTATAAGTCATTTTGAACTTTAATACCACAGCATAAAGTTTGAATGTTAGTGGACGGGTTCCGGGAAGGCAAAACAATTATTGAGTGATATATAAATATTAATGTCAATATTTGTCAATTTATATACATATAGCATTAAGGCCAGGTTGCTTCAAACAATTTGGAAAAAACAGCCGACGGGGAAGCTATTAACATTAAAAAAACAATGTGACTTTGTTTTAGAGAAATAGGGCAGAACAAGGTCTGCCGGGACAGCTAGTTTAATATAAATGACGGCTATGGCAAAACAATTATTAAAATCCCCATTGAGATCTACGTAACAGCAATATTTATCTAAATTATAACTCACCCGCTTAAAGATATAAGTGAAACTATGACGACAAGTAAGTCCAGGAGATTAAAAGCCGAACGACAAAATGCATCCTTGTGCAAAATGAATCCATACGTGATCAATTTTAATAACAACTCGATGGTGAAGACTGTGGTGAAGAAATAGTCGATTTTTCGAAGAACCTGAAAAATATTTACATATTTGTATCACACTGTGCCCTCCATGGATATATAAAAGCAGCTATCGTTATTTTCAAACTTGTATACGTATAATTTAATATAGATGATCTTTAGTTACTAAAAGAAAATAACATAGATTTGATTTTTGAAAATTATAAAAATATGAATGGTCAAAATTAATTGGTTTAAAGGTGTAATTTGAGGAAAGTAATTTTGTTAATTAGGTGCCCAACATGAGTGAAAAAGAAGAAGAGTTGAAAAAGAAAATAAAGGAACAAGGTACACAAAATAGAGCATATAAATGCCTCCACAGTTATAGGGCACCACAGCATTTAAAATTATTATTATTTAACGCTAGTTTACAATACACTGAAAATGACTAATAATCAAATTCTAAAAAATAAGAAAATGTACACAATGTATGTATGTATCCATATACACAATACAAAAAATTATAATATATATTAGGAAATACACATCACTGATGTCAAAGAAAGACGATCAATATTAAAAGTCCAATGTCTAGTATACTAATCGTATTAATTCAAAATATACATATTTATTTTAATGAGATGAAATAGCTTTAACCTACAGTAAATAATTATATTTTTTTTTTTGGTGTCTCGGGGAAAATACTGCATAGGACCATCAGGGCCGCTGTGAGGGTAGCAACCCCGGTGTGTCAGACTCCTACTGACTAAAAACCCCCGGGGTGTCCCTCTAATCGCTCCACCCGAGCCTGGGAAACCAAATTCATCCAGACGCCCGTAGAGCGAAATGCCTTGTCCCTCTCATCCGGAAGCAGACTCACTCAAGTCTACTGCCCGGAAATAATTATAATAAACTTAATTTCTTTCAAACATTGGACTAAATCAGTTGGTAAAATTTTTGTTAACGTTGCTGAAAAGAATGAAAAGATTTTTATAAAAATATAATCGAAAAACACCTCACTCTTCCCATCGTTAGGACCACCGACTGGATCTTCCATTGCCAACATGAGTGAAGATGCCAAAATGCAAATGAGTATGAGATTCCTAAACCAGGAGTTGTTCTGTACTTTGTAACAGCTGACGCGGAACCTGAAAATGGAGAAGGAAATGTTAGAGAAAATAAAGAAATTGAGAAAACTAGTATTACTACAACTGACAGTAAATAAAACAGAACTAAATTAGCAAAAACCATTCATTCGATGGATGATTCGATGATTATCGAAGACATTTATAAAATAACTAATATAGAGACACCATATTGCAGTAGAATCTTATAAAATGAGGAAGATAAAGTGAAAATAATCCACATAATTTTAGAGTTTAATACTGAAACATAAATGACTAAATTACTAACTACTTATACATAGCAAAAACGCTTATAGACATTCAAGCAATGTGATCTTTCAAAGATAAAAACAGATTTAAAACTTTACTTTGTTACTTTGACAAATATTCTTGTTAGGCATAAAATCATTTCTCAGTTCTATTCGATCATTGAAACTAAATTTATTAGATCGAACAAAATGAAGATATCAATTGTAATAACTACGTTTTCCATAACAAGACAGTTAATCGTGTAATACGAGTAAAGAGTAATACACTATTGTTTATAGAAAAAGACTGTCACGATGCCTTTGCAAACTTACCAATTTGTTTTTGAAAATATAAAAAAGCTACTGGCATCGGGAATTGGTTTCTCTTGCGATTTAATTTCTACATCGGATAAGCGACGCGGTCGTGCTGACACAGATCCTTGCTTTTTGGATGGAGATTCTTCTTTTTTAACATCACCTGTATATGGAAATGGTATAAATTATACATTCAACAACGTAAAAAAAAAAGAACAAATAAAGGCTTTTTTTGATTTTATTTATTTTATTAACGTCAAATAATATCTGTCATCACACTAAATCCCTACTAGTGTAGGCAAGACGAATGGAGTGCGACTTGTCTGTTTTTGCAATTCTCTTTTGCTCCCTTAATATTCATTAATCCCTTCATACCCTCCATCAGAACTCTGTTTATTTGATCCGTGTAGGTAATCTCAGTCGGCCTCGGCTTTTACTGCCACTCACGTTCATACTGTACATCTTTTTGCTCATCCTTTCTCCAGTCATCATCTTCACGTACCCGAATTGTCGAAACACGCTTTTGTGCATGCTAATGGAATTCCCAAATCACGTATTTAATATTTCCACACACGTATTTTAAATGTGTCTATTAATTTTGTGTTTTCATAAATTTATTTACATGATTCAACATTAAAATTTGTCCCATTTGTATGAAGTCTAAAATAATGTATGTAATCAATATCTTCCTTGACTTTAAAGTGTATTGTTTGTAGTAGCTTACCGTTTTGTTTAACCTCATTATTAGCAACAAGAGCAGTATTAACATTATCTCTTTCTTCCGGTTCTTGCTCTTCAATTTCTTCTTCTTCTGATCCTGTCTCTTCGTATTCGTGATCCGATCTAAAAAGAAAAATTATAAAGAAATGACGACTTTCATTCATTTTCAAAAGATCTTCAAATTATTTTGGTGAAAAAATCATATCCAGAACTTTGAACTGTATTTACATTTCCCATATTTATTTCTTTTTATGGATTTTTTGTATAAACATTGCGATAAAATAAGGCGATAAATAAAATGATTGTAATTTCTTAAGTTTTCACTTTATAATGATAATAATTTAAAAAAACCAGATTTGATGGTATTGCTGAAAGTAACTCAAAACTTCAATATTGAGTTTGTATAGATAAGTGTGAGTTTATCCAAGTGGAGCGAGGTAGAGTTGTGGTCTCTGGTGATGTGTTATCATCAGACAATACACGAATCAAATCTATTTTTAATATTTCTATTAGATACGGGTTTCCTCACGATGTTCGTTGTTCGATGTTTTCACTTTATAAAGTATTCATTTTTATAAAACTTGTATAGCGATGTGGTGTGCGTGGCTGATGTGATATAACATTACATTATATTGGTGTGATATACACGTGCACTGCTATGATATAATGTCGAAGGTGCTGGATGGTAAATGATAGATGAGACTATGACTATGATGAATTTAATGATAATGGAATACAAGATCGATTACGTGCAAATTACTTCATACAAACTATGAATTCTAATGCAAGCGGATAGTGCGAGCCGCGCGGGTAGCCGAGGAAAAGTGAATCGTACGCGGCGCCGCGCCGTAGCATCAAAGTTGCAGCGGCTCGGGCACGCGTAACTAATTACATTGTGCGTGTCCATTTGCTGCCGGCTTGATCGATTTTTATTTATTTTTTTTCGGCGTGTTTTACGTTGATGGCCTGGGAAAGACCTTCACAACAAAACGGGGCTTGGTGGGCGAACGCAGAGGGCGCTCAGCCAGCGAAATTTATGGGTTGGGCGGCTACGCAACGGCACCCCTGTGGGTACGGACCTCGACTTGGGCGGCCGGCCAGTTGAAAAACGAACCTAACGGTGAACTACCAGCGTTTCGGAAGCGACTACCTTGAGAAGAAACGCCGAAAGAAACTCAAGGCTGCGTCGGAGTGAAGGCTCGATCGACTCGATGCGCTTTGACAATGGTAAAATCGGATGACGGCAAATGGACACCACACTTGTAATAAAAAGATTGTAAATGGCTCTTACCTGGGAACCCTTTTATATTTTCTATAAGGCTGGCTGTGTCAAGTAAACATATCTTTTATTTATTATTTATCATGTAACTCGATTATTATTACGTAATTTTAAAGATAACGAAATCAAAGATCATACCCTTCACTTGAGAAACCTTCTTCTTCGTTAACAAATTCGTAATCTGCCTCAGTTCTCTCTTCATCTAATTGAGGATTGCCTGCTTCTAAGTTCTCTGCTTGCTGTAAACGTTTCATTGTCTTTTATTATCTTTGCATCGTGTTTTAGTGGCTTTCCTTAATTTTACAATACAATGTTTATTACAAAGATTTTATTAAAGTCAAAACTCAAAAACACTTTATTAAATTATCAATGTTAAATAGTGTTTGAACACGGTTATAAATTTTATATTTTTAATATTAAACCTAGTTCTTATATGTCTATTGTTTGATTTTTTCACATTGTATATAATTCTTAATCTAAAATCTTTAGCACTAAACTACGGCTTAGTACAGTTAAAATTCATATATGTATCTTTTCTATGTAAGGATCAAGTATTTCGTAAATTTGAAATACATCATATTCAAAAACTAATGCAATAACAATTACAATACTTACCGCATCCTTTTCTTTCTGAATCTCATCCATTTCTTCAGCATCACCTAAATTGTCTACAGCGATAGCCAAAAACACGTTCAATAATATATCTTAGAGTATTCGTTAAGAAAACTTCGAAAATAACTGGTAATTTTAAAATACCCAAATATAAACAATAATTATATATCTCCACGCCATATTCTATTTGGAGTGAACAGCGATACATTAGTAGCTGTATTCACTTTAGGCTTATATGGCATGCTTAAAGTGGCCAGTAGCACTACTGATAGTCGGTCTTAGAGCCCCTACACATGACGTTTCTATTAAATGACATGCAGGCTTACTCACGATCTTTTCTATTACCATTGAGTATTTTTTGCCAAAATCCGTGCTTAATCTGAAAAAACCCAGAGGCACTTACTGGGATTTGAATCTAGGACCATTCGGGTTCATGGATACCGGTTTGTTATCCTCTAAATCACCATAGCCTTTGCATTCGTATTTAATATAGATCAAAAAACAGTCTAGTATAAAAATTACTTTTGGTGAATGAAACAAATAAGTACTAAGGCGATAAAATAAAGAAAAAAGAATCGCAAAATTTAAGATACATCTAAAAATGTCATTCCTATAATGTATATCGTCTTCCCACGTTAATAATCAGAAGAAAGTTCAGAAAATATTAAGACCTTATATATTTAAAAAGGATACAGTTGCCACAGATAAATATGACGATAAAATAAATAGACGCCAACATGCCAGCAGACTTGGCTCCACCGTACGCGTTGATCCCTTCGTACATAACCACGTTCCAATCCTCACCAGTCAGGATCTACAATTATTTTAAAATGAATAGAATAGAAATGAAATAGAGCTTATTATTCTGTCCAAGCGTATGATGTAGACCAGTAGCGTTCATTTCATAAATGCATGAAAACATTGCATGCCCTTACGATAAATAAGTCTGGAATAAATTCCTTAAATTTAAACTAAAAAGGAGCTCGTTATATTTATATCTATTTTATTTTGACGCCATCTATCTTCCCTATGAAAGTATTATAATATTTATCATCATTATATAATATTCACATTAATTATGTGAATCTGCCTTCCCTGCCCAAATACACTATGCACGTCACTGATGTAGACCTACCCTAGATCCGAGTCTGATAGACACTTGCACACTTTATGCACCTTCTATTTTTTTATACTTTTATTTTTTATCACATTCTGAAAAAAATCAATAATTTTTCTTTATCAATTATTCTCATACCTGAAACATGGTCAGCACTGCTTGCCAGAACGAATCAAAATTGTGCCTTTCCTTCTCACTTTCAGGGGCGTAGTCGAATCTTCCTCCAAACACTTGCATGCCCAGTAACGCGAATATCATAATAAACAAGAACAGCAGCAGAAGTAGTGAGAAAATGGATTGAATAGAATTTAATAGAGATGCTACAAGGTTGGAAAGAGATCGCCAATATCTGTAAGATTAAATAAATTCATTCTAGTACCATTAATTTAGATTTATAACCCTGCTAAGCTTCGTAACATAATTTACACCACTGATTCCCAAAGTTGTTCAGAGGGACGCCCAGCGGTACGTTGGCGAGAAAAGCATGGAGATTCATAAGTTATATGAGGAGCTCACGAAAATGTAGCTAGTTTCAATAGTAAAGAACAAAACTGTTGGCTTAACTTTATCTATCAATGTAGCTAGATAATACAACAGTCAAAAGAATCACGGAACAAAAAAAATACGTTGATTTTTGACAGTCTTTTTCTCGATGTATGTGATCGTATTGCGACTTTTAAAATAGTTCCTTGAAACTTCAAGATTCTAATTTTCATATTTTAAAGCTAAAATATTCAAATTTATCAAAATCAAATTTTTTCAATGACTTAAAATATATAAAAACTTGGAAAGAAACAATTTTCCGTAATCGTAGTCCAATATCTACTTACTTGGTAACCTTAAAAACTCTGAGTAGTCGAACACATCTCAACACGGATATACCCAACTGAGGAATGATTGCAGTCAAAGTGAGACCCAGCTCGAGTATGGAGCAAATCATGACGAAGCAGTCGAAACGGTTGAAAAGGGACACGAAGTAACCCTGGTAAACAAAATAATATATTTCTACTATTCTGTTATTACATTCTTACTGGTAATAGCGTTTATAACAAAGAAAAAATAGATCCATAATACTCTATGGAAATCCATTTGATTACTGGTAACCTTTGGATACTTAATCATCTAACCACTTTTGCATAACTAACTTTTGTTTCATCTTCAATTGGTAGAGGAAATATAATATCAATATTTTCTAAAGCTTAGGACTATAATTATTTGGATCAAATAACAATTACATTAAATATAATTACGTTTATATGTATTGGTTTATATTTCTTCATTATTTATTTCCAGTTTGGTATAAGTGTTGTCTTTGTTAATTATTACAACAAAAGTAATACTTAAAACATTTTAATCTTTGTCCGATAATTTTCTCTGGAAAATCAAAGTACTATTCTTTATTTTAATAGGAAGTCTCACCTGAAATCCCAGAGCATACATTTTTAGAAGCATTTCCATTGTAAACAGTACCACAAACAAATAATTGGCGTAGTTTTGGAACTGATCCAACCAAGGCTTCTGTCTGAAAAAAATATAGCTAATTAAAGAACATGATACAAAAAATGGAACACGCACAATCATCCTATCCATGTTGACTACAAAAAAACTTGGATCAAGCTTGACACTATAAATAAATATTTGTTAGAACACCTTTGTTACTCACTGTGAATATTTCAATTATGATTCAGAATTTTGAGAGTATTACAAATGTAGACTAATTTATTATTAGATGAACATTATTATTATATTGACATAGTATTTCTTATGTTACTACTTTGCTTTCTACATTAAACTTATCGTATTTATCTGCTTTTTGAAATTTATTAACACGTCAAATCGAAACTCTTGTGTCTTTGGTTATACGAGTATATTTTAAGTCCAATATCATATCAAGGGGTGGAAAGCTATTTAGTTTAAGCAAAATTTCTGTTTCTTCTTTTCCCAAGGTTTGAAATTTATAATTCTCTTCTTTAAAGTTGTGAAAATGTGGTTAAAACAGAGAGCCGTTTACTTATATCTCGATATAACAAAACTTAAAATGTATTTACCCGTAATGTTCTGTAGTCAAGACCATAGTATTTAAAAATACAAGAACGATTATCGTCCAGTAAAAGGATTGAGATTTAACAGCTTTCCTGCAGGCTCTTTTTATACGCCTATTTACCTGAAAATAGACTATAATAAGAAAAAACAAAAAGATTTATTACTTAGTCAAATATTTTCAATTTAAATTAATGACATGGTAATTGGCACACCATATAATATTATGTGTTTAAGCAAGAAGCAATTTATTAGTGAAAATAAATTTGCCGTATCCTGTGATGTTTATATAGATTCCAATGCTAATATGTAATCATCTTTATAATTCAGAAAACCATCAGTCACTTTTAAAGTAAATATGGCGTCATATATTTTCACAGAAGTTCTTTGCATTGCAATATGGAGTCTTGGTCCATCCGTGATCATAAACTTCAAACATCAAATACTTTAGATAATGCTCCTGGAAGTCTGTATGATTCCATTTAACTGTGAATGACGAAGGCTCCAAAATATTACCTTATCGAACCTCTTATAGTACATTTTGAAAGTAGACGTTTGAATTTCATCTCCGTTTGCATTAACATTGATTTGTGATCCATCGTTACACTTCCTTTCTTTTTTATCTGAAAAAAGATTTCCGTCTATAACTTAATCCACTTTTGATTATATAAATCTTATCACTTTATCCCCATTCACTGTATACATGTTAACAGTTGTATATTATAAGTAGATATTTACATCATTCGTTTTCACAAAAAATATTATAATGTTTCTCTGTTAACGCCAATATTTCAATGCGCTTCATAATTTTTTTTATTCAAATGGATTACAATATAAAATTAAGTAATAACTTACCTTGTGAATCTTGGTTGTCTTCTTTCTGCCCCTGATCATTCTCTAAATCTAACTCTTCCGCAACGGTGATCCAATTCAAGTATCCTTTGAGGTCCTCCTCAAACTGTTGTCTCTCTCTAGATTTTTGGAAGTCGCCACGACTCTTTGCTTTTTCTCTTTCTTTTGAAAACTCTCTAGGAAAAGGCATTTTTCTCAAATATTCATAGTGATTAAATTATGTATCATTTTGGGAATTATTTTGTTTTTCAGTCAATTTATCACTCAAATATTATATTAAGCCGAAAAATATGAAATAAATAAAGCTTTTTTTTTCAAATCTTACATATTTATGAGCTAGTAAAATTGTTAAACTTTGCAATCTACATATCCTAACTTAACCTCTATAATTGTCTGAACCGCTCTCCTCCCCTTACCTCTATCACATCTTTCTCTCCCTTAAACTCTCTTTACTTCCTTTACATCTTAATTGTATTTTAAAGATAAGAATTATACAAGCCGTAAAATTATAAAAGAAATAAATATTGGCCCTTACTTACCCAGATAAAACACCGAGAATCAAATTCATGACGAAAAAATTTCCAAATATGACTAAAGTTACGAAGTAGGCCCACGCCCAGGTGTTACCTTTGACGTTAGCAATCTGGAATGATATAAGTAAACCGAGGAATGATACAAGAATCATCTGGCTATCTTACGTGTATTTGTTTACTGATAGGATTTGTATACTCAAATCAATGGATTTCAGGAAACTGGTGCTTAAACAAGGTGATCTATAAATCTGTAGGCAGTACGTCATGCAATTTGGTCCCGTAGACGTATCTGTTTCTCTATCTAAATTTACTACAGCAAGTGAACAGTGACTGTTTTCTTCTTTGTTTTCCTTCTTCGAAATGATTTATAATATTGCGTTTACAGTTATAGTTGTTGTTGTCTACATATACAATTCCCTTTAGTTTTTGGGAATTGAATTACGATATTCTTTTTTCACTTTATTGTTATCTAGTATTAAATATTAATTACTGTGCATACTCAGATTCCCTATAATTATGGGGGCATTCATATATTCTACTTTGTGTACCTTATGTTTTATTTTCTTTTTCAGTATCACCCATGTTGGGTACTCATTAATAATTTTAAAAAAATCTGTATTATTATAATAAAATTCTCTATAAAATAACCATACCTTAAAATACAATATGTAAACATTTTCCTTCTGCTAGAAATGGTAGATGTGAAGATCGATTTGTAAGTAAAGACGATATATTGAAAGAAACTGCAGCCGCAATAGCAGCTTCAATACTGCTTGATGAGCAAGTAAATAACTGATTTGTATGGAACCTATTATGACCCAAGCGCAACCGGGCAGCATTGTCGTCAGAATATGATCTTTTTATCAGGGAAAACCAGAAGAGTGGGAGTTGAGGTTATGTCAAACTGCTGCTGACTAAAAAACCCCCTGGGTTTTCTTATAGCGCTTAGGAAATCCGGACGTGGGAGTGTACATCACAATCTACCACGGTACTGGCATAGGGATAGCTCTCTGTGGCCTACTCAAATTATAAAGGGGTTGGAGTTTATTACCTTCAGTAAACCGTGTGTGAAAACTATCACACACCTCCTTTATACATGGATTCCCGCAAGTAATACTGCCCATTATCAGAATACGCTTTACACTAATTTCTGCTAAGCAAGCTTCATGCTTCATTCTGTTTCTTTATCGAAATACCGCCTTAAACCTGACGTATATCTAATACTAATTTATTCTCCAAGACAACAAATACTTTTATACTTGCACGAAACTCTCAAATATTAGGTCCTTACATATGAAATTGGCGTTTTTCGTACTGGCCACTTTAATCACAAATTTCTCCTCTTTGGTAAGGAATTCCAAATTCAAATTTGTACAGCTATAGACTCATGTATTTGTGCTTCGATGATCGTCATTCATTTGTTTTTTTCTTCTGTTTTTTTCTGTTTGCGTCACTCATTTTACAAAATGGAAAACTTAAAATATCGCATTATTTACGAGTACGAGTTCCGCCGTGGCACTAGTGCTGCGGAAACAACTCGAAGGGTGAATGATGTGTATGGCGGTCGTGTTGCAAAAGAAAACACAGTTCGTTTTTGGTTCCAACGTTTTCGTTCTGGAAATTTCGACCTGCAGAACAAGCCTCGTGGACGGCCTGAGACTCAAGTTGATAATGAAGAGTTGAAGGCTATTGTGAAAGCGGATCCATCGCAAACCACGTCCGAGTTAGCTGCAGGCTGCGATGTTAGTGATAAAACTGTTTTAATTCACTTGAAGCAAATTGGGAAGATTAAAAAGCTTGAAAGGTAGGTACCTCACGAATTGACTGAAGCAAACCGGCAAACGCGCGTCGACTGCTGCGTTACATTACTAAACCGGCACAATAATGAAGGTATTTTAAACCGAATCATTACCTGTGATGAAAAATGGGTTCTTTACGATAATCGGAAGCGCTCAGCGCAATGGTTGGATCCTGGCCAGCCAACCAAATCCTGCCCCAAGCGAAAATTAACCCCAAAAAAGTTACTTGTAAGCGTTTGGTGGACTAGTGCCGGTATTGTTCATTACAGTTTTCTCAAATCTGGCCAGACTATTACGGCTGATGTCTATTGTCAGCAATTGCAAACTATGATGGAAAAGCTAGCGGCTAAACAACCTAGGCTGGTCAATCGCTCCACGCCACTGCTTCACGACAACGCTAGACAACACACTGCGCAACAGACGGCTACTAAATTAGAAGAGCTTCAATTGGAAAGTCTAAGACATCCTCCGTACTCCCCGGACCTTGCTCCAACAGATTACCATTTTTTTCGAAATTTGGATAACTTCTTGCAAGGGAAAAAATTCAACTCCGATGGGGCAGTCCAAATCGCCTTCAAAGCTTTTATTGATTCCCGTCCGACTGGTTTTTTAGTAAAGGGATCAATGAACTACCTATGAGATGGCAAAAGTGCATAGAAAATAATGGTTCATACTTTGAATAATTAAATATATTATATTAAAAAATATTCGACTTTTTGTTCCTCCCATACAAAACGCCAATTTCATATGTAAGGACCTAATAGTAATGCGAGGACTTACAGCATACATGATATCCGTCCATCCTTCAAGGGTGATACACTGAAAGACGGTCAACATGGCATAGCCGATGTTATCAAAGTTGGTGATGCCGCTGTTAGGGCCATCCCACGGGCCGCGGCACGTCTGGTTGGCTTTGCACTTGTAGCCAGCTCCTTCCCCTTCACTATTGCAAGGCTCGTCCGTTGTATCACCTTTAGAAATATTAAAAAATTTTGTATAGCCAGTATTGTATAGATATTAGTTTCATTCCTCCACTGTAATCTAACCAGGGTGTCATGTAACCACAGATGGGAACAGTATTCCATTCAGGTTCTGACCTTGGACTTATTCAGTAGTTACAGTTCAACACTTTTTTCGCGCTTTATTTACACTGGCACGGCAGAATGACTAAGCCAAACCTGATGGTAAGCACGGTGCAGTCCAAAAAACGCCAACTACTATCGAAAGGTAAGAAAAAAACTCAACGGTAGTCGCAGCGATCATGCCGGCCTGCACAAATATCTGTTCACGCTACGCTTAAAGGATCCCATATCATAAGATGGTGGGAACACGCTCGCCGGAAGACCATTCCACAGCCCAACGACACGGCAAAAGAAGGAGTTAGAGAACTTCTTAGTCCTAGCCGGGATGTGAGATACCGTATAGCTGTGAATCCGCAAACCCGCTTAAGATATTATTATTAGATTAAGGCCGTTATAGTATCTAATAATAATATCTTAACGCTATATCCTTTGCGGTGTGAGCAGAGATACATTAATGGCTGTATCCACTTTGCGCTCATATGTTACGCCCAACGTGACTAGCGCAGCTGATCGCCCTTCCCATTCCACTTACGCATGAAACTTCTATTACATGCCATGCGGGTTTACTCACGATGATTTCCTTCTCCGGTGAGCATGTGATGCCTAAATCCGTACGTAATTTTGGAAAACTCAAAAGTACTTGCTAGGATTCGAACCTACGAGCAAACCGCGTTACCAAACATGGAAACTAGTCCATTATCCACTAGACCAGCACACCCACAGTATCTCGTATGGTATCTCGAACTCAGCTAGCTTTGTTGGAGTCACATATCCCAGGATAGAGATCCACGGCGAAGCATAAGACTTCTCCTAATAATTAGTAGTATGCAGATATGAAAAAGAATGGATGTATGTTTTTTTTTTTTAGATATACCTATATTCTTACTATAGAATCTATCACTAATACATTTTGTATTCGATTTATTTATTGTATGTAATAGTTTATTTTAGTATCACTTGTTTTTATTATTTAAGATATATGTATGTATTTTGTTGTTTATCGATAATTCTTATAAGATGTAACACGAAAATCAGCGCTGCAGACTTCCTCTGTGGCTTTAGGCTGATGAAGGTCCCATTTTCGCCATGTTTATATGTTTTGTTATTTCTTTTGTTTTTGTGTGTTGTTCGTATTGCTACATTTAAATTTCTGTTTTTTTTTTTGTATATTTGTGGCGAAATAAATACTTTTTCATTTTCTTTTTTTTTATGTCAACTTTATAAAAAAAAAGAAATTACTCACCAGTTTCATTTATGTAACACGTTTCATGCAGCGCTCCGGAGAAGAGTTCCAGCCCAATAATGGCATAGATAATAATGACGAAGAGCACCAGGAAGGCTATGTGGAAGAGAGGCACCATGGCCTTCAATATAGAGTTCAAAACGATCTGTAGACCTGGAAATGAAATAGCACGTTTTAAGCTTTCGTGTTTTGAATCTTATGCGAAAATAAACTTACTCTAAACTATGGCTTGCTATGCCTGGTGATAAACCGGTTGAAGGGTAGCAAAGTTTTCCTTGCAGACGAGAAGTTACTGTTTATGTCATCAAGGAGAAAAATAGGTAGAAAGAATAATTGGCTATAATTTTAGACAACTATTCTTTTTTTGCTACATTTATCGTATTTTATTTTAAATGTAGTATTAACTAACATATTTCAATATCATTTCTTATATTAAACGTGGTGTTCAAATGTACAGTATGTAATAAAACCCCTGTCCGATCCATGATGGCGTATCTCGGTTTCGGTATTAGATTCTATTTACTTCATGCGTTTTAGTTAAATAACGAAAGAAAATAGAAATAAGTTTAATGTTTAAACTTACATGGTAAAATTGGAAGCATACGTAACTTTGAACAAATGAAAAGAAAGCAGAGAATCGTGCTAGTAGGTCGTGAAGTCGTGACTTCACAAGTTCATAACCTACATAGATTCAAAACACTGTTTATTAGTTAAATCGCTTGATTTGTCTTGACACCGATTTTTGTAATTAAGTATTCTGAGCTAGGATCACATGTAAGATATTTCTATCACTTCTTTTCAATATTCTTGAACAACATAATTTTCTAATGTATTATTGTAATGTTATAGTAACATCAACATGTCCTTTTCGGATCAGACAGGATTTTTGTTACACTCTGTATAGTGCATTAGATTTAAGTTTTTGTTTCAATGTAACTATTATGGTCAACTTAATAAAGTAAATAAATACTGCATCAATAGCTGAGTAAAACAAATAAAAATTATATCCTTATTAATTTTCATTCGATTAATTACTTCTATCAACGAATAAAGTGACAATCTAAAGGCACTTGGTCAATCTATACTATAATATTATAAAGCTGAAGAGTTTGTTTGTTTGTTTGTTTGAACGCGCTAATCTCAGGAACTACTGGTTCGAATCGAAAAATTATTTTTGTGTTCAATAGACCATTTATCGAGGAAGGCTTTAGGCTATATAACATCACGATGCAACTATTAGGAGCGAAGAAATGATGAAAAATGTGAAAGAAACGGGGAAAATTATCCGTCCTTGAGGGCTTCCATTGCGTGCGCTGCGAAAACGGTTCAAGATACGAAAAATATATGTATGAAAGAATTATTCCTCTTGAAATGATCTAAAAAAATATCCGCGACAGTATATGTCTATCTTTTAAGATTAAGTCACTAGAACCGTTTTTATGGTAAACAAATTTGATCGAAATTAATGCATTATTTGTTAAGAGTTGCATCAACGTAATATTAATCTTTATCCAAATAAATGTGTTGTTGATTAAGAGTATTTAATTGTGAACAAAATTGTCTTTGACATCACTTAATTTCAATGAACATCTTACAAGTTATTACAAAACCTTATATAGCAAAACAACGTTTGCCGGATCAGCTAGTTACTGTATAAATTGATATTTTTGGTACAATAAATATCCCAACGCTAGTGTAACTTACTTGGCACTCCAGATACTAATCGCAGGGGTCTCAGGACCCTGAATGCTCTAAGCGCTTTCACATCAAATGTGTCTTTCGATATGTACTGCAATGTCTGACTTGCTATACTGGAACAAAATTCGCTTTATAAACCAACTAGTATAAATTAAGTAAATAACTTAGTCCCCTCCTGCAACGTTAGAGGGGCACGGCGATGGTAACAAAGGGTACCGCGTTGTGAGCGGTTGGGAGGTGAGTTTATTGCTTTGCGTTTATTATGCCGGTCAGATACGGGCAGCATAACGCAGGTATTATCGACTCAAAGCGAGAGCGGCAGTAGACCGCTCGAAGAAGACACCAGGGTATCGGCAAGCGCCCCAGTACATCAGTCCGAAGTCGAAGCTGCTCGCGTCCGTAGGCTTTACCCTAGTTTCCATACACGTGACTCCTGGGTGGTGCTAAACGAGCAGCAGCGAGGTGGTAGGGCGTCGGTGCCCGTCTGGAACGCGACCACAGTACATGGGTGTAAAGCCCGTCATAGTGACCAGTTTCGGCTTGTCGCGTTTCGGGATCAGCGTATGCATATCCAGTAGCTCATATACCTAGAGACCTTCAGTCGTGGTATATGTGGGCCGACATGACGATGTAGACTATCAATGGATATTCATCCTTTGATAGTCGCTTTCGTTTTTGGACTACACTATACTTACCATCAGGTACTCTGTAGTCACTATGTCGAGCCAGTGTAAAAAAAAAGTCCCAGCCGATCGGTCGATCCACGACCGGTAAGCTGATGTCTTAGGGGCCGTGGCTGCTCAGGGTGAGGGCCTTGAGCAACTGGTTAGCGACCCTCAAGAAGTCGGCAGAGCATTGTGACGTGCTCTGCCTAAATACAACGAGCAGTATTCGGGGAAGATATCTTCCCCCGAGTTTGTGCCCAGTGGGCGCGGCGCGACGGGGCTGTGGCGAATTGATTACAGGACCCGCAGTCCCCGTCAATGCGCAGAAATAGTCACCTTGGGGTTTTTATTCGGTACAAGTCCGACACACCTCGGTCGCGCAATCCCCCTGTGTGGCTGAGACGGACCTATGAGGATTTTCCCCAAGTAGAAACAAAAATGGTATAATCGACTTCTTTAAGCTTCAACCATATAAAAAGCTACAGTACTCTAATAGGTATGTGCGGAAGGAGGCTATCAAATAAATTTGATTTACCTGTGGCGCGAATGAGTGGTGATTAATAATAATACTAATGTATCGTCATACTATATCCCTTACGGGGTGAGCAGACTTTTTTTTAGACTGACTCGACTTAGTGACTACAGAGTACCTGATGGTAAGTACAGTGTAGACCGAAAGCGACTATCAAAGTATGAAAATTCATAGATAGTCTACATCGTCATGTCGGCCCACATATACCACGACTGAAGGTCTGTAGGTATATGAGCTGCTGGATATACACAAGCTGATCACGAAACGCGACAGTCCAAAACGAGTCACTATGACGGTATTTACTGTTGTGTACTGTGGTCATGACCCAGTTCGAGAAATCGCCCTACCACCAAAAAACTACCAGCTACCAGTGTTTCGTGGCTACCATGAGAGGAAATGCCGAAAGAAAATCATTGCAGCATTGGAGTAAAAATAACGTCGGATTGTTAAGGGGGGAAAGAGCAAAACGTACCCAATAGTAACGATGGTGAAGTCCAAGCTGTTCCAAGTATTCCTCAGGTACGCTCCCGGGTGGAACAGGAATCCATACGCTATGATCTTCATCACACACTCTCCTGTGAATATACCCATGAAAATCCATTCTACTTTTTCCTGAAACACAAAAATAATTAATAACTGTTTATATATATATATATATATATACTAGCTTTTGCCCGCGGCTTCGCTTGCGTTAAGAAGTATTATTATTAATTAGGTATAGTTTTTGCGGCTTTACTTTTGTTTAGCGTGTGTAAAAAATAGGGCCATAAAACTTCTTTGTACACAATATTCTTAACTAATCTGTCATTAGGCTAGCGCCTAAACTATCAAGCTGTTGGGTGAACTTGCTCGTGAGCAAGCAACATAAAACTGTCCCTGAGAGAAGCAATGTTCTTTCAAGTTAATACCCACAAATTTGAAAGTTTGCCCCTGAGACTAAAAAGAAGAATTAATTCTAAGAAGATTTATACGTTTGTATAAATCTTCATTTCATCCACTATTTTATCCCTTTAGGGGTGAAATTTATCAAAATCCTTTCTTAACGGATGCGTACGTCATAGTAGTCAATCGGTTTAAAATTAACAAAGTTTCATACAAACTTTCATCCCCTATCTTATCCCCTGGGGTTAGAATTGATCAAAATCCTTTCTTAGCGGATGCCTACGTCATAGTAGTCAATCGGTTTAAAATTAACAAAGTTTCATACAAACTTTCATCCCCTATCTTATCCCCTGGGGTTAGAATTGATCAAAATCCTTTCTTAGCGGATGCCTACGTCATAGTAGTCAATCGGTTTAAAATTAACAAAGTTTCATACAAACTTTCATCCCCTATCTTATCCCCTGGGGTTAGAATTGATCAAAATCCTTTCTTAGCGGATGCCTACGTCATAGTAGTCAATCGGTTTAAAATTAACAAAGTTTCATACAAACTTTCATCCCCTATCTTATCCCCTGGGGTTAGAATTGATCAAAATCCTTTCTTAGCGGATGCCTACGTCATAGTAGTCAATCGGTTTAAAATTAACAAAGTTTCATACAAACTTTCATCCCCTATCTTATCCGCTTGGGGTTAGAATTGATCAAAATCCTTTCTTAGCGGATGCCTACGTCATAGTAGTCAATCGGTTTAAAATTAACAAGGTTTCATACAAACTTTCACCCCCTATCTTATCCCCTTGGGGTTAGAATTGATCAAAATCCTTTCTTAGCGGATGCCTACGTCATAACATCTACCTGCATGCCAAATTTCAGCCCGATCCGTCCAGTGGTTTGGGCTGTGCGTTGATAGATGACTATGTCAGTCAGTCAGTCAGTTACCTTTGAGTTATATATATTTAGATATACATATGTCATAATGACTCGCTTCGGCCTGTCCCGTTTCGATATCAGTTGTTCTTATACCCAGAGACTTTCTGTCGTGGTATGGGGGCAAAAAAAAATTTTTTTTTTATATGATTGGCAAAGTATATTGAAAGTTTCTAATTCTCTCAATTTAGATTTGGCTCTGAGAATACTTATACTTTAGTTTCTATTATATATTTAGTCTTTTTACGGCGAAGTCGAATTTATTTCTTGAGCAAAATGTAAGCAAGGTTTTGGTTTTATTTGGAAAGAACTTACCAATATTTGATTAGTATTATTTGAATCTCCGGAGGGATACGGCGTGAACACCGCTAGGGCGACACAATTTGCGAATATCGTTGTGAGTATCATATATTCAAAAGGTCTGGTCAATCTGCTAAGGAAATCTATTTCTTTGAGTTCCGTACCTCAAAAGAAAAAACTGAACCCTAAAAGGAAATACGACCTGTTTGTTTTCCATCTCTCTCTCTGTCTAGACTCTTATTCTCAGGAACGTGTGGGATTTCCGTTTAAAATAATTATTAAATAAATTCCGACCTTCAACCTTCAGTCGCAGTATATGTGAGTTAACATAACGACGGAGACTGTCAGCTTTATTAATACGTTCGGTGACACGTCATCCATATCTGGGTGACGCTTTTGTTGAAGTTAAAACGATTTTTAGTTGGAGTTTTAAAAGGAATTCAATGGAATAAGTACTTATATGTAAATATAGGATATACAACATTAAAATACTAAAAATATCCACAATATACAATATCTTTTATTAATTTATATAGAATAATATATTACATTATATTATGTCGTATGTTTTTTGTTAAAACTCTCTAAACACATTCGAGGTGAGGAACAAAATTCTTTGCGATAAATCCAAGATAATAATATCAGACTACAGTCATAATATTCGAGTTACATTGTTTTAATTCCTGTATATTACTTGTTTACGCGGATTTGAGCCCCGTGAGAAACACAAACAAATTGCGCTGCCCAACGAACGCGATAAACGTTGAGCTAATTTTACATCTATGACAAAGAAATAACAAGTCAATTTCATAGCTAGCGCAACATTACGTGTTTGTAAACCTTACAATTTCTTATTTATTCCTGCTTTTTTTAAATATACAAATAAAATATAATAACTTCTTGATATTTCAAAAAGAGGATAGAATATTAACAACAGAGAGGCAAGAGATTGGGGTAGAAAGGTTTTTGAAGAGAGGGGAGAAGATTTAGCTAAAAGTTATAATAATAATACATAGTCACAAATACATTAGTGGTCGTATCCACTTGGCGCTACATGTCGTGCCCAAGGCGACCAATTGCGCAGCTGATCGCTCTTTACAGCACTAGTACATCTGACATTTCTATTAGATGCCACGCGGGCTTCCGCAACATATTTTCCTTCACCGGTAAGCACGTGGTGCCTGGATACGAATCTACGATTGGTTGCGTTGGCCGCACAGGAATATCAATCTCTTATCCATTAGGCCACCGCAGCTACTAATATATATATATGTAGGATGGATGTTATTGTGTGAAATATTATTATGTATGAAGTAGTAAATGCGTAGAATGGAATGTATGTGAGTGAAAGGAAGGAAGGATAGAACGAGAGGGAGAATAAAAGGTTTTATTAGACGAGAGCGCGCTGTGAGATTAGGACGTAGGAAAAAGTGTTAAGACGTAAATTTATTGTAAAAAGTAATATAAAGTAATTTTTAAAGTTCAATTTGGTGTTTATCTGATCGGAAGATCCCTAGTACTACATAAATAAAATATTTTTTTAATATTTGAGAATGAAAATAATTAATTAACTACAGTGGAAAGAGCGAGGAGGGCAGCGAATTTAACTAAAAGTTAACGCGACGTTAATTGACTGTTAGGCGGCACGGAGTCAGGCAGGTCAGCTAGTAGATTGTCGCCCATATAACTATCGGTGGGGTCCGTCTTGCCGTCGGGGACACGATGCGCTATCTTGGGCTCATCCTCGACGGCAGATGGAGTTTTCAAGCCCACTTCCGGCACCTCATGCCGAAAGTGATGGGGGTGACGAGTGCGCTCATGCGGCTCATGCCCCACATAGGTGGACCTGGAGCGTCCAGTAGGCGCCTCTATACAAACGTTGTCCGCTCCATGGCACTGTACGGTGCCCCGGTGTGGGCTGATGCCCTCAACGTCGCCAACGTCCGGCTATTGCGCCGCCCCCAGAGGGCGATGGCGGTGGCGATGATACGGGGCTACAGTACAGTGTCATGTGAGGCGGCATGTGTCATTTCAGGGTCGGTCCCCTGGGACCTAGAGGCCCGCGCGCTCGCGTCACTTTATACATGGCGCGTGGAGCAGCGGGCCCGGGGCCAGTGGCCGGCCCTGTCCGAAATAAAAAGGAAACGGTGCCTATTGGATGCCGAATCCGTTGCAGCATGGGAGACCAGGCTGGAGCACCCCAGTGCCGGCCTGCGGACTGTAGAAGCCATCCGTCCAGTGTTACGGGAATGGCTCAACAGGCGCCATGGAATCGTCTCCTAACGGTTGACGCAGGCACTGACCGGACATGGTTGTTTCGGTTGGTACCTTTGCCGAATAACCGGTAGTGAGCCGACCCAACGCTGCCACCACTGCGACGGATGTGCTGAAGAGTCCGCTCAGCACATGTTTGACGGGTGCCCAGCCTGGGCCCCGGAAAGGGATGCTTTAACGCAACAGGTAGGAAATGAGCTGTCGCTGCCCACACTTATTCGGGCTATGCTCGACAGCGACAGGTCATGGAAGGCGGTCCTCCTTTTCACAGAGGAGGTCCTTAGAGTGAAAGAGGAGGCGGAGCGTGAGCGAAAGAGGCAGGCTTCATCTTCCCTGTCCTTTCCGCCCCTCCGTCGCCCTCGCCGTACTGGACGCAGGAGGGAAGCCTACTCAAGGCACTTCCCTCCCTAACGGATTGACGCCTGGGCGGCGCACTTGAGGGAGTGCGTCGCCCAACATTTCCAAGGCGAGAGCGGTGCGCGATGTGTTCCCGCGCACCGCTCGAAGAAACTGAAGGAGAGCGGAATGGTGTCCAGGGGCCTTCCATCAATAGGCCATACGTCGCCGGGCGCTGAGGAAGCTGGCACAGCCTTGCCCTTGGCCCCGGCAAACGGGAGAAGGAACACCCCGGGGGTTTTAGTCGGTGCGACTCCGACACACCGGGGGGTGACCCTCATCATCCCCTGACGGCCCATAACGGGTTTCACCCGAGTTAAAAAAAAAAAAAAAAGCTAGTAGATTGTAAAGGATACTTCCATTCAACTATATCATAGCACAATTTCCTCAGAGGGTTGTTAAGGCCGAGGCAGAGTAAGCTCCTCTTCGGTTTCTCAGGCTGCGGCTTGCCTCTGGGCCGACCCGGCTTGCGGGGAGCGGGCGTCTGCGCTGCTGGGTCCACTATGCTGTCCGCTCCAGGAGTAGTGGCACCCGTTGGTTGAGACTGCTCCACCGACGCCATCTTCACCTGGAATACAAAATTACACTCTTTAAAACAAAGTCGAGAATGCCTGAATCGTCTTTCATAAATAATAATAAATCTTCATGCTATATCAATTTCGGGCTGAGCAGAGTTACATCAGTGAGGCTGTATCTACTTTACGCTTATTTTTTTTTACACTGGCTCGACATAGTGACTACAGAGTACCTGATGGTAAGTACAGTGTAGTCCAAAAACGAAAGCGACTATTAAAGGATAAAAATCTATTGATAGTCTACATCGTCATATCGACCCACATATACCACGACTGAAAGTCTCTAGGTATATGGGCTACTGGATATACACAAGCTGATTCCGAAACGCGACAAGCCGAAACTGGTCACTATGACGGGCTTTACACCCATGTACTGTGGTCGCGATCCAGACGGGCACCGACGCCCTACCACCTCGCTGCTGCTCGTTTAGCACCACCCAGGAGTCACGTGTAGGGAAACTAGGGTAAAGCCTACGGACGCGAGCAGCTTCGACTCCCAAAAACATATATGTACTTTGTATGTGTTGGCTTATATGTAGCAGAGCTGATCGCTGTTCTCATCGCACTAATACATGTGACATTTCTATTAGATGCCATGCGGGTTTTTTACCGATATGGTGTCTAAATTCTGGAAGAATTTAGAAGTGCGTGCTGGGATTCGAACCTACAACCATTCGTTGTTGCTGCGCTTGGATACCAGTCCCTAATCCACTAGGCCGCCAGACACATGCTATAGTATCAATTATAATGATTTTTGATTTTTTCGGTTTCGTCTCCGTTCACAATAACAGAATTAAAATTGTGATATTCATCAAAAATAAAAAGAAGACAAATTAAAACGCCACATTTATGATAATTATTGATCGAGCAAAGCTAGGTTTCTGAGTAAAAGTGGAAGCTTCGGCACTTTGTCCGTGTATCAGTCTGCGTGGAAAAACCAGCGTGGAAATTAATATCAAATACGCAATCCCTTATAGGTCCTTTTCTACAGAACCCTTTTAACCTGAATCCATTTCATACTTGGCAGGTTCTTTTTTTATTCTTTCTTCTGTAATATTTCATAATTTCATTAAGTAACAATTTTACTTTAAAATGCAAAATATTAAGGACCAGGTTCCGAAAAACCTATTTTCGTATCGTTCCAATGTAATTCTGCCGCGAGGTCTCCGTTAGCCACAAACGACTAGTTTATAATTTGCATGCAATATTGCAAAATTATATACGATTGTAGGCACCACATGCTCACATAATACAAATGTCATGTGCAAGTGCTCTGAAAACGACGAACAACTGCGCTATTGGTCATGTTGGGCACGAAATATAAGCACAAACTCGATACACATACTAAGGTGTCTCTGCCTACCCCGAAAGAAATATAGCGTGACGATATATTATTATTGTCAAACAATATTAATTAATTACACAGCCCTAGAGACAGTTATATGTATAAAGAGTGGCTATAGCCACATAATATCGACATAACCGGATCAAACCGGCGACCTCGAGTTCAGCGGGCCGAGTAGATAGACCGCACTATCCATTAGCAAAGCACTACACGCTAACGAAGCGCGATAACCCATCGCATAGAGCACTCAACGGATTAGCCTATCTGCCTACACGCAGCGGGAGCCAGCACAGTGAATCGAGATAGTATATCTATAGCTTTTCATCAATATATATGTTGGTACAAAAAAAGTCAATTGTACTTTTATTTTGATGTGTTTGGGTTCTACGCTTTAGAATTGAATTTGTAATTGCGTTCCTTTATTAACAATTTCTAACGTGTAAGACCTTTTTAGCAGTAATGTAATAAGCCAATATTTCACGGTGACTTGCTGTGTAGTTTGCCGCCAACGGACATCTGCCGCACAGACCGGCTGAGTTAAGCCCAAGCCTGTCAGAAGAGAATCTTTGCATGATAGTACATTCCTGGTTAGCAACTGAACTTTATCAAAATTTCCATCGAATACAATTTCAACTCAGAACGATATAACCACTTCCAAACATATAAGAAATCTGTTTTTCAGGCACCTATATAATATTATGTAGAGCATGGGTCAGCAACCTTTTCTTATGTAAGGGCCACAAATATTATATGTATATTGGTGCGAGCCACATTTCATCTAATAAACTCATTTTTTTTACATAAAACTAATTTTTATATTTTTAACCACATTTGTTGTTACTCTCATTTTGAAGTAATAGGTCCAAAATTAAGTAAGACTTATAAAGCTAATGCGATTTTTGAGGCTGTGCTTGTTTTGCAAGTTTTTTTAATGTCTGCTTTCATTTTAGACATAGAAATGCGCAGTACCGCATCTAAATGTTCATCGGTCAATCGAGAACAATGCTTATTTTTTCGATAGTTTATTATTTAAAATTATTCTGTGAAACGGCTCTTACTTGCGCGGGTCGCATGCAGCCCGCGGGCCGCTGGTTGCCAACCCCTGATGTAGATCAAACACATAGCTAGAAAAGACTATTGTAAAAGTCCTAAGGCACTGATAGGGATCAATCCTTAGTACCAGGACACTTTATCCTGCCTCTCTTTAATTATGTCGGTTCCCCGTCCCACTAGATTAGAAGGGGTTTGGACGAGGGTGCGTTTTTGTAAGCGCTAGCATTGACGCACCAAATATATCCCTGGCAATTGACTGTTTCCGAATATTTTCATCAGCGAGCACACCTTTGCCAAATGGGTCTGTAGCACGCGCCTACTTGTTGTGATCTGTACGTCATAACTGGTAGGCCGCATTGGTTGAAAACTTTAGTTTTCAGGCATTGTTTTTTATTTACACTGGCTCGACATAGTGACTACAGAGTACCTGATGGTAAGTACAGTGTAGTCCAAAAACGAAAGCGACTATCAAAGGATGAAAATCCAATGATAGTCTACATCGTCATGTCGGCCCACATATACCACGACTGAAGGTCTCTAAGTATATGAGCTACTGGATATACACAAGCTGATCCCGAAACGCGACAAGCCGAAACTGGTCACTATGACGGGCTTTACACTCATGTACTGTGGTCGCGATCCAGACGGACACCGACGCCCTACCACCTCGCTGCTGCTCGTTTAGCACCACCCAGGAGTCACGTGTAGGGAAACTAGGGTAAAGCCTACGGACGCGAGCAGCTTCGACTCCCAAAATACATTGTGAAATAGAAGCCGAAAAGATCCGACGCAATTTCCCAAATCCTGTGGGAGATTGACACTCTATAATCCTGATAATTTACCTAATAAATAATAATAATCAATGACACCCAATACTTTAATTACACGAGCAACTAGTAACTTGAATGTAAATTAATATGTTAAGTCGTGTACCCTGTTATTAAGTCCACACAGTCTAGACATGACTGTTGGCATGACAATAGGCAGGCCTGACCAGAAGGTTAGCTCAGTGGAAAGTTGTCAAACGCTTTCCAAATTTGCAAGGGTTGTCACAGATGTAACAAAATATTTATTTATCTGCTAATTTATCAAGTGTGTTGAATATTATTATTTCTAAATTACTTATTCCAAATATTCAGTTGTTCTTTTTATGTGATATGGTAATTTATGGAAAAATATTTTAAAATATCTATAATGATACAGTCCCAGTCCAGTAGTAAAACAATTTTACGAAGAAATAACATTGAATAAAGTATAGAATTTATATAAAGACCAAAAGTATTTTAATTTACAATATTATATTGAAGGTTTTAATTCTTTTTAATGTAACGCATTAGTAAAAAATGAATCATATCATTAGAAATTTAAATTCAAGATGGCGGCCAAATGCCGCCATAGTTAGTCGCATTTTGAATTTAAGCTATATGTCGGTATCTCCGCTATTTCTTGCTATAGGCTATACAAAAAAAAGTTAATTTCTTATCAGCCATTTTTTTTAATATTGAAGTTTGCGGAGATTTATATAAAAAAACTAAAATTTAACTTTAATATAAATTTAAAATTACGAATTATCTTTGTTAGATAAATGTAATTACACCATAGTCAAGCTCCGACAAATACAATAAATTGATATATAAATGTGAAACGAAAATTATTATCGCACGCTTTGCACAGCCATGAATTTGTCCACTGGCTTTGCTAACATAAGCCTATTTCGGTGGGTACGTAACAAGCAGCCAGTGGACAGGCACACAAAACCTTTTGCTTGTAGTGGTGTAATCTTTTGGCAGATCTGTGAGAAGCTAACACTCTGTACACTCTCTGTTACTGTGCTATAGGGCTCTTGAGCAACGGTGTCACTGCTAGCGAGATTTATTTCATTTTCTTTTTAACTATCTCTGCTACCCCGAAAGGGATATAGCCTGAAGACATATGATTATTATTTACAGACAAATACATACCTAGCCTCAAACTGTGCTTGCGCTTGTCTTATAGGTACCAGACAAATATATACACAATACATTCATAACTTGCGACAAACGAATATAATCATTATACAAAAGCTGGCCGATACCGAGACTCAAATCCAAGATCTTCTGCGTTACAAGTAGGTTAATTACAAACTGCGCTATAAAACCGTCAAATAAAGTTACAATTCATTTATGTTTGAAATAATAATCTTTTACAGTTATAAAAATTAATCATCACCTACGCTAACAGTGGCACCGCACCCCAAAGCTCGCATGTAAATGACCGCCGCCCTAACATCGCATGCGTTCCTACATAGCCTAATAACGTTATTCCGACCCCGAACACGTTCCAGCACTAAGCCTCGCAGCGGGGTTTCCTCATTAAGCTTTATATGAATATCACATTATCATAATATTAACATTTTTTCCGTAACCCAAATACAAAGTCTAGGTTATATCGACTTTTACTCGCTTACTATAGCTCGCTTTGTAATTGGGGCAATTATTTATCAACTAGCTGATCCGGCAAACGTTGTTTTGCTATATAAGGTTTTGTAATATCTTCTAAGATGTTCATTGAAATTAAGTGATGTCAAAGACAATTTTGTTCACAATTAAATACTCTTAATCAACAACACATTTATTTGGATAAAGATTAATATTATTACGTTGATACAACTCTTAACAAATAATGCATTAATTTCGATCAAATTTGTTTACCATAAAAACGGTTCTAGTGACTTAATCTTAAAAGATACATATATACTGTTGTGGACATTTTTTTAGATCATTTCAAGAGGAATAATTCTTTCATACATATATTTTTGGTATCTTGAACCGTTTTCGCAGCGCACGCAATGGAAGCCTTCAAGGATGAATAATTTTCCCCGTTTTTTTCTCATTTTTCATTCTTTTTTCGCTCCTAATAGTTGCATCATGATGTTATATAGCCTAAAGCCTTGCTCGATAAATAGTCTATTTAACACAAAAAGAATTTTTCAATTCATACCAGTAGTTCCTGAGATTAGCGCGTTCAAACAAACAAACAAACTCTTCAGCTTTATAATATTAGTATAGATTGGAAGAACTAGTACCAAATATATGATCCAGACGTAACTAAGCATCTTGTTGCATCTTGTTGTTGGGTGTCGAAACTGCTCGCGACCGTAGGCTTTACCCTAGTTTCCCTACACGTGACTCCTGGGTGGTGCTAAACGAGCAGCAGCGAGGTGGTAGAGCGTCGGTGCCCGCCTGGATCGCGACCACAGTACATGGGTGTAAAGCCCGTCATAGCGACCAGTTTCGGCTTGTCGCGTTTCGGGATCAGCTTGTGTATATCCAGTAGCTCATATACCTAGAGACCTTCAGTCGTGGTATATGTGGGCCGACATGACGATGTAGACTATCAATGGATTTTCATCCTTTGATAGTCGCTTTCGTTTTTGGACTACACTGTACTTACCATCAGGTACTCTGTAGTCACTATGTCGAGCCAGTGTAAAAAAACATCTTGAGCCGCTTCAGTTGCGCAGAGATGTTGCCTCACTGAGCGTTTTATACCATCTGTATCATGGCGAGTGTTCTGAAAAGTTATTGAACCTTGTTCCACCCTCTCTTTTCCATAGCAAGGTTAATTTTTCAGTCCCTCGTCAAGGCAGTAGACTTTCTATACGTAGACCGTTTTCTCTACCATTTTATAAAACTAATATTGGCAAGCACTCCCCATTCAGTAGAATGTTCTCTGGTTATAATTGTATCTGTAAATCTTTCGATATCTTTCACTCTGCCTTCCCCTTAGCTAAACGTAAGATTTTGCAGAGAGTGCAAGTGTAGCGCGTTTTTTCGTTTTCTGATGATTCTATGTGTCTGATTTATTTATCATAGCATTATTTACTTTGCTTGTTGTGTTCACGTGTTAAGGACACACCTTTTGTATTATTTTCGTAAGATTCGTTTATGTTTTGTATGTTTTTGTGTGATGTCCAGTATGTGAACCTAATAAAAAAAAAAAATAGTAGAACCACGCGCGCTAATTTACGGAGTCACAGCTAAACGGTAACTCACATCCCGGATAGGATTATGAAGTTCTTTAACTCTTACTGCAGCCGAATCATTAGGTTGTAGAATGGTCTTCCCGCGAGCGTGTTCTCATTGTCATATCATATTGGAGCCTTTAAATGAGCATGAAGAGATGTTTGTACAGGTCGGCATGATCGTGGCGGCTATCTATAGGTTTTTTTACTGCCGATAGTTGTTATCATTTTTTAACTCTACCATGTAACTTTAGCATCTGGCATGATGTGGTATGGGTTGTGACTGTACTGTGTCAGAATAAAAAAAAGCTATATAAATATGAGTAGGAATTCTAACTTCCATTCGCATTCATATATTTTATAGTCTCTTAACCCCTTGACATATTATTAAACGCAAAAGTAATGTGCCTAGAAATACTATTTATTTATCGGTTGCTATGGCATTCAAATATAGCTTTGTATCTTGTTCAAAATACTTTATTTGAATAACAAATGTTTTACAACCAAAAAGAAAAAAAAATTATAACTATTATATTATTATTATTTATTTATTTATTTATGGGCTGTCAACAGCTCCATTACACTTCACATTCACAATCTGAATCACATACATAAGCTAAATGTCGGTAACGGATACCAATAATAGACAGCCACAGCATGGCCCAAAAGCATTAACTAACAATATCAAAACGGACAACTAAAACCAAAACACAAAAAAAAAACCAAAAAGAATACAAAAAAAAAACAACATCAGACAATAATACCTCAAATTAAAATTAAAAATTATATAACACCAAGAACAATGCCAAGCTCAACACACCTGCTCACTGATTTTCCTCTTGAAGGCCGGCATTGAATCCGCAAAAATATCGATGTTCCTATCCCCGGCCACACACTCGTTATATAAACGTGACAGCCTTGGCACTATAGAAAAGTGACCAAGGTTGCTCTTATATCGTTTAGTGGCAAATATGAGAGCAGGATACCGTGGCAGCCTGCGAGGTATCGCAATACTAAACTGCTCCAGAAGTTCCGGATCGTCCACACGGCAACGGAAGAGTTTATAGATAAATGTCATGTCGAAAAACTGCCTACGACCTTGCAGTGTGTGCATTTCAAAAAGTTTTAATCTGTCACCATATGGAACATATTTTTTTGTATTAGTTACACCAAATCTAGTGAACCGCCTCTGTATCCTCTCAATACGGTCAATGTAGACTTGGTAGTGAGGAGACCAGACTGTACTGCAGTAATCCAGTTGGCTACGAACCAAAGTTGAATATAAAACCAACAAAAAAAAATGAAAAATAAATATAAATATATATAATTTGAATATTAAATGCAAATTATTATTTGAATTTTCTAATGTATGAAATTTTTAAAATCAACTCGGAATGTTCTTAAGCTGTGCTGAATTATTTTCTTGATATAAGAATGATCTTTGATTGCACTGTAAACAACAACTCGCAACGGAATATTGAAGACGTCTGAGACACGTCAATTATTGTTTTGACTTAAGTCACAAATGACGTCTCCCAGACGTCATTGTATGTCAAGGGGTTAAGGAACATTTCGGATTCTAGGGGGTCACAACTCGACAGCGGCGCCCCAACATCGGCTACCAAGTCCCAATGTACCGATATAGGACGGAGAACCGTCACAACTAGAGAAAGTCAGGATGAAGTATCTGGGTACTGATAACAGACCCCTATCAGCATCCTAGGGCTTCCATAATGCTTTGCTGCCTTGTTAGAATCGTTGGGTAGGCAGACATTTGCACTAAGCGGGAAGACACCGCAACAATTTACGAGATAAAACATTGTACAAGCGTTTTTTTTTTCTTAACCCGGGGGAAACCCGTCATGGTCCGTCAGAGGACGATGAGGGTCACCCCCCGGTGTGCCGGAGTCGCACCGACTAAAACCCCCGGGGTGTTCCGTCTCCCGTTTGCCGGGGCCAAAGGCAAAGCTGTGCCAGCTTCCTCAGCACCCGGCGACGTCTGGTCTATTGATGGAAGGCCCCTGGACACCATTCCGCTCTCCTTCATTTTCTTTGAGCGGCGCGCGGGAACACATCGCGCACCGCTCTCGCCTTGGAAATTTTGGGCGACGCACTCCCTCAAGTGCGCCGCCCAGGCGTCAATCCGTTAGGGAGAGAAGTGCCTTGAGTATGCTTCCCTCCTGCGTCCAGTACGGCGAGGGCGACGGAGGGTCGAAAAGGACAGGGAAGATGAAGCCTGCCTCTACCGCTCACGCTGCGCCTCCTCTTTCCCTTTAAGGACCTCCTCTGCAAAAAGGAGGACCGCCTTCCATGAATTGTACAAGCCTCCTTAACTAGATTTCACCCATAGCTGACTAAGTACTATTCCTAGGAGCCATTGGTAAAGTTCTTGGAAGCCAGCGAAACCTCCAGATATAGGCGAGCTGACAGAAGACTCTGAGTACCCATTACACCCTAGATAATCAATATGACGATGATGATGTCCTAGCCGGATTCGACCACGGCGACTGTTTCAACATGGATTAATAAATCGAGGTCCAGTTTGCGGAAACAGTCAATTGCGCAGGAGATATTTGAGTGCATAACTGGACGCGCTGCCAGAGAAGCACTCTCTCGTCCGAGCTCCCTCAGGCCCGATGGAATGGAGAACCAGTACGATCGGGAGGGAGCGGGATGCAGGTTTGGTCGAGTTTTCCTTCTCTGAACACCTGGTTGAATTGCGGTGTTAAAGAGATACCTTAGTCGCCTTTTACGACACCTCAGCAAGAAGAGGGGGGTGCTATTATATTCTGCCGGCGGCCATCAATATAATCAATATACTCGTAATATGTAGGTACAATATAGGTCAAACTTTCTATAACGCTTAATCAAAGCGTCCTCACTCATATCATTCTATTTAAAACTTAAATATTGCTTATTAAAGGGCAAGCTAAAAAATTACTTAAATTAGTATAAAAGCTCAATGTATTAAGAAGTATCAAGGGTCTCGTTTAACGCGAAATATTCATTTTTAGGTGGAAAGAGCTATTGCTTGAAGTAAGTCGTGACCACAGCCCATAAGTACACACGCCGCCATAGTACCTTGCTTCGGCCCCTCGCGTTTCGAGACCAGCCTGAGTATGACCTGTTGTCAATATACCTAGAGATCTTCAGTCCTGGTATATCAGAGTCGGCATGACAACAGTAACTGTCAATGGATTTCAGTTCCTTGCTAGTCGCTGTCGTTTTTGGACTACGCTGTATTTTCTGTCAGATGCACTGTACTCACTTTGTAAAGCAAATATAATAAACTAGCTGACTCGGCAAACCTTGTTCTGCCATATAAATTATTTCTAGTGAATGTCTTCTGTACTGTTATATATTTTGCCCGCGTAAAATTATATTAATTTAATGAAAGCAAAAAATAATATGTTTACTTTCTACTAATAAAAACTATATTTAAATAACTAAAATTATTAATGACGCTCCATTCAAGTCAATGATATCGTGATAATTTTTAAACTATTCGGCCAAATTAATAATAATAATAATAAAACAACAACAACAACAATTACTTAGTATGAAGGACAAAGTTTATCTACATGAAATACTTAAAGCGACAAATGTATTGATTTTGATGAGAGTTTGATAAATATATTAAAATGTTTATTGTAAAATAGTATGTAATTTAATTTAACTTGTGGATCACATTTTTGGTCATAGTGGCTTCCACATAAAAGGTAGATATATGTTGTCCCGGACTTTTATTTAGAACTATTCAAGACAAACAATCCTACGTTACATCATCTTTGTGTAACTCCAATGGTTTAGGCAGTGTACGCCAAGATAGCTCTCAGAGGCCAGATTTTTTTCCGACTTAATTGACATGTATCGTTATACTACGAAAATTACATAAAATCATTACAAATTGTAGCCTATATGTTATTCCGATGTATAATCTATATTACTGTAAAAGTTTCATGCAAATCAGTCCAGTAGTTTTATCGTGAAAAAGTAACAAACATATTCACAAACTTTCACATTTATAATATTAGTAGAATTAGTAGAACAGTATATACGGTAAGTAGTAGAACATAAATATATTCAAACCAGACCGTTGCCTGGTCCACAAACCGAAAATCTATCATTTATGGAGTTTATTATGCCCTGAGAGTCACTGCTTGGTAGGATTCGTCATGAAATTATTAGACGGAAACCTCAAGTGACATTTATTATACTGGCTCGTCAAAGCGACTACACTGCGTTTGATAGTAACCACAGTGTGATCCAAAAACGGTAACCACCACCACCAAAAGACCTAAAACAATTGACAGATGCCGTCATCACGCCAGCCCACATATACCACGAGTGAAGGTCTCTAGGTATACGAGTTACTGGATATACACAAGCTGATCCCGCAACGCGACTCACCACAGCGAGTCACCATGACGGTCTTCACACTTGTGTACTGTGGTAACTGTAACCACACAAAAATCTCTTTCCACTAGGAATGAAGATAGAAAAGCAACTAAAAACTTTCTCGCGGTATTCCCTAATATAAGTGGCGTGCATCCCATATAAAGCATAAAAAGCATTATCTCGTTATACTTGGACATTTAACACATAATATATACTTAAAATTTGGCCCAATTGGACTCTCAGACCACTATTTTGATAAACACCAGATTTTAAGCCAATATATTTATTAAATGCCCAAGTCTCACAAGATAATGGTTTTTATGCTTAATATGGGATGCACGCCACTGCCTAATGTGGAATAAGTAACAGATCTTTTTGAAGCCAGAACAACTGATATCCGATTCTAAATTGTATCTATCATGGACCCCAGTTTGTATCTCATCAAACCCCTACGGACCCCTAGGGGTCGATATAGAACACTTTGAAAATCAATGGGCTAGACGCTATCAAAAAAAGGACCGGACTAATCTTTCCTTTTTAAAGAACACAGCGCACACACAGCATAGGATTATTGAAACTTCTGTCTACTGACCTCTAAACTTTATTATAAAGATAATAAGTACTCAAGCATGCCGTAGAGCAGGGGTCGTCAATCAGCGGCCCGCGGGCAGCATGCGGCCCGTAAACCACTACGGTGCGGCCCGCGCAAGTAAGGGCCGTTCCACAGAACGCCGCGCCGCAGGAAATAAATTAAAAACACTTATAAAAATAAGTTTCTATTTCATTGTTTTGTGTGCGCGGAAGCAGGAATTTCAGTTCAAGCGATCACAGCCAGTAAAATGAGAGTAACAATAAATATCGTTAAAAATGCAAAAAATAGTTTTATCTAAAAAATTGTGTTTATTAGATGAAATTTGGCCCGCACCAATATACTCATAATATTTGTGGCCCTTATATAAGAAAAGGTTGCCGACCCATGCCGTAGAGTATAGAGAGGGAAGCGGTGCTCGGTGTCCGGCGCATCACCCGGGAGAGAGGTTTTTGGAGGGGTGGACTTTACTCCTTCCCCTCCCAGGGAGGTAGCTTCAACAAGGCTTTATGTTCTCTGGGCGTCTGGATGAATTTGGCTTCTCAGGCCCAGGTGGAGCAATCAGAGGGACACCCCGAGGGTTTTTAGTCAGTAGGAGTCTGACACTCCGGGGTCACTGCCCTCACAGCGTCCCTGACGGTCCTATGCATGATTTTCCCCCGGGATAAAAAAGAGTATATTGACAAAATAGAATAGTGCTTCTCTCTTCATCATACTGAAGTGTCGTAAGAGAGCAAGAGCCAAGGTATAAGCATGACGAATTGCACGCAGATTGCTAGCATTTAAGCTATTGCAAACACCATTTCTGTAGACTGTGCACACCTGATTTCCCCAAATATAGTGGGAAAAATGAAGGTAGGCCTTTGCCCCGGAGTGGAACGAAACTGGCTAATTATAATGAGTACCATATCGTCGGGTGAACGGCTATTTGGTATAAGCGACAGTTTTTGGTGATATAATATATATATTTTTGGAATCGGCGTTTTTTACCGATGAACCGAAACCAAATAGCCGTTCACCCGACGATATCATGACGACCGGATACCATTTTGAGCTTCTGCTCGTCCAACTCTTGAATTTATTTAAATGCATTTGATCCATTGATTGATAATATTATTCGAGCAAAACAATATAAATATTGGTAAAACGAAAGATGTTCATAAAACCACTTGCGATGGCCACGTGAAGATTAAAGCAGAACCTCTTGAGTAGAATGATTGCATTCTATAAAGATAACTAAATCAATCTGCGGTTACACTGTATCATTTATACCAGTAAAGCGTATATCAATTACACAGAAACGCGCTGCTTATCTTCAACGATTTAAGTATTTTCGTTCCCTGGCGGTCGGCGCCGTATTGGACTACAATGCACTTTCCATTAGATGCAATGTAGTCTCTTTGCCAAACTACACAAGTCACACATGAACGAATGAATAACAATCAGCTATTGAGTATTTTTCCTGTCCTAAGCCAGGATACAGCGCAAAGGGAAAACAATTAACATATTCAATCAATAGTGCGCCACACGCGTGACGGTTTCCAAACTTTTTATGGATCTATTCTCATTTGTTCATTAATTTTTCTTTATAATTTGTCTGGGAATATATTCATATTTTTATTATTTACCAATAATCGTATCCTGTTTATCTCCCGCGTCTAAAATCACCCTGTATATTAACATATAAGTGCACATGTTTTATACCATAAATAATGAGACCTTGTGTAATAGCCCGTATGAATACAGAACAAATTTCCGTCTACAAATCACTTCTCAAGACCTATACGACCCGCGAGTATATATATTATTAACTACTTCACGGCAGTACGTAAATACCACAGCTCTCACACCGCAAAGCCGTTCCTCCATCAACACTTGGATTTTATTTCTATACAATCAGAGACCTCTTCTATCAAGGTGAATCAATCTTCTGAATCAATCTCCAAAACTATTTCCAGTATAGGTGTGCGGTTAATATTATAAAGGAATGGAAATAGCTTCCTGCGTTCGTGTTCGTGACCACAGCTTAAAAATCATACAGTCGTTCAACGACGACGAAAACATCTGTTTTGACAATCGTGCGAGGGGTGGCGAGATGAGGAATGTCAAACCCAATCTTCACAACTTTCAGGGCTATCGCAAATAATTTAACTGCCTTTTTTTAAATTAAAATATAAATGATACATACGATATGTACTGCTAAATGAATGATGTTTAAAAAGTATGTATGCCCATTTACCAACCTACATTAGGGGTTTTCTGCTAGACGCCGTGCAGGTTTGCACCCTTATGTGGTTGACATTCCTGCTGCTCGCACGCAGCGATTCGCCTTCTCCTTTTTGCTGCGAACCGCGAAAGAGCGTAACTCGCTTCCTGCGTCGGTGTTTCCAGCATCTTATGACATGGGAATCATCAAACGTCGAGTGAATCGGTATTTGCTGGGCGAGCGCGCTCCATCGTCGGCCTCATCATCACTTTCCAGCAAGTGAGATTGAGGTCAAAAAAAGTCAGGAAATAAAAAAAAAACATTTAATTTTTTTATTCACCCAGAACATGTTTCTAATTTGTTTATTGTAGTGGATACAGCCACAAACATATCTCTGCTCACCACGGAAAGGATATAGCGTAGGAATACATTATTTACATTTTTTTGTAATTGTTAATTTATAAGCTTAGTAAAAATATTGACGACAAATAAACAAGTAACTAAATGATTAAAAATGGTTTATTTGTGTCAACCCTAACTATCGCGACATTGTGTAGACGTTGGCAGCATATTTCAAGAAACCAAAAGCATCGTCCTACTGATAGATTTTATACTGTCTGTGACTCAAGCTACTAGTGAATCAGTATTTGTTGCGCGAGCGCGTTCCATCATCGAACTCATTATCCCTTTCCGTCACATGCAATTGAGGTCAAGCGCAAACCTGTTTCTAATAATAAACATTTGAAAAACACCCACAGAATGAGGACGTATTTATTTCTTCACATTAATAGAGACGATAGAAAAGTGACTAAACGTGAACTCAAACTCTAAATAACTTTATTTATATGAGCATATTATTATTTTACACTGGCTCGACATAGTGACTACAGAGTACCTGATGGTAAGTACAGTGTAGTCCAAAAACGAAAGCGACTATTAAAGGATGAAAATTCATTGATAGTCTACATCGTCATGTCGGCCCACATATACCACGACTGAAGGTCTCTAGGTATATGAGCTACTGGATATACACAAGCTGATCCCGAAACGCGACAAGCCGAAACTGGTCACTATGACGGGCTTTACACCCATGTGTCTGCGTTTTTATATAATCAATAACATGTATCTACCACCGGTTTGGAACAAAGAATGTGCCGACAAAAAATCGTAAAAATCTCTGGCGGTCACTCGGATCAAAATGTTGTTCCTTGGATACAAATTAAATTGAATAGAATGTCCTGTGAGAAACACAACATATTATAGCCACGAAAACTTTTTTAATTCTGTCTCCGTACTGCATAATTTTTAGAGCTTTCATGCTCAACAACTTTGTAAAAAAATATCATTTAGCACGTAAGAAGTGAAATTTTCACAAAAATCATCGACCTCGCATAACTTAAAACGTGATAACGATATTTTATGAGACTTTTGAGTTAACTTTTAAAACCAAAGGCACAAGTACTTTACAGCCGATTGTTTTTGGAGCAGTTGGGTAATTATTTAGATATATTTTTAGTGGATTGGCTGAGTAATGTGCTCGTCTGCCGCTTCTGGAACTTGTCAAACAGAGTTTAACCCTCAACAAAATAATACTTAACGAAAATATTACAATATAAATAAATAAAGATTTATACATATATATTTGTTTTTCATTACTCAAAAACAACGTAGAGGAATATTTATCCGCACTTCAACATTGTAAACAGCTTTAACGAAACTACGAAACAGTTCAATGGAAATAAATCTCGCCACAGCCGAAGTCCGAACACGTCAAAACGTTTCCCAATAACGAAATATGTTCCGGCAATAGGAATGCATCGGTTTAGTCTATAAATACCATAATCCAATAGCGGTGACCTAGTTTCGTCCAACTGTTTTAAAACACCATGCCTTATGGTTAGTTTTGTAGCTAAATAACCAAAGGTAAAATATGTAAAGGTAAGGGATTTTTTTTTATATTTTGGTTTCTCGGGGGAAAATCCTGCATAGGACCATCAGGGCCGCTGTGAGGGAAGCAACCCCGGTGTGTCAGACTCCTACTGACTAAAAACCCCCGGGGTATCCCTCTGATTGCTCCACCCGAGCCTGGGAAACCAAATTCATCCAGACGCCCGGAGAGCGAAATGCCTTGTCGAGGCTGCCTCTCTGGGAGGGGTAGGAGTAAAGCTACCCTTCCAAAACCTCTGACTCAGGCGGCGCGCCGGACACTGCACACCTCCACCCTCTCATCCGGACAGCAGATTCCCTCAAGTCTACTGCCCGGCTATTGTCACCGGGGGATGTCGCGCTCGCTCTGAGCGAACGCATCCCTCCGGCGACGGTGCCTTGGCCGCCGAATAGCTAGAGAAGATGTTCGCTCTCTGACGCTTTCGGCGGCCTCCTTCTGCTTCATCACAACCTCGCAGAAGGCTGTGACTCCTCGCCATGCCTCTTCGCTGCCGACCTTGGCTTTTACCACCGCTGGCAGCGAGAGGTCGTCCCCAATGCGGTCCTGAAGGGAAAAGGTAAGGGATTGATCGTAGAGCTCGGAGACTTATTGACGATGATACTTTGACTTAGGTTAAAATGCAGAGCATCGACGTAGAGTTTATTTATTTATTTATTTATAAGTACACTTCCATAGTCTACATTAACACATAAAACTATATAAGACATGAACAAGATACATTATAAAAGCGACTATATTTACAAGTGTAAACTACATGCACAGAAGAAAAGAAAAATAAAAATACGAGTAACACAAAAAGAAATAAACTACTGTAATTAGAAAATTGTATAACAGAAATAATAAAAAAAAAAACAATAATATATGCAACAATCCTCCCTAATAACATCCTTTTTTTTAATTCGTAAATACTTTCGTTAAATATGTAGAGATCAATAGATCTCGACATATAATTGTATAACTTTGTTATTCTGCATAGGGTGCATTTTGACCTAAGTTTGTAGAATAATTTGGAATACGGAACAAGTTAAAAATAGATGCTCTGGGTGGGTGGGTCTAGTAGGAGCAGAAAATGCTATGAAGTTGCCTGCCTCACAGTCTTTTACCGGTTGCACCGTGGAGAGTGTTCTCAGGAACCGCATTCTTTGATTCCACCAGCCCCGTTCCATCACAAAACCACAAGACATCGTATCGGATACCATCCGTATGTGGGGGACTTTCCTTATATCCGCACGAAAAGATTCGCTTCTACATTCATCATGCGAACGGCTAAGGAGTGGAATATGCTTCCAGCGGCCATATTTCCGCGATCTTATGACCTGGGAGTCTTTAAAAGAGTTAATAGGCATGGGCAGACTAATACTAACTAATACCCCTGGGTGTTCCTATCGCGCCGCGAAATACCGACTACGTAAATTGCCCCTGTAACGAAACTCAGGCTTCTCAAGCTACCTCAAATTGACCACCTCCAGAAAACCGTCGTAATAGGCATTGTATGGGAATACTACCATGGCACAATACACAGGGCAGGTGGGTGTCTTACGATAGTTGCACTCGGTTTTTGGTGCACTGTACCTGCCGTCAGATGTGATGGAGATACTGTGGCAAGTGACAATAAAAAAATTATAGCATATAGACGCCGCCCGATACGTAATTGTCGCCGTAAGGGTCGTTAGGGTGTTACGAGACGTGCGGGGTAAGAGGATACGCGCGCGCACGGGATGCTTGCGAGTCAGTCGACTACCGAGACGCAAGGCGAGAGTACGTGCGTGTGTAAACAGTAAAACGCCAAAATCGTGTGTTTCTACAACCACACCCACGACCACCGGTCATAAAATATATATAA
Organism: Automeris io; assembly: GCA_036320925.1. Classification (NCBI taxonomy): domain Eukaryota; kingdom Metazoa; phylum Arthropoda; class Insecta; order Lepidoptera; family Saturniidae; genus Automeris; species Automeris io. The sequence continues at coordinate 2,941,292 of JAUDJH010000034.1, read as the reverse complement.
AGAAACGACATCATCATGATAGGATCTTGATAATGAAGTTTGAAGATCAATACGCAGTATTTGCTCCTGGACGGTGAGAACATGCTCACTGGAAGACCATTCCACTGGGACACGAGTCCATAAAAGCAACAGTTATAGAATTTCTTAGTATTTGCGTTATGATGATGATGATGATGTCCTAGCCGGTTTCGGCTACGGCGACTGTTTCAACACCGGTTAAGAAATTCGAGGTCCAGTTTTCGGAAACAGTCAATTGCGCAGGAGATATTTAAGTGCATAGCTGGACGCGCAGCCAGAAAAGCACTCTCTCGTCCGAGCTCCCTCAGGCCCGATGGAAAGGAGAACCAGTACGATCGGGAGGGAGCAGGATGCAGGTTTGGTCGAGTTTTCCTTCTCTGAACACCTGGTTGAATTGCGGTGTTAAAGAGATACCTTAGTCGCCTTTTACGACACCTCGGCAAGAAGAGGGGGGTGCTATTCTATTCTGCCGGCAGCCACCACGGCTTAATTTGCGTTATAGTCACTTTGTCAAGGCATAAAAAACAAAACTTCAGTTTTCAATGTCACCTTTGATTAAGTCGAGGAAAGCCAGGTCAAATCGATAGCACATCATAACAAAACAAGCGAATATAATGCCCGTCTATCATCGTTAATAGATGTTGAGAATGGCATGATATTTTGTAAATATTTGTAAAATATTTTATTATATCGAAACTCAAGTATTGCCAAATCATAAAAGTTATGATCGAAAATGTGTTTTTTAGCGTAAACTTTTAGCTATAGTATACATTTTTTATCAAAGAAAATTTTCGTTTTCAGTGAAACGGCAAAAACAGGCATTGATTCGTAATACATTAAAAAAAAATGCAGTTTAATAGTGGCGATGACCTCTAAAAGACAAGAATTTAATGACATTCCCCTTCATCATGCCAAACAGCATACCATCGTTTATCTATACGCAGAACTATTTGAAATGTAGGAGGCAATGCGCGGTGCCCGGCGCGCCGCCTAAGTGATAGGTTTTAGAGGGGTGGGCTCTTTACTCCTATCCCTCCTAGACATGTAGCCTCAACAAGGCTTTTCGCTCCCCGAAAGTCTGGATGAATTTGGTTCTCTAAGCCCGGGTGGAACGATTACAGGGATACCCCGGGGGTTTTTAGTCAGTAGGAGTCTGACACACCAGGGTCGATGCCTCCACAGCAGTCCTAAGGACCTATGCAGAATTTTCCCCAGGGATACAAAAAAATAACGGAATATACACGAGATGATATCAGAACGCGACAAGTTGAAACGAGCTACTGTTACGGCCTTTACATTTAGTTTACCCATGAAGAGTCCGATTGTAACTACTGTAAAGGTGAAACGTAGAGTATGAACTAGATATATATATATATATATATATATATATATATATAATCACTATACATATATATATCTGATACGGCAAACGTTGTTTTGCTATATAAGGTTTTGTAATATCTTCTAAGATGTTCATTAAAATTAAGTGATGTCAAAGACAATTTTGTTCGCAATTAAATACTCTTAATCAACAACACATTTATTTGGATAAAGATTAATATTATTACGTGGATACAATTCTTAAAAAATAATGCATTAATTTCGACCAAATTTTATTACTATAAAAACGGTTCTAGTGACTTAATCTTAAAAGATAGACATATACTGTCGCGGACATTTTTTTAGATCATTTCAAGAGAAATAATTCTTTCATACATATATTTTTCGTATCTTGAACCGTTTTCGCAGCGCACGCAATGGAAGCCCTCAAGGATGAATAATTTTCCCCGTTTTTTTCACATTTTCTATTATTTCTTCGCTCCTAATAATTGCATCGTGATGTTATATAGCCTATAGCCTTCCTCGATAAATGGTCTATTCAACTCAAAAATAATTTTTCAATTCGAACCAGTAGTTCCTGAGATTAGCGCGTTCAAACAAACAAACAAACAAACAAACTCTTCAGCTTTATAATATTAGTATAGATTAGTAAAAGCTACATAGGTTTATCTTATCATCAATACAGCGCACTAGGTCGGTGGCGGATCAATAAATAGGTGCCGTGCAAACAAACATTTGATAGCGGAATCTAATACAATTACTGTGCCCCGGGAGTCCTTTAAGCTTTTGTATTAATATCCAAAATTACTATTTTTATAATTTACATACGCACGCTCGACCCCAATCACACCTGGTGGAAGGTGAAGATGATTCGGACAGTGTCCCGCGTCCGCCCAACAAATGCCTATTCACTCTTCTCTTAAAGCTGCCAAGTCATAAGATTATGGAAATATGCTCCCTGGAAGCATATATTTATCTCTTTAGCTGTTCGCATGATGAATGTAGAAGCGAATCTTTTCGTGCAAATATAAGGAAAGTCCACCAGGATGGATGGTATCCGACACGGCGCGTACCACGGCTGTCATTCAACCGGAATACGCTCTTGTAGAACCATCGACAATTGGTAGAACGCAGCGGTTTTCTAGAAAGTTCTTGACGCGCACTTGCCGTGAAATGATCAGCCGTGTAGAGTTTTCTCTAGGTCTGTGGCATAGAGTAACACATAGAGCATTGAATAACGTCTTTGGGAATGATTATATTGTTTGAAGATAAGCTCAGTGGAAGCTCGTCGAAGGCTCGTTGCACAATACCTAACTCCAGAGGTTTCGTTATACTGCTTTGTCAAACAGACGCGGGTGCCATATGTCTGAGACCATTTATTACCGGCAAGCTACACAACCATTGTCTATACAGAACAATAGAATGCATTTCTAGGATATTAAACAAAATAACATATTTTTAGAGTACCTGCGCGTCTTTCATGGTCAGCAAGGAAATAACAACGCTCTCTGCGGTGCAATTGTCCATAGACGAAGGTCACTACTAACTAATATGGCCGTCAGATTGTTTCCTGAGATATTTTTAAATGAGTGAATTATCGCCTGTTACATTAGAGCGTTAATAATTAAATATTGTAAAAAATGTGCCCAACTGCGTAGGTTTGTTTGTCCGCGATAAACTCAAAAAGGACTAAACAGATTTTCATAAGGCTTTAATCGATACAGAGAGTTATTTACGAGAAAGATGTACATGTATACTTTGTTAAGGTTTTGTGTAAATTGGTTGCGTTATGATGATAATTATTGAAAAGTTCGGAAAAGGTATAACTGCTTAAGAGCTTTTTTTCATCGAAAACGCTGCCTTATCCCTTTGACATATAAAAAAACAAGTTATGGGAGGATATTCTTTTTTTACATGTGCACATAAAAGTCCGAAATGGCATATATCTATCTTTTAAGAATAGCTTTCTATGCTGATTCTATTCTACTAAAATAATGGTCACACAAAATGCTGTAATTGCAATTCTATTAAACAGGTACAATATTAGGTCCTTACATATGAAATTGGCGTTTTGTATGGCAGGAACAAAAAGTCGAATATTTTTTAATATAATATATTTAATTAATCAAAGTATGAACCATTATTTTCTATGCACTTTTGCCATCTCATAGGTAGTTCATTGATCCCTTTACTAAAAAAACCAGTCGGACGGGAATCAATAAAATCTTTGAAAGCGATTTGGACTGCCCCATCGGAGTTGAATTTTTTCCCTTGCAAGAAGTTATCCAAATTTCGAAAAAAATGGTAATCTGTTGGAGCAAGGTCCGGGGAGTACGGAGGATGTCTTAGACTTTCCAATTGAAGCTCTTCTAATTTAGTAGCCGTCTGTTGCGCAGTGTGTGGTCTAGCGTTGTCGTGAAGCAGCAGTGGCGTGGAGCGATTGACCAGCCTAGGTTGTTTAGCCGCTAGCTTTTCCATCATGGTTTGCAATTGCTGACAATAGACATCAGCCGTAATAGTCTGGCCAGATTTGAGAAAACTGTAATGAACAATACCGGCACTAATCCACCAAACGCTTACAAGTAACTTTTTTGGGGTTAATTTTCGCTTGGGGCAGGATTTGGCTGGCTGGCTAGGATCCAACCATTGCGCTGAGCGCTTCCGATTATCGTAAAAAACCCATTTTTCATCACAGGTAATGATTCGGTTTAAAATACCTTCATTATTGTGCCGGTTTAGTAATGTAACGCAGCAGTCGACGTGGGTTTGCCGGTTTGCTTCAGTCAATTCGTGAGGTACCCACCTTTCAAGCTTTTTAATCTTCCCAATTTGCTTCAAGTGAATTAAAACAGTTTTATCACTAACATCGCAGCCTGGAGCTAACTCGGACGTGGTTTGCGATGGATCCGCTTCCACAATAGCCTTCAACTCTTCATTATCAACTTGAGTCTCAGGCCGTCCACGGGGCTTGTTCTGCAGGTCGAAATTTCCAGAACGAAAACGTTGGAACCAAAAACGAACTGTGTTTTCTTTTGCAACACGACCCCCATACACATCATTCACCCTTCGAGTTGTTTCCGCAGCACTAGTGCCACGGCGGAACTCGTACTCGTAAATAATGCGATATTTTAAGTTTTCCATTTTGTAAAATGAGTGACGCAGACAGAAAAAAACAGAAGAAAAAAACAAATGAATGACGATCATCAAAGCACAAATACATGAGTCTATAGCTGTACAAATTTGAATTTTGAATTCCTTACCAAAGAGTAGAAATTTATGATTAAAGTGGCCAGTACGAAAAACGCCAATTTCATATGTAAGGACCTAATATTAATCCTTATTAAATTCAAAACGTTCATTATTTCAAGTATTTCAGGCACTTTTTTTTTTACACTGGCTCGACATTGTCACTACAGTGTGCCTGATGGTAAGTACAGTGTAATCCAAAAACGAAAGCGACTATCAAAGGATGAAAATCCATTGATAGTCAACATAGTAATGTCGGCCCACATATACCACGACTGAAGGTCTCTAGGTATATGAGCTACTGGATATACACAAGCTGATCCCGAAACGCGACAAGCCGAAACTGGTCACTATAACGGGCTTTACACCCATGTACTGTGGTCGCGATCCAGACGGGCACCGACGCCCTACCACCTCGCTGCTGCTCGTTTAACACCACCCAGGAGTCACGTGTAGAGAAACTAGGGTAAAGCCTACGGACGCGAACAGCTTCGACCCCCAAATAATTAATTATTATAATCCCGTATATCATGTAATTAAAAAGAATATCCTTAAGAGATATCGCAAAATTGAAACTTGCGCGAGCGAAAATAAATACAAGCGCAGATATCACACCGATGGTGGCACTAGAACCTTATCAACAGAATGGGAGTAAAGGGAAATAGGAGGGGAAAACGAGGAGCTTTATCTAGAAATTGACACGTCATTCATTGACTATTAAGCGGTATGAATCGCCAGGTCAGCTGGTAAATTATATGAATACAGTCCTGCCAAGTCACAGTTGGGTTTGAATAAAGATATACAATTAGATGGTAAAACCAACTCGTCAAGTGAAAGAATGCGATCCAACTCGCGCAGTTAAATCAAGCAGTTTATGTTTACACCCGCCTCGGATCCACCGCGACTGCGTCCGACGAAGGTGAATGCCTTGCCAACAATCTACGTCACTCTTGATACGGATAAATCGTTCATAAAGCCGCTTATTGTATCTGTTTCTCGAAAACAGCTCTTTAAACTGGGGAGATCCTAATAGGATTTCTTGACAGTCATGAAGATGATGGCCTAGGCTGTTCCTTAGCCCAAAAGGAAATAGGAATCCTTATAATAAAAGTGTTTTGTTTAGTTAGACCCTCATGAACTGTCACGGCTGCTCTAAGGGCAGTTGCTCCAGTGTGTCCAGACTGTTACCGACTAAAGCCATAAAGGTGTAAAAAAAGGTGTACAGTAAAGTTTTTAAAGATTTGTGCTCAACAATTTTGTGAAAATATAAATATCATTTAACACGTAAGAAACGAAATATTCACGAAAAACTATTTTTGACTTTTTTTATTATCTAAAGGAAAATCCTGCATAGGAGCATCAGGGATGCTGTGAGGGCAGCGACCCCGGTGTATCACCCTGCTGCTGTCTAAAAACCCCAAGATGCTTTCCATCAGGTACGATGCAGTCACTGTGATGAGTTAGAATGAAAAAGATAAGATATCAGTCGATTCAGAATTTTTATATGTCTACATGATTTACATTTAAGTTGATTCAAAGTTTATTCGGAACTAGCAGATCCGGCACACGTTGTTTTGCTATATAAGGTTTTGTAATATCTTCTAAGATGTTCATTGAAATTAAGTGATGTCAAAGACAATTTTGTTCACAATTAAATACTCTTAATCAACAACACATTTATTTGGATAAAGATTCATATTATTACGTTGATACAACTCTTAACAAATAATGCATTAATTTCGACCAAATTTGTTTACCATAAAAACGGTTCTAGTGACTTAATCTTAAAAAATAGACATATACTGTCGTGGAATTTTTTTTAGATCATTTTAAGAGGAATAATTCTCTCATACATTTATTTTTGGTATCTTGAACCGTTTTCGCAGCGCACGCAATGGAAGCCCTCAAGGATGAATAATTTTCCCCGTTTTCACATTTTCCATTATTTCTTCGCTCCTAATAGTTGCATCGTGATGTTATATAGCCTAAAGCCTTCCTCGATAAATGGTCTATTCAACACAAAAATAATTTTTCAATTCGAACCAGTAGTTCCTGAGATTAGCGCGTTCAAACAAACAAACAAACAAACTCTTCAGCTTTATAATATTAGTATAGATAAATCCCTTTTTACTTTTTGAATATCGGAATAATCCGCTTCTTGCGGTGAAAAGTGACTCTAATAACTATAACATCGGTATGTAAAAATCAATAAAGACGTATTGTAGGATTGTTTTTTCTAACTTTTTAAGGAGAGTTACCTACCTACACTTTTTTTCCAGGGGAAAATCCATCATAGGACTTCCCGGTCACCATGAAGGCGACGCCCAGGGTTGAGTCACACTCCTACTTACTAAAACCTCCGGGTGTTCGTATCGCGCCGTAAAAAACCGGCTGTGGGAGCAGACTACCTAATCTGTCACAGTATCAGAAAGAAAAAGAAAGAAAAAGTTTATTGAGGCAAAGGAAACAACACACAACAAACATATTTATATGAAAACAACAATGAAAGAATACATAACATCACATCATGTATCCAGTGTGCTGCTACCCATCTCAAATAGCACTCGGCTCAGCGTGTGCTGGGCGACGCCGTACGCGCCATCCAGCGCTGATTGTCAGCCGACGCTCAGGGGATCCAATTGCGCGGACCTCGCGGTGCTATTTCAATATTAGAACCGTTCCCTACAATAAACAAGTGTGACAAAAAATATGACGGCCTTCGTAGGTCTCTTCATGGATGGTGGATAAAGTTAACCACCTAAAAAAAACTGTCGTAATAGTCAGGGTGTAGTAACACTCACCCTGTCTTCCTCATGCATGGGCAAAGGACCCCCTCAATGTAAATGTTACAAAGGGGCGTAGCGCTAGTAAGCACGTGGGTTCTCCATGCCTCTCGGACTCCGCTCTCTGGGATGACCTCTCTACACTGTAACAAGCCCTAACCATAGATGGGCAAAATGTAATCAGATAATTGAAAATGGTTAACGATTTCATTTTACGTTGTTTACTATTAATATGACTGCATTTTGCTCATTTATGGTTTAACACTACAAAATCCCTGATTGTATATACATTTATGATTTCTTAATGTTTTAAATGGATTTAATCATGATTACAGAGCAACAAAATTAATATTAGGACTACATTTTGTAATCGTTAATCATTAATCAGATTACATTTTGCCCATCTCTGGCCCTAACAACCTACGCGACAATACTGTAACACACGTATTTGCGACATCTACCTATTTACACCTAGAGTCGATCGCTTCTAGTCTAACTTTGAGAACCGCCAGAGGCTTAATAGTGAGCACCCCGTGGTCCAGATATACCAAAGTACTATTGTATATAAATATCGGAACGGATACGAAGCTCAGTAAAATAAAATACGCAAATTCAATTCTATAACTTCCCCTCGAGAATCTCCGTAATGTACCCGCGAACATCTGTGTAATAAAATTACTATTACAAATATTTGCTGAAATAAATTTTCCTGTGCGTCACAAGTTCTGTTGTACGTCTATTGTCTATGCATATTCATATTACAATACTTATTTATCTGAATTTCACACATTTCAGATGATACTAGTTCTAATCACCTGGCGTTACCCGGAAGAAAGTTCTAATTTTACTCTGTTGGGATTTACTTTGCAAAAAACTTTAAAATTCGTATTTTTTTTTTAATCCTAGCTTGGCAAAGTGACATCACCTAGTCTGATGCTAAGAATGATGCAGTCTGAAACACGAAAACGACTATCAACACTAAATAAAACCCATTAGTAGTCGCAGCTATCATGCCGACTTGCTCAAATAACTCTTCACGCTATGCTTAGGGAGGAAGGGAGAAGGTGGAACAAGGTATTTTTTTTACTTGTAATCAAAAAACTGGCTGCCAGTCTCCATTTGCGGAGACGTAGACGTAGCGTGGCCTGCCTATCGGTTTTCCATAGACTATACTCTAAACAGAGTGCAGCTGATTTGTATAATTAAGTTCCACCACTCCCTTATACCACAAATTAACAAGACGCCGTGCGGGTTTGCACCCCTATGTGGTTGACATTCCAGCTGCTTGCACGAAGCGATTCGCCTCCTCTTTTTTGCTGCGAACCGCGAAGGAGTGGAACTCGCTTCCTGCGTCGGTGTTTCCAATCTCTTATGACATGTGAATCTTCAAATGTCGAGTGAATCGGTATTTGCTGGGTGAGTGCGCTCTATTATCGGCCTCGTCATCACTTCCCAAAAAGTGAGATAGAGGTTAAATGCAAGCTTGTTAGTAATAATAAAAACATGAATGCTCGTTGATTTGAACCACAGTACCTACGTCTGTGTTTTACCCTGAAATTGAGTACGTATTTAGGCTGAAATCCATAGACGCAACTTGAATTTGCTTAGACTTTACTAGAATTTTATAATTTATATTACTCAAAGAATGTCAAAGGATTTGGTAAGTCACCGATTTTGTCATCATGGACTTGGCTCTGCTAATACTATAGCTATACTCAAGCTCCTATTATATATTTAGTTCTTTTCCAAAAGAATTAATTTTCTGAGAACTTTGCTAAGCAAAGTCGAAATAGTCTCTATAAATCTTAGTCTTAGGCAAGCGATGCTCAAGGAAAACATCATGAGGAAACGCGTATCATATCTAATAGACATGTCATGTGTACTAGTGCTCTGAGAACGGCGATCAGCTGCGCTACTGGTCACGTTGGGCACGACATATAAATGCAAAGTAGTTATAACCACTACTGTATCTTTGCTCACTCCGAAAGGGGTGTAGCGAGACGATATATATTTTTTTTAGTATTATTATTTATCAAAAAACAAAATACTAATTTTCATTGTGCCAACATCATACATCATTTGTGTTTTTGCTCGCGTCCGTAGGCTTTACCCTAGTTTCCCTACACGTGACTCTTGGGTGGTGCTAAACGAGCAGCAGCGAGGTGGTAGGGCGTCGGTGCCCGTCTGGATCGCGACCACAGCACATGGGTGTTAAGCCTGTCATAGTGACCAGTTTATGCTTGTCGCGTTTCGGGATCAGCTTGTGTATATCCAGTAGCTCATATACCTAGAGACCTTCAGTCGTGGTATATGTGGGCCGACATGACGATGTTGACTATCAATAGTTTTCCATCCTTTGATAGTCGCTTTCGTTTTTGGACTACACTATACTTACCATCAGGCACTCTGTAGTCACTATATCGAGCCAGTGTAAAAAAAAAAATTGACGGATTTTCAAAGACTTTCAGATAGGAGAGAGTTTTCAAAACATACTGTATATAAATTGATTATTATAAACTTTTGGTTAAATATATTATATTTACATATAAGTATATTTGCTTAAATTCGTAGCTGGAATTATTTTAATGTAGAATTAATTAATTTTTAAACCGTAAAATCATAAAAAATAAAATAAATATACGCAATACATGAAAATATATTCTTGTCTACATAATTAAAGAAATTTTCCTATTTGAATTAATGCCTTTATTATATTTCAAACAATAAAATAATTAGCTTTTATTAAATTGAAATTAGAAATTACGAGAAAACGCAATAAAAACATTATAAGAAATTTAAAGTGAGTGTATCCATTAATATATATCTTCACACCTTGAAATAAAAACAGTATAACGATATGAAAAATGTATTGAAAAGTAACTATTTGCTCACATCATGATAACGCATTAGAAAATAAAGATTGTTATTATTTACTAAAAATATATAAATTTGGTACCTTTCACGCCCTTTCCTAAACTATTTTTACGCACATTTTCTTAGTTTCATCACAACACTAAATAACCACACTATTAAACTATATAGGCCATTGCAACCGCCAAAATAATAAGTCGAGGCCGGGTCATTTGTCACTAAAATACACTAGACACTATTTTTAACACGCTCACGGGGAAATTCACAATTTTAATTGCACATTTAACACAAAATCGCTGATAGCGAGCGAGTAAAATATAAGTACCAGTAAAATTTATTTATAAATTTTTGTTAGCGCTGGCCGGGCGATCTCGACTGTGGAAAGCGAGGTTGGAAATTCAAAATTAGGTTATAATCGGCGAGCGTTCGTCGCGAAGCACACATGCGCACTGGACGTGTTGATATTGCCAAAGATCAACTAACAGATAAGACAGCTTTTGAGAGCTTTTTGCGTACTAGTTTCAATTGCATGGAGAGCAAAGGCGGTTTCGCAATCTGCATCCATGAGAATACGTTCCAATCTATCGTCATCCGTTATTATCTGGTTGGAATCAGATTATTGACACACTGAAGTAGGCAGAGTTCTATTGCACGGTGGTGGGCGGTGATTTGTCGCTGCTGGCACTTGTTTAAGCGATAGTCCGCAGTGACAGAGCATGGCAGGCGATTCTCTATTATTGTGAAAATATAATGAGGGTGAAAAAGGCAGCCGAAAACCTGCCGCCGTCACCCACTCCCTTCCTTAATAGAACCACGTGCGAAGGTTTACGCAGTTACAGCTATACGGTAACTAACATCCCAGCTAGGACTAAGAACTTCTCTAACTCTTACTTTTGCCGTGTTGGGCTGCAGAATGGTCTTCTGGCGAGCGTGTTCCCACCATCTTATGTTAGAGAATCCTTTAAGCGTAGCGTGAAGAGATATTTATGCAGGCCAGCATGCTCGCTGAGAATCCTGAAGGGTTTTTCTTTACTGTTGATGGTCGTTGTCGTTTTTTGGATTGCACCATACTTACCATCAGTTTTCATGTGGTAACAACGCCAAGCCATGATAAGAAAAGAACTTCGCGGTGCGTCAGACTGCTCGTGATCCAAGTAACCAGGTCGATACTGTAGCGGTGATTTATGTCACGCTATGATACTACCTCCCTCTTTTACATAACTGGTATTGTATATACATATATTTATTTTACTTACCCAATCACTGACATATAACATATTTTGAAGGAGTTACGCTAGGGCTTGCAACCTTCAATACATTCGGGAAACATCTATAGGCGTGGCCTAGATTATTTATTTTACTGCCTCAGACAATCGCATTTGTCATTGCTATATTAACTTTAATACTGAGAAGACATACTCACTTATTATATAGTCTGTCTATTGTCTCTAACTGTGCCAACTGGTTGTTGCTATCGTGGATCCGGATAGTGTAACCGGGTTTTTCCACGTTCCCTTTAAGGAACTCTCCGTGCTTGCGGGAGCCTGGGAGCGGTCACTAATATCGCCCCAGCCTCGAGGATTGCGAGCCCCGGCGTGTCTCGCCGCGTTCGTCCCAGGGTCGCCGACCTGCGACCGTACCAACCTAGGGGGTCGCCTGAGTCGCCGATTCCTTAGTTGAGTCCTCTGTTCCTTTTATAACCAAAAAAGAACAACAAGCACACCTGAATCCCCCGCTTTTTTTTTGTCGACCCGGTGGAAACCCATTATGGGCCGTCAGGGGGGCGGTGAGGGCCTCCCCCCGATCTAAATCCACCGCTCACATCTTTTTCGCGAGTCGCGTATTTATATTTCCTTTTTTTTTATAAATTTTATGTGACAGGTTTTGGTTTTTTTTTTATTGAGCTTGGCTCTTCAGGCACCTACCTTGTTACAATACATCGAGCTGTAATTAAAACTAAGTTAATACCCGTTAAAGTATCTATTAATGAGAACAAAACGCGAGAGTTCAAAATGTGGTATTTTTCCTTTTAAATTGTCGCGTCTACGGAATTCTTTAATCTATGCCGACCCTCAACACCGTCCTAGCGGTCCCCCGTCAGACTTGCCGGCGTTTACGTAGACTCGAGCACTCAGGCTATCACTAGAAATACTCACACCCCGCGTTCTGCAACACGAATGTTCTAAACTCCATATTGACGCTGTACGATAACCGAAGCAGTACTTTTTCATGGAATTACGTGAATATTGACGGATAATCTTTTTTATGTTTGTGAAAATTCTCATAGGACCGTCTGAGTAGTACATAAGTATGATAGCAGCCGAGATATGCCGGTTTTACACATTTAAAGCCCCCACAGCCTCGTCGCAACGTGGAAAATGATAACGCGCTGCTAAAAGCAACATATTTTCTATGTTTTCATAAACTCGTTCTCTGTCTCTCTCTCTCTAGTCTCTGTACAATTTTTAATACTATTCTACGATATACAGTATATTATAAAAATCCTGTCCGACCCGTGAAGCAGAGACGTGCAAAATAACTATCAGATTATTAATGTAGTCGTAATTTTAATTTCGTTACTCTGTAACCATGATTAAAATGAAAAATGATTCCCTTTCAAGCATTAAGAATTCATAAAATTGTATGCAATTGTGGATTACATAGTACTTAAAACATAGATGGGCAAATTGTAATCATATTAATTATGCAAAGTGTATTGGTAATCTTTTTTTATTAATCTAATCACATTTTACCTATCTATGCCGTGAAGGCTTTAATCAGTATCGATATTAGATTCTATTTACGTTATCCTTTTAATTAAAGAGCAAAAAATCTGAATAAAATAAGAATTAATTAAATGGGGAAAACTTGCATGGTAACACTGTGAGCGTACGTAGCTCATCAACAAAATAATAAAAGAAAGCAAAGGATCTTGCTATTAGATCATTATCTTAATAGGGTCATGTCCCCCGTTGAGCACAAATACTGCTTATCAATAATATTGTTTCATTAGTCTTTAAAGTAATTTTAGTAAGACATCCGAGTATAGATTGCATGTAAAATAATTCCATTCCATTTGGGTCGGACAAGGTTTTCAAAACATACTGTATACGAAAAATACTACACAGAAACGTTACAATTGAAATCATGACGCGTCAACTCGTAACAAATCGTTAAAATTATATGTTCCGGTTTAAGAACATAATATTATAGGTTTCTATTTTGATACGTGAATGCGGTTTCTTTATATTTCTTAATTCTATGTGTACCGATTAAGTGCTATTAGGACTCGCGCACTGAGGCTTCCGCACAAACTATGAAAGCTGTGAACATTGCTTTAACGAGATGATAAACTAGAGTAAGGGACAAGAGAACATACTTGTTTTTAAGACGGGAGTCAAAAATCTATGGAAAATGAAGTGATTTCGCGAAATATCATCATCAACCCACTTTAACCCACAAATGGACACAGGCCTTTCCTAGCAAGCGCCATTGAGCCTGGTTTTAGGCTCATCTCATCCAATCCTTTCCGGCCACCTTCCGCAGGACTTCGCTCCGCCTTGCAGGGGCGTCCCACGCTACGTCTTTTTTACGGTCTCCACTTAAAAACCCATCTTCTTTAACGACCATCTGTTCTTCAGCATATATGGCTAGCACACTGCCACTTCAGCTTACTAATACGGAGTGCTGGGTCGACCACTTTGTTTCTCTGTCGGATAACCTCATTTCTGACTTCATCCTTCAAAGAGATTCGCAGCAGAGCCCGCTCCATCGCTCGCTGAGCGACCTTAAACTGGTGGCTAGCCCAACCGTTAGTGTCCACGTTTCGGCCTAGTGCCTACCTCGTACCTAGTAACTGGTAGGACGTATTGGTTGGAAACTTTAGTTTTAATGTATTGTGGATAAAAAGACGAAGAGACCCAACGTAATTTCCCCAATGCAGCCCAACTTAAATGAATTCTTCTTTTGGCTTCCCTTTCGAAGTGGTTCCAACCCAACTGCAGTGTTTGCCCCAGGTATAAATATTCTCGAAATATCCTCACCAGCAACTCACGCTGGTACACGTGAGAAACAAACGAGTTTATATTATTTAGTAGCAAGAAATACCTTAAAATTATTCAATGAGCTTGTGACTCAATGACAGGCATCGGGAGTACGTCTGTAGTTGATGGCATGCTGCGTACTGTATTTGTTGTTTTATCTAGGGTTGTCACTTACAGGATTTTGGATAAATACAAAACGGATAATTCGGGCTACCTAAATTAAAGTTACGTATAATTAAATCATCATTATCGTTATTTTAAAGTCGCTCAACGTGCTATTCTCGGAGTTTCTTTGAAGGGTCGATTCAGAAATGGGTGGACCCGTTGGAGAACTAAAGTTTTCGACATACCTCAGAGCATTAGGAGGTTGAAGTGGCAGTGGGCATCTGTTAAGCACGGTGCAGTCCAAAAACAAAGACTATCAACAATAAAAAAAACCTATCGATTCGTTTAAAAGACTCCATATCATAGGAAGGTGGGAACACAGCCCAACGACTCGGCTGCAGTGAGAGTTAGAGAGTGTTTTGTAAGAGTAGAGAGAAGTTTTGGGAGTCGAAGCTGCTCGCGTCCGTAGGCTTTACCCTAGTTTCCCTACACGTGACTCCTGGGTGGTGCTAAACGAGCAGCAGCGAGGTGGTAGGGCGTCGGTGCCCGTCTGGATCGCGACCACAGTACATGGGTGTAAAGCCCGTCATAGTGATCTATTTCGGCTTGTCGCGTTTCGGGATCAGCTTGTGTATATCCAGTAGCTCATATACCTAGAGACCTTCAGTCGTGGTATACGAGGGCCGACATGAAAATGTAGACTATCAATGGATTTTTATCCTTTGATAGTCGCTTTCGTTTTTGGACGACACTGTACTTACCATCAGGTACTCTGTACTCACTATGTCGAGCCAGTGTAAAAAAATATAAATAAATAAATAGATAGAGAGTATGCCACAAACTAAAGTTTTTGACATAGCTCAGAGGATTAGCAATGGCTGAAGTGGGAGTGAGCATCTGTTAAGCACGGTGCAGGCTAAAAACCACAACCATCAACAGTAAAAGAAACCTATCGATTCGCTTAAAATACTCCGTATCATAGGAAGGTGGGAACACGTTCGCCGCAATAACATTCTCCAGCCCAACGACTTGTCTGCAGCAAGAGTTAGAGAACCTCATAGACGTAGCCGGGATGTGAGTCACCGTGTAGCAGAGATGGGCAAAATGTAATCTGATTAATGATGCATGATTACAAAATGTAGTCGTAATTTTAATTTGCTTGCTCTGTAATCATGATTAAATCCATTTAAAACGTTAAAAAATGATAAATGTGTATACAATCTAGGATTTTGTAGTGTTTAAAACATAAATGAGCAAAATGCAGTCATATTAATGGTAAAAAACGAAAATGTAATCGTTAATCATTTTTATTAATCTGATTACATTTTGCCCATCTAAGCCGTGTAGCTGTAACTCCGCAAGCCCGCGCGCATAGTTCTACTATGAGAGGGAGAGGGTGGAACAAGGTTAAATAACTCTTCAAAACACGCGTCATAATACGGATGATAGCAAACGCTCAGTGAGCCAACATCTCCACGCAACTGAAGCAGTTCAAACTGCTTAGTAGCATTTGAACCATTCCGATACGTTTATACCAATGTTTAATGATTTAAAATATCCGATAGTTTCGGACAAAGGTTAGTAACAACCCTCATTCAACTCGATTTTACTACCTGTGACGTAACTTGTTTAGCAAGCGTTCCTATCCCACACAAATCGATTTTCAGAACTGAATCGATTATTTAAATGTTTTCTTTTTTAATTTCAGCGAAAGCTGGTTTTTACACGCGGGTTTTTGGTGAATTACACGAGGTCATCAGAGATCGGATGGCTGCAGTGAAATCAGCAAAATTATGACCCCGAATTAAATGGGTTATCTATTTAAGGAATCGCTAAAGTCTGTCTAAACGCAAAGCTAAAAAAATTAATGCTATTAATGCTGGTCAAATTCATCTAGCTGTTAAATAAATAGTATATACCGCCACGCTATATCCCTATCGAGGTGAGCAAAGATACATACATTAGTGGGAGTACCTACTTTGCGTTTATACGTCTTATGTAATGACGTCTTATATGACCAGTAGCGCGGCTGATCATCTTTCATCAGATTACTATCAAATATCATGCGGGTTTCCTCGTGATGTTTTCCTTTACCGGTGAATATGATTATGAAAAAAACAATAAAAACAACAAAATCTTTTTGCTTTTCTTAATATTTTAAAATACCTTTTTTTACATTTTTAGAGATTGGCCAAACCGGATCGCGAAGGTCGGAGAAGAGGATGACGCTGTTCCTCTGGCCCCGGTCAGACGGGAAGAAGGAACACCCCGGGGGTTTTAGTCGGTTCAAGTCCGACACACCGGGGGCAGCCTTCACCGTCCCCTGAGGTCCGTTAGGGATTTCCCCCGGGCTATCAAAAA
The DNA here is from genome assembly GCA_036320925.1 of Automeris io. Lineage (NCBI taxonomy): Eukaryota > Metazoa > Arthropoda > Insecta > Lepidoptera > Saturniidae > Automeris > Automeris io. The sequence goes on along the minus strand of JAUDJH010000034.1, from coordinate 2,924,524 downwards.
AAAAAACCGGATCGTGACCACAGTACACAAGTGTAAAGACCGTCATAGTGATTCGCTTCAAATTGTCGGGTTTCGACATGTGCGACAGCGTGGTACATGTAGCCTGGCATAGCATTGCTGATCTCGAACTCCACAGTTACTTTCTACCGGATGCAAGGTAATCACATTATTGAGCCAATATAAAAAAATCTAAATAAAAATTAACACCGTTTGAAAATTAGGAAGCTATTAAAACATTTAAGCATCTGGAACCGCTCCAATTGCGCAGAGATATTGTCTCACTAAGCGTTTCCTACCGTCTGTATCACGGCGAGTGTTCTGAAGAGTTATTCAATCTCGTTCCACTCTCTCCCTTCAATAAAAAAACCACGCACATGGGCTAACGTAACTTATATGCCAGCTACGACTAAGAATTTCTCTAACTCTTGCTTTTGCCAGATTGTTAAGCTGCAGAATGCGTGTTCCCACCTTCCTTTGATATCGGAGCCTTTAAACGAAGCATGAAGAGGTATTTGTATAAAAAAATGTAAAGATAAAAATTGTACCAAAATTTATCTTCTATAATTCTTTCTTAAGTCAATTATTTGCTTGAAGTTGTTAAAAAACGAGATAAATCTATTGTTATGATTAAGGACCACAAGCAATTTTTTGTGCTTTGAAGATGGAAGAATTAAATTTACCACAAATTTCATAACAATCATTATTTAAAACTACTGAAAATAGCATAGTTGTCCATAATTATTACATTTAAGTTCAATTTAAAATTAAGAGTTTTCTTTGGGTCATAATTCTGGTCACATTTTATAATACACTTAAAAAATACAATAAATTCATATTTTATGTCTGGAATGTTAATTGGCACTGGAAAACTGGAACAATATTGGCCGGGAATGACGTATACAACTACACCAGGCCAAGAAGGCAGGCACTGAAGGTGGTCAGCCAGCCAATTATAGGTTGTGTGGTAACGCATAGACACTTCTGTGGATACGAACATTCACTTGGGCAAAATTAACCTAACTGTAATCTACTAGCTTTTCGAAAACAAATACTTTGAGAAGGAAGGTTAAAAGAAACACAAGGCTAAGTCGGAGTGGAGTTGCGCCTCAGAGCGATAAAGAAAACTAATACGGAACAAAACGCCTTAACAAAGTCTGTCATAACAAAGGAAACTAAATTAGTTGACGTAACACGATCTCATAAATATTAATCAAAACAGTTTTAGGCAATTTTAACGCGTATTATCGCCTCGCTGCGTGCCCCCAGCGTTACACTCGAACAAGTCCCTTAATTAAACATTTACGATGTCAGCTTTACCATAAAAACGCTATAAATTATCGCGCGTTATATTAAAACGAGATATGAGCGTAAAATCTGTCATTCGCCTCATGAAATAGTGGAAAATTGATGGCACCACGCTTATAAATAATGCTACGATTGAGCGCCATCTATCCTCACAATTATGAACAAGTAGAACAAATACGAAATTTGAATACATCAGAGGTAAACTAAAAAAATGTTAAATCTTTTGACCAAAACGTGCATAATTATTACAATAGATGGCGCTTTATTGCACCTTTGTCTAATTCGTTTATCAAACTAACTGCAACGTGTTTTTCTATACCAAAAAGTGACAAGCATGCAGACATCCGCTCCGATGTAACCCTGTATTTCTTTCGGCATTTCTTCTTCACAGTCGGCGTGCCGGACATTGCGAACCGCCTTCCTATCATCCGGGCACCAGACTTCACTCTGCCTTACATGTTACGTCATTACTTATATTACTACAGTACTTTTTACAGCAATACCTACCATTAAATTCATGTTGATATGGCACTGAAAAGGTTAGCAAATTTCATGTCATCGACTTTTATCTAAATACCTCGGAAAATAATGGCTATTTCAAAACCCCTCGGAATAAGATGTTTTACTTTACGAATATGTTATCGCCGATGTTCACGCTAGAGCCTCTTTGTCGGTACATCTATTTTACTGTACATTTAATACATGTGCCTGGTGGTTCTGGTGTGCGCTTCACGAGTGTTCGTAGATCCGTATACCGGCACGTATCTATACTTTGTTAAATATAGTTCAATGTTTATGTTACTCACCAAGTACTTAGATCAACCAGTTCAATTATAATATAAGCTTTTAACTATTTAGATCAACCAGTTCAACTATACTTTAACCTTTTTAGTACTCAGATCAACCTGTTCAATTATATCGTAGTTCAACCATTTCAGTATGCAGATCAACCAGTTCAATTATAGTTCAATCTTTCAGCTATTTAGATCAAACAGTTCAATTAAAGTTCAACTTTTTAAGTACCTAGATCAAACAGCTCAATTATAGTTACATTTTTTTAAGTACGTTTCGGCATTAAATGTCCTTGGTGAGGGGCATGTTCAAGACCAAATTGTCAATCACAAAAAGTTATGTCAATTTAATAATAGATGTCGCCACAAACGATTTGTATCGCGCTGACGAGATTATCGCTCGAATGCTTAGGCCAATTGATTTTGCTTTTATAATATAAGCACCTCAGAACAAGTGATTGTTTTATTTATTACCCGCATCCGCAAAAAGTGAAAAGTGCAAGCGAAAGTGGTTAGTGCAAAAGTGAGCTATCTAAGGTTAGGAGTTCAACATTTTTGGTATATTATTCCAGATTAAATATTTAAGCACTACGAGCTTACCAGTGAAGCAAATTCATCGTGAGGAATCCCGCATGGCGGCTAATACAAATATTATATGTAAGTTGCTCTGAGAACGGCGATTAGCTTCGCCACTGGTTACGTTGAGCATGACATAAGCGCAAAGTGGATATAGCAACTGATGTATCTCTGCTCACCCCGAAAAGGATATAGCGTAACGATATATTATTATTATTATAATTATCTACTAGCTGTCCCGGCAGACCTTGTTCTGCCCTATTTCTCTAAAACAAAGTCACATTGCTTTTTTTAATGTTAATCGTTTCCCCGTCAGATTTTTTTGAAAATTGTTTGAAGGCACCTGGCCTTAATGCTATATGTATAAAAATTGACAAATATTGACATTAATATTTATACGTCACTCAATAATTTTTTTGCCTTCCCGGAACCCGTCCACTAACATTTAAACTTTATATTATGATGTTAAAGTTCAAAATGACTTATAACGAATTTTTTGTATGAGAATACAGAAAATTGTTATTTTTAGACAATTGCAGGGACTTTTTAAAATCTTTCTCTCCGTAATAACCTTCCTCAGATTTCATCAAACACAACAAAAAAAAAATCAGCCAAATCGGTTCAGCCGATCTCGAGTTTCGCGCTTATCAAGACATTTTGCGATTCATTTTTATATATAAGATTACCCAAAAGCCTTAATATGTTATATATTTCCACCAACATCCCAAAGACAACTCCCAATAAAATCCCGTTTGTCAGAGGTACTTAAAGGTCCAGTGTAGATATTTTGCCGAGTCATTACAAAAACTATAATATATTTGAATAGTAGCCACAATAAAACGGTTTTAAATAAAAGAAAAATGTACGACCGCAGTCAAGTTTCCGTGTGCTACAAGAATGAAGGCACTGCATTGCGCCAACATTGTGTTGGAGACGATCAAAAATTACGATCCGTTTGCTAAAATTATTAAATCTAGCGGCATTTGGTGTGGAAAATGTGGTATGTCACAGTATCCAAGTGTAAAGACCGTCATAGTGACACGCTTCGCCCTGTCGCGTTTCGGAACCAGCTTGTATATACAGCTGTTGATATACCTAGAGACCTTCCGTCGTGGTATAGGTGGGCCGGCATGGCGTTGGCGGCTGTCAACGGATTTTCGTCCCTTGGTGGTTGTTCCCTTTCTCGGACTACATTTTACTGTCCATCGGGTGCACTGTAATCTTTTTTAGAGCCACATATAAAAAATATATGAGAGGCTATTTTATAGACGAGGGAAATATTTCCGGAAGTAATAGTTTATATCTTTTTGTAACGAATAAAAATGTAAAGAATTATACAGAGAGCAGCCGATAGAGAACTTAATTTTATTTTATTTTACAAAGTTGGGTGCCCAATATGGGTGACACAGAGTAAAAATAAAAGGTGCCAAAATAGAACATATGAATGCCCCCACAATTATAGGGCGCCACAGCATGCACAATAATTAATATATAATGCCAGTTTACATCAAAGAATATTAGTAAAATTCCAAAAAAGAAAAAAGGATTATACATACATATACACCTAGACACAATATAAAAAAAATACTATAGATTGCCTAAATAACAAATTTTAACAAAATTTATGACTGATTCTAAGGAACATACAAAAAAAAATAGGTACAGTAAATATCCACACGCTGTTCTAAATTCTGAGCCAGTTAGGTCCAAGTCACCAAATCGTGAGAGTGCGTTGTACTGCCTGCTTATAGTATTTTTAACACTGGCTTCACAAAGTGACTACAGTCCATCTGATGTTAAGTACAGTGTAGTCCGAAGAACGATAATCCATTGCCAGTCTCCGTCGTCATGCCGGCCCACATATACTGCGACTGAAGGTCTCTAGGTATATGAGCTACTGGATACACAAGCTGATCACGAAACACCAGTGACAATGACGATATTTATTGTGTTAGTTACTTTTACAATATCTTTTTTAAACGCATTGATTAACTGATAATTTTTGATTGTCCCTTATGCAAAGCTATTGTAAATGGAACAAGAAACTCTTGAAATATGACGTTTACCCTCGTTCGAGGCTACGTTAACTAGCTTCAATGTGGGACTACCCATATAAAGAGAGTAGGTATTGCTATGATCCCGCGTGTCCATCCCTACCTGTGCACTATCAATACACATTATCAATACCATAGATGGGCACAAAATAATCGGATTAATAAAAATGATTACGATTACATTTTTACCATTAATTTGACCGCATTTTGCTCATCTATGTTTTAAACACTAAAGAATCCCAGATTGTATACACATTTATCATTTCTTGATGTTTTAAATGGATTTAATCATAATTACAGAGCAAAACAATTAAAATTACGACTACATTTTGTAATCGTTAATCATTAATCAGATTAAATTTTGCCCATTTCTGATCAATAGTATAGTTTAGAAATAATATAGAGTTCAAAGAAAAAAAACACGATAGAACAAAACGAGCACGAATTTACGAAGGAGGAATAGGAGGGGAGGAATATAATAATTGGAGAGGCGGGGAGCGTAGAAAGAAAAAGTGGAGAAAAGAATATTAATACTAGATTTCCCAGAGCAATCATTTCTACTGTTTTTAAAGTTTAGTTATATAAAAAAAAAATTATATGGAACTATTTTTTTTTAAATATTACCACTTTTTATATATTATCTTATAGCATTTATTAACAGTGGTACTTACCTCTCCCCTCTCTTTATTCCTTATATGAGGATGTCCTAGCCGGTTTCGGCCACGGCGACTGTTTCAACACCGGTTAAGTAATTCGAGGTCCAGTTTTCGGAAACAGTCAATTGCGCAGGAGATATTTAAGTGCATAACTGGACGCGCAGCCAGAAAAGCACTCTCTCGTCCGAGCTCCCTCAGGCCCGATGGAAAGGAGAACCAGTACGATCGGGAGGGAGCGAGATGTAGGTTTGGTCGAGTTTTCCTTCTCTAAACACCTGGTTGAATTGCGGTGTTCAAGAGATACCTTAGTCGCCTTTTACGACACCTCAGCAAGAAGAGGGTGCTATTCTATTCTGCCGGCAGCCACCACGGCTTAAACGCACGGCTTATTCCTTATATACGTATATACTATACCTATATTCAGTCTTTCTAGTGTTAAGAGTGGTGATATGCTATAGATTAAAGAAAAAACCATGATAGAACAAAATAAGCAAGAATGAGGGATTACCCACGAGTTACAAAAAGAAGTGTTCTCGTATTTTTTTTCAACCGTACAATTTGCTGTTGACCTGCAAACGAACCTAACAGTGATCTACTAGTGTTTCGGAAGCGTATATTATTATTATTTTTTACACTGGCTCGACATAGTGTCTACAGAGTACCTGACGGTAAGTACAGTGTAGTCTAAAAACGAAAGCGACTATCAAAGGATGAAAATCCATTGATAGTCTACATATACCAGGACTGAAGGTCTCTAGGTATACGAGTTACTGGATATACACAAGCTGATCCCGAAACACGACAAACTGAAACTGGTCGCTATAACGGGCTTTACAGCCATGTACTGTGGTCGCGATCCAGACGGGCACCGACGCCCTGCCACCTCGCTGCTGCTCGTTTAGCACCACCCAGGAGTCACGTGTAGGGAAACCAGGGTAAAGCCTACGGACGCGAGCAGCTTCGACTCCCTTACCTTGAGAATACTATGAGAAGAAGCACCGAAAGAAACTCAGGTCTGCAACGGAGTGAAATTGCGTCTCGTTTTGGGACAATTGACTAACCTACCCTTCTTGGAAGACGCCGGTGTCGTAGAATGACACTTTGCGCAACTTGTGGAGTACTTATCATTACTTCATAGTACTAGTCATTGTTTCTTAGAGCTGCGGCTGTTAAAGCCATGGTAATTGGACCATCAGGATCCAATAGGATATGACACGGACGGCGTTTTGCTCGCGACGTCTCCTTGAGTGCAGATCTCTGTTGGGTGATGTAGGATGAGATCCCATCTGGCTAGCTGAAGCAATAATTTGCGCCGAGTTACTGGCAACTGTTGTCTGTGGTTAGTAGAAGGTCTAGCTCATTGATAGACCTTGAAAAAGGCCTGTGTGTCCACCAGTGGGCAGATATGGTTTGTCATAGTATGTGTTGAATCCAGTGTGAAATAAACATTTCTCACCGCATTCCGTAAAAACTTCATGATTGTGAAGTACCTGTTCTAGCGCAGTATAAAAAAGGGAATCGAATCCTTCCCGTTTCCTCACACCCATACCACACTGGACCCTCAACATCGACACTTGTGTATGTACCACGGTATCAACTACACTTATCATCGGCGGCGAACTCGGTTACGCTACAGAATAGTCAGTTGCTTTGGACTAGTGACGTGCATAGAGTATTTGGATAGGATAGGCAGATTGATATAGTTAATGTGAATTCTATATAATGATAATAAATATTATATTAGTTTCATAGGGAAGGTAGCTGGCGGGAAAATAGAATATATATTAATATAAACGATTCCTAAGTTTTGTTTAAATTAAAGCAATTCTTGCCAGAGTTATTTATCATAAAGGCATGCAATGCTTTCATGCATGTACGGAATGAACGCTACTGTTTTGGACAATACGGCGGAACATCTAAATCTATACTAATATTATAAAGCTGAAGAGTTTGTTTGTTTGTTTGTTTGTTTGTTTGAACGCGTTAATCTCAGGAACTACTGGTTCGAATTGAAAAAATATTTTTGTGTTGAATAGACCATTTATCGAGGAAGGCTTTAGGCTATATAACATCATGATGCAACTATCAGGAGCAAAGAAATAATGGAAAATGTGACCAAAACGGGGAAAATTATTAATCCTTGAAGGCTTCCATTCCGTGCGCTGCGAAAACGGTTCAAGATACCAAAAATATATGTATGAAAGAATTATTCCTCTTGAAATGGTCTAAAAAAATGTCCCCGACAGTATATGTCTATCTATTAAGATTAGCTCACTAGAACCGTTTTTATGGTAATCAAATTTGGTCGAAATTAATGCATTATTTGTTAAGAGTTGTATCAACGTAATAATATTAATCTTTATCCAAATAAATGTATTGTTGATTAAGAGTATTTAATTGTGAACAAAATTGTCTTTGACATCACTTAATTTCAATGAACATCTTAGAAGATATTACTATTTTAAAATAAATAACTAACTAAAATGCCCAAAATAACTATTCCACGCGGGCGAAGTCGCGGACACAGCTAGTAATTGTATACGGTGAACGGCCCGGAGCTCCAGTAGCCTGTCCTGATCATCCAGTTTCCAGGTGAGTGCTTTTTGATTATTTCATTGTCACTGTGCCTGAACGAACTGCTTGTCCCCTAATTAATTACGCGGAGATCCGGAACCTAGCGGCCATCTCCTGCGCTAACAGTACTAAAAATCAAAACACCTACAAATATAGCTATTCCCAAAATCAAGATACAGGATGCTATCATTTGGTTAATTACAATACAGGATGTATTTGCTTTAAAAAGAGATATACAGGATGTACAAAATTAAAATATCAACTCCGTTTTGCTACAATCAATGAAGATGGTTCCAGCTAAAAAAAAATCCTTAAAAATATCTGCTATTATTATTTTTATAAAAATCGGCTGCGTTATTACTTAGAGTTTTTTTTTTGTTGCTTTCAAATTCAGCTCTTATTTATTAATTAATTTTATTATTTATAATTCATTAATCAATCAAAATAATCCGTATATTTTTGTGATTATAATATGCCAATGATATAATGGAAATATTTAAACAAAGTAACACATTACTCGCAAAAAGAACACAGAATAAATAATAATCTAAGATAAAATACAAATGTGTGTGATTGCACATGCGTGGTGAGTGTGCATGATATAATAAAGATTCCATTAGGTCATAACTCTATTATAAAGTTACTATATTTGCTGCCTTATTAAAAAAATACTCGATATAACATAATCGGTATTCGTTTTACTTGTTTGACTATGGATGAAGCAATTAAAATCGATTAGAGCATTCACAATCGAATTATCATTTAGAAACGTCATAATTGACGCGTAAACGTCAAACGTCAGCGCCATTTTGTCCCAGCTTATTGGCAAGCAGCAGGGTAGTTTTCGCAACGAAAGAATCGAAGTGTATCTATCTCGTTTACACGCAGTTATATAATACGGAACTGGGTGAGCAGTGTAAACTTGACGCGAGTTCCGCATGCGGACACTCCGGGGTTGCTATTGATTTTTCTAGGGGCTTGCGGCAGTCGCCTGGCACGCCGGTGTCCGAAAAACGGCACAAACGCGACCGCGGTTCCGCCAAAACCGAAATTAAAATAAAACCAACAAATCCGCTATCAAAATTCGACAATACAAAAATCGATTTATCGATTCTCGTCCGATTCGTCTAGTGCGTTAATTGCTGGACCACCGATTTCGTAAGTAAATTTGCTCATCTTCGAGGAATTTTATATCTATTTTGACACAATTTGCACTAGCTTAAGTATCCAAACGTTTGGAATAAAATTGGAATAGCTGAAAATATTTTTAATTGCAATCAGCTGTTAGCCATACAGCTCCTATAAACATCAACGTAAAAAGTTTGTTTTTAATGTCGAGTTGGCCGTGTAGATAGATTATAAATCAATAAAACTTACCAATTTTATCATCGCCAGCGGTCGTCGAAAAAGCTTTGCCCGCCCCACAGTGTGGTGTATATTCATTTTTCAATTATTATTTATTTTATAATATTTGTCACACGTTCGAATGACACCAACTGCAAGCGACCACTGATTCTGAATGATGCGTCGTTTTATGCCTTCATATCACGGCTATATTGTGCCCGAAGGATGTCTTCGAGATGTGGTGACGTCATGGATCGTTATCACCATGGATGATGACGTCATTCGTCCTTGGTCGCCGCCTATGGTGAGCCAGAAGGATCCATTAGGCGGTGCAATTAATATTAATGGATTTTTATGGTTTTATCTCCGCATATAAATTAGATTCTAGGGCGATGTCTCCAGATCGTTTCTTGCGACATTTTATCCAATTATTATTCAAATTGATTTTATAAATCATTCATAAAACCATTTCGCGGTGTTTGCAGAAAAAGACGTAACTTGAAATACCAACTGTTCAAGAGAATCGAGAAAAAGATTTGCCGAGAAATGCAAAATTTAGATAAAAACTTTGTAAAAATGAATAGTAGCTAAAAAAAATAGCTCCTGATGTTTGTTAAATCAATTTTTATTAAAGTTGAATACTTATGAATGTAACATTTTAAAACAACTTTTTAATAGAGCCCTCGCCATATTTTTCTCCACCGGAGAGCATGCAATTTGGAAAAACCCCTGAGTGCCCTGAGAACGGCGATCAGCTTCGCTAATATCACATTGGGCCCCACATATAAACGTAAAGTGGATACCGCCACTAATGTATATCTGCTCACTCCGAAAGGGATATAGCGTGATGAAGCATTGTTATTATTATAACAATAAACTTTTTAAAAGGGTTCCATTAATTTACATATATATGTTTGAGATTTTTTTAAATTGAGACTATATGAATCAGCTCCTCTGCTATTCGCTTGTGAAATTAAAAATACGTGGGGTGATTATTTGATTAGGCAGCCTGTACTGACAAGCAAAAATATTAATTACAATTGCTTGGTAAATTTGTTTCTAATTCGCCGCTGCGTTGGAGGAATAGGAACCCCCAGGCAGGGCTAGAAGCGAGCCGAGAGATATCACGGGGGTTTTTAGTCAGTGGAAATCTGGTTCATGAGAGCCTTCGCCCTGGTGGGGGCTTTGACAGCCCTATGCAGGATTTTTCCCAGATTATCATAAAAAAATAGTTGTTATTGTAAGTCAGTTTCATCCCAATGCAGGGCAAAGGCATTACTTCCCTTTTCCACTATACTGTGGAATTCACGGGAAGGGGTTTGTGCATGTAACCCAGCACACAGTAGCGTTCATTCCATAGATGCATGAAAACATTGCTTGCCCTTGCAATAAATAAGTTCGGAATAAATTACTTAAAGATGAAGAAATATCTACCTACATACACTCGTACGTATTCTATTTTTACTCCATATTTCTTTCGTATAATAACTATATAATATTTACTATAAAAAAAAAGTCACTGCCAGTACACAATGCCCAATGCGGGCTGGTGGGTCTGCGCTGTGTGCAGGAGGTGCCTGCAGCAGCAATCCACGTGCAATGCGGTATGCTGAATAGCTTAATCGGCTTTTACACTCTTATGACACCCCAAGCCTTTAAGCCGTGGTGGCTGCCGGCAGAATAGAATAGCACCCTCTTCTTGCTGAGGTGTCGTAAAAGGCGACTAAGGTATCTCTTTAACACCGCAATTCAACCAGGTGTTTAGAGAAGGGAAAACTCGACCAAGCCTGCATCCTGCTCCCTCCCGATCGTACTGGTTCTCCTTTCCATCGGGCCTGAGGGAGCTCGGACGAGAGAGTGCTTTTCTGACTGCGCGTCCAGTTATGCACTTAAATGTCTCCTGCGCAATTGACTGTTTTCGAAAACTGGACCTCGATTTTCTTAACCGGTGTTGAAACAGTCGCCGTGGCCGAAACCGGCCAGGACATCATCATGACACCTCAGTATGATGAAGAGGAAAGCATTACTCTATACTGCTAGTAAACTCCACGGCTATTTTTACTGGCTTTGAAATATAACGTATTTATTAAATTATAGTGAACCGGAAAGTACATTCAGTATGTATCTAGTATCTTATGTATCTAGTTGGAAATTGCAAATCAAAAATATCGACTTTACGATCGTTCACTTTGTGTTTGGCAATGCGGCATCCGTTTTACAAGGTCACTGCACGGTGTTAATATTACAGAAAGTAAAAAATTAAATCGTATTTTGATTTATTAAATTGAAAAGTTAATAGAAGGAAAACATCGTAATATGTTACGTGTAAGTACCCTGAGAACGGCGATTAGTTGCGCTAATGGTCGTGTTGGGCACGACATATAAACACAAATTGGATATAGACACTAATTTATCTCTGCTCATTCCGTAAGGGCTATAGCATGACGATATACTATCGTTATTTTTAAATTAATTTCCACGGGATATCAGCAATTCTAAAACACATTTCCTAAATCAAAACATCGCTGGTTTTGTCAAGGTTTAGTAATAATTAGAACTATAGATATAACTTGACCTTTCAGTGTTTAGGTACTCGTCAATACACTATTCAGGTCAAATAAGAATGTTGTCTGTGGTGACAGGGCGTCACGTGAATTGCGACAATACATGAGTATAAATATTTATCGCCAATAGTTGATATAATCTAGATATAATAATACATGAGAAATAAGAATAACACGTAGGTGATGCTGCGGGCAGAAGCTAGTAAGTAACTGGGTCATGACCACAGTATACAAGTGTAAACACCGTCATAGTAACTCGCCTTGGCCTGTAATGTTTCGGGATCAGTTTGTGTATATCCAGTAACTCATATACCTAGAGACCTTCAGTCGTGGTATGTGTGGGCCGACATGACGATGTAGACTATCAATGGATTTTCATCCTTTGATAGTCGCTTTCGTTTTTGGACTACACTGTACTTACCATCAGGTACTCTGTAGTCACTATGTCGAGCCACAGTAAAAAGTAAAGTCTTGCATTGTGTAAATCCGGCATTACAATTGTACTGTAATCAACAGGTGTTACACTATATTACGAAGTGATGAAATTGTTACTCAGAGTTTAAATTTCTCGGAAGTTTTAAATATTACAAATACGATTTCGAATGTTTCTATTCTGTTTGCCTTGCCAGGCTCCCAAGAGTATTTAGGAAGGAAGTTTCACCCCCTCCATATCGTGCCTGGAAGGCGCGGCGCGGAGTTACACTCGTGTATGTGGAAAACTGATTACAATTCTCTCAGATTCTGCCAATATACCACTTTGTTTATTTTACCTTTAGTACGTAACTAAGACACTTAGGAAGAACGCCCTCCCCCCTTGCAGCCGGGACGGTCTCATGAGAATTCGTATTAAGAATAACTTCTTAATGGCTTAGAACAAAGCAAAACTAAAAGGCAAAACTTTTTAACTTAATTTGTCGCTTAAGTCTGTTTAGAATAATAATAACATATCATCATGCTATATTCCTTTCGGGGTGAACATAGATACATTATTGGCTACATCCACTTTATATATGTCGTGCCCAACGTGACCAGTAGCGCAGCTGATCGCTGTTCTCATAGCACTAGAATACATGTAATTTCTGATAGATTTCATGCGGATTTCGTCATGAATTATTCCTTCACCGGTGAGCATGCGTTTCCTAAATCCAAAATCTGAAAAAATCTCAGTGGTAAGTGCCAGATTTCGAACCTGCGAGCGTTCGCGTAGCCGCGCAAGGAAACTAGTCTATTATCCACTAAGCTACCAGAGGCACATATTTATACATTTTCTTCTATTCTCATCGGTGACTGCTCCCGTATGCGTCTGTCGAACTTCATTTGGGATATAAAATTTTTAGTAGAACCGGCAAAGAATATTGGATGGGAGCCAAACTGTGATGTTTTTACAGAGCATGACTCATGAAAAGGTACCGCGGTCATTTTTATAATGTTTCGTGAAAATTTGGGCGGATCTTGCGGTCAGAGCCCGCGGGAGTGTACAATTCAGGGCAAAGCTACACTATGCAAAAAAACTATACTCCAAGTCAATTAAATTTAGGAAAAAATATATAGCCAAATTAAAAAAAAAAACTTTATTTCACTTGCATTTTTTAATAGTCTTCACCATACATACTTTAAGATATAATCTTAATATATATATAAATTACGTGTCACGTTGTTTGTCCGCAATGAACTCCTAAACTACTTAACCGATTTTAATAAAATTTACACACCATTTTTTTTTTTGGTTTCTCGGGGGAAAATCCTGCATAGGACCATCAGGGCCGCTGTGAGGGCAGCAACCCCGGTGTGTCAGACTCCTACTGACTAAAAACCCCCGGGGTGTCCCTCTAATCGCTCTACCCGAGCCTGGGAAACCAAATTTCTTCCAGACGCAAAAAATTTACACACCACGTGCAGTTTGATCTAACTTAAAAGATAGGATAGTTTTCATCTCAATTCATAGTCTCAATATTATTTTACTGCAAATTATTTGTTTATTATTTGGCAGTTACAATTTTCAGCTAGATCCAAACGATTCTAACAGAGAGCGGTATCTGTTGACTGAATTGAGTAATCATTCGTTATATGGCGCTATGTTAAGCGTACTGTAGGGGTTTTTACTACATTAAATGCGTATTCACATGGATATACTACCATATATAAAAAAAACATAGTCACAGCAACGCGTGGCCGGGTGTGCTATAATTTATATAGCAGAACAACGTTTGGCGGGTCAGCTAGTAATATATATAATATTTACTAACAATTACACACATTGACCTAGTCCCAAATTAAGCTAGCGCTTGTACTATAGGTACTAGACAAAGATACATACACAACCATGACTCATGGCAAACTCATCTGCTCATCACAGAAAATTTACCACTATCGGGACTCGAACCCAGGACCCTAACATCGTAAGTAGGATAGGGTTATGGTAATATATCTATATTTTATAATAATCTACGCTGAAGTATAAATAAAATAATATACAATTAAAAATAACATATGGCGATATATATTTCATTTCTACGTTAGATCTTATTCGAATCTGTTCAGCCGTTCTGTCGTGATTCATCCGTGCAAAAGTTCGTATTAATCTTTATATTATCACGCTGATTCCCTATCGGTGTAGACAGGGACAATGAAACGCCACTTCTCTCTATTAATATCCATTTGTCCCTTCATACACTTTCGCCGATTTCTCACACTTTTGACATCACCCTCCATCATAGCTCTTTTTATTTGGTCTGTGTGCGTAAGACTCGCTCGGTTTCGCCTCTTACTTCTACTCACACTGATATTGTAAATCTTTTAAGTTCGTATTAATAATAATTGCAAGAAAAAATCAGCTGAGGTTCCCGTATATCCTATGGGATCCTATAACGATGGGATCTTCATGCGCTATACAGATTTACTTTTGATTCCAGCAGCGAATGCCCCAGCAGCCCAGCTTTAGTCGGGCCTGAACTGAAGCCCCTGGATCTACGAGCCTTCGAGGCAAGCCCCAGATGATCGGCTCATTCTGGAACCTGTGCCGTGCGTGCCCCTCCATGCCAGTTGATAAGGTAATCATTTATCCATTAAAATCCGACTGTAGGCTCTATCTTCTGCCAAAGAAAAACACGTCCAGTATACAGCGATGTGAGTGCGTTGGTCACGTGAGTGAACGCCTACCCGCATTGTTATAAAGTAATTTTGAAAGGCTCTTGATCGTATATGGATGATCGTATATCGATGGACTAAAACTACAATTAATTAAATGATAATAAATAATATTACAAGAATGAAATATACAGAAAGCTATACAGGGTAATTTTATAGACGAGGGTGATATTCTAGAATACAATAATTTGTATCTTCTTATAACAAATAAAAATGTAAATAACAATATTCCCTCACAAATCGTAAAGAAATATTGATGGACAAATGAGAATTCATCTGTAAAAAGTTTAGACACCGCAGCGCGTGTTGTGTACGATTGAATGGCATGTAGATAAAATTCATTTTACATAATTTTAGGTAAATAGTTAATTGACTCATTACCCTTTCGTACTTTAACCTGGCTTAGTAGAGACAAAATACCTACTCAATAATTAATTGTTAGTTATTCTATCATCTGTGTAATTGCCCCTTAATATGTTGACTATAAATTACTTAGTTTTAATGGAAATATTAAGATATCACTATTCCTATATATTTGTAATTAGAATCGAAATCTGAATATCCTCCTTGAATGTCTCTTTCGTCTATAAAATCAGCCTGTATAAAAACTAAAAACAATTTCAGGCAAACTCTAGTTTTACAATAAAGGCGAAGAATGACGTCACAATATGCGACATTCTCTGACATTGAACATTTTAATATACACACACAACATCTGCTGAGACCTTTTACGTGAAAGGTCGCTCTCTACACTGCTGGACAAAGTTATAATACTGTAATAGGCAGTAGCGTTTATTCCATAGATGCATGAAAGCATTGCATGCCTTACGATAAGTAAGTCTGGAATATATTGATTTAAATAAAACAAAAAAAGGATCCCTTTATATTTATATCTATTATATTTTCACGCCATCTATCTTCCCTATGAAAGTAATATAATATTTAATATAATTATATAATATTCTCATTAATTATGTGAATCCGCCTACCTTGTCCAAATACTCTATGCACGTCCCTGGTAATGGGGACGTGCGCAGGAAGGTTACAGGGTGATTTTATAAACGGTGGAGATGTTCATGGAGGATTTTTAGCATTCGATTCTAATTCCAAATATGTAAAATAAAAAAATAATGTAAAAAATAAAAATATGTAACATTACTTTGCGCTTATATATGTCGAGCCCAAAGTGATCAGTAACGCAGCTGATCACCGTTCTCAGAGCACTAACACATGGCTCACTGCCGGCCGTGGTTCGCGCGGTCGTCAGCAGTGAGGCCGCGTGGAGGGGGATAGCGGCTTTCTGTGAGGTCGTCATGAGCGCGAAGGAAGCGGCGGAGCGGGGGAGGCATATTGCTGATCCTCGCAACCCTCGGCGCCGCCGCAGAACAAGGCGGCTCGGGAGAAGGGAGCAATTCGCGCAGGACTCCCAGCGCGAGGCGCTCCCATCCTGACACAGGCTGGGCGGGTGACGTTGAGGGCGTCCCCGTCCGGTGCAGAGAGGAAGGGCCGGCGTGTGTGTGCCCACACGTCGTTCCCACAGAGTGGCAGTGAGGGGGTTCAAATTCCCCCTCCCAGAGAGGAGGCCTGCCCAAGGCCATCGCTCGCCGAGCCGTCGGAAGTATCCGGATTCCCAGGCTCGGCGAAGGCGAGGAGAGGCAGTGCTTGCACCCCGGTGGTTTTAGTCGGGGCAGGTCCGACACACCGGGGGAAGTGGCCCTCACCACTTCCCCTGACGGTCCGTAGGGAGTTCCACCGGGTTAACAAAAAAAAAAAGCACTACAACATGGCCGGAGGGACGCGTTCGCTCAGAGCGAGCGCGACATTCCCCGGTGACAATAGCCGGGCAGTAGACTTGAGGGAGTCTGCTGCCCGGATGAGAGGGAGGCGGTGCACGGTGTCCGGCTCATCGCCTGAGAGAGAGATTTTTGGAGGGGTGGGCATTAATCCTTCCCCTCACAGAGAGGTAGCCTCAACAAGGCTTTGTCGTTCCCTGGGCGTCTGAATGAATTTGGCTTCCCAGGCTCAGGTGGAGCAATCAGAGAGACACCCTGGGGGTTTTTAGTCAGCAGGAGTCTGACACACCGGGGTCGCTGCCCTCACAGCGTCCCTGATATACCTATGCAGGATTTTCCTTAAAAAAAAAAACAAAAGCATTAATGCTTTAATACATGTGTTGACACATGGCAGTAGATTTGAGAGTCTCCTGTGCGGATGAGAGGGTGGCAGCGCGCTATCTTCGACGCGCTGCCTATGAGAAAGGCTTGGAAGGGTGGGTTATTTACACCCACACCTCCCAGAGATGAAGCGTAAGCAGAACGTTCGCTCCCGGGCGTCTGGAAGAATCTGGATTCCAAGGTCCGGGTGAAATGATTGGAAGGACACCTCGAGGTTAGTAGTCAGTAGGAGTGTGACACACCAGGGTCGCTGCCATCGCAGTGGCCCGGATGGTTCTTTTCTCCCGGGTTAAATAAATGCACTAACACATGACGTTTGTATCACAGATGGGCAAAATGTAATCTGATTAATGAATAACGATTACGATTACATTTTTGGGAGTTGACGCTGCTCGCGTCCGTAGGCTCTACCCTAGTTTCCCTACACGTAACTCCTGGGTGGTGCTAAACGAGCAGCAGCGAGGTGGTAGGGCGTCGGTGCCCGTCTGGATCGCGACCACAGTACATGGGTGTAAAGCCCGTCATAGTGACCAGTTTCGGCTTGTCGCGTTTCGGGATCAGCTTGTGTATATCCAGTAGCTCATATACCTAGAGACCATCAGTCGTGGTATATGTGGGCCGACATGACGATGTAGACTATCAATGGATTTTCATCCTTTGATAGTCGCTTTCGTTTTTGGACTACACGGTACTTACCATCAGGTACTCTGTAGTTACTATGTCGAGCCAGTGTAAAAAAAATAATTGCATTTTTCATCATTAATATGATTACATTTTGCGCATCTATGTTTTAAACGCTAAGGAATCCTCAATTGCATTCAAATGTACGACTTAATGTTTACAAGGGTTTTAATCATGATTACAAAGTAAAAAAATCAAAATTACGACTATGTTTTGTAATCGTTAATCATTAATCAGATCACATTTTTCCCATCTCTGGTTTGTATTAAATGCCATACGGGATTCCTCACGATATTTTTCCTCACCGGTGGGCTTGTGGTGTCTAAATACGTTGTTAACCTGGAAAAACCCAGGAGTGCGTGCCGGGATATTAACCTGCGAGAATTCGCGTTATGGCGCATGGATACCGATCCATTATCCACTTGACCAAGTCAGCCCTTATATTAATATATGCTAAAATCTACATTCGTGGATCCCTTAACCATATTTATTTGTAAAAACATATACGTCGTACAGATTCAGAGGTGGTAATCTCACTTTTAGCTAATTTTATGTTTTTTTTTTTTCTGAACGACACATCTTACTTGTGTGATTTAAAATTTTTGTTTGAAAGATTATGTTATATAATTAATAACTATGTAGTTATAGCTTTTAATTAAATAGTTATTTAAAAACAAAAACCGATATTGCTCATATTTTATTCCAAATTAGAAAATGGCCGT
Organism: Automeris io; assembly: GCA_036320925.1. Taxonomy (NCBI): domain Eukaryota; kingdom Metazoa; phylum Arthropoda; class Insecta; order Lepidoptera; family Saturniidae; genus Automeris; species Automeris io. Next base: position 2,905,936 of record JAUDJH010000034.1, on the reverse strand, counting down.
GTTTGATTCTAAAAAGGTAGCCTCAGATTACTTCAAGTTTCCAAAACTTTGCTATATTTTTCTCCCATTACGTACAATCTAATTTGCGTTTTCTAGTATAAAGAATGGTCATAGAAACGAGATTAGTGTGTATAATTACGATTTCATGTAATTTTACAAAATGCACTCATTTAATAATTAAAAAAGCATTGAAAACTATTCATGCAAACTTAGATAAAATCTATATTTTACCATCTTTACACATGGCTGAATGGATTGCTATAATTAGTCAATTATACATTAATGTCGCTTTTGACTCTAACTTATTACCGTGTTCCGTCATTAACAACAATTTTAAAAACCACGATTTATTTAAATGTATTTTTTGTTTGTTTTTTATCATGTTTCATTATATTATATCAAACAAGCTCATAGTTTTCAATATCTTAATTTTTTTACATCGTTTTCACAAAAGTGTAAATGTGAGATAACCAACTTTGGTTCTATATGAGTCAAATATTTGGTACTCAGCAAACACATTTTTGCACGAGCCAATTCTTACCCCAGTTCGGAAAACACGCTCGACCAATAAAACCGCGCCGCCTCAGCTCGTGATTGGTCGACGGATCGTCGCGACGCAGCAGCGGCAGCTGATTGGTCCGTATCCGAGGTTAATGACCTCTCGCATTGAGCCTTGCCTTGAACTTATGAATATAACCTTATAGATAGGTTTATTCAGCCACAGATTCCCAACTTTCAAATACTCTCATTACTTTATATTCGGCGATGAGTTTTTCTAAAGTATAAACTAAGTGATGGCGATAAAAAGTGAAGGCTTGAGAATATTCCAGAATGTTGAAAGAAACGTAGTTGCATATTGATAGTTTATTTTCTTCTAGTAACTAAGTTCTGAGAGTTAGTTACAATTTTTTTTTTTTCGAAAATACAACCCTATTGGCCTAAAAGGCCTTTACAACTGTACTGGGCTTAAAGGGCAAACACTCGTGGTGCTCAGACAGAAAATGTATTGGTTGGGTGGCAAGGCAAAGGGATCCCTGTGGTTATAAACCCTGACATATGCGGCTTGAGACTAGTGATGAAAATGCCCAGGAATTTTCCCAAACTGCCCAGCACTTCCGCGAACATTTCGTAAATTCCCGGGAATATTCCCAAGCAAGTTTTGGGCACTTTCATCCAAATTCCCGGGCATTTTCATCACTACATGAGAGTCAAGGCTGCGTCGGAGGTGTTTTTTGCAAATTTTGCCAATATACTTACGCCCTGAGGCTAGTCTTATAACTAATACTTATCATGGAATCTTAAAGTATTTAAGTAAAATATATTAGGTCCTTACATATGAAATTGGCGTTTTTCGTACTGGCCACTTTAATCACAAATTTCTCCTCTTTGGTAAGGAATCCCAAATTCAAATTTGTACAACTATAGACTCATGTATTTGTGCTTCGATGATCGTCATTCATTTGTTTTTTTCTTCTGTTTTTTTCTGTTTGCGTCACTCATTTTACAAAATGGAAAACTTAAAATATCGCATTATTTACGAGTACGAGTTCCGCCGTGGCACTAGTGCTGCGGAAACAACTCGAAGGGTGAATGATGTGTATGGCGGTCGTGTTGCAAAAGAAAACACAGTTCGTTTTTGGTTCCAACGTTTTCGTTCTGGAAATTTCGACCTGCAGAACAAGCCCCGTGGACGGCCTGAGACTCAAGTTGATAATGAAGAGTTGAAGGCTATTGTGGAAGCGGATCCATCGCAAACCACGTCCGAGTTAGCTGCAGGCTGCGATGTTAGTGATAAAACTGTTTTAATTCACTTGAAGCAAATTGGGAAGATTAAAAAGCTTGAAAGGTGGGTACCTCATGAATTGACTGAAGCAAACCGGCAAACGCGCGTCGACTGCTGCGTTACATTACTAAACCGGCACAATAATGAAGGTATTTTAAACCGAATCATTACCTGTGATGAAAAATGGGTTCTTTACGATAATCGGAAGCGCTCAGCGCAATGGTTGGATCCTGGCCAGCCAGCCAAATCCTGCCCCAAGCGAAAATTAACCCCAAAAAAGTTACTTGTAAGCGTTTGGTGGACTAGTGCCGGTATTGTTCATTACAGTTTTCTCAAATCTGGCCAGACTATTACGGCTGATGTCTATTGTCAGCAATTGCAAACCATGATGGAAAAGCTAGCGGCTAAACAACCTAGGCTGGTCAATCGCTCCACGCCACTGCTGCTTCACGACAACGCTAGACCACACACTGCGCAACAGACGGCTACTAAATTAGAAGAGCTTCAATTGGAAAGTCTAAGACATCCTCCGTACTCCCCGGACCTTGCTCCAACAGATTACCATTTTTTTCGAAATTTGGATAACTTCTTGCAAGGGAAATAATTCAACTCCGATGGGGCAGTCCAAATCGCCTTCAAAGATTTTATTGATTCCCGTCCGACTGGTTTTTTAGTAAAGGGATCAATGAACTACCTATGAGATGGCAAAAGTGCATAGAAAATAATGGTTCATACTTTGATTAATTAAATATATTATATTAAAAAATATTCGACTTTTTGTTCCTCCCATACAAAACGCCCATTTCATATGTAAGGACCTAATAACTCCAGAACAAAATATTATCTAATTACTTAAAGACAATTAATTACAGTAAAATAGGAAAGAAAAAAGTTGACAGTTCTGTCAAAATGGTTTTACATATATACAGATAGCTGGCGTTGTTCAGTGTTGCTATTAATTAATTTCAACAACTTATTTACTGGATTTAAATCTAACCGACCAATTACGGCGCTTAATCCAACGGCACCGCACCCCCGCCCGGCCTCTGTCTTCTTTCCGTTGTCACCTGACAGTTTCCTTCATCCCTCAACGGGAAAATGTAGACTAGATACTCACATACTCTAATACCACGTGTACTATAATTTATCTACCAACATAATATCCTTCCCAGCCGAAAAGCTTGTCCCCTAGGAAACATTGCTACTTTGTGAACCGCTGGTTAGGATCGAGACCTCATTTTAGTCACGTGGGTAATGACTGTGTGATAGATTATCCGTTTTACCGGATAATGAAAGCAACGTGTGAGCCGGATCGATATTATCCGATTAATGAGCGAAGCATCGAGAAGATTGCCCAGCATGTTTCTTAAAACACAAACTGTAGGCATAGATGGGCAAAATGTAATCAGATTAATAAAAATGATTATGATTACATTTTACGTTTTTTACCATTAATATGACTGCATTTTGCTCATCTATGATTTAAACACAACAGAATCCCAGATTGCATACCTACACATTTATGAATTCTTAATGTTTGAAATGGATTTAATCATGATTACAGAGCTAGATTATTCAAATTCTGACTATATTTTGTAATCGTTAATCATTAATCGGATTACATTTTGCCCATCTCTGACTGTAGGCATAATTATACATGTACTAATATTATAAAATTGTTTTTATGTCATGTCGAGTGAAGCAAGAAATATTATGTAAATGTATTAATAATAAGAAGTATTCTCATTAAAGTGAGAAGGAAGAACTCCAGCACATCAGTCACACAGCCCCTCTCTAAAATACACATAATATTTTACGGCGCTATCTACAAAAATGATAGTCTGATTGGTAGATTTAGGATTTTTTTTTAATTTATAGGCGCACGCTTGACCTCAATCACACCTGGTGGAAGGTGAAGATGAGTCCGATGATAAACCGCGTCCGCCCAACAAATGCCTATTCACTCTTCTTTTAAAGACTCCCAGGTCATAACAACGTGGAAATATGGCCGCTGATAGCATATTCCACTCCCTAGCTGTTAGCATGATGAATGTAGAAGTGAATCTTCTCTCGCGGATATAAGGAAGGATTGTCGTTTACTGTATGAAGTCGGATCAATTTTTACAAAAAAGATTTCTATAGATGTAAATCTAAAAGCTTTTGAAAAATCAAGAGCTAATGATAGTGATATGTCAATTACTGGATAAATATAACATATACTCAATTTTAAGGTTTACTCAGTAATTACAGGCAGCCTTAATATGACATGAAATATATAATATATTTGATTATATAAACAAATATATTATAAAACAAAAGAAATCTAAATCAAATGAAGAAAAACATTAACTTAATTAAAAAAAACGATTATTTAAAAAAAAACTTTGGTCGGAAAGTTTTCCACAAATATATAATCAATATTAAAATCAAGAAAACAATATTTATTATTTGCTTAAAAAATATCGTTGCGCTCATCCCTTACGGGGTCAACAGACATACATTAGTGGCTGTGTCCACTTTGCTTTTTTTTTCGGCGTGTCTTACGTTGGTGGCCTGGGAAAGACCCTCAAAACAAAACCGGGCTTGGTCCACTTTGCTCTTATATATATTTCGAAATGACGCTTGTTATTGACCTGGAAAGGTCTTCACAACTAAACCCGGCCGGTGGGCGAACACTGAGGGTGCTCAGCCGAACTGAGGGTGCTCAGCCTAATGTTTGCTCTTATATGTCGTGCCCAACGTGACCAGTAACACAGCTGATCGCCGTTCTCATGGCACTAGTACATGTCATGACTATTGGATGCCATGCTGGTTTCCTCATAATGTTTTTCCTTCACAGACATTGTTTTTCCTTGTTATCGAATCATATATATGTATATTTTTCTACCAAAACGATCATCGTAATCATCATACTGCTTGTTAAGATAATATGACCATTGAGTAGACTCTCTGTATTGTTAATACTGCTAATAATAGAAAATATTACAATTATGTGAATGGAGGTTGAATATACACAATTAGTAGTTCAAATTAATAAACGCGCCCCATTTTATCTGTCTATACAAACCAAATAAAACAAATGTAAGGCGCCGCCGGACGGTGCGTGCGGCCCAGACAGTGGTATCGATCCCACTACCACTTGCCGGCCACCATTCCCACGCGGTAGACCTAGTCGGCAGTCGCCCTGCGCCAAGAAACTACTTAAAACTAAACCAAACCGGAAATAACAAAACATAACCAAACAACTGTCAAAACTGTCAATTTAACGTTCGTAACTCAGATTATAAATCTATTTTATCAAGTGAAAAATATATATAGATATCAATTAATACAAGTGCATCGTTCGTTACAGTGATATATTTTATAATTGTGAGTCATATAAAACATTTAGAAGTAAATACAATAAGATATAACCTATAAAAGAAATGCCAAATCCGCCATGCTATCGTTCGTGCCACAGATAATAAATCCATTTTATGTTTTTGAAAATGTGTTTAGCTATTTATTAATAGAAGTGAAACATACGCAATATTGTTGTATGGTGAATCTTAGTGATTCGATAAATATACTTCCATCTAAACTAAACCGATAAATAGAAAATATAACCAATAAAGGAAATGCCAAATCCGTCAAGTTAGCATTCGTGCCATAGACAATAAATCTATGTTTTTATAAATATGTTCGGGCTGGAGTAATCACATGTGTGATTAAAGCACTAACCAAATTATAGATTAAAATATATATATGTATATATATGTTCAACAATTATTGTATTTAATAGAAGTGAAACGTTTGTAAGAATGTTTTACAATATAACTTGATAATTCGATAAATACAATTAAAGTAAACCGAAAAACACAAAATATAACCTATAAAAATAACTGTCCAATCTGTTAATTTAGCTTTGATAGTGCGTTAACACGTTCGTCAGCCGTATCTGGGTGACGCTCTTGTTCGTGTTAATGGGATTTTTAGTTGCATATTTAAAAGGAATGTAATGAAATAAGTACTTATATGTGAATATAGGACGTACAACATTAAAATACTAAAAATATTCACATTATACAATACCTTTTATTGATTTATATGGAATAATATATTACATTATACTATGTCGCATGTATTTCGTTAAAACATTCTAACACATTTGACGTAAGAAACAAAATATTTTGCGATATATCAAAGATAATAATATAGTTATAAAATTCGAGTTATATTTTTTATATTTCCGCATATCGCTTATTTACGGGAATTCGTACTTCGTGAGAAACACAAACAAATCGCGCTGAGTGACCAACGTGTTAAAATCTATTGTATCTTTTTAAAAAGTTACTAATCAATTAACTCCAGTGAAACATTCCTGACACTGACTTTTTTTAATTACTGACAGGTTTGCGCCTGACCTCAATCGCGCTGCTGGAAAGTGATGATGAGGCCGACGATGGAGCGCGCTCGCCCAGCAAATACCGATTCACTCGACGTTTGATGATTCCCATGTCATAAGATGCCGGAAACACCGACGCAGGAAACGAGTTCCACTCCTTCGCGGTTCGCAGCAAAAACGAGGAGGCGAATCGCTTCGTGCGAGCACCTGGAATGACAGTGATATCATATCACATAACATGGTGATTCACACAAAGCTGTATAGCAATTTGTTTCATAAAATTTAATAATTACCTGAATGACACGACACCCATTTGCTGGACAATGAAACATGCAAATAGCCTCGTAAAAATAAACGACGCGGAAGTTAAATAATCTAACAAACAATTATTTCGTTCATTTTAAGAAATAAATCCAAATATCACTTTTACGAAACTCTCAAAAGACAGTTTATTAAAATTTATTAAATCATTTCTATTTAAAATTTATCGCCACGGAGTGAAATTCGCTTCCTATGTCTGTTTTTCCAACATCTTATGGTATAAGGATCCTCAATCATCAGCCTCATCATCACTTTGTATCAACTGAGGTTGAGGTCAAGCGTAAGCATGTCTGTAATTAAAAAAAAAACGATAGAAATTAAATTGTATAGACTTAAACCTCTAAATTAAGACGACAGAATAAAAATATGTTAGTAATAATTTAAAGCAAATCAAAAACTTCTAGACTTAGGGCGGCTTGCACTAACAAATTAAATCTAGTTTAGAGTTATATAAAATTCTATTTAGCTCTGATCTGTACTTATTGTCTTGCACTAAATCAAAATCTAGTTATAACAACTCTTAAACTGAAATCATCATTAAGATGGAATCAAACCAATTCAATTAATAAGCGTGTTATACAAGCTTAAACTAGATTAATTCGTTAGTGCAAGCCGCCCTTAGCTATTTATTTAAATGGACGATCCAGTTGGTTTTACAGTAACATTAACCGCTAAAATGAAGAAATTACCTTATCGGATGCAAATACAGGCACTTATCTAGCCCCTCTAGATAGAGCGAGAGGGGGAATGCATCTGACACACAAATTCGACCGACCGTGGTGTCTGATTTATAGAAAATATCAGTCTGGCCAACACCAGCTGTTTGCTGGTCGTTCAGATAGCGTCTAATCTAGATAAGATGACCATACGTTTCGGTTTAACATGGATATTTTCCTAGAACTAAGTTAGCTAACTTTTACCTTTTTTGGATCATCGGATTGTGAAATGATCATCCAGCTAGCGAGTTTCCTTGTTATGATATTGGTGTTTTCAAACGAAGCGTACAACGATATTTATGTAGGAATGACCGCGATGATTATCAGCAGTTGTCTCTCACTATTCGTACTCGCATTTTGAATTACACTGTACTTTACGCCCGGTACGGTGTAATCACTATTTTGCAGCAGCGTTCATTCCATAAATGCACAAAAGCATTGCATGCCCTTACGATAAATAAGTCTGGAATAAATTCTTTTAATTTAAACAAAAAAAAAGGAACCCTTTATATTCATATCTATTCTATTTTCACACCAACTATCTTCCCTGTGAAAGTAATATAATATTTATTATCATTATATAATATTTACATTAATAATGTGAATCTGCCCAAATACCCTGTGCGCGTCACTGCTATTTCGGTAATCCACGAAAAATCCTACATAGGATCATTAGGGCCGCTCTGAGGGCAACGACCCCGGTGTGTCAGATTGACTAAAATCCCCCGGGGTGTTTTTCCAATTACTCTACCCGGGCCAGGCAACCCTATTCCTTCCAGTATCCCGGGGAGCAAATAACTTACATCATTCTAGCTCCTACTCTGAGAGATGTGGGTGTAAAGAGCCTGATTCTCCGGACTTCCCTCTCAGGCGGCACGCCGGACACTGCAGCCATCCCCATCTCATCCGAGCAGCCGGTCCTCCCTCAAGTCTACTGCCCTGAAACGGTGCAGTCATTTTTTCGAAGAGCTCCATCTCATTTCAGATGTAATACTGCACCTGAAAGCCCATTCCATAATCTTAAATTACTTGATAAGAAGATTTTAGAAAACCGTAATGCTGTTGCAAGCTATTTAGCATTTAGTTAAGGATAATTCAATCCAATCCACTGTTTCATATTCTCCAATCACTTCCTACTAGCCCGTCCTAGACTTGCCTTGCTCCTTTTCTGTAGCGAATTGATTACAGGACCCACAGACCTTGTATACGAAAGTATACAGATACGAAAGTAGTCACCTTGGGCTTTTTAGCCTGTACAAGTCCGCCACACCGAAAAGCGCCACTCTTGCATGCTGCCGGGAGGGTTCGGTCAGGATTTTCCCACATAAAAAGCCTTGTCTTCCCCGGAATCATACCTTTGAGGAAAAATCGAAAGAACTCATATCAGAATCTCTCTTTCCATATTGAGTGGTATCTAGCAACCCCTACTTGGGCCCCCTGGTCTTATGCATCAAGAAACTTATATTTAACTGGGATTTTTGGTAACTAGTAAACACGTTTAGCTGATAGTAAAAGGCAAATAGCATTTCGTAATTTTATACTGATTTAAATTAAAAAATGTGTAATATAAAATGTCCAAAAACTTTATGTTTCAACGGATTAGTTATATTATTAAAAAAAATTAAAAAATTATAAAAATATTTTTAAAGTATAAATAATAAGTAAAATTTTGAATAATAATTCTATAATATTTTAAAAATACGATAAAATATTTTTTGGCAGGTTTATTTTCTGTTTCCATCCGGAATCAGAGCTTCATGATTATGGTTAGCCTGAATCTAGATACTCGTAGCAACAGAAAAATGCATGGAAATTTGCATATCGTCACGTCATAATCACCCGGCGGCTGGCTTTACGGCCAAGTGAGTCAGAACGGTTCGGCGCAGGCGCTGTGCGGACGCGGCTAGCTTTTTCACAATTTCGTAAATTCAAAACAAATCGCACTCCAGTGAAAAACAAAACGTTATCATCGACAATCGAAATAATACATTTGTATCTTTTCCCCTGTGTTTTAGTGTGGTGAAATGTGATAAAAAAATTATTTAATTTACTGTGTAATTTCTGATGATGGAAAGGGGTGTTTTGCCCGAATCGAGGCGTATCCACTGGGCTTCTGAAGTGAGTACCTATTTATTATTCAGGTTGTATGAGCATTCACCTTTGACCCGGCATTGCGTGCAGCTCCGTCTTTACGACGCGAATAAAAGTGAATGGCGTTTGTTTTTTTCCTGAATTATGCTTGAGTAATTGTTATCTTTTCAATTGTGTTTTATCTTTATTGCAACGGCTGTGGTAGATATTAAAGTGAACAATCCGATTCTAGAAATCCATAAGTCCAAATGATCGTGAACTGTTAGATATTTTTAGAAATATTTTGTAATTATTATTTATTAAAGAAGAAACTCGAACCTCTAAATTACTAACTGACCCGACGAATTTCATACTGCCTACCAGTCAATGGTTATTGTGTTAGCTATTAGGTAAACCTACTTCCCCTCTTTCTTTACCTACTCTCTCTTCTATTTCCACGTAGTAAATTACACTCCTATTCTAACTCTTTTAAACTTTATTTTCACAACGAAATGTACCATATATCCGTCTCCAAAGTGCAATATAAATATATTGTACTAAAATTCATCAAAATCGATTTAGCCGTTTTGACATGAAACCGAAACAAATATACACACTTTCAAATTTATGAAATTAGTAGAATTTTATTCCTTATTTTATTTTTTAGGGTAGTTTTAATGAGGCATTTACACACTTTCGTTAATGTCCATTTAGGAATATCTTTTTTTGGTAACCTGGGGGAAAAATCCTGCATAGGACCATTAAAGCCGCTGTGAGGGCAGCGACCCCGGTGTATCAGGCTCCTACTGACTAAGAACCAAACCAAATTCATCCAGACGCCCGGGGAGCGAAAATCATTGCTGAGGCTACCTCTCTGGGGTAGGAGTAAAGATGCCACCCCTCCAAAACCTCTGACTCAGTCGGCACGCCGGACACTGCACACCGGCTCCCTCCCATCCGGGCAGCAGGCTTCCTCAAGTCTACTGCCCGGCTATTGTCACTGTATTCATATAATCATTTAATCGAGCCCATGTACAAAGTTATTACATAAACAATTTTTATTTAAAATCCAGGGTTAAAATCTTTGTTTATATAACCTTTAAATAATAGTTTTTTATCGACGATAACACTAATGTTTCCTCCATTTAAGAAACAGTTACTGACCTTTTAAGACGATATTATAATATCAATTTAACTCTTTTTTTTTCAAACGAACTTGACGCATTTTGTTTATTGTTTTTGTAGATATATAATTTAATTCTACCCTCCATTTTTTCAAGTGTGGTGGGTTAAATACTCAAACACCTTCCCATGCATTCTACAAATATAGTGGAAATAGGAAGGGAGGCCCTTTGCCTTACAACCTCCCCTGGTCACACTATGATTTTTTTGTACTACTTCAACAAACTAGCAATGAAAGTTATTGATAATCGAGAGCATCATATTTGGCTGAACCTTCGATCAGATCAATAATCAAATCGATCCAACAATTGATCTAACGAGATTTTTTACGATTGTTTCGATTCAAGTTTAAATTCTATATATTATGTATATCATCGACTCATTTTTTTTGATAGCTCGGGGGTAATCCCTAACGGACCTCGGGGCCCGGTGAGGGCTGCCCCTCAGTGCGTCGGACTTATTACACCGACTAAGCCCCCGGGGTGTTCCACCTTCCACCTACCGGCATCGAGGGCACGACTGGGGTCTCATCCTTGATATCATCGACCCATCCTAGCAATTGACCAACGATTACTCCCATTCGAGTCAACCATACAGTCCTAGAATCGCGTAGTCCATTGATTGAATGAAAAAATGTAGAATGAAAATTGACTTGTGCTGAAAATAATCGACTGTAACGTGTTACCTTCTTTACCTGTATCAAACACAAGTGCGGTCGTGTGTGGAGCATTGCTGCCAGCTCTCGGACGGATCTGCCAAACACCATTTAGCAACCTTGGACTCATTAAATCTCCGAGCTCAGCGACTGATTACCCATGAAGCACTTACGTCGCGTAAGCTACTCAATAAGGAACATTTAAAGAAATTAAATTAAATGTATTTATTTCGCCACAAACTAACAAAATCTAGAAATTGAAATACAGTAACAGAAACAAAAGAAAAATACAAAAACATATAAACATAGCGAAAATGGGCCCTCCATCAGCTTAAAGCCACAGAGGAAGTCTGCAGCGCTGATTTTCGTGAAGGGCCCCGGTCGTGTTACATCTTATAAAAATTATCAATAAACAATAAAAATACATATAGCTTAAATAATAAATACAAAATAAATACGAGTGATACTAAAATAAACTATTACATACAATAAACAAATCGACTACAAAATGTATTAGTGATACTATAGCAAAAATATATGTATACCTAAAACAAAAGTAAAAGTATAAGAGACAATAAATGAAATAGACTACTTGTAGCTGATAGATTATTAAATAAATATCATGTTAATTTAATTTTATTTTTACCCCTGAGGTCCGTTAGGGATTTCCCCCGGGCCATCAAAAAAAAAGTGATGGCGGCAAATTGTTCCAACACTTCGTAGCCTGGCACCGGAAACTACCACGAAATGTTGTCAAGCGTTCAATTAACATAGAATGCGCTGTCTTTCGGTTTTCTATAGACTATACTCTGAAGAGTGTGCAGTTGATTTATACTATAAACTGACTGCGCGTTTGCGGGCTTGCGCCCTTACGTGGTTGACATTACAGTTGCTCACACAAAGCAATTTGCCTCCTCTTTCTTGCTGCGTACCCCCAGCATCTTACAACACGGAGATTCTTCAAACGACTAGTAAATCGGTATTTATTGGATGAGCGCACTTCATCACCGGTCTCATCATCACTTTTGGGAGTCGAAGCTGCTCGCGTCCGTAGGCTTTACCCTAGTTTCCCTACATGTGACTCCTGGGTGGTGCTAAACGAGCAGCAGCGAGGTGGTAGGGCGTCGGTGCCCGTCTGGATCGCGACCACAGTGCATGGGTGTAAAGCCCGTCATAGTGACCAGTTTCGGCTTGTCGCATTTCGGGATCAGCTTGTGCATATCCAGTAGCTCATATACCTAGAGACCTTCAGTCGTGGTATATGTGGGCCGACATGACGATGTAGACTATCAATGGATTTGCATTCTTTTTATAGTCGCTTTCGTTTTTGGACTACACTGTACTTACCATCAGGTACTCTGTAGTCACTATGTTGAACCAGTGTAAAAAAAAAAACTTTCCATCGGTTGAGATTGAGGTCAAAAACAAGCCAGTCTGTAATTAATAAATATATATCATAACTCATTAAACAAACTGTATTATAACACGGCAAATCCATATTGCGAATAAAACTCTAGATATAGAGCTGCCAATTTTATATTCAGTAGACCTCTTAAATGAAGGCTTTGACACAGCACATTGAAAGCACAAAAGGGTTGAACAACAACCCTTGAAGGATAAAGGAGTTTTTAAAGACAATTTCGTCACGTACCAGCTCTAGAACGCTTCAGTACCGTCCTTCAGTATCTGTCAAAATACGAGCCGTCTAGACCAGTGTTTCCAAAACTTTTTTAGTCTCGAGGCTAGGAAATAAAGTATAACCTTTTTGTACAACTCGAAAAAGTAACTACAGCGCATCTGATAGATAGTATAGTGTAGAATAAGAACGACAATGACTACCAAGCGGCAAGATTCAATTGACAAGCATCGTCGTCATGCCGGCCCTCATATTATACTATTACTGCGCCTCCCTGGGTGTACATAATGTTTTGAAAACCATGTCCGACCCGAAAGGGACATATTAGAGACACGATAACATTATCAAAATTCATACAGAAATCATATTATTCGTAAACATGTGTAAATGTGTGGAAATTTGAAAGAATTGTACGATTATTATTTTACATGCGATCTTTGCTTGTGTTACTTATAAAAATCAGTTTAATAACTAATGAAACGATTTAATTGAAAAGGTGCTTGGGTCGCGTTATGCTTGCTACTAGCAAATTTTTTTGCTTTCCTTTGTTCATGTGCTATGTGCTTCGCACGCTCCAGGTGCTGCCATATATGTTTTCCCCATTTACAATAATTAGTTTTATTTTAATTTGCCTCTTTTTGTTCTTTAACTAAAAACGATAATCTAGGATCTACTATACTTGTAGGTATCGAGTGACGCCTTCACGAGTCGGACAACGTTTTTATGACATATTGTAATAAAAATTGGACTTGTATAAACTGATCACGAAACGCGACAGGACAAAACGAGAACGTCACTATGAAGATCTTTGTACTTTGGAATTGTGGTCACGACCCAGTTTGTAAGCCTATAACCAGAGATGGGCAAAATGTAATCTGATTAATGATGATCGATTACAAAATGAAGTCGTAATTTTAATTTTCTTGCTCTGTAATCATGATAAATCCATTTAAAACATTAAGAAATGATAAATGTGTATACAAACTGGGATTTTGTAGTGTTTAAAACATAGATGAGCAAAATAGTCATATTCATGGTAAAAAACGTAAAATGTAATCGTTAATCATTTTTATTAATCTGGTTACATTTTGCCCATCTATGCCTATAACACACGGGAACTTTGCGCCGTGAGTTACAAATAAATAAGCAATGCGCATGGGTTTACGAAGTCATGGCTATACGGTATCTCACATCCCGGCTAGGACTAAGAAGTTCTCTAACTCTTACTACAGCCGAGTCGTTAGCCTGTGGAATGGTCTGCCGGCGAGCGTGTTCCCACCATCCTACGATATGAGGTCCTTTAAACGAAGCTGGTGAAGCGGTTAAGATACTTCCGCTTCATACCAAAATCCTTCTATCACTCCATAAGTTTCTTGCGAATGATATAAGGATAATCTGCATCCTTAATCTGTAGTGAAACCAATAGATGTCGCTTTACCACCCGCTCAGTGACGTATCACAAACGTCATACATTATTACTAATATAATAATTGTATGCAACCGCCGCGACGTCGTGCTATCTACGATCTGATTTTAAAATATAAATAACCCGCCGTATTAATATAATAAAACCGCCACACGACGTTGCTATTAAGAAGAGGAATAAGGTGTAATTGTGCAAGAGGAAACTTACTGTGCCCGTGGCCTCTACCGGACTCCTGGAACCTTACCGTGCTGTAGCATATACTGGACGAGCTGCAGACCTACAGGTTAGTGATTCAGACATTCTGGTATATCAGCTGCGATTTATGGAGTGATAAGTTTCCTTAAACTCGTTTTTGACCTAATTTTAATTTCTCTTAACCGCCAACCAAGATACGTTCCCCGCTCATATGGAGGGCTATTTACACGCCTCTCCAGAAGCGTAAAGAGATATTTGTGCAGGCCAGCATGATCGATACAACTACAAATAGATTTCCCTTTACTCTTGATAATTATTTTTGTTTTTGGATCGCACGATGCTTACCATCAGACCAGTGACGTGCATAGGACATTTGAACAGGGTAGGCAAAATTGGCGTAATTAATTTAAATATTGTATCATGATAGTGAATATTATATTGCTTTCATAGGAAAGATAGATGGTATGAATATACAGGGGTACAGGTAACTAACGCAAAACCTCACAAGGGTGACTTTGGTATATCAAGACTAAAAACTTTTGTTCTACGACTTTTTATAATTCAATATTTTTTTCCCATACAAAAAAAAACAAATTTTCATTTCTGATCTTCTTAACACTCTGAAAGGCGGCGCGATGCAACCGGGGCAGACGATTTCGTAGCATCAGCTGACTGAACTTTAAATATAGAGCTAACGATTGATAGAAATCCCCACTAAAACTAAAAAAAATATATATCTTAGGATGTGTTAAGTTTTGGCAAAAGTCATAGAACAAAAGTTGTTAGTCTTGATGTACCTAAGTTACCTTTAAGAGGTTTTGCGTTAGTTACCAGTAACGTTGTAGATCACTCTATGAATATAAATGGTTCCTTTTTTGTTTAACTTTAAACAATTTATTCCAGACTTATTAACGTCAGGGCATGTAATGCTTTCATGCATCTATGGAATTAACGCTACTGCATCAGACGTGGTGTGGTCACTGTGTCGAGTCAGGAAAAATAAAATCTTGCAGTCTTCGCTTTTAAATATTCAGTTTACGTAAATCTTGAACGGTTGCGCCAAGAATTAGTTTTCCAATTGCAAAATCACTCACGTCATTGGTGTCAATTTCCAAGTATTTCAAATCACGTGCGGACAATCAACAAATGTCGGTTACAAAATTAATTACAAAATTTCAATTATAAAATGGACAATCTAATTAGAGTGGTTTGCCATTCGGTTTCCTATAGTCCAGGGCTTCTTAAACTTTTGCCATTCACGACCCCATTTATGATTGCGAGTTTTTTGACGACCCCATACAAATATAAAAAAAAAATACATATATTTTTTGACGATTTATTTATTAGATAACAATATACATATACATATGAAATTGCACAAAATATTATAAAATTGTATTTATTATAGTTTCAAAAATAAAGGTGGATTCTGAGCGTCTTAATTCGCTCGAATATATTCAAGTAGTTGCGTGGTAAGTATTAAATTAAAATATAAGTATAAAATTTAATGAGATGGATGTGCCTGTTTTTTATTGCATAACAAATCAAATCTTGGTGAAATGTTTGAAACTGCTGGACGTAAGACTTCTTCAACATTTTTTAGCGCTGAACGATATTGGAACTTAATATGTGTTCAATCAACAAATGCGCATGTCTAGACGCTGCAAGTCCACTGTATTATACATTAAAATCTCTCGCGACCGCAAAATTTTGATACACGCCCCATTTGAGGTCGCGACCTATAGTTTATGAAGCCCTGCTATAGAGTATATCTACTTTAGACAGTGTGCGGCTGAATTACAAAATTTAATTCTTCCTTATTCCTTCTACCATAATTTGACAGCGCACCCTGCGGGTTTGCATCCTTATGTGACCGATATTCTGACTGATGGCATGAGGCTAATCGCCTGGAACGATATGTAATCTTCAAATGACGAATGAATCGGTATTTATTGGATGAGCGCGCTCCATCACCGGCCTTATCACTCCGTCAGGTGAAATTGAGATCATGTGCTATTATATAATCTCTTTATTTTTTTCTAACTGAAATTAATAAAGCAGTCACAAAAACTTCTTTGCGGAGTGTAATGTTAATTTTAAAATTAGTTTTAATGTAATCAGCGCAAGGCAATGACAGACATTGTTCGCGTCCTAGTTTTCTCGTTTATCAACTACACGTAATTGCTTTATCACGCGTGCACGACGGTGTATGACCGTCTTCATGGTCCATAGACATCCTTATTGATATTTTAAAACACACCTTAAAGTGTTTATGTATGTTCCGTATCCACGTCAAGGCGATTGAATCAATTTTGATGAATCTAAATTAGATTAGACCTTGAAGACGGACTAGGTTAACTTTCGTTACAAAAAAAAGTTAAAGGGGTTGAAATACGGTTTGTATTTTAGTACGGGGAAATGACAGCTATTTTTAAGCTAGGGAAACAACATGTTTGTCATTCTTAATTCTTTGCTATAATGAGAAGAAGAGGAAAGGCGAGAGATATAGAGAGGGAGGGTGATGACAACCGGTGGAAGGGTATATGGGAAAGTGATGTCGGCTTAGCTAAGAATTAGAACTTAACACGACATTAATTGACTGTTAGAGCCGGTACACACATTGCGTTACGTTAACGGTGCAGCGTCGCAACTCAAAGATTTATTACATTTATGAGGACACGGTACTTTGCAACCCCGAAATGTTATTATGACTCAGCTTATTAAAAAAAATCAGAAGAGACTATATCGCTCCGGTGTCGCAACGCGTGCACCCCCTCTCTCTCCGCCTCATCTTGCTAAGCGCAAGCGCTAATTATCAGACCCGGGTCATGAAATTTTTCGAAACGGGTCAAAAACTACTGCCTACCTTCCTCCCCCGTACATCTAGCTGTTTCTCAATTATGCAGATTAGTCTAATGAACAAGATGTTTACAGCACAGTTTTTGAGCACAATGTGATCTTCATCTTTGTAATATGAAGCAAAATATTCATAAAAATCAACCTTGTGTAACTTAAGACGAATTAACGATATCTCATGAGACTTTTGAGTTCACTTTTAAAACGTCAAAACTAAGCGTCTACAAATTTCAAGGCTATTTTTACGGAGAAGTAAACCCGCTTCTTTAGATATTTTATTCTATATTGGGTGATAGGCTCATATTCCCCCTAGAATTTGACGTCAAGGACGTGAGGACTTCCTCAATTCATCCCCCCTTTGATTCGGAACTGGTTTTAAAGTACGGATCCATTAAAAACAATTGGACTCAAGCGATATCAAGATAAAATAAAATAACTCGTATTAGCTGTGAGTGAATTTATTCAGTGAACGGCAGACAATTGCTAAAAATCTAAAACGACGCAATAAAAATAATTTCGCAACGCGGACCTTGGGCGTTGATAAACACACGGTCCATTGCACGGCGAGCTTTCCAGACCGCGCTGTTTCAACATAAAGAATAATGCCACAGAAAAGTGACACCAGACTGCCTGATTTTTTTAATCCTGACTTGGCACTGTAAACACGCTACACCTGATAAGAAGTATGATGCAGTCCAAAAACGACTATCAACAGTTAAAAAACTATCGATACTCGCAGCCATTATGACGGCCTGTACAAATATCTTCTCACGCTTCGTCCAAAGGAGCCCATATCATAGACCGGTGGGAACACGCTCGCCGGAAGATCATTCCACATCTCAACAACTCGGCTGCAGTAAGAGTTAAAGAACTTCTAACTCCTGGTCAGGGTTTTAGTTACCGTATAGCCGGGACCCCGTAAAGCCGCGCACGTGCTTCTATTATACTATGGAAGGGAGAGGGTAGAAAAAAGTTAACGTTGTTTAATAGTTATTTAAATAACTCTTCAAATCATCATTTATATGATATCGAGACATAACAGATTTGTTATTAACTAGCAATTAGTGTAACCATAGGTGTAACCAAAATTGAACCCAAAGGCAATTAATTAGCTATTAGCACAATCTTCGGGCAAAAAGAAAATGGAGGCATAAAAATCATAATTTAGTTCAAAATTTACCGCACTTTTCACATACACTTTAATTATGTCCATTGCACGCCGCTGTAATCGATTACATGTAAAAATTTTAGCCCAAACTAAGTTGTTTGAACATACCTGCTGATCCCAGAACCTATTTAAAAGCGCGTGATGAATTCTGACAGTCGCGATTCCACTCCGATGTAACCTTTAATTTCTTTCAGTGTTTTTTTTTATCAAGTAGTCGCTTCCGAAACGCTAGTAGATTACCGTTAGGTTCTAATCAAGCTCGCCGCCATCCAGATCTGTGATGAATCCAGCTTTGTAGCCGCAGGGGTGCCTTTGCATTGTACCTCGCAACTTAAGCCATATCTCGTTAGCTGAGCACCCTCAGCCTGAGATCTGTAGACATTACTTTGGTTTTTCTTAGCCTTTAATCAAACATTAAATTATTATATCATTTAATCAATGTCACAATTTTTTATGGTCGGTCACCGATTTTGTCGACTTGGACTTGAATACTTTGGTTATACTCAAGTTCCTACTATATAATCAGCGTTTTGTTAAAATGTATTTTAATAATAATAATATTTACTAACTATTACACTCAGAGCTAGTCCCAAACTAAGCTTGCGCTTGTACTATGGGTACTAGATAAAGATATACACACTTAAATACATATCGAGGGGTGAAAGGCTATTTAGCTTAAGAGACATTTTGCGGTTATATATGTATATGTATATGTTTTAAAATCGGTAAAAAATGCTGATTCCGAAAACATATATATTACTATATCACCAAAAAATGTCGCTTAAGCCAAATAGCCTTTCACCCCTCGATATATACACAACGTTAACTCGTGACAAACTCATCTGCTCATCACAGATTTGCCACTACCGGGACTCGAACCCAGGACCTTAGCATCGTAAGCAGAGTCGCTACAAACAGTGATATAGGACGTATTTTCTGAGCAATGTAAAAGTAGAGTTCATAAATCTCAACTTCAGTGCTCGCACCTCTCGCCCGGTATAGTCGCAAAGGTCTTCCTACTCAATAGCACGTTTTCCTGCCGAAACAAAAAGCTATCGCTGAAACAAAAAGCTATTGTTGAAACATAATATCAATTAATCAAACAATCAATGCTACTTAATTTGTAGAAGACATTTTTAAAAATTTAGATTAAAAATATGATTAAATTATTAAATTTAAAACTAAATGTACATTTAAATTTATTACTAAAAGATTTTTTATTTTACATTTACATTAAATTAAGTAAAATAGAAATTAACACAAAAACAACCCTGCAGCAAATTTGATTTAATTTGTTCACTGTTAATGGGAAAATGTTAATAAGAAACACAGCAATTTTTATTGTCTGTGTAAATGTATCACTTTCTAATTAAAAAGGTTCACTGAATAATGTTTTTATTTGTCCCTTAATAAAACTATTTTATTCTGCCGTCACTTGTGACTGACATTGCCTCCGATTCCGACTCCGATAAATCAAATTTAAAAACTCCGACTTCGGTTTCGATAAAACTGCCTCCGTTACATGCCTAATGTATATATATATATATACTTTTTTTTAAGTTAGATATAGGGAAGGGAAGATAGATATAAGGAAGTGTAAACAAAGAAATAGAGACAAAAGAGTAAAATAAAAATAAGGTTAAGGGAAAAAAAAGAACTTCAATGTCGTTGCATTTAACAGACCCGGTTGTTAAAAATTTTGTAAAAAAAAATGGCGTTCCGAAACCGAGGGGTGCTCTTAGCACAATGTTTACATAAACCTCTTCAAATCACAGCCAAAGCGCGTCACGGTCCAACAAAATAATGACTTAAAGACCTCACAAACTTTCCCCTGTAGAGAAAACATGGGAACACTTAGTCGTAATGCTGTGAAGAACAATGGACTTTCACCGATCTGGTACCCAGTAATGAACCTCAGTGATCGTCTCTGACAAAGACAAACAATAACTAGAGTTCTTATGTCATTTTCGGAGTGCTAACCAAAAATTCTGTCCCATTTGTATTTGATTAGTATACAGGCCTTACCAACCGCAACAACGCAGCGGTTTTCTAGAACATTTTTATCGCGCACTTTGTAGTTGTGAAATGGGTATGGTTTTTCCCCAGAGCTATGAAATGGGATTCTTTAAGAAGGCAGTGAATAACATGCTTCTTTGGCGGCAAAGCAATAATAACGATCATTGTGTTGCAATTGCTTAACCCCGGATCTTGAAATTTTTGAGACAAAACAAAACGTCAATAGTTTGCTGTAATATTTCCCGTTTCTATTGATGTTATTTAGCTTTACACATGGAGAAGTAACTCATGTATTCCTATTTCTACTATAGACACCAGCCTAGGACCTTGAAATATTTCTAGGCAAAGCTAAAACTAGTATAAAATCTGCCCCCTGCCAGTGCTTTTGCTTTGTTTCTCTATTATATGAAATAATCTAATAAAAAATGTTTACAGCATACTTTATAGAGAATTTGCTCAATAACTTGATAAATACGTAAATATCATTCATTGCATAGAAAGCGATATATTCCTGTAAACGACCTTTGACCTTATGAAACTTTTGAGTTAACTTTTAAAACGTCAAAAGAAAGGCTTGTACAAATGTTCAGTCTATTTCTTATACAACCTGATCCACTTCTTTAGATATTCAGTGAGTAAACTAGGTGATGTACTCGTCTTCCACTCCTAGAATTTATCGCCCAGGACGCGACCTTCGGCTTGCCCCTCCGGTAGATTCGGGCTTTTTTTTTTTTTGGGGAGAAATCCTCATAGGACCGTCTCGACCGCACAGGGGGGTTGCGCGACCGAGGTGTGTCGGACTTGTACCGACTAAAAACCCCAAGGTGACTACTTCTGCGCATTGGCGGGGACTGTGGGTCCTGTAATCAATTCGCCACAGCCCCGTCGCGCCGCGCCCGCTGGGCACAAACTCGGAGGAAGATATTTTCCCCGACACCGCTCATTGTATTTAGGCAGAGCAGGTCACGATGCTCTGCCTACTTCTCAGGCCTGGTTTAACATGCCTCAGTTGTAGCAATGTTTCCTACAGAAAAACAGAAAAATAAACGAGAAGTGCCCTTTTATTTAGTTTCTCAGATTCCATTGTAGACTGATATCGCATGGGTTGTCCAATAATGTCTCATTATCAGTAACTATCAGATTAGATATTTGATATAATCACTTCACAGCTATTTAGAATGGTCCCAATGAATCAGAGATGGGCAAAATGTAATCTGATTAATGATCAACGATTACAAAATGTAGTCGTAATTTTAATTTTCTTGCTCTGTAATCATGATTAAATCCTTTTAAAACATTAAGAAATCATAAATGTGTATACAATCTGGGATTTTGTAGTGTTTAAAATCTAAATAAGCAAAATGCAGTTATATTAATGGTAAAAAACGTAAAATGTAATCGTTAATCATTTTCATTAATCTGATTACATTTTGCCCATCTATGCAATGAATGAACTACAAATATTTTGATAATAAATATTGTTTTGATTCAATTTTTATGACTGTGGTTGCATAGTGGATGAGGCACCGGAATCAATTCACATCCTAGCACGTATTTCTAGATTTTCCAAATGAAGTACAGACTTAGTCGCCACGAGCTCACCGGTGAAGGAAAACTTCGAAACCCGCATGGCATCTAATAGAAATGTCATGTGTACCAATCAGAGATGGGCAAAATCAAATCTGATTAATAATTAACGATTACAAAATGTAGTTGTAATTTAAATTTTCTTGCTCTGTAATCATGATTAAATCCATTTCAAACATTAAAAAATCACAAATTTGTATGTAATCTGGGATTCTGTGGTGTTTAAAACATAGATGAGCAAAATGCAGTCATATTAATGGTAAAAGACGTAAAATGTAATCGTAATCATTTTTATTCATCTGATTACATTTTGCCCATCTATGCCACCAATGCTATAAGAATTGCGCTCTGTTGCGCTACTGGACACGCTTGGCACAGTATTTATTTATTCAATGGTAACTACACAGCACATTATAAGATTATATACAAAAAAGGGAAATAAAAAAAAATCTAAAATGCCAATAACTTAGTACACAACATATTAAATTTTGGTAAATGTTTGGGTCGCTCCCCGTATCGTATAGTGCCTCGAAACGGCTTCCCGCTTCAGTCCCCTAATTATTCTTTGTATTAGGCTAAGGTTTAAAATGTAAAATAAATCCTCTGTTGTTGCGTTGTTTATTTTTATTTTAAGGCTTAGGTTAATTTTTGTACATTCATAGTTAAGGTTTAGTTAGGTCCTAGTTGTTTAAGTTCTGTAATATAGGCTTAAGATTAGGTTTAAGTATGTATTATAAAATTTATATCAATAAATGGCACCACCCAGACCTTATCAGTGGATGGATGAAAGTATGAAGAATGAAAGGTAGTGAAATGGGGTGGTGTGAAATTCGCAAATTCGCATCGTACAGTGGGTGTTGTGTGCGTCATTTGTGAGTGTTGTTTGAGAGTTTAGTGTGTGAGTGCATTTGTGTGCGTGTGTGTGCTCATATCGGTGTTGTATGAGATTCATCTAACTGCAGTCCAGAAATAATAGTTTTAATGACCTGATTACGGCTCAAGTAAAACATATCGATCTCTTCAAAATATTTAATACTAGCTGTCCCGGCAGACCTTGTTCTGCCCTATTTCTCTAAAACAAAGTCACATTGTTTTTTTAAATGTTAATAGCTATTGACCTGTCGGCTGTTTTTTGAAAATTGTTTGGAGGAACCTGGCCTTAATGTTATATGTATAAAAATTGACAAATATTGACATTAATATTTATACGTCACTCAATTGTGTTGCCTTCCCGGAACCCGTCCACTAACATTTAAACTTTATGGTATGGTGTTAAAGTTCAAATTGACTTATAACGAATTTTTTGTATGAGAATACAGAAAAGTGTTATTTTTAGACAGTTTCAGGGAATTTTTTAAATTTTTCTCTCCGTAATAACCTTCCTCAGACTTCATCAAACACAACAAAAAAATCAGCCAAATCGGTTCAGCCGTTCTCGAGTTTCGCGCTTATCAAGACATTTTGCGATTCATTTTTATATTATAGAATATAGTATATATAGTTTATATAGTATATAATTGCAAAGTAGATACAATCATTAATATATCTCTGTTCACTCCAAAAGTGTCACGATATATTATTATTTACTTAAGTAAATACACACAATATAGTATTCTGTTTAAACAGAATATAAACAGAAAAATAAAACGGATTTTAACGAATTGAAATGAAACTAGGTCAGACAAGTGTCGTGTTATGTCGTCCACGATTCTAAAGAGCTCTACAGAGAGAAGCGAGAGACAGAATAACCCCAAGCAAACGTTCCAAGGCTTTAACAATCCGTTGTCTCCACGCCGCATGAATGCCGCTTTGTGAATTTTCATTCCCATTTTCACTTGGAGTATAATTATTTTCTACCCGTCTCTTTAACCGAGATTGGCATAATCACGATTACTTTCAATCAGATTATTATGAAGAGGGAAGCGGCTTAAGGGAAAATATGTGGGGAAAGAGAGAGAGGGAGAGTGGTTGCGATGGGGAGAGGATAGATTGAAGAAAGGGTAAGGGGTCTCCCCCTTAAATTCTTGATGCTTAACACTCTTTTGTTTTGTACTTTTATCGATATAACGGATCTAAGTTATCATCGGTGTGGAACCCAGTAATAAGAAAACTAGGACCTAATTTTATATCGCCTTGTAACCATTCTGATACTGTGGACAGTATGTGCCGTGACTATTCAAATTATCAAGAAAAAAGAGGGTAGAACAAATAAATTCCCGCCCTCGACGAAAACACCGCGGTGTGTCAGTCTTCTCATGACCGTAACCTGCGTAAACAAGTCGAAATATCGAACCATGAATAAAAGTAAGTTAATTCGCGCATAAGACCTTTTAAGGTATTTATATTGTTTGCCAGTGAATAAATAATTTATAAGATAAATGAATATAGAATATTTCTTGTACAATATAAAGGGTTAGTATAAAGGATAGATTAGTGTATTTAATAGTATTTATATATTTAATCATTTTGTTTCATTGTATATTGTTTTAATGCGACTTGTATCAAAATTTTGTTTAGTCTCACCTGAAAAGTTCTAATTTTACACATCCGTCCTTATGGAGCTCAAATAGAGATATATGGCACGGTATATCGTTTTCCAGCAGCTATATTTTACAGCATACAAGTAATTGAACTTTGATAGAAATTTCTCGAACGATCAACCGATAAGAAAGCGTTTCACTAGTGTTGTGATTCCTGTCGAACTTTACTTGTCGATATATATTTTTTAAATAACGCCATTAATTTAACAAGATACATCATTTACTTAAGCAAATATTAATTTCGTGTAAGGAATATCAATCACAAATTATTTATGGAATGATAGAAGTGTTAAATTATCTATGAAGCAGAAATTCCTTAATCGCTCATTTTTGTTTATTGATTTTTTTTTCTTTTTATGGTGAAAATATAACTATTCCATTCTTTGTATAAAGCAAATTAATAATGGAAATATCTAATCACATATTCTAATTTTCGTAGTTGCCACATGCGATTAATAGAATCGAAGAGTCAAAGGTGTGTCGTGTCTGGATCGGACATTTTATAGTCAATTTCACCCGGAAACTAGGTTATTGGTTCATTGTGTCGCGGGCCTCCTATACTTTTAATTGTATATGAGCACACCATTATTTGCTAGGGTAACCACGTCATCTAACGATCGTGTTAATTCAAATCACAATATTTGACAATGGTGGCCTTTTTTTTGGTAGCCCGGGGGAAAACCCTAACGGATTTCAGGGGGCGATGAGGGTTGCCCTCCGGTGTGTCGGACTTGCACCGACTAAAACCCCCGGGGTGTTCCTTCTCCCGCCTGCCGAGTGCCAAGGGCAAGGCTGAGCCATCTTCCTCGGCACCCGACGACGTCTAGCCTTCTGAAGGCCCCGCAAAATAGTCGCCACCCCCTGCGGACACCTAACACATTTGGCGAGGAGAGTGGTGTAAAATGCCACCCTCCCCTCATCTCCTTGATTTGTCATTGGAACGGTGTGCGGAAACACATCGCACACCGCTCACGCTTGGATCTGGGTGACGCGCTCCCTCAAGCGCACCGCCCGATGACAATGGTGGCCCAGTGGAAAAGGGACCGGTACCCATGCTTGGTAACTTGAGAACTCGTGGGGTTGAATCTCTGGACTTTTCCAATTTAAGTAAGGACTTAGGCACCACATGGACACTGGTAAGGAATAAATCATGAGGAAACCTGCATAGCTTCTAATAAAAATACCATGAGTGTCCTGAGAACAGCGATCAGCTGTGGTACTGTTCACGTTGCGTACGACAAGAGTATAAATGAGGCGTCTAGTTTCGAAACCCGCTAAAACGATTTTTCGTACAAAATTACTTAATAGTTCTAATAGTAATTTGAAATGTTTTTATCAAAGCAAATATTATATATGATTTTTTTCTTTTTTGCTTTTTAACTCTAGAATAATAATTTAAATACCTTATAAGAATATGATTGTAAATCAAAGATTAATTATAAGTTTTTATAAATAATTGGGATTTGAAAAAAATATTTTATAGCGGGTTTTGAAACTAGGCGCCTCATATATCCATTAATCTAGGTTTGCTGACCCCGCAATGAATATAGTCTACTTTTATGAAACCTGAATGGTACTTACTTGACGCTCTGTCTAGATTGCAGCAAAGGGCTGTCCGCATTGTGAGTGATCTAAACGTTGCTAAGCATCTTGAACCGCTCCAGTTGCGTAGAGATGTTGCCTCACTGAGCGTTTTCTACCGTCTGTATCATGGCGAGTGTTCTGAAGAGTTATTTAACGTCCTTTCAATCTCTCCCTTCCATAATAGATCACGGGTTCATTATCATCATAGGGTTTACGGAATCACAGCTATGCGGTATCTCATATCCAGGCTATGACCGAGAGGTTCTCTAACTCTTACTTTTGCAGAGTCGTTAAGCTGTGGACAGGTCTTCCGGCGAGTGTATTTCCACCTTCCTATGATATTGGGTCTTTTAAACGAAGCGTGAAGAGATATTTGTGCAAACCAATATAATCACTGCGAATATCGATTGTATTTATTTTCTGTTGATAGTTGCAATCGTTTTTTGGACTGCAACATGATTATCACGCGTGGTGTAATCACTATGGCGAGTCAGGATTTAAAAAATATTCTAGTTTTTCCGTCAGCCTGGTCACACGAGTGTCCGAGTATATCGCATGGAATAATTTATGACGCTCGCCGGCACGTTTAATGGCAGCCACGTGCTCCAATCCAACGATCTATGTATGTCGAACAAATGAGTCTCATTATTCACATTTTAAAAGAGAGGTCAAAGAAAATGGACAACATTTTAAAATATTATCTTATACTGCTATAATTTTAAAGTTCCGTACTTCAAAGAGCAAAACGGTGACCTCATAATTACACCTTAATTCAACAACATTGTCACTCATTTTCGGTTGGCTTACAAGAGAGCTGCCAGGTGCCGAGGAAGATGGCCTGGCCTTGCCCTTGGCCCTCGGAGCAAGTCCGACACACCGGGGGGGTAACCCTCGTCGCCCCCTGAGGTCCGTTAGGGATTTCCGCCGGGTTACCAAAAAAAGAAAGGCTTACAAGAGAGCCATTTACAATTTTTTTTACTTTAATTTATTATTCTACTTAAAAATAAAACAAAATCAATATTTAACTAGATTAGATGCAATGTTATATAAGTTTTTATGTTAATGCAGTTATATTTTCATACAGTAAACAGAAACCTCTTAACAAACAAACACACACGCACACACATCTATTTCTTATTGTTGCGAGTTTACTGTCATGTCATTTTCATATTCTTTGTTAGTTTTTAAATATTATCATTGTGTAATTGGCACAGTTTGTAAACTGTACCGTATGTAAAATGTTTATATGTGCTTTTCAATGATAGTGAATAAATAAATAAAAAAAAAAACGTTGTACATGTTGGGTACGAGATAAACACAAGGTATATACAGCGACTAACGGATCTCTGGTCACCCCGAAAGTGATACAACGGCGTGACGATGCATTATAATTGTTGTTATGGTAGTAAGGAACATTTTTTTTCCATAAAATTACGACCAAAAATTATCAAAAATAGAGATACGGATTTTTTTGTCTCCAGTTTTTTTTTTTTGGGACTTTGGATCAGGCTGACCATGTCAGACTCATAATTATACTATACTTTTGTAACTAGACTATACTATACTATTTCAATAATTTATAAGTGAGTCTACAGAGCATCTCAGCCGCGCAAGATGTTTGCTCAGCTAAGACGCTCAGAAATAGTCCCACATCAGACCTGTTCAAACTAAATTGTTTAAACAGGATTTTTCTCATAGAAACGCTCCGAACACATTCCATCAAGAAATGGTGTATGTCCTCTGAGACCGATACGGAAATTACATATAAATAATGAAAGTAGCTCCGCGTTCAAATTATCGACTATAAATATTGACAAACGTCCCCAACACTAAACTTCTATAGTACATGGCATATATAGAGAGGTTTATCGACACGGGGCAAGAGGGAAAACTGCCAAGCGTCTCGCTGGAAACCTGATAATACCAATAATAGTGAAAGATTTCGTTTTACCGTCTCAAAGAATTCTATTGTCAGGCTTCAATAAAGGCACCGGGTTCATTGACCTGTATCTCGAGCATCACACGACTGAAATAGACAACTATAGCAACGTTAAGTATCAATTCTTCATAACGCCCGCGTTGTTTTTTTTTTAATTATACTGTATTTCGGTTGTGATCCTAAGGCTGTTCTCTTCCCACACAAGGCAACCAAAAATACATTTAAATTACCAATAATCGTGATTAACTGCTAAAACTTCGCGACTTTCAGTTCTCTCAGGAAATTACTTTATTGTCAGGACAGGCCCTATTCCTTCTTTCTCGCTTCTTTAGCCATGATTCGGTCATAGAATTAGGAAATAAAAAGAAACCACATCCATGTTCCAAAGTGTAACCATAAAGGTGTAGTTCTTAAATGGAATATCATGAGTCACCCCGGGGTTTTTTAGTCAGTAGGAGTTTGACACACCGGGATCGCTGCCTGAGGATTTTCTTCTGGGTTACCGAAAAAGGCAAGGAGATAAGAATATCAACAACAGAGGGATGGAGAATCGTAGAGTGACAAAGAGTGGCCTGGGGAGAAGGAAGGAGGTAGAGAAGGTTCAGCTAGAAGTTCATTCGACATCGATTCAAATATTTATTGACTGTTAGGTGGTACGATGTTCGCCGGGTCATCTAGTTTGGTTCTAATACGAGTTTGATCTAACCAGAGTCTCTATTGTCCCCAGCTGCACTCCGAGTATCGCAGCACATACAGATGGCACGAGTACAAGGAACAGCAGCAGCAGCAAGGCGTCGTGAAGCAGCCAGCGCCAATGCCACCCACCGCGCTATCCATCGCCAGGGGTTCGTAACATCACTTCGCAATTTTTACCATTTTTTAAATGGCTCATCAAACGACCACATTGCATCTGATATAAAACCCACTGTAGTCCGACAACGGCAGCGACTACCAAAGGACGAGGGTCCTTTGACAACTGCCGTCATAATGCTGGCTCTCATATACCATTGAGTGTCAGGCGAAAAGTTGCGGATATTGTCTTTTTGTACAAATTAATATTGGGTTGTTCGGAAAGTATTCTCCAGACCTGGCACCATCGGATTATTATTTGTTCCGGTCACTCCAAAATTTTTTAGACGGTAAAACCTTCACCTCAAATGAGGATGTCAAAAACCACCTCAATCAGTTTTTTGCCAGTAAAGACCAAAAATTTTATGAACGTGGAATTATGCTACTACCAGAAAGATGGCAAAAAGGTGTTGGACCAGAACGGCCAATATATAATTTAATAAAGTATTTGTTTATTATACGAAAACTGTCTTTCATTTCCACAAAAAAAAACGAAATGACTTTCCGAACAACCCAATACATAATCTAATTGACTGTCCTGAACTGTTAAGCAAGGTAAATTTTTCAGTCCCTCGTCATGGCAGTAGACTTTCTATACGTATACCTTTTTCTGTACCATTTTATAAAACTAATATTGGCAAGCACTCCCCTTTCAGTAAAATGTTCTCTGGTTATACGGCTTCTGTAAATCTTTCGATATCTTTCACTCTTCCTTCCCCTTAGCTAAACGTAAGATTTTGCAGCGCGTGCAGGTGTAGCGCGTTTTTTCATTTTCTGGTGATTCTATGTGTCTGATTTATTTATCATAGCATTATTTACTTAGCTTGTTGTGTTCACCTGTTAAGGACACACCTTTTGTATTATTTTAGTAAGATTCGTTTATGTTTTGTATGTTTTTGTGTGATGCCCGGTATGTGAACCAAATAAAAAAAATACCATAACTGTCTCTAGTTATATAAACAACTGAAAGCATACGAGCTGATCTTCAAACGCGACAAGTCGAAGCGATTCAGTGTGAGTTTTTCGTAACTATAATAAAAGTTGTATTATTGCAAAACGCAGAAATAGGAACAATTTTGCTGCACAACAAGCAAAACGGCTGCTTTGTGTAAATTTGTATTCCGACAAAGCAGTAATGCTGCCAACAGAACGTCATACTATCAGTAGAAAATGCTGGTAATTTTTTTCTCTTACGAACTACAAGCGGACTTTTGACTTCAATCACACCTGGTGGAAGTTGATATTTAGACCGACGAAGGTCCGCGTCTGTCCGACAAGTGTCTATTCTCAAAAGCTCCCAAACTATAAGAACGTAGAAACACGCTGGCTGAAAGCATATTCAACTCTTTTGCTGTTCCATGATAAATGTAGTAGTGAATCTTACTTGATATTTACTTCTTAGCAAATCTCTCTTGTTTTATCGGACTACGCTCCCCATAAATTTGCATCTACCAGTCATTTTGTTTGCTTTGATACCACGAAAATCAGCGCTGCAGGCTTCCTGTTTCTATGTCTTCTTCATGTTTTGTATTTTCTTTTGTTTCTGAGTGATGTATGTGTTGCTGCATTTAAATTTCTGTTTTTTTGTCGATTTATCGGGGAAATAAATACATTTTTATTTCTTTTTTAAGTTGGTAAGCTGTTTTGACCATAAACACACCAAATGCCGTGATTAATACTATCTTACTGGGGCAGTTATTTCCCACATCTGCAATAGAAGATTTCCTCAATCGTTCTCATCTCCCTGCGTTTCTTCTTATTATTAAGGAGCCTTAAGAGAAGAGTTCACAGGTATTTATTGGACAACCGCGTTACTTTATCAGCCACATCTTCACCTGCAATCGAGTGTATTTGAGCTTAAGTGTTTTCTTGTCCAAATAATTAGCCAAGAGGTGGACTACCCTTCCTTAGTCTAATTTTTCTACATTCTTATGATTCGGAAACCTTTAGAAATCTTTTGGCGGTTCATGGATTAACGCAACCCATCGTTAGCCCCCGTTTTCCGCTTTATGTCATCTTATCTTCTATCTCCTTACATCAGATGTGAGCAAGCATTTGCTTGTAAATTAGACATTGAAAAAAATAATGTTAAACTACTGGTGATTTAACAATGATAAATTAAAAACGAGACAACACCATGACAAAACGACTAATACGAAAGAGATGGAACTAATAGCAGGCACGCCCCCTGTTATAATTTGTCCCATGCATACTATTCATAAATCATAAAAAATCACAAATCTAAGAATAATCTTCCAGCAAATATATTCCTTTCTTAAAGAAGTTGATGATGCACTGGCTGATTTTGCTTTGGAGACGTTTCTAAACCAAATCAAATAGATTAATTGTAGCCCAACTCGACCAAGGTAAACTCGCTGATGGCATATGTAACCAATTTTTGCGTATTTTAGCAGGATACCGCCATCATAGTTATAGGAAGTGGCCATAGGTAGACGGAACTTAAAACATTCTTGCCGTTTATCCTTTTTTTTTTTGTTTTTACACTGGCTCGACATAGTTTATACAGAGTACCTGATGGTCAGTACAGTGTAGTCCAAAAACGAAAGCGACTATCAAAGGATGAAAATCCATTGATAGTCTACATCGTCATGTCGGCCCACATATACCACGACTGAAGGTCTCTAGGTATATGAGTTACTGGATAAACACAAGCTGATCCCGAAACGCGACAAGCCGAAACTAGTCACTATGACGGGCTTTACACCCATGTACTGTGGTCGCAATTCAGACGGGCACCGACGCCCTACCACCTCGCTGCTGCTCGTTTAGCACCACCCAGGAGTCACGTGTAGGGAAACTAGGGTAAAGCCTACGGACGCTAGCAGCTTCGACTTCCAAGTCCTGCTCTAGTTTTCGTTTCCTCTCAAATACTGTTAAATTGAGGTTCACAAGATACCTACACTCTAGGTGATATGCCAGATGTATGCCTTTGGATAGCCTCAATATTAGAACGAATTTGTACCATTGGTTTCTCTAAACAAAGAGTGTTGCAGGACCCATCGAACCGGCCATTCCTCGTCGCAAGAAGTACCCTGGAGTGGCGTATAAGACGAACGAGCTGTTTGATCCAGCACCCGCTGATGACATCAGACCGCAGCAAGGATCCGCGTTCGAACGCGCCAGGGTACGATATCATGATAACTCATAACACTAGACTCCGTGCTTGCAACCACTCTTATGTGATGGATTTCGCTTATATCCACAATAAAGATTTTTTTTTACACTGGCTCGACATAGTGACTACAGAGTACCTGATGGTAAGTACAGTGTAGTCCAAAAACGAAAGCGACTATCAAAGGGTGAAAATCCATTGATAGTCTCCGTCGTCATGTCGGCCCACATATACCACGACTGAAGGTCTCTAGGTATATGAGCTACTGGATATACACAAGCTGATCCCGAAATGCGACAAGCCGAAACTGGTCACTATGACGGGCTTTAAATTCTATTCGTCATTCATAATGGCAACAGCAATGAAATGGAATAGGGCTCTTCAGGTCTATATTTAGACATTCTTATGATTTGCTAGGCAAAGCGATCAGCATCGCCCACATCTTCATATTTTACCCGATGGTTGCTCTTATCATTGGCTTTAAAGTCGTGATATGGACATTCAGATATAGTATTATCTCAAGATTATGACATAGAGCTCTCCAAAAAAGGAGTAAAAAATGCTTGTCTACCTCGGCGACAATTCTTGTATTGAAGTTGTTGATTGACGACCATTACTGCTTACAGCATCTACCACCAAAATGACTGTGCGCATTTTGCCTGCCTTTTCATATTAAAAAAGGTAGAATTGAAATGTTTTACTAAAAATAAAAATTGGATTTAAGTTAAGACGATAATGATTAATTTAAGTATACTTAGGGTTTCTCTAAAGGAATTAATCGGCGATGAATTAAGCCTGGCAGTGAACTGGAAGAAATCTGCTGCGTTGATAAGGTGGAGGCGATCCCATCCCTTCCAGAGACGGAGTTTGAAAAAAGCTATTCACTCGCTGAGTTTTTAGAGAAATATGGATGCCCAGACCCGGCTAGTAGCGAACTTAGAGAGACCCGGAGATTTATAGCCAGTAGGAGTCTGGTTCCCAGAGCAGTACCCTCACGACAGTCTTGCCTTGCCGGTCTTGTACCGGATTTTCTCTTCGGTTATCAGAAAAAGAGGGGTGATGTATTCTGACAAAAACTAAAGTCGTTTAATGAGAGGAAAGAGTTTAATGAGTTTAATGTGGTTATGTATTGAGTAGAGCGTACAAAGGGGAGATACCGAGCGCGCTGGGCGACGCAGCAAATCAGAGGGTCCTCGCCAACCACGATGGACTGACACCGTAGAACCAAAGGTAACCGCATCGACAGAGCCCTAAATTTACCATGTGACTGTCACCAGCTGACCATTAATCTCTTCTCTTTCATTTAGAAGCTTCCAATAATAATATATCATAACGCTATATCCGTTTCGCAGTGCACAGAGATACATTATTGGCTGTGTTCAATTTGCGCTTATATGTGAGCAGTAGCGCAGCTGATCGCCGTTCTCAGAGCATTTACACACGGCATACCAAAATGTTTGTCTGTTTATCCAACATCAATAAATCATTTTGATATTACTGAACTAATCTTGACGGGATTTCATAATTTACTAGCTGTCCCGGCAGATCTTGTTCTGCCCTATTTCTCTAAAACAAAGTCACATTGCTTCCCCGTCAGATTTTATTCTGCCAAAACCTATTGGCCTGTCGGCTGTTTTTTGAAAATTTTTTGAAGGAACCTGGCCTTATTGTTATATGTATAAAAATTGACAAATATTGACATTAATATTTATACTTCACTCAATTGCTTTGCCTTCCCGGAAGCCGTCCACTGACATTTAAACTTTATGGTGTGGTATTAAAGTTCAAAATGACTTATAACGAATTTTTGTATGAGAATATAGAAAAGTGGTGTTTTTAGACTTTTACAGACATTTTTTTTTATTTTTCTCTCCTTAATAACCTTCCCCAGACTTCAACAAATACAACAAAAAAGAAATCAGCCAAATCGGTTCAGCCGTTCTCGAGTTTCGCGCTTATCAAGATATTTAGCGATTCATTTTTATATGTATGTATATAAGAAGAAGATGATACGCCTTTCTCTAACGCCAAAATTATCTTTCCTACAATGTTTGTTATTGCAAATATTTTACGTCCCTTTTCACGTTCATATATCTGACTGTAAGAGATATATAATAGTTATTGTGAAAAATTGAGGATATGTGTTATGACTCACTTTAGTGAAAACATTTTTTTTTGTAATGTTTATTCAGGCTATATTATACTACAATATTTCAATACTTTATTTCGTGTTTTCACAAAGCCCACCAAAGTACATAGCCACATTAATTTGTTCAATCTCTCTAAATCAATCCTTGTTTATTATTTTCCTCCTAATATTCTCTTACATCGCCCCACGGCGAACAATAACAGCTTTTTTTTTTCTATTTATTTAAAACCTTGTTGACCGAACCCTACCACATTCACTGACTATCTATCCAGGAATTATAGACTGGAAGAATTTTGAGGCAACTTCTGAGGCGTAAATTCTTTACTCCTCAATTTAAAAGCCATGTCATCTAGCTATTTGTATCTCTAACAGAGACAAGGTCGATCTATTGCTAATCAACTCCCGTATAATCCGATGACGCACCGTATTTCCAGCCAAGGTAACATCGGTATGAGCGCTAGAGCCGAGAAAATAATTCGGGCAGTATTTGTAGATTCATAATAGAAAATTATAGTTACTATTTTAGTTTTTACATTTTAAAGGCTGCCAGTGGCCAACACTCTACAAGACAATAAAAAAAACAATAAAAAAAATGCACATCAATGTGTTGCGCCGTTTAAGGCCTCCACATCTTGCATCGAAAATACAAACAATACTACTTACAAAATAAACACATTAACAAACAGTAATAAAACAATGAAAGTGAAAAGTGAAAACACAGGCAAAACTTAATAAAAAATACTTACCAAAGGTGTGATTTAGATGCTGGCAGTCGCTTCTGGGTCATTACTATCGAACGGCAAATGCCAGATTAATTGAAAATTTTGACTTTTCAGTAAGCGAGTTCAAACCCTAACACATGGCATTTCAAAGGTCTTGTTTAACCCTTAACTTGACAGAATGTACTTTCTTTCAACATCAAAGTAATATTCATACTTTTTAACCCTTATGTTCCAAGGATGTCTAATAGAAACTAACCGTGCGTTCAAAAACTGAGAAATTACCTAAATATTCATATAAAAATATTAAGTTTGCGCTAAAAACTTATGGCAATAGGTTTTGTAAATTCTGATGTATCTCCACAAACACACTATCAAGAAAAGGGTTAAAATGAAGTGAACACTTTTAAAATGGCTATAATGGACCTCCAT
The DNA here is from genome assembly GCA_036320925.1 of Automeris io. Lineage (NCBI taxonomy): Eukaryota > Metazoa > Arthropoda > Insecta > Lepidoptera > Saturniidae > Automeris > Automeris io. The sequence continues at coordinate 2,870,596 of JAUDJH010000034.1, read as the reverse complement.
CTCCCCATCCTCAATTGCAAAACCTCCGCATAGAATAGATACCCCGCTTTTGTATAAGTTTTCAAACAAATAATGATTTGATCTAGCCTTTCAATAAGTGAAATCTTATATATAAAATAAAACCTAGACAATGTTTTCTAACAGTATTCTTTGTTCAGCATAATTTGCAACCATTGATTCAATTTACATGCTAAAATTTAAAACAAGAAATTTGTAAGCAAATGATCTCTTAACTTTGTCTGGCTCATTCGTCTTCATTCGAATTGTAAATTTAGACGCAAGCTTCGAGAAAATTTCGATTTAATATCAAAATCGAAGGGAATATTCGATTCAGCACTATTAATCATACTTAGATATGATTACGAGAGCATCAAACGCATATTCTAATGGTTAATGAATGTGGTCAACGACCGAATTCATAACAATTACATCATCAGTTTCAGTCTTGTATGGATAATATGCAATTAGATTTGCATTAAAACATAATTGTATATTTAAACCTTGTTACAGAAGCCTCTTTATTTTTAATGTGTACAGCGTTTTACGGAGCGCAATAATTGAGTTATGCTGTCAATTTTTCCAATAATAGCTGCAAGGACCCAGAGCTAAAGTATTAAAGAGAATATATTGTGAACATACATGGACAAAATGTAATCAGATTAATGAAAAACGATTACGATTACATTTAGCGTTTTTGTCATCAATATGACTGCATTTTGTTCATCTATGTTTTAAACACTACGGAATCCTGAATTGCATACATATTTATGACTTCTTAATATTTTCAAGTGATTGAATTATGATTACAGAGGAACCAGATTAAAATTACGACTTCATTTTGTAATCGTTAATCATTAATCAGATTACAATTTGCCCATCTCTGATTGTGAATTAGAATTTATTGTAAAAAAATGCTTATAAAAACTCTGCTAGTTTTTTTATTTAAAAATATTATTACATTTATACGAAGTAAATCAAATATTCTGCAAGATAAATAGAAATAGCTATATTTACTCATCAGCGAAACGGTCATTGAGAGTATAATATGCTTTCTTTATATATGCCATTAGTGTAAAATCCTTGCAATGTAAAGTGTGAGATCTAAATGCTTCTGTGTAATATTGAGTTAATAAATAACCCATAATTAAATAATTAAGGTATTTAAAATATATAACTGATTCCAGGCTACAACAGCATTGGGAGAGGTGATGGCATCAAAAGATCCAGATGTGGCCAGCACTGAATATAGGAACCAATTCGCATGGCCTAAAGACACGGAGTCCGCACCAAGAAAAAGCATCTCTATGGGAGCTCTCAAAAAGGCAGCAGTTGCAGAAGGTATGATCAAAACCAATAGTTTTTATACATCCCTGTTCCCTTTCGGGATGAGCAGATGTACAGTAAAGACTTCATCCACTTTGCTTTTACACATTGTATTCAAAGAGACTAGTTGTACAGCTGATAGTCTTTCTCAGGGTGCTGCAGATAAAGTAGAGTTCTAAGAGAATATTAATTATAAAAACTTGCATTTTAGTTTTCTAATGTATAATTGTTTTTATTAGGAAACAGCGATATATCTTATTTACAAATATCAACTCTTAGAAATTTGTGTTATAAATTTTTAAGTTTTTTGGTATTTATTATGCAAATTTTGATTTCCTCTTTTTTTTCTTATTTTGTATTAGATATGACATTATTTTGTTTTCTTCTGGTGCTTGGTGCGGTTGCGTTCACCGGCTGATGCATTTGAATGTTTGTTATTTTAAGTTACTACTATAAAAAATATATACATAATATTTCGGTCACAGGCTGCCCTATATGTAAATATATTATTTTTTTTAAATCAAGAGCTCGTCCCAGTTTTCCAGTGCAGTTTTATTTCCTTGGCCAACAACCAAGCTCTTATGGAACTCCGTAAAGATTCTACGCTAGAAAAATCGTACTATTCATCCAACAGAATGTTTATTATTTTGCTTCCCGATATTCTAATAAGCTAGCTAAAGGTTTGCCAAGACTGTAACAATGGAGATTTCGTCACAAGCACAGACGCCGTGAAACGCGATAAAAAATCGATCGAAAGTTTTTTACAACCGAGCGTCAGTTCCGTGTAGAGAATCGAGATCAATGTCAAAGACCTAACGCATTTGGTTTGCGTTTAAAATGACAATGATCTATTATTACTGGAAGTAAAAAATACTGTTATTGAAAATCCAGTATTTATAAATAGTTCCATGAAAAGCACTCTGCTTTACCTTCTCGCTTTGTTGGGCATCTAAGTTAGAAATAATATAGAACATAGTGAAACAGAAAATATTTATTTGGCATGATGATATCCTAGCCGGTTTCGGCAACGGCGACTGTTTCAATGCCGATTAAGAAAATTGAGGGCCACTTTTCGGAAACAGTCAATTGCGCAGGAGATATTTAAGTGCATAACTGGACGCGCAGCCAGAGAAGCACTCTCTCGTCCGAACTCCCTCGGGCCCGATGGAAAGGAGAACCAGTACGATCGGGAGGGAGCAGGATGCAGGTTTGGTCGAGTTTTCCTTCTCTGAACACCTGGTTGAATTGCGGTGTTAAAGAGATACCTTAGTCGCCTTTTACGACACCTCAGCAATTCTATTCTGCCGGCAGCCACCACGGCTATAATACGGCACGGCATATAATATGTAATAACAACAGCCAAAACAAATACACTATAATGTAATGATGCCCCAAAGGAACTCAGCTCAGAATATACTATGTAACCAGCTGAACCACCTATAATTGATTTTTAGCTGATACCCGTTTGGTATGACCACGCACAGAATACAGCTAAAATATTGGAACACAAAACGAATATTAGAACAAAATTATAAATACCGATATAACTGTATCATCATTGCTTATAATATGCCGGGGAACCGAAGCTGTCTAGAGCAGATAAGTTCTTGAGGGAAGATCGCGAATTGACAAACGTAATTCGAGATCCGACCCATAACATCGACCGACTAATTGAGAAAGGCGGCCAACAACTGGTTGAGAAGAGCCAAAGATCGGAATAAATGGCACTTATAGATAGAGGTCTCTGTCCACCAGTGAACTAAAGTATGCTGGTGATAAGGGACCAATAATCCATAAGAAAATTAATCTAACATCAGTGCGAGATGCAGAACTTATCACAAAAAACCGCTAAGGAGCTCTAATATTCACAGTAACAATAAATTAACTAAACGTTATACCCAAACGGCAATCATTAGAGAGCTTAATTTGGTTTATTTGTTGATTACAATTCCTTTTCGCGAAGCTGTATTTGCTTTTAGAAATTCAGCAATATTTTGTTAATATCTAATTCTCTATTACTTAACGTGAATTTAGTTTTAAATTATAATAAAAAAATCTGTTGATATCTTCACTTAATAACAAGGGACTTCATTTGGATAAATAGCGTCGTAGATTTCAATTGTTGTTTCATAAATGAAATCATATGAAAGAGTATTTATATAATCTTTATTAGAATTTCCATTAGCTTCATGCGATCCACCTAAACAATCTTCCAGGGTCAGTAGAAGCTGAGCCTCTGATGAACCACGTGGATGAAGATAATTACGATGGCCATAAGAGGTACATCGAGGATTACCTGTGGAATGGGCAGAAGCCTGGTGTTCAGAGGTAATAATATTTTATTAGCTACTCACAGTTAATTCAATATAACATACCCCATTCGTATTTTTGCTAAACATAAGTGAAATTCTATTTATTTCTAGATATTGTGTCCTCAACATATTAACATTATATTCAAGTTCTTGTAATAATTGCCTTCTTTTCTCATATTTGCTAGCAACTGGGTACTAATTTTTGATTTCCTAAAATCTTTAGTCCTTCATTCTTTGACACTATTCTTTTATATTTTTGCAATAGAGCAGTATCCCTTATTATTTAATACAAAACAGTATCCAAAATTTTGAAAAATAAAATTATTTCTCAAAATAAAAAATATTAAAATGTCTATCAATTTCTAGAATAAATAAATGAGCTAAGTACTATCCCATTCTAAAGATTACCATTGTGTATTACTTTAAATACTCTAAACCTATGTAATGGTTTTCCTTTCAATATATTTTCCCTATTTAATTTAATACTTATCGTAATCTAAAGAACTATTGTAGCCTCCATTTAACCAATAATATTATGTATGCAAGAAAGGACATAGCATCAGGAAATAATAATTGCCGTTCTGAATAAAAATGTTTACTCTCCAATAAACAATTATTAATAATTATACAATCTTGAAATTAAGGTCATATGAAGTCATTGTCATTATTGCTTTTGTTCGCTGTACAAAATCACAATCACTTGTGTGACAATGACGCTATATGTTCCAATTTTTTGCTCTCAATATTTTTAGCAAAGATATGAAACTTTAATATTTAGTTCAGAATTTTTATCTTATAACACTTGTACCTTCTATTATATGAGAAACTAAATTAATTAAACATTCTGGACTTGACCCAGCTTTCAGCTTATCATGTATCCATAACTGCTGTCCAAATTACCTTTACTAATTTTAATATTTATGGATTGTTTCAACTTCTTTAACTTTTTCAAAGCATGTTTAATTTACAATGTGTGTCTTCAATTCTAATTTTGCAACTTCTTAAGTAAACGAATCTATAGAAACAGTCTGTAAACCACGGATATCGAAACTAACATCATTGATTGGTTATTTACTATCATCACAGAGCTTTGCTTACGCTAAAGCAGTTGCTTTTTTGCAAAAATAATCATTATTAACATGACGGGATGCAATATGATTTCAATGAGATAGCACTTAATCATAAACATTCCACACAAATACACATAGTATATGTTTTATATTACAAATCCGTACTAATCCGGGCATATTAAATATATACTGTATTCAAAATATAAATATTACAAATAAAAGTGTGTTTTTAAAGATATTAATGAAAAAAAAAATATCCTAAAGTTTCAGGTGAAGATGTTTTTGACATTTTCCAGTTACTGCTACTAACTAGCTTAAAATATGTGTCTAGCTTTGTGTAACTAACAGATTGTAAAGGAAACTTTTGATAAAACACGCATTAAAAATTCATTAATTTAATTGACCACAAAATTCGTTAGTAGTGTCATCTATAGTAGTTAGAAAATTTATAAATATGCCTAAATCATATATTTCAATACAAAACAATAAAGATACAAATATATTGAAGTGTTTTATAATCAATTCTAAGAAGCTGTTATTATAATCGCCCTTTTTATGTTTGAAATTACGTTTTACTTGCATCTCGTAGAGGTGACTTTGATAAAATCAAACAATACAGAATACGAATTGTTTTTCTGTACACTTCAGTTTAATATTCAAGGTCATATGTACTGGATTATTTCAGTAAACATTGCGATCCAGTTTATATTTACACATGTAAGCCTCAAAACACAGTTCCGTATCAAGGTTTCCTTCACAATCCCGGTCTGCCCCTAGCTCCTTACTAATTTTAGAACAAAGTCTAAATTTCGTTTTTGATATTTGCTTATCATTTTTAACTATTTTCACGGTGGCGGTGTCTAGTCTAAGCCGAGTAGTTGTTAGTCCAAAATGAATTAGTACGGAATGTGAGCTAAATAGTGTTTTTGATTCAATGTTTCTTGCACTGTTGGTGTGAACGTTCTGATGTTTTAGATCATGGTATGTCGATGTACGAGCACACTTAACACTAAGTGGGTCACGAGGCGCGAGCCCGCACTGTCTGTCCGCTGTCGGTCCTTCTAGACTCTTCTAAGTTTCGACATCCTAACCTCACCATTGCGAGCTTGACAATTATTTGAAGCATGTCTATACTAACCCGGCTCGGCGCGAGTCGTTTCTGTTGCCGCATCATCATCGCAGACAACACTCCACCCGTCTAAGACTTAAATGGAATTTTCCAGAAAATCGACGTTCCGTAATGCGCTATCGGCCCTCATATCCAACGGGGAGGATCGTTCCAAAGATAATAGGAAACGTTACAAAAGCGAGTACAAAAAGAAATTTAGACCGTTCTCTCAATACGTGTATGAGGCGTCTAAAGGGACATTTACGAAATGCAGGGGGAAAGGAAAGTCGATTGAGGAGGCGAGCGAGAGGATGCTGGGAGATAATCAGGGGGTATCGGGTGAGGGACAGACAGGGGGTGTTGTGGAGTGTCAGGATAGTGCCAGGACGCTGCAGGCTGCAGGGCTACAGCCTTTAGGACTAGCCCAAGGGGATTCCTGGTACCGGGAAGTGCTGGACTTGCGCAAGCGTGCCGGCGAATACAAGGTCTGCGGCAAATACTCAAATTACGATAGTCTAATTCTGTTAAACTTCCCATCTAATTCTCCCAGTCATTACTTAAATATTTAATCTAAACTAATTATAACAAAATTAATAAACATAAAACAAATAAAAAGGCAGAACAAAGAAATAACAATAAGGAAATAATTTACATACGGTTTAAATTCACCATTTTTTCATATTATATCTACCGCTATTACGAAATACGTTATTTATACGTTAACTGTTTCTTTTGCACATCAATTAGATGTTCTCTAGGCATGTGCACTTTTAAATTGTTACTTCATCCAGCTTCAATATCTGAAACATCTTTGCAAAAATGAATACCTATTCAAATGGTTTAACTATGCATAATTTTTGTTGGCATGCGCCATCGCAGTGAATGTTTCGGATTGTGACTTTCCTAAATCCAGTCCAACTTGTGTAATAGACTTCTATATAAACCTAGTTAAATAAAGTTTATTCTTGATTTAATCAAAACTTTTCCTGTGAAACCATATTCAGTCATCCTAATAGTTCCATCTGCCAATGTTTTCTTGCCTGATCTGTTATATGAAATTAGTGTTCACTGAAGAACTTCTCATTCTAAATACTTCTTACGTTTCAATGACTATCTAATTCGAGCATTAATACTTGACCAGAGCAAAGCCTCTTTCGAAGGCCTCTATCAGATCTTCATAAGAGCAGGTAGAATTTCTAAAGAGATACGAGAGTAAATGAGACATGCCAGTATGGCTCCGCCTCAGCACATATCGTCTCCACCGTTAATGTAATTCCTCGATAGATAGCTTTAGAAGGTTCCAGATCAGTCATGGCTGATCTTAGCCAACTGGAAGTTCCTTGATCAGTAGAACGAACCAAAGGAACCATTCAATGTAACCAAAAAAATTTATTAATTTTTAAATTACCCATAGCAGTTTTTCCGTAACGTTTCTTTGTTCTGTTTTAAGCGTTAAATTATTTAATACTATTCTTAAACTCTTTATCTTCCTTATTAAAAGATTATTTTCCGGTTATTGAGAGCTCATTATCCACTCGACATCAGTTTCACGTCATGTTGTAGTCGAATGCCAACCATGATCATGCTTCAGTCATATTCAATATTGCCATTAATTCGACAGTACCGTGGCTGGGGGACTGAACTGGCTCCAGAACACATCACACAGCTTTATAATAAGCAAATCGAGCTCTGGTACCAAGTGTCCCGCAGGTCTTCGCTGTCGGCATTATCACTCGCTTCCACCAATCACAAGTAAGTGATGCACCCGAGTTGCAGCAACGCGTGTCCGGCTCGATGGACCAATTAATCTTAGGGGTGCTATACACTTGTGCGGGTCGGCTTTGATTGGCTTGACCAGGCGGTAATTGGATAATATTTGAAAAAAAAACGCTCGAAATGAACGAATATAAGCATATTTAGATGAAGACAGTCGAGCGTTAAAAGCTGAAGTTAATTCAAATGTCGTTTTGCACGAAAGCAACGCAGAGATGGTAAAAATTTTGGGGCTTTTCCTCTAAATTGGTAATACTAAACTCTAGAGATTCTAAATATAGACACAGAGATGTTTAGAAAAGAAGAGAATATTCTGAGTGTCTATAAAGAATTTAAAATATATAAATTAAGTGAAACATGAAAAAACAAACGCAAAAAATCACGACTTCATACTCCGTATTAAAGATTGAAATAGACAAACGATGATGATAAAGATGTTTTTGAAATGATAAAAAATATTTTACAATCAGTTTAGTTACGTTAACTCAATAGACATTGTATAGTAGGATTTACGACTTGTGCAGTAGAAAATTCAGTGGTAATTTTAATCATGTTGGTCTGTAATCATGATTAAATCCCTTCAAAACATTAAGGAATCATAAATGTGTATGAAATTGAGGATTCTAAAGAATTTAACCATAGATGAGAAAAATGCAGTCATATTAATGATGAAAATCGCAAAATGTAATCGTAATCGCTTTTGATTAATCTGATTATATTTTGCCCTCTATGCTTAGGAACCTATAAAAAATTTAGTCTTCTTTAGAGGAATTCTAAAATATTTTAAAGGTATATTTTGGTGGATGTAAGCCACAAGAAAGCTATTGTTTCGATTCGGTGTTGTTCAGAAAGTACTGCTGAACCAAAGACGCCGACCCGGCTGTGTATAGCGACACTATACAAAATTAATGCAGGTATATCAAAAGCGGATAATTTTGAAATCTTTTGAGCTGGACACAGTTTTATCATAAGAGTAGAAGCATAGGCTTAGTGTAGGCAATGAATGGCTTGTACGGAAGCCATAGCTGATACAGCTAGCAACATTAGCTTTGAAACATCATCAATAGTGACACGGTGCAAAACTTTAACACCAAACCCATTTTTTAAATATTTTTAGGAGATAGACCCCGCCACGTGAAGTAATCCAATGCTCCGTTTATCCTCGATAATATTATTGGGTTAATAGAGTCAGTAATTGGCAATGCTTATTAAAATATTGCAGTGTGATTTGATGAATATTAGGAGCTTGTAATGCCCAAATTAATCATATCCACGCTAGCTTGCTAACACTGTACATAGATGATTATGTATAATGCCGTTTGATGATTATAAACCAGTAGAATCTAATTCTACTAAAGATTTCTTAATATGTTAACCATAATAAATTCATACCTCATGGATAAACATATCTAATTCCTTTTCTAAAATTGGATACTTCTCCGTATTGAAATCTAAAATATTACAAGCTCTGTTCTTTTGAAACCATTGAATGTTGATTGAATGAAAGTTGTTCCTTCCTTTTTGGTTGCAGATGGCTTATTCCAGAAATTAATATACAAAATTAAAATACTGTTAGCTTTGAACAGTCTAATGAGTGCTTTATTTAAAGATTGACTAATCCTTTAGAATTACTTGTTGATCCATGGGAAAACAGTTTACCAAATGGTAGAGGTCATCACAAAAATATTAGGAACCATTGTTTTAGATTGATTAATGACCTAAGTGACAATACTGGTGACAATGATTATAGAGTTTTACTGTCATAATCAATTAGATTGTCATTTCAGTTTATTTATCCTGATTGTTATCCACAGGGTTTTGCCTCGAGATGAAAAGGATGGAAAGGAATCCAAAGGACACTCTCCGAAGAAATTTAGATCTTTCAGATCTGCCCCTCACCAGTCTATCCACGCTAAACTACAGGAAACGAAGGCTCTGGAGCGATCACCTATTAAAACCTCACCACAGAAGCAGAGAAAGAAGCTCCAAGGTCATAGCTTTGATGAGGGAGCTACCCGTGATGGTAATTTATCCTTAAGGCAGACTGAGATTCTGGCAGTTAGTGCTCGGCAGTGGTGACCAGCCGCGACTGCAGGAGTTCGAATCGTAACTTTAGAGCCGGTGCACGAGCGTATTTGTCATAAGGCTGAATTTTTTCCCGGTGGTAATGTCTTGTTTTATGGCTGTAACTAGATAAACTTGACAAGGAATTGAGAATGTTGGCATGACCTAAGAGAGGCCAATATCCAGCAGTGGATAGCATCGGACTACTTAGGTTGATAATGATTAAATCACTGTCGTTTAACCTATTTTAATTAAACTTAGTAATTAATATGTTTGGTCCAGGGATGTTACGGAGCTTCGACTCCGACTCCGGTAAGTCGGAACTTCCGATTGTTAGTACAACTTCGGTTCCGACTCCGATGAATCAAATTTCAAAACTCCGACTCCGACTTCGGTTCCGATAAACTGCCTGCGTTACATCCCTAGTTTGGTCGTTCCATTTTCACCTATTTTTCTTTTAAATTTACAAACTGAACCTAATAAAATCTCGATTCGGATCTTTTGTATTGCACTAAACCCCCTCCCTCCCCTTTTTTTTAAAGTAACCTGGTGGTAATCTTTCAGAGTACCGACGAGAGGCCGCAACCCCGGTTTAATGGATTCTTACCGACTAAAACCACCGAAGTATTCCTTCTCCCGTCTGCCCGGGTTAAGGGAAACTTAAAACCCCCCAAGAAAACTTCTAAACAATTCTTACGCGTAAAAAATGCAGTATTTCGGACTTGCCAAACATGTAACCCACTGAGCAATTCCTTACGGCCTAAATTCATTTTTAAAACAGCCAGATAATATTGTGCTTGACGGATACATAATTGAATGCAGTTTTACAATTTATTCCGATAAAATACTTTAAATAGATTGCTTAATTAAAGGCAAAATATGTTAAATATCTGTCAAAAGTTAATGTTCGTACTTTTTTAATGTTTTTTATTGCAAATATTCGTTCCGTTCGTTTTTTTTTTTCTAATAAGATTTTCACTAGTTTGTCTTTTTTAAGATTAGGTTTTGCGGCTCATCATAGAATGTATATTACTACATTCATCATGATTTTAACCTACCAGCTATTTTGACTGTGACATGGCTGCCTAGCTTTTTTTTACACTAGCTCGACATAGTGACTACAGAGTACCTGATGGTAAGTGCAATGTAGTCCAAAAACGAAAGTGACTATCAAAGGATGAAAATCCATTGATAGCTATTTAAAGACCTCCAAAGTTTAGGGAAACACTCCCTGAATTGGCCACACTGATTCTAGGGACAGCGAGTGGCGAAAACGCCGCGTTCCGGTCTCCGCGCCGCCGTCCCCGCTCCGCGGACCCTGCCCCCGCGCACGTTAAACTTATGCCCAATGGCCACGAGCCCCATCCCAGGCCAATCAAACCATCCGGTAAGTCTCCATCGCTTTCTGTGTTCTACGCTTATAACGCTATCGACTGCAACTTTGTACGATTTTGCAAATAAAAAAAAATGGAGGGGATTTTTTTTACAAATACTTTAGGCCACTAGGACAAGATCGGTCTATGTGGAAATGTACTTCTGGTGGTGAATCCGGAATAAATGATTCATGTTTCGCAAAACATCAGTTTTTTTTTCAGTATCGGAGTATTATTTCTTCGTATACGTTTTTAAATAGGTTAAAAACCCCGACAAACTTGAAAAAATATAAGAAAAAAATCTACATACATTTTATTTAAATATCTTTACTAAATATTTATCTACTTCTAGTTATAGTTTGGCTGTTTAGAATCTATCATTAGGGCTAGTAACGATCCTAACTCTTATAGAGTCTAGCTGTTGGTGTTTTCGATCACTGATTTATATTTGTATTCCTGCCTGATGCTTGACCCTCTCCTTTGGCGAGATTTTGAGAACATGGCTCCGATTATGTGGGATTTTCTTGAAAAATAATTGTTGAATTGTTTAACTATACCATAATATTATGCCAAAATTTACTTTAAAAAATTAAGCTTTAGCAAAACAAATTTCCCTATTTTAAAGGCATAAGACATGGCAAAAACATAAGAATAAAATTTTATTCCAATTATCTCGTACAGGATAATTGGTTTAATCATTTATATGTCGTTCTTTTTTTTTTAAATGTAATTTAGACTTTGGAGCCAGTTTCTCAGTAGCCAAAAAACTGTTGTAGAAACATTTCTTGTAGGTTTGCCGTTGAATAAAGGAAGTAGTAATAGAGTTAGGTCGACGTCAAGGGGCGGACGATCTCCGTCAGCGCCGGGAAAAACGGGGCCAAGCGAGGGGCCAACCGAGGCCAAGGCCGACGAGGTCAAAGCTAACGGGGCCCTGGCCCGAGGCCGCCGGAGTCGCAGTGTGTCCAAAGTCGGAATAAGACTGGGTGCGTAACAGGTGGCAGTTGCGTCGACGCTCTGTGTTAAAAAAAAGCTTTCTAGTCTGTGACGCTTTGTCTTTGATTATTGTTAATAATTTTTACGGCTCTGTGTAAGCCCTTTTGAGCTTTGACTTTGGATTGGCAGTGTGTTTTGTTCGGCCTGATGTGGCTTATGTATTTTTGAACTATTATGTCTTTTTACACAAACGATCTGGAGTTTAATATTTTTTTTAAGGTATTCTGATACTCAGTCGAAAATTATATGGAGAAATAATAAGGAAATAGGCAAAATTAATTTTATATTGCCTACATATCGTTTTAAATTAACAGATTTCTTTACACATCTCATAATATTTTTACGTTAATTTAATTCATTACATATATAGATTGGAAATATTCAATTTAATTGAAATTATAAAAATACTGTACATTATTAATCACATAGAACATTTTTTAATTTTGCAGCTTCTAATAATCGGTACTCAATGAAATTATTCTAATCAGAACTATTAATGTTTCAGTACTGACTGCATACTATCAATAATACTGACAATTTAAAAGTATTTTAAAAAACTGTTAGTCTAGAAACCCTTGACACTTATAAAATATCTATTTACCTTTAAACTTACGAAATATTTTTGTAAAAAGATATGATAGAATTGAATGTTTGTATAATTGTGAACCACGTCTGTCTAGCTTTATACCAGTGCGTCTACGCAACAGGGTCACGATATGCTGACGCAAGCACAGCCACGGCGAATGGCTTGTCATGTGGTGTGGTATTATGTCCGTCTGCACACTGCACTTCACTTTTTAACTATAATACGGCAAACAAGCTGTGAAACAGATACTGGTAAGTTACAATTAGCGTCCAGAATAGCGGTGTGCGATAAAATCAGGAGTACGACGGCATACAGTGTTACTAAATTCAACAATTAATTCCAGGTAAAAGAGAAATAATTTTTAATTTTTAACATCTTGGACAACTTGATTTTTCTATAAAAACATGGTGATAATGAAAATAGAGAATATCGTTAAACAGATGTTCAATAAAAGAGGACAGAAAATCGAATTTTTATGGACGAGCTGGACACACAGGGCGTTACTTTGTATTATATCCGTCAAAAGACGTTTAATTAAAAAAAAAAAATCGATTCGGGTCAACGCGCTAAGTCAATACAGAATTCATTATCAATGTGAAAGAGAACCTGTCAAACCCGAAATGCTTTCTTGATTCAAATTCCTGTAGAAAGGTTCCGAGTCCTGTGCAAGCAACAAGCAGTGACGGGAAATATTTCAAGTTAATCGTCTTCGTAAACGTATCTGAATAAAGTAGCTGTTTGCGATGGTCGCTTTAGGCACGATGTACACCATCAAAATAATATTAGTGAATTGTTAGATTGGTGTTGTTGTTGAGTTGTTGTGAATGTGTTGTTTAGGTATAATTGAGATAAGTAGAAACAGAATACTTGTGCTTTTAATAGTAAATAGGTATCTTCGTGTTTTAGTTATAAATTAGTCTCTAGGTTAGATGTCTTTGTTGCATGTGATGTGATTTATGTAATAAATACAAATTTATTTTATTCTATATCGTTTATAAATTGCACAAATTCTTATTATTTATGAAGACTATTAATTAAATTATTATTTTCTTCTTATTTGTATAATTGGGGATTTAGCTAATTTATTATGATGATATAAGTAAAAACAAAACGTATTAGTAAGAAAAAAATAAAAGATTTGCTGTAAGCTGAAAGTTCTGGATTACCATAGAAGAAATTGAAAATTACCAAATTTATATTTGAAACATGATATTGCAGACGACGAAATACCGGCACACCGCAGCGCATCGGTCGCCAAGGATCATTTCTTCGATGACTCACCCGTAGTGAAATCGCCCCCCGAACCGACTCGGGTAAAATCTCCTGAGCAAATGAATATGCGGTCACCCGATCCGGTCAACTGGACCGTGCCGCTTGATACTGGCAAGACGTTCACCGTGACACAAAATGTTAAAAGCGGTGAGTCAACGCTTCTAGCAAAACTGCTAGGAGGTTAGGGTAGTTTGTTTTTAGTGGTATTTGAAACTGGTTTTACGATGAAAAAGCATACTGTTGTTATTTTCTTGATAACTCATATCTAAATAGCAAGTCTTGTTTACCTGGCCTGTTTTAAAAAATCCCATTTTGAATAAACACATCATGGTATTTCGTATAAATTTATCCGAAAATTGTTTTGAATGTAGGTATGTAAAATATAAAACTAAGAACTATCAGCTCATATCGTAAAATTACTTTCATCGTTCTAATTTTGTTGTATTAAAGAGAATCTTTTTCTATTGTACTATTATGCGTATAATTTAAAATAATTCATCTGAGTTTTGATGATTACCGAAATTACTGTTGTTACATCTATTAATAAAGATTAGATTAAGATACTCTTTGGACGGATAGGATAAATTTAAGATTATTGTCATGTAAGTAGGTAATTAGGAAAGCCAACAAAGCCATCACACTGTCATGCCAGTGAATTTAGTAAATTAAATCATTTTAATAATTTTCATTGAAGTTTAACTTCCCACAATAGTGTGAAACAGCGTAGAGCTTGCAACACTGACACTAAATTGAACACAAAAAATCATGTGCATTGACAAATAGTTATAATTCAGCATAAATTAGACAGAAACACTCATTATTACCTTCATCACTGTACATTTTTAGTTCGTTATCATATTACCTACCAAATATTATATTTTTTGACATCGTTCTAAATCAACGGAAAACTTATATGTACGTTATAGTACATTTAAAACGATTTCCTTTGCCTCAATTTATCCTTAAATGTTTATATGTATTTTTTATTTCAAATATGGAACATGTACGGATAAATTATAATACGTATGTAAATTGAGCCTCTTCAAATGAATTTGTCCACAATGTGTGATTTGTTAACTTTAAATTTGGAACATACATCAAAAATATTGACAATAAAAATGACAAAATAACCGATCTGTCTGGTTAAAGCACTGATTTCTCATCTTAACAGCTATAAATCAGTATGCATTAAGATTTCCGTGGACGTAGAACCTAAAGTTTCACCACCTCACTCGACCATACAACTCGCTGACCATATTTCAGATGAGAGCATTAAGCGCCCTAGCTCTGAGTTTAAGAGTAGCTCCATAGCAGAAGATGGAGTCATCCCGAAGCCGGCAGGTACGACGAATGCCACCGCCTAGACCATCGGCCATACACGTTTTACAAGCGTGACAGAATCACGGGACTGTGACCTTTCGAGGTGCTCCTCTAAAGATCACGCCCCCGAGCACGACACACAATCGACACCAGAAATAAAAATATATAACCTGTTTTATATTATATCTATTGAATAGTTTCTGATTAAATTGTGTTATTGGAATAATTGAAATTGCTTTTATTTATTTTGACCGTACTCGGCTGAGGCGTCGAACACGTATGTATTATTGTTTGTGTGTCTGTTTCGATGTTTGTATTCACTGTCACTGTATGCCACTTGGTTTATGTTATTTTACCATCTCATTATCGTTCACTACTGCATGCCGCCTACCTTTCTGTCTAGAAGATGCTGTTTCGGTGTTGGCTTTAATATACAAATTGACGTTGGTCCAAAAATGTGTGACGCAAAAAAATTAATATTACAAAAAGATCTTAACTTGCAAGTAGCTTAACACAATTACAAGTAAATAACATATACATAGGTATAGTAAAAGATAGTAAATAGTTAACCTTCAACACAACTGTGGTAACATATTTTCATCTAAGTTGAAAATAATAGCTATACTTTAATATTATGTCCTTAAAGGAGAAACGCTATATTTTTAGTAATTCATCAAAGGAACTTGAGTTAGCAAAACGAAATAATCTAATAAAAAAAATCGTAAGATTTTGGATGGAAAATAATTATACAATCTTTAAAAAGATCCAAGACTTTTTTAGTAAATTTATTAAAGGTGGCGTATGTTTTCAGTTTCTTCATAAAAAAAAAGAATAATTTTGAAATAGTCTACGAAACCATGTTCAAGTAACTAACAGTCACTGTTAGTTACTCTGTGACTCTGTTTTGTCGTTAATATCTTACAATCTCAGTCAGTATTTGTTTTCTAAAAATACTTTTTGTTTTAAGGCTATTTTCTATAATAAATGCATATTATCTTCTTTAATATATTTATCAATATCAGTAAATCTTCTCTTCGATTCATATCATTGTCGCAAGCCATTGTTGATAGTTATTCTAAGAACATAGATTGCATGAATTCTTCTATTGAACAGTGAAATCCGTCTACCTATATAGAAAATAATCTATCAAGTGCCCAGCATGTAAAAAAAATATAGAGTTGAAGTAGTACCAGTAGGTGAAGCAGTGATTGTATTAGCCGTTGTAATTTCTTATAAAATAGTTGATAATTCTTTGAAATATACTACTAGACAATAGTCTGGAATTACAAAATTAATTAGGAGTGTTAAAACGCCGCTAGCACTTGGAAAAGGTAAGTTAGAAAATTATAAAACAATTATTTACAGGCAGCTAAAGCTAAAGCTCACATTACCTCATATCTATAAATTTGTAAAGTTACTTGCAATGGGATATAGCGAATTATGTAGGTGTTTATGTGCTTGGTTGATGTTAATTTGAGAGTTTCAAATGTGAATTCGAAATTTTCCAAGTTAATAATTTCCTTTCTATTTTATCTTAGTTTTGTAATGTAGCTGTAACATTTAAAGCCATGCTTTTATATTTGATTGAGTTATATTATGACTAATTTATCGTACGATAGATGCCCTTAGGTAATGTATTTCTAAATAGCTACTTGACTTGATTCGGTATGCCTCGATGGGATTAAAACAAACACCTGACGTGCATTGGTAGTCCGAATTTTAAGTGAATTACGGTCTACCAAACATCTTGTACTTATCAAAATCTCACAATATGCCTCGTTATTTTAAGTTATCGCCAATGTTTCCACAAGCAAATCTAAAATAATATAATTATTCAGTTTATAATCTATTTGAAGCTCTCAAAAATGATGAAGGTATAATATTAAATTTAAAATTAAATTAAGTTAAATGTAATGATGTTACAGAAATCGCCCCAATCCATCATCAGCAGATGTCCCCGATACGTTCGCTGAAAAAGAGCGAATCGCCCACAAGCCTCAGCAAGCGCACTGACAAGACACCAACCACACCGGTCAGCCTTACTCCAATCGATGAAACAAAGACGTTGGATATAAACAAAATGAACGGGATCAATGGTGTAACTAGTAACGAACTTACCCCAGAGACTCCGACCCAAGAGCCGATAAAGGAGAAAGATCTGATTAAAAAGTCGACTGAAGCAACTCAGATAGCGCCAGGTGTAGTGGACACGACGGTTGTTAACGAAACTCCCGCTACGGGAGGTATAACTGCTGCAGAAGTTTTGGAAAGAGCTCGTACGAGATTTGATAAATTCTGGGGTAAAAAAGAGGAAGATAACGTTTAGAAGCTACAATTTAATTCAACTGTAAATTGAGATATTTGAATCTTCATTATAATTTTTAATTTAATTACATTTATAATTCATTGTATACTTAATTCTTAAAGAAAGACGGTAATAATACCTAATAGCTTGTATCTATTCCTTTCATGATTTCCCAAATATTATTTCGTATATAATTTATAAAGGACTATTGATCACTATCGAAAACAACGGTTTTTTAATTTAAAAAAATCTCAATTTACAGAATATAAAAAAAAAACATTCAATTGAAGTAGAAAATTTAATTACAGTGTACAAAACTGTTAACATAAAGAAAAAGCTTCGCTTTTTTGTCTACGAATGTATAATACTATGTGCTACCTACCTATTTAGTTTATATGTGTTATTATTACACTAGTTATAAAACCATTAATTTAACCGAAGTGTGGTGGCTTGTGATAATTATAAGACGGGACGACGGATTACTAGTATTTAATTATATAATTACGTTATAGTATTTATTGTACTCGAAATCGTAATAAAAAATAAATAATTAATATTACTTTAACATTTAAATATTCTGAAGTTTATTTGAATTATTTATTTATTTTAAGAAATGGTACGATGGACTCGAATCTGATTTGCGAATATGCTCGATTAAAATTTTAGTTATAATGCACCTAAAGATAAGGTATTATTATATTTTCATAGTTACTTTTATGGTTTAGCTTCGTAAATTTATTACCTACCGACAGATATAATTATCAATAAAAAAAATCCTTAATATTCATTGCTAATATAATTAATATTAATGGAAGTAAAATTGTTAAAACAATTTACGTTCTAGGGCTAATGACAATTTCGTATAAAGAAAGTAATGTAGCTTTATAATGTAATTGATGTTAGAATTTTATATATTATTTGCCTCTACACTTAATACAAGGCGCTGTATACATAACAGAACAAAGAGCCGTCCAATGTAGTTTAATTGGCAGAATATTTTTTGTTACAGCTAGGTTAGTCTGTTAACAATACTGAAGAAATCTATAAAGTTCATTTTTATAGGCCGCTACAACACTATAACTTACATATATAATAGATACTATATTAAATACAACCATTTAATACATGTTATATACAATCTAGCGTATTTACCATATATTTATTATTATTATACTGGACCGAACATTTTACAAGTAGAACCTTGACCAGAATAATTATAATCAAAATAACAATAAAGAAGAGTAATTTTTATTCATCTGAAAATATGTTTTAAACCTTGTTCGAGTAACAAAATGCAATAAAAATTGTTTTATTACCTTGGTATTGACCTAAATAATTGATAGATAGGTCAGTGAGTAAGCAGCGACAAAAATAGGGAAATAGTTATTTACTTTGAATGTTTATAAGTACATAAAAAGATTCTTAAGAAAAGATGATATTATATTTTTTTATGATAGACAGAAATAATAGTGTAATGGCGGCCTTATATTTTAAAATTTACACTGGAGGTATTGAAATCGAAATTATAATTTGTTACCAAGTAAGTAATAATTTTGATATTTTAAGACTCCAGTAGGGACAGAAGGTGACATAAAATATAAAGTGTTCACATAAAACGTAAATCGATTATTAATGTATTTAATCGATATTATTGATCCCAGCTCTGTTATTATTTTAGCGGGAATCTTGAAACTTGTAATTTCAAACTTGACATCGACTATAATGTAGGACATCGACATAGATGGTTAAAAAATATGGAATTATCACGAAGTTCTTGCCGTTTATGTTTGTCAGAAAGTGAATTTAACGTGTCACTCTTTGGGAATTTTTGTCGGAGAGTTAATTTAATAGAAAAAATTATCGTATGCTTGAAAATAATGATCGATAAAAATGATCAATTGAACACTATTTGCTACAAGTGCGCTGAAAACATAGAAAGGTATTACAATTTTATTATGTTTATTAAGAAATCTCAAATTAGATTCGTAAGGAAGCAGCAATATATTGATAATTCTCCTGTGCAACGCCGCCACATAACCTCTCGCGTTCATGAACAAACTTTTGAAGCGGACTTCAGTTTTTCATGCATTCAAATGTCTAATAAAGAAATTCCTACAAGCCCTATGTTTTCTTATATTTCTTCGCCCAATACTATTATGAAATCAATCGTTAAAGAGCCCGTTTGGAAAACTCCAAATACGCAAAACAAAGGGCTTGACAAAGATATCAAACCAGTGAAAAGGGCTAAGTGTGCTCAAAGGCCTCGGAACCAATCTAAGGACATATTCGAATCTCAGTCGCAAGACGTGCATGAAGATATTGAAACGTTCGATTGGAAACTTACTCCAGAAGATAACTTAATGAGAAAGATTAGAGGAAAACATTTTAAAAGTATTGACTTTTAATTTATAACAGACTAATGGACCTATTATGGCTTCTCTCAGGTGCTACTTACACTAAACTTAAAACTTGCAGATTCTCAAACTTTCATCCCCTATTTCACATCCTAAGGGGTTGAATATAAAAAAGTCCACCCATAGTGGGTGCTTATATCATAAAAGGAACCAAATTTTCAATTTCATGTTTATAGCGGCAGTAGTATAAGCTCCAGGATATACATTTAAAACAAATATTAATTTCTTCAAAGAAAATATCAGGCTTTTTAAATTATAAACCTCAAAGTATTGAGTGAATACCATCTAATTAACTTTAAAATCTTAGAGAACTACATATAGGTTGAGCTCTGAGGCATTGCATAGTAATCAATTTTAGCCCTCTCGATGACAGTTTTCACTTGCAAGAAACAGAACACCACATTTTTATGTAGAACTCTACTTAAATGCCTCAAACTCAACACGAATTTTAAATATCTCTTGTGTTTGCCCTAAACCAATGTGGCTAAAGTATTGATTATTAAACTTTAAAGGTTAAGGGGCTGGTGTATAAAATATTTATTTCAAGAGCTGATTAAATATAAAAATGATAATTTGTCAAGTTGACTATAAACCATAAATTATTACCTTTATCACTTCAAATTGTTTTTGTTACATATTTCTGTTGTTTTATACAAAGTTTAAAGTTGTTTAATAATTTTTATTTAATATTTCTGTAGACAGGGTAATTAGATGAATTTTTAATTATTGAATAAGCTTTTAATATTACTCATTCAGGCCTCAGAACAAGAATGGCCCAGATGTTACCATCAAAATGATAATAATATGAAATGTTGAGTTTTGTAGCAATAAACATTGTAACCTGGCTACAATATAAATTTATAAGATCATAATAGTAGTGGAATAACAAATGATGTTAAAATCAGACTTAAATATATATATATATATATATATATATATATATATATATATATATATGAAGGTGCAGAAAGGGACAACATGATTAATTAAAGTAACAAAGTCTTTACAATCTGCTTGATCTACCTACGCTTTACTTAAAAATTTGATTAACTGTCGAATTTCATTATTAGCCCATTAACTATTGTAATTCAACAAGAGTCATATAAATGAACTCTGTAAACGATTATTTTGCAACACGCGCGCCGGGTAACCATTGCCAACAAAATGATACAATGGAGCATTGCACCATCATATATATATATATACTCATAATAAACTCACTCCAGTAAACTCAGATTTTCACTTAGGCCAGTCTGCTTCTGTGGGCTACAGCTATTGTTATTAATTTATAGATGTGATTCAAGTAATTATAATTATATTGAGGAGAAATCCTATTAAAACTAATTAATAATCTTCTAAAATTGCAGCAATTTAAGAGTCAGAATATAATTTAAATTAAAACTTCTTGAAACATGTGCAAGAAAATGTACTTTAACTGCTTCATATGTGGATAATGGTTAATATATAATTTACTATTATAATTTATATTAATAAAGTTTGTTTTATAAAATATAAGCAATTTAAGAATTAAAGACTTGTGGTAATTTGTGATTCCGGTATTGAATGTATCTCACATTTAGTGATAAACAAATATGACCTCTATCAAAAGTTTAAGTGGTTTCTGTAATATGCTCTTTATATTTTAAGGTATACTTGGTTGATTTGGAATATAGTTTAATTCAGTGTCAATGTTATGTTTTATTTCATATTATCTAGTCCCAAAATAAGTAATTTTACATAAATACAGAAATAGTAAACAGATATGTAGAAGATTCCTTCACATTTCGAACTCATTATAAATACTCTAACAAGCCTTATCTGCGATGCATACACTTGTGACTTCCATAGCCTGTGTAACCAGGTCGAAAGCTCTAGTCTATAACTAAAAGTAAGTTTCTTCGCGCCTAAGACATGTAAGAGTGTTTATAATGTTATTAAAACATTTGTACTTTGCTATTCTTTTTTCTCAATTGAAGTATAGGATTGTATAAAGGCTGTGAAATTGAAAATTTCCTTTGGCGAGGATAAAAATGTACTATCTGGGCAAAGCTTTCGATATCTATTAGATGATTTGAACTTCAAGATGAATTTGATGAGCTTTCAAGTGTTTCTAATATGTATTACTTGTATCAGATTTGAATATAAATTCAAGATGTGGGTACGTAAAAAAGGGAAAATAAAATATAAAAATAATTTTACGTTGTTCTATATCTCTAGAAGAAAATATAAACGTGGGATATTACAACAAAACAATTTGATGCAATTTTAATCTTTTTCCTTGATTATTGCTTAATCTTTTATATAATGAAAAAGCGAATTTACAATAGTGTCGAATAGTCACCAGGCATAAGACATTATAACAGAGCTCATGACTTTTATTAGTTTCATCTCTTTCGCACGAGTAGTTTATCACAGTGCTATCTCAGTCTGAGCGATTTTAATTTATCGCAGTTAAATCACCAGTGATATCACGTTTTTTCCTACTCTAATAGTAACACAGCTACAAAAATATTTTATAAATTTTTTTGATTATGTAGTTTGTATTTTATTCTATCATTTTGTTTTTTCTCCGCACAACAGATACATTTTTATTACGATAACACTTGTCGATAATTTTAGTAAAAAAGGTATATATAGCTGGTAATTAAACTTAGCTTTGCTACTGGTTTGTAATAGAGGTTTTTTTTTTACATCAAAATGGATACCTACACATACATCGTGTCGGATACCATCCGCATGTGTTGGATGTTCCTTATATTCATTCATCATGCGAACAGCTAAGGAGTGGAATATGCTTCCAGCGGCAATATTTCCGCGATCTTATGACCTGGGAGTCTTTAAAAGAAGAGTAAATAGGCATTTGTTAGGCGGACGCGGTTCATCATCGGACTCATCTTCACCTTCCACCAGGTGTGATTGAGGTCAAGCGTTCGGCTATAAGTTATAAAAAAAAACCTAAATAAAATATTAAAATTAAACGTTTTATATCCCTATTTCATAGTTTTACAAATGATTAAACTGTCTCGTTGCTGCAGTATCTAGGGACGAGTTCAGCGCAATTGAGTTCGACTGCCACGATCAAATGTTTGCGAAGTTCACGTTTTATTTTTACACTAGCTCGACAAAGCGACTACAGTGCACGTGACGGTAAATACAGTGTGGTCCAAAAACGAAATCGATTATCTGAGGAGGAATATCTATTGACAGTCTCGAGGAAAATAGTATCCTTCGACATGTCGGCCCATATATACCACGACTGAAGCTATGTATATATCTATATGAGTTACTGGACAAGCTGGTCCCGTAACGCGATATGACAAAGTGGATCACTATGACGGTCTATACACTTGTGCACTGTGGTCACGAATCAGTTCGGGCAATCGCCCTATTGTGTCGAGTCAGTATAAATATATCTATATAATAGTCAGGACATACCTACACCATAACATTCTATTAAAGTTCAAAATAAAACACAATTTAAGAACAATTAATTCATGTTTTTATTCCAAATCATACAGATAATTATCCTAGAAAAAATATTATCCTCGATCACTATACGATACATTTAATCCATAAATCACATTTAACTTTTTAAACGCTAGATTAAATTACAAAAATTACGCAGTACAATTATGGCAGGCTACACAACAAACGATTGAAAATTATTATACTCCACGATATATTAGAACCTCAAAGGAAATTCGAGTAATTTGCGGAAATCCTTAAGTTTTTTCAAATATATAGATGCTCGTTATTTACGTGAACGACAATATTTCTTTATTTATTGAAAATTACTTAAATAGTTTTATATGAAAAAGCCAATTCATAAGTATTATAAAATTACCGTCCAGTTTCAGAAACACTCCTAAAATGTTACCACTAATGAATCGTATTTTTAAAAGTATCAAGGTTTTTTAACTAAATACCTCCTTTTCTTAAATTTCAAAGTAACATTTGTTAAACTGGACATAATCTTAGTATTAAGCTCTTTAAATTAAAAATTTACAAGCATTTATATTTGAGCAAGCTCTTAAGTCATAATAAACATTGCCAAAAATAATTAAAATTCTATGGTGCCATGACCCGAATCTGTGTTCACAATACAATATTAATTTTTACACAGAACTTGTTGTTGTACGTTGATCTATCTTTACGGGAAGTCGACGTAAATTACCTCAAAATAATTAATTATTCCGAGTTTTTATGAAACACATGCTTATTAATAAAATATTGAATTTTAACGGTATTTTTATAGAAACAATAACTTTTATCAAACGTTTGATCTACAAAAGTAATCCTTGTATGAAAACAATAAAAATAACCGTAAAAAAATCGCAATTTTCGTCGATAGTTTTAAAATATAACCATTTAAGGGTGTTGTCACTTACATCTTACCCTGTCACCATACACACGTAATGAGAACAGTTTTTATATAAAATAAATCAACAAATTTACATGAGTATTTCAACAATATGTATCTAATCAACATAGAGAATCAAAAACAACTTAATTTTGAATAACTATGTTATCTAATTATCGTAGATTTATTATTACAAAAAATAAATTTCAAACCAGTTTCATTTCTCACCGTTATTTCTCAGTAGCAAATGTGTACTGAGCAATTATAATCAAAAGTATATTTTTATATCTAAAAACTGTACTATAATTTGCTTATGGCGGTGCACTATCTATTTTGGTACTATAATAAAATATACGCAGTGGCGTGCATATCACAGAGGCATAAAATTATTGCCTACCTTACTCTTGGGCATTAATAAATTACAGTCCACTATTTGATATTTGCTGTGGAATCTTTAATAACATCATATTAACGAACTGTACGTCATTATGTTATAGAAAATACTTAGTAAGTTTTTATTATTGACCGCAATGCACTCCACTGCGCCTAAACGTCGCTTATAGTTCTCGAGTTATTGGTTAAATATAATATCTTCTTAAATATTATAAATTTATAATTCCTCTCCCCTCCTCTACCTCTATTACATATGACAAATAAAAAATTAAAAACCTTTCACCGACATTTTTAGACTGCTTTAGCATTAGCAATATTATTAAGACAAACCATAATAGTTTAACTAATATAAAAACAATCTAATATAGTAGGGTTTATGATATAAAAAAACTTTAATAGCATACCTATTATCGTAGATATATTAATATACCTTCGAAATAGGGGATTAGTAGCGAATACACAAAAAAAGGAAAAAACACAAAAATATAAGATGTTAAAAAAGAAAACAAAGATTAATATTAATTTTAAAATTACAAAAACGCCGTTAAAAGCGTAAAAATATATCACAATGCGCATCTAAACTAATTCCATACGTATATATCTAAAAAAAATTAAATCTATGAGATTTTATTACGTAAATAAAATGTGGGACGTATTATTTTCGTTATCGATTAAATAAGTTTATGAAACTGTAAAGAAAACGATTATTTAATTTAAATTTTATCGATTGTAATTTTACCAGCTTTAACTCTAAAAAGAAAAGAAATCTATTCGATATAGCAAGAGCCTTCATGTCCTAAGCATTTATCGATAAAAGATATTATTTCAAACAATTATTTTTTTAACGTTGTTTATACGGCGTGTAACAAAACCATACGAGATCGCACATCATAGCGACTTCTTTTTAGAATAATAAGATAGTAAACTTAATCGATATGTTGGCAATAATCTGAAACTACAAGATAACATCGAATGCTTTGGTCTCACATATATACCTTAAGCCATTTCTCTTTCATAATCGGTTAATTTTGTGATATTTCCGAGACAAATTGGACCGGAATATTTGACCTTTTTAATCTACAACAATTGTCCCACTGATTAAAAATATTACGAAAAACAAAAAAGCAATTCCTCATTACATTTTTTTCGTCCTTTAATAATGAACTCTAGTTCAAGCGAAGTACGCCTCAAAGTTGTAATACTGACAGCGATCTTTATATTCATTATCGAATCTAAAAACAAGTGAATATATTTTCTATAATACAATTCCCTTAATTTTTTTATGAACCACTAATGCTAACAGTCTAGGGAAAGCTTACGGCGTAGATTTACACATAAATATACGTTTTACGAACACGACATCGAACATCAAGTTAAAATGTATCGATAGAATTACAATTTTCTATTACATATATATTATTATCTTTCTCGTGATATTTTGCCGAAAACGCTTTTAGGCTATCCATAATTAATGAAATAACATGTTTTTTATCCATTTTAAGCTGTTAAAAAACAACGCAAAAATTAACACAATTGACCAAAATTATCATTAAAAAGGCTATTTTCACTTTCTTTTTGTCTATATCTCGTCGTATGAATTCTTAAAACTAACAGAAATTATTGTATAAAAAGGTTTTACGCAACATTTTGTTTTCAACTGTCGATATTTTTCTAAATATTATCTAAAAAAAAATCGATAAAACGACATTAATTACACTTTTAATCAATTTTACGTGTTTTTAAAAACATTAACGCAGGTTTTATGCGTATCATACAAAGATATCGAGTACGTCCTTAGTAATTTAATTTTTCAAAAGCCTATATCTCCATTAATTAAAAAAAATGTATTTCTCAATTTTACTAGCAATGCGACATTAAAAAGTAATTCAATATCAATAAAACATTGTTTTAACAAATGTCAAGACATTACGAAGCCCTGCTTTGATTTTATGTAAATCAAACTGAGAACCTCGACATTACATTTCAGAATATCGATACTTTTTTCAATCATTGCTTGAGTTTTATAACTGATTTTACTAAACCGCGACTTGGATACACTTTTTTTTAATATTCCCGTTAATTAAATATTTTTAAGAACACTCATAATAATGATAAGAATAATCTATAATTTTAAAAATCACAATCGATCGTCTTCCTCTTTCTAGTTCAAAATATTACACAAACGTCGATAATAGAGGCGCACGACTTTATCCGTGAGAGTTTATTTTTGACATATATAGATATTTTTTCGATTCACAAGGATATATTATTTTCATTTCAACAAAACAATCGCAATGTCTAATGTAGACAGCCGATAAGATCATTCAAAACAGTTTCGACGTTTTGCCCAAATTTCCTACGAAATTTCCCCTAAAATCGAAACTAGATCTTAAATATTAAGTTACGGGAGGCGTCTCTCATATGCAAGCTTAATTTACAATTAGGTAAATATCGATAACTCGACGAAAGAGGGTAACGAGCTGTAATGAAAACATGAGATATCGGAGGAAATTCTCGCCCCCGCGAGATAATGCCCAAAGGGTGCGGCATGGCGGTCTGCGGAGAATTGCGGAGCCACAAACTCCGGTAATGCGCAGATGTAGTCACCTTGGGTGTTTTTGTAAAAGTCCGCAACACCCCAGTGGACTGACTCCAATGAAGTCCTCAAGTAAAAAACGGCTAAGTCAATGTGTACTCCCTGAGTGGTTTGAGGAATATGGACTTTCAGGCTCGTTGTCATGGGGAAAAAAACATCCCTGGGGGGTTTCTGGTCGGTAAGTATCCAGCAAGACCCTGAACGTTTAAGGGTACAGGAAACACACGAAGGGTACACGAGTTCTCCTGAGTTGACAAAAGAAAATACTAGATCAATGTGTGTATTGTCTATATTTACATGAGGCCAGCGGAGGTAGAGAGGTTATGGTGATTATTTTTTAAATGAATTTCCCTTAATGTTTTTTGTATGTGACTTTGTCTAAGCTATTAATTCTCAACCACTGTGCCGCGAAATTTTAGATACATCATTATATCAATATTATCAAAAAATATGATTTAAAAAGGAAATCCTTTTAACAGGAATGGATATTTATATCCTTCTTTTTTTTTTAATTATTTGTATTGCAACGCGTTCTTTATTAACTTCTAATTAATTCCTTAACAGAAGTGCTATTATTTTTGTAGTACATATCATTTTTTTCGCATAATTAAAATTATTATCGCAAATGATTTTACGCAGAGTGTAAAGACAAGTAAATAATTTTTAAATTTACCTTTTTCTTTGTGTACCACCAAATATTAATATTGTTAAAAGTGTGCCGCGACAAAAAAAAAGCCTGAGAATCACTGGTCTAAGCCCTCAGTATTACATATTCGTCAATATTTGGGCCACTGTTTTGTGGCTCGTCACTTTGAGACCTACAAAGTCTTCATGTATAGAAGTCAAAAATAAACTCTCACAAGTCGGCAAAGCGAGTTCGATGCGCGAAGCAGTCTGTCCGCAGCACTACGGGCGCTCTTACTTCTCCCCCGAAGAGGAGCTAGACGCTCTGCCGCGTCCTTTACGCTTTTTATCTTCTTCCTTATCGATAACCGCCGGTGGGGGGTTCTCCTTTATCGACGTTTGCGGCTGTGGGGGTAGACTGGCGCTCTGTAATAACATTGCAAGTTTCAAACGGTATATTCTACATCCATCATGCGAACCGCTAAGAAGTGAAATATGCCTTTTTTATCATGATTTGGCACAGTAGCCTGCTTGTAATCATGGCGCAGTCCAAAAAACAACGACTACCGTCAGTTATGAAAATTCCATCGATAGTCGCAGCGATCATGCCGGCCTGCACATATATCTTTTTACACTACGCTTAATAGACCCCATATTATAGGTCGATTGGAACACGCTCGCCGGAAGACCATTTAACAGTTCAACGACATGGCTGTAGTACATAAATGGGCAAAATGTAATCTGATTAATGATCAACGATTACAAAATATAGTCGAAATTTTAATTTTCTTGCTCTGTAATCATTTACTAGATCCATTTAAAACATTAAGAAATCATAAATCTGTATACAATCTGGGATTTTGTAGTGTTTAAAACACAAATGAGCGAAATGCTGTCATATTAATGGTAAAAAACGTAAAATGTAATCGTTAAGCATTTCCATTAATCTGATTACATTTTGCCCATCTATACTGTAGTAAAAGTTAGAGAACTTCTTAATTCTAGCCGGGATGTGTTGGCCAAACATTATGCCTGACCTCGACTGCTCTAACCAGAACGTAAGGCTGAGGTGATATCTGTACAAAAACTTCGTTTTGTTTGCCATTAGTAAAATTGCTGCTGCTGATGTCTACTGTAATTGCTTTCATCGACAAACCGGCGTAACCTCCTTACAACTTTACATCTAATTTTATGCTCCAGAAAATAACTACGTCACAAAAATAAAATATACAGGTGTTTTTATAGATGAGGGAAATATTCAGGGAGAATTTACAGCATTAAATTTTAATTGCAAATATGTAAAAATAGTAGCCTAATATTACAAAGTTAATGATAGACACTATATTACAGTTTCATATTATTTATAAACAAGACACATGCGTGAACTAGGTAAATTGCCTGCCCTAAGCCAGGATAAAGTGCGAAAGGAAAACGAGCCAATAACGGTTTACCTAAACTTACGTAAAAGGAACTTTATCTAGTTACCAATCAATAACGCGCCAGACGCGCTGCGGTGTCCACACTTTATACAAATCAATTCTCATCTTAATATATATAAATCCCCTGTCACGATGTTTGTCCGCGATGGACTCCTAAACTACTAAACCGATTTTAATGAAATTTACACACCACGTGAAGTTTTATCTAATTTAAAAGATAGGATAGTTTTCATCTCAATTCTTAATCGCAATATTATTTTATTGCAAATTATTTGTTTATTATTTAGCAGTCATAATTTACAGTTAGCTCCAACCGATTCTAAAAGACGGCGCTTTCCGTTGACTGGATTGAGTAATTATTCAAAAACCAGTCACAGCAAAGCGTGGCTGGTCTGCTATAATTTATATGGCAGAACAACGTTTGCCGAGTCAGCTAGTTTGTCTATAAATGTTTCTTTATGATTTGTTAGGGAATACAGTTATTTACATTTTTTATTCGTTACAAGAAAGTATAAGTTTTTTTTTTGAGCCGGTGAAAGCCCGTTATGGGCCAGAGCGTGGTGTGCCAGACTGTCACTGGCTAAAACCACCGGGGTGTTCCTATCCACGCGCATGGTGCGCCGGGCTACGGGCATGTGACAGTGGGCTAACCGCGGCCCGGCGCGCGATAAGCCCAAAGGGTAACATCAAAGTCATAGAGAGGAGGAGGAGAGGTGGGAGAGAAGAGTGATCACCAACCCCCCTTCACAAGCTTCGCCGCCGACTCTGTGGCCTGCAGCTAAACCTGCACACCGCGCAACGGACCTTAGCCCGGCAATCCATGGACTTATGTGCTGGCTCTGCACACCGAAGGCAAAGTTATTCAATCCTGGAATATCTCCCTTGTTTATAAAATCATTTTGTATATCACATTTCTCCAACTTTTACGGCCATTGCACGCCTTTATATGCATTAATGTGTACAAATTATATTATATTAAATGTTTGCCGATCCCGGAATATATTCAGCCAAAGTGCGTCACAGACCACCAAACCAAAGAACTCGCAAAATTTCCCCCTTTAATAACATAATACAGACGGTAGCTGGGAGTCGAATCTGCTCGCGTCCGTTGGCTTTACCCTAGTTTCCATACACGTGACTCCTGGGTGGTGCTAAACGAGCAGCAGCGAGGTGGTAGGGCGTCGGTGCACGTCAGGATCGCGACCACAGTGCATGGGTGAAAAGCCCGTCATAGTGACCAGTTTCGGCTTGTCGCGTTTCGGGATCAGCTTGTGTATATCCAGTAGCTCATATACCTAGAGACCTTCAGTCGTGGTATATGTCGGCCGATATGGCAATGGAGACTATCATTGGATTTTCATCCTTTGATAGTCGATTTCGTTTTTGGACTACACTGTACTTACCATCAGGAACTCTGTAGTCACTATGTCGAGCTAGTGTAAAAAAAAAGGACT
Source organism: Automeris io (assembly GCA_036320925.1). NCBI lineage: Eukaryota > Metazoa > Arthropoda > Insecta > Lepidoptera > Saturniidae > Automeris > Automeris io. The sequence goes on along the minus strand of JAUDJH010000034.1, from coordinate 2,839,817 downwards.
GACCTTTTTCTTAGCGTGCTTTTCGTTCTTCTTAGCGGTCCTGTGGTCTTCGTCATCGCGATCCCTGGCCCCCTTCCTGCCCATCACGCCGAGCAGCTTGCTAACCATGCTGTTCTTGCTGCGGCCCTCCCCGCCCCCGGAACTGCCTTCCAGCGGCTCCGACGATTGCTGCCGACAATAGATACACAGATTATTCGAGAATAAAGACGAAGCTTAACGCCACAACGGTTAAGTGAGAAATGAGGCGTCTAGTTTCGAAACCCGCTAAAACGATTTTTCGTACAAAATTACTTAATAGTCCTAATAGTCATTTGAAATGTTTTTATCAAAGCAAATATTATATATGAATTTTTTTTTTTTGCTTTTTCATTCTAGAATAATCATTTAAATACCTTATAAGAATGTGATTGTTAAGTCAAAGATTAATTATAATTTTTTATAAATAATTGGGAATTGAAAAAATTATGTTATAGCGGGTTTTGAAACTAGACGCCTCAAATATTTTGGTTTGTGTCAAGCTGGGTAAGATGACGGGAGTTGTTCTATCTCATGTCTCTAGCGCAGGATAGCGTGTAAAGGTGAGAGAAATGAAAAAAGTCCAGACAGTAAAGATAAATTGCATTGATAATTGAAAATTTTGAAACTATATTCTAATAATATTATCTTCGACTTATCGCTAAGAATTTTGTTCCTCACCTCAAATGTGTTTAGAGTGTTTCAACGAATAACATACGACATAGCATAATGTAATATGCTATTCTATATAGATAAATAAAAAGTATTGTATAATGTAAATATTTTTAGTATTTTAATGTTGTATATCTTATATTTACGTATAAGTGCGTAGTCCATTAAATTCCTATTAACGTCAACAAAAAACGTGTCACCCGTATTTGAGTGACGTGGCAACGGACGTGTTAAAACATCGATTATTGCTTACCAATAATTGAAGTTAATTCAAAGCTCAAATCTATATAATATAAAGCAATAACCACAGTTCTATAAAAAGCACTGGCTCGACAAAGTGACTACAGTGTAATTGATGGTAAGTACAGTGTAGTCCAAAAACGAAAGCGACTCTCAAAACACGAAAATCAAGTAATTGACTGACGGTTTCTATGTATATCTTGGACGTACAAAAGCCAACCCCCAACGCGACAAGCCCAAACGAAACACTATGACAGTTTCTACATACTACATTTCTGTACTGTTCCGGCATCTTTTATACCTTCTATAAGTTTATGGTTATTTTTACTTTTATATTCAAACATAGCAGCCCCTCCTTTAATAAATTTAGTTGGGGAGATTAGTTTAATTAATGCTATAATAAGTTGGTCTTATTTTTCTATAATTATATTAATATTAATTTCTTTTTTTAGAGCGGTTATAGTTTATATTTATTTTCTTATACTCAACATGGGAAATATTATCATGGTTTATATAAAGTTTATATGGGAGTAAATCGTCCTACCACAACAGTAAATAATAACAAATAATAATACCTTAATAACGTCAATCGATTCTTGCCGCTTGAGACCTTCGTTCTTCTTTATCGACTCCGTCCTCTTAGCTTCGGACTTCTCTTGTTTCTTCTCAGACTTCTCCTGCTTCTTCGATTCTTTGTCTTTCTCTACTTTCTTCACTGAACCGGCCCGCTCCATCACCTGTATTGTGTTTAATAATTATTTTTATACTGACTCGACATATTGGCTACATTTCGTCTGATGGGCAGCACAAGCACAGCCGAGGGACGAAAATAGCAACGAAAGGCTTCTGTATCCAGTTTGCTCTTATATGTCGAGCCCAACGTGACCAGTAGCGCAGTTTACCGCCGTTCTCTCAACACCAGTATACACGATATCTTTATTAGACGTCATGCGAGTTTCCTCACGAGGTTCCCTTCATCAATAATTATGATGTGCCTAAGTCTTAACTTGAAAAAACACAAATACGTGCCTGGATTCAAACCTACGGCCATTTACGTTGACGCGTAATATTGCGCGTTACCTACTAATAAATAAATTATGAGTAAATTAATAAATAAACTCCGTACAGGATCTTAACCGACCTTATCAACCTTCTTCTCTTCTATTTTCAACTCCGGCAACTTCTCCTCCTTCGGTTCCATCTTCTTTGACATGGAGTCTTGCTTCTTTAGCTCAGGTTTGTCCTTCTTCTGTTTGACTTTTAATTCCTCCTCCTTCAAGCTAGAATCGGATTTCTTTCTCAAAGGTTGAGTCTCTATCGCAGGTAAAGGTTCCTGCGTGATCGGTTTCTTGAATTTATCCTCCGCCATGCTTTCTTCCGTGCTCATTCTGCTGTCTTCTGGGATAGAAACAATCGTCTATGATAATGCTGTCATTCCAAAACAGTAGGCAACAGTAACAAATTTTCTATAAAAAATTTAAGGAACCATCTCCAGCATCTTGCTTGCGTTCTTATAATTAAAAAAAAAACCGGGCAAGTGAGAGTCTAACCCGCTCACGGGGGGTTCCGCACAAACATGAGGCTATGCAAATAGTTCGCTTTTTTATTTGATAATGATGATGATGTCCTAGCCGGTTTCGGCCACGGCGACTGTTTCAACATCGATTAAGAAAATCGAGGTCCAGTTTTCGGAAACAGTCAATTGCGCAGGAGGTATTTAAGTGCATAGCTGGACGCGCTGCCAGAAAAGCACTCTCTCGACCGAGCTCCCTCAGGCCCGATGGAATGGAGAACCAGTACGATCGGGAGGGAGCGGGATGCAGGTTTGGTCGAGTTTACCTTCTGTGAACACCTGGTTGAATTGCGGTGTTAAAATGATAATAATACTATATCGTCATACAATATCCCTTTCGGGGTGAGCAGAGATACATAGAAATGAATCCCCGTGACCAAAGTGATTCTATATAAGCTGTTTTCCTTGTAACGTGCGGAACCCTAAAAAAGGCGACGCACCCATAAATATATCCCGAGATGTATCTCCAGACGTGTCTGCGATGTAAGACTCATCCGACAGAGACAGGGACGCGAAAGATGTTGACGCGTCGAAGCTGCACTTGTCCAGGCTCGTCTTCGGGGACGACGTGAAGATACTTGGAGTCGCCTGCTTTGTAGGGGTCCTGTAATTAATATATTTCTTTTACAACAGTACAGCAATGAGATCGCACCTTACGATAAGTGCAGGGGACTTAGACAACGTAACATTCGATTAGCGATGAATGTAATGTATTGTATATAGTGACCTGAGGGATAGTATCTTCAGGATATTCTCTTCCACCAGACTGTTGTGTTGTTTTAGGTTGCTTACAGGACTGTTGTTTTCAAAGCGGCTACTAGAGTTTTTTTTTACTGGAGGTAAAAAAAAAGCTACTCTAACTACCGATGTTTTTGTTCTCTAATTGCGCTTATCAAAATATTCTTATATCAAGGCTAGAAACCTGACGCGTGGGATCTTCGTATGATGCCTCGACGAGTCCCTTCTCTTTTGTTTCAATATCCTCATCCACCAAGCTGTCTGTTATTTTTGCAGCGGCTACTGGAGTATTTTCATTTCTATCGATGTTTTCGTGTTACTGGCAACGCTTATTTACGTATGTATATGTAGGAGTGAGAGGATGGACCGACTTCAGTTATAAAAATAACGAAGCCTTCACAATCCAGCCGGTCCACTTCTTCTTATTTTTAACAATTTGATTAACTATCAAATTCTATTGTTATCCTATTAACTATTGTAATTTAATAAAAGATTCACGCAAAATGAACACTGCAAACGACTACTCCGCAACACATGCACTGGACATTCGTTGCCGACCAAATGATAGCCTAAAGCAGTGCGCGCAACCTTTATATAAAAGAGCCCGAATGGTGGGTGTTGCTTACAATAATTAAGGGTAGCGCGTCATATACACAAGAGCTAGTGACCTGACGGGTAGTATCCTGGCATGGTGCGTCGGCGAGTCCTTCTCCTCGGCGATGCGCGGCAGCGGCGGCTCGTCCTGCTTGTCCTGCGCGGGGGGCGGCGTCGGCGGCGCGGGGGCGGCAGGGGCGCGCCACACCACACCGCGCCGCGACCCCGCACCCGCCACCGACACGCCAGCGCCGCCGCAGCACAGCGGCGATATCGAGCACTTTGACTCGGCTGAGCGCGGATGCAACCTGTAATATTACATCTTTTTTATACAATATATAATCATTCTATATCCCTTTTACGATGGGCAGAGATACATTATAATGGCTAGGTCGACATTACGCTTGATGTCCAACGTAACCAACAGTGCAGCTGATTACCATTCTCAAAAGCATACATGACCTTTTTATTGGAAGCCATGCGTGTTTCCTCACGATATTTTTTCTTCATCGACGAGTAGGTGATGACCTTGTAAAAACGAAAGGGAGCTTCGAATCTATGATCGCTAGCGTACACGTGCATGAATACCGACTACTTATCCACTAGGCTACCACAGATACGTTAGTTAATTTTGTTTAAGATCATTTATAACAGTTATTTCTATCTACGTGCTCACTTGTATTTAAATAAAGGCTACACCACTTAAATGTTCTTAATTCTAAAAAAAAAAACCAAAGGAATCGTCACTAACATTATCCAGTTTTTTTTTTTTGTCAGAATTTTACACTTTTCTTTCCCTTTTTAATGCTCTGTTTATACACTTCTATGTATTAGGGGCTTTAAGGCTGAGATTTACAGACACTATTTCGATTTTGCTTAGCAAAGTTCTAAAAAAAAAATTCGTTTTGACAAAAAACCGAATATATAATAGGAACTTGAGTATAGCCATAGTATTCGCAGAACCAAGTCCATGTCGATAAAATCGGTGACTTACAAAATCCTTTGACATTCATTGAGTAATATAAATTGTAATGTTTTAATTAAGTCTAAGCAAACTTAAAAGTTGCCTCTATAAATCTCAACCCAAGACGTGCAGACCTACCTGTCTGGAGACAGCGCTCTCCTGAGCAGCGGCGAGGCCGGATCCCTCCGCGGCCAGGCCCTCCGGCCGCCGCACTCCCGCGCCGCTAGCGGGGAGGGGCTGCGCGCCTCCACGCGGCTAAGCGTCAATGGGCATGACAGTGCTGTTAGTCACGTGAGACACAAATATGGAGTCGATAGATTAGTAAGAATATTCATGCATCCAGATTTCATAGACAATGGTGAATGGTTTATTATTTTATTTGGGAACACAGGGGGAAACCCTGTATAGGATCGTCAGGGCAGCCGTGAGGGGAGCTGCCCCGGTATACCAAACTCTCTGTACCTGCGTCATGTCTGCGTTATCTTCTCATTGGCGTTTTAGTTTTCGGGAAAGAGAAAGAGTCACAGAGGACCAGATCTGGGGAATAGACTGCGCGCCGTGCTGGTTTGCACCCTCATGTGGTTGACGTTCCAGGAGCTCGCATGAGGCGATTCGACGCCACTTTCTTGCCGCGAACCGCCAAGAAGTGGAATTCGCTTCCTGCTTCTGTCTTTCCAACATCTTATGACATGGGAATCATCAAATGTCGAGTGAATCGGTATTTGATAGGTAAGCGCGCTCTATCATTTTACAAAAAAATCACTTACATTTTAGGTTAAAATTGAGCTATTTTCGTACGAATATCACGGAGGCCCGTCCCATGCCCTAATTATTGGTGAAAATTAAATGACATGAACCAATCGATATATTCAGGCTGTCGAGGAGGAGACTCCAGCTGTATTTTCACTGTGAAGGCTGGTAGCGCGAGGCTTACTGCCTGCCGGTGGAACGCACCGATCACGTCAGAGTCGACAGTTGTGGCGGATTAGCCACCGCTTGTGGGAGGCTTGTGAATCAAAGACAGTCTTTATTTGAATCCCACTTATTATTTTTTGACCCGCGTTGTATACAATGCGCTTAACCTAGATATAGTGCATTAAACTATAGATAACTATACGTTGCATTAAGTCCATACAACTTCCATTAGCCTTAACCTGCATGACATATGTCACCACAAGTTCCTCAGAAAATCGAATATACGTAGCCCGAGGAAATTCAAAATTCACGTTACTTTTTGAACAGACCTCTTAAACGCACTTTATTAGAGATGATCGCGTGCAAGTACAAACATAAATAAGTGCGTACAAATGAATGCGTGTATGTGGGGAAAGATGAGTGCGAATGTATACAAATGCGTGCATTTGCGTTTTTATGTTGTTACCTGGTCGGCGAGGCGGGCTGAGGCTGCGGCTGAGGCTGCGGGGAGGGGGAGGGAGTTCGCGCGAGGGGAGACAGCGGCATGTGCTGGAGCGAGCCGCGGCGCACCTCGCTGCCAGCGCCCAGCTTATGTTTCAAGCCGTGAAGGGACGACGGCCTGTAATATACAGGATGATTTTATAGACGAGGGAGATGTTTCAGAATACAATAATTTGTACCTTCTTATAACGAATAAAAATGTAAATAGCAATATTCCCTAACGAATCATAAAGAAACATTGATGAACAAATGAGAATTGATCCGTAAAAAGTTTGGACACCGCAGCGCGTGTGGCGCACGATTGAATGGCATGTAGGTAAAATTCCTTTTACGTAATTTTAGGTAAACAGGTAATTGACTCGTTACCCTATAGTGCTTTATCCTGGCTTAGGAGAGACAAAATACCTACTATAGCATGTAGATGTAACCCGATACGCAGTTCTCGCCCTAAGGGTCGTTAGGGTGTTACGAGACGTGCGGGGTAGAGAATGCGCGCGCGCACGGGACGCGTGGAAGTCAGTCGACTACCGAGACCTAAGGCGGGAGTACGTGCGTGTACGTCGCAGTTCGGTGTGCCTTAAAGTGCAAATAAACTGTAAAACGCCAAATTCGTGTCTTCCTAAAACCACACCCACGACCACCGGCCATACTACTTAATAATTAATTGTTATTTATTCTATCATGTGTATAATTGCCCCTTAATATGGTGACTATAAATTACTTTGTTTTAATGGAAATATTAAGATACCACTATTCCTATATATTTGGAATTAGAATCGAATGCTGAATATCTCCCTCGTCTATAAAATCAACCTGTATATCTGAGTAGAATGGGTACATCGACTATATACTATTGTCCGGTTCGGTTAAACTATTTGATATTGATCTACAGCGTGTGTAAAATGTGTGTGGTATGTTCAACCTTTTTTTTGGTAACCGGGAAGAAATATCTACATAGGATCATCAGGGTCTCTGTGAGGATAGAGACCCCGTGGTGTCAAGACTCACACTGACAAAAACTCCAGAGGGTGTTCCGCAAATCACTCTACCCAGGCCTGGGAATCCTTGCTCGCCGGGCCCTCGGCAGTACCTGGATCCCCAGGCCCGGCGAAGGCGAAGAGTAGGCAGTGCTGGCATCCTGGTGGTTTTAGTCGGTGCAAGTCCGCCACACCGGGGGAGTGGCCCTCACTACTCCCCTGACGGTCCGAACAGATTTCCACCAGGTTAACAAAAAAAAGACCTGGGAATCCTAATTCTTCTAGTAGCCTGACGAGCAGATAGCCTGTTTAGGCTGTTCCTCTGAGAGAGGTGGGTGTAAAGAGCCCATCTCTCAGCACCTCTCTATGTTCAGCGCACCGCCTCCATAGCATCCGGGCAGCAGACTGCCTCAAGTCTACTGCCCGGTGTTATAGTCTACATGTAATAATTGACCCGGACTCGAACCCTTCAATGTTGCAAGCAGGGTCACTGCCACTGCGCTATCAAGCAGTCAAGCAATAAATAACAGATTTCAATCCTGGGAACTATATTCGAAAAATTACCGTCTCGAATTGGTTAAACCCCTTGGGCTGTCTATTTTGTATGTATGGTTTAAAAAGAATGTAGTAAATAAGATGGAGACCTCTGGTAGTGCGGCGTGGTGGCGACGTGTAGCGGACTGTCCGGGGCTGGCGAGGGCGACGCCGGCGCCGGGGACGGAGACTGTGACGACCCGCACTCTCCCGACGATACCATCTGCGTACCAGGAATCACACAGTTAACTCAAAAAAATGACACTACATAACCCAGTGCACGCTGTTCTATTATGAAACGAAGAGGATGGAATAAGAGGCAATTAGGATATTACTTGTATTTATTATTTAAGCTATATGTATTTTGTTGTTTATCGATAATTCTTATAAGATGTAACACGACCGGGGCCCTTCACGAAAATCAGCGATGCAGACTTCCTCTGTGGCTTTAGGCTGATGAAGGTCCCATTTTCGCCATGTTTATATGTTTTGTATTTTCTGTTGTTTCTGTGTGTTGTTTGTATTGTTACATTTAAATTTCTGTATATTTGTGGCGAAATAAATACTTTTTCATTTTATTTCATTTCATATTGTTTTGTAGAAGATTGGCTTCAAACCTGGTGCATCTCCTGTGAAGCTCTCTTGGTTGAAATCCGCCGGAACAGGGAGCAGCGACGACGCGGACGGGGTCGCGGTGGGGCCGCAGCTCGCCTACCACCGCCCCACCGACGGCGACCACCGGCCTGCAAGCGGTCACAAAAATATTATTCATATGCTTATGCCAAAAGGTAGCACAAGATCTCCAAGCCTACTTGATAGAAACTAGCTATTGTTCAGTAGCGTTCATACCATAAATGCCTGAAAGCAGTGCATGCCCTTATGATAAATAAGTCTAGAATAAATTCCTCTAATTTAAACAAAAATAAGGAACCCTTTATATTCATATCTATTCTATTTTCACGCCATCTATCTTCCCTATGAAAGTAATATACTATTTATTATCATTATATAATATTCAAATTCATTATGTGAATCTGCATACCCTGGCCAAATATCCTATTCACGCCACTGCTATTTTTACGTATAACCAAATGCAACAGCAAAATGCCAACAAATGTCCTAATTTATTTTGTGTCAATTTTCAATCACATTTCAATGTCACATTACATTTATTACCCTAGCTCGCATAAGGCTAAGTAAGTGTTATCCGAAAACTGACTAGATCTGTCAGGAAACAAAGGATTATGCGTCGACAGTTGTCGTGATCTAGCCGGCTTGCATGAAATTATCTTTAGACTCCTTTTAAAGGACCCAATATTATAAGAAAAAAGTATATACCGGCTGGAATATCGACATTTAGTTCATATAATTAATGACTGGGAAACAAATATTTAGAAAATTTTCAAGAATAGCCCTTCAAGAGTGTTGCCTTGATGCCTTGAAAAAAGAAAAAGATTCCGCAAATACACGGACTGAACCTGAAGCGTGACTAACCGAAGCCTATTATCAAGTCCCAGTTGCGGAAACCTAGTCTTTAAATTTTAAAGACGATTTTAAACACCACATAATTATTAATTTAATCATTTGCCAAACAAATCCCTTTTTTGGTAACCCGGGGGATATATCTAACGGACCTCAGGGGGTGGTGAGGGCCACCCCCCCATGTGTCGGACTTGCACCGACTAATACCCCTGGGGTGTTTATCCTACTCGTCTATCCGGGGCCGAAGGCACAGCGTTGTGCTCTTCTCCGGACCAAACAAATGCCTGCCTATCCTACATAAGAATTATATGCGCGCCACAGTTACAGTACCTGTAATAAATAAATTAAAAAAAAAGCTTTTTAATATCTTATTAATATTTTAAAATACTATGACTCAGATTACTTTATTGAAAAAAGTTTTTCTATTTTTTTTTTTCGGTATTACCCTTCGCGCATTATAAAAAAATAGGTATCTATAATATCGATACCTGTATAGTGGTCTGATCCAAAGGCGTGGCCCGTAGAGTCGCATGCGGTGCAGCCAGCAGCAGCCTTAACACCTGAAAACCACAAGAACCTATAATTGTTATCTTCTAGAAATTTACACGCGCATAAGAAATAACACAACACAATCAATTGAGCATGGAAGAGCTTAGGAAAACACATACTCGCTTCACATTTATTCACGCATTTTGTATTGTATTAGGTCATTCTTCTACGTATTTATTAGCTCCACTCATAAACTCCTCTTACCCACAATCTCTCTCTCTCTCTCTTCTCTCCACTCTTCTTATTCTCTTTCTTTATACTGGCTCAACAAAGTGACTAAATCCCCCACACCTGATGATAAGTAAAGTGAAGTCCAAAAAACGAAAGCGACCATCAAAGAATGAAAATCCATTGATAGTCTCCGTCGTCATGTCGGCCCACATATACCACGACTGAAGGTCTCTAGGTATATGAGCTACTGGATATACACAAGCTGATCCCGAAACGCGACAGACAGAAGCACTTTGAACTTGTTTACTGCGATCATGACCCAGTTCTGACAATCTCTTATCATCTCAATGAAATAAATCATAATTCCAATAAATAATAATGTATCGTCACGCTATACCCCTTTCGGGTTTAGCAGAGACACATCAGTGGTTGTACACACTTTGCGCTATTACTACACTTAAGTCTCGACATCACAATTGCCGCAACACCAGTGGCGTTCATTCCGTAGATGCATGAAAGCATCGCATGCCCTTACAATAAATAAGTCCGGAATAAATTCCTTAAAGATGAAGAAATACTTACCTACATATATTCATACGTATTCTGTTTCTACTCCATGTTTCTTTTGTATAACACCTATATAATATTTACTATAATAATATAATATTCAAATTAATTACGCGAACACTGCCTACCTTGTTCAAATACCCTATGCGCGTCACTGCGCAACACCACGCATCACGCGCTCGCTATTGTTTTGTGTACTCTATTCCTACTTGAACTGACATACTGGTTTGCTTATTTCAACTGTGACTTTTGTACTGTGTGCACCATTAAACGCCTATCCATCTACTTGCTATCTGGACTTCCTTCATTTCTTTCTATTATCTCATCTTTACACGTTATACTGTGCTATTGGTTTAACCTCTTAAGTGGCTAGGACGGATATATACGTCATTAACATAAGCATTACAAAACGCCTAAGACGAATATATTCGCACAAATTTAATTGTGTATATCACTGTGGATAAAACGAATATGTTAGCTTGAATATAATATACGTATAAATATATGTCTAGGAGGCCGCGTATCATTCGTTGCGTCTGAATGGGAAGAATAGAGGCAGGTAGTGGTCATTTCGTTTGACGGAATGAGCCACTTAAGAGGTTAGAGTAGGTCACATACAACTACTATGTAGGATTGTATGAGGTAGTAAATACGTAGAACGGAACGTATGTGAGTGAAAGGAAGGAAAGATAGAGAGAGAGAGAGAGGATAAACGGTTTTTTTTTACGCTAGCGCTCTAAAAGATTAAGACGTAAGAAAAAGTGTACAAAAGCAAAATCAATATAAAAAGTGAAATAAAGTACTTTTCAAGGTTTATTTTGGTGTTTATCTGATCCAAAGATCCCCAAAACTACAACTATATCCACCACGCTTAATAAAATTGGTAAATTGAGTATATTGTGGGTAAAACCGACCTGTGTATGCAGCAGCCCCTGCACGGACTCCCCGTTGAGTTGCGTGATGAGGTCCCCGGCGCGCAGCCCCGCCGCCCAGGCCGCGCCCTGCTCGCTCACGGCCTGCGACCAGAACGCGCTTTAACACTAGCTCTGCTTGCAGACCTACAGTTTCACGGCGACCGTTGGCTTAGACTGTCGCGTGCATCGGCCAGCGCGATTCGTTTAAGTTTCTCCCAGTTCTAATCTGAATCTCGGTGCATAATAACGTAAACGAGCGATATATAAACAAAGTAACTCGAGTATTGTGCTATTATTATCACAGATTTATCACAAATAATTTTGTTACTCACCTCAAATTTGTTTAGAATGTTTTAACGAAAAACATGCGTCATAGTACATATATATAACATAGTGCAGAACGAATTTTTAATTTACATATCGTGGGATGGAAGGTCATTTGGTTTAAGCGACATTTCTTTGGTGATATAGTAATATATATATATATATATATATTTGGAATCAGCATTTTTTACCGATTCCAAAATATATATATTACTATATCACCAAAAAATGTCGCGTAAACCGAATAGCCTTTCACCCGACAATATATATTTTGGAATTGGTAAAAAACGCTGATTCCGAATATATATTGGCCTCATCATCACTTTCTAATAGATGAGATTGAGATCTCTTGAATGCTGTCTATACTTAAAAAAAATCGTTGTTAATAATCAACAAGGCGCAATTATTTTTATTTCTTTTTTTACTTATTCCAGTGTAACACTTACGAGTAAATATGATTATATTATGTGCTTTTTTAAAATAATGTTGTGGATACAACGTAAATAATTACCTTTGGTGAACAAACAATTTACATTTAATTTGCTCCTAAAACATGAGCATTAGTTTGCTCACACAGAGTACCAAAGTATTGTGATATCGACATAGATGGGCAAAATGTAATCAGATTAATGATAATGATTAACGATTACATTTTACGTTATTTACCATTAATATGACTGCAATTTGCTCATTTACGTTTTAAACACTACAAAATCCCTGATTGTATACACATTTATGATAATGTTTTTAATGGATTTAATCATGATTACAGAGCAAGAAAATTAATATTATGACTACATTTTGTAATCGTTGATCATTAATCAGATTACATTTTGCCCATCTCTGGATATCGATAATATAATGTATCCAAAAACATGAGCATTGTGTTTCAGCGGATTTCTAACTTAAAATTTACATGTCGAGGGTGTAAATCCTATGCTGACCACTGCCGCGATGGGAAGGACATAGGCATCTCCCAAAGCTCGAATTCATACCATAACCATGTCTTTCAGCGTCAGGTCATCTGGCCACATTAATACCATTTTGCTGAAAGCTCTCCAAAATCCTGCCTAGGACTGTCAGGGTAGCTGTAAAGGTGGCATGCTATCTCCTCACGCTGCTAACTGGAAATGGGAGTTCACATTCGTCCTTCGAGCCATATCGATCAAGGTGATGATGGAGATAACATACCGAGACCAAATGATGCATCGTGTAGTAATCCGTGTCTCCGTAGTAGACCCGCACGGTGTGTATCGTGAACCCGAACCCGCGAGGTCCGCGCCGCACGACTATCGGCGGCTTTGACGCCTGGATCAACCTGTCGACAGAGTCGTTTTTTTTTATATCATCTTGAAAAAAACTTTTTTCTTGTTAATGCTAAGTTAATAAATAATATAAATTGGCGATTCGATACAGCAAAAACCTAGACAAACTAACATTCGATAAACTATAACGTGAGTTTAAAGTTTTTGGAATTATAAATACTTATGATCTTATGTGCGAATTAACTTTTAAAAGTACGTATTTATAATGAGTACAAAATGTGAATGTTTTAAATGTGTATGGAATTCAAATGCACACGATTTATATATTTCTCTTAGCGTTATCGCTTATGGAATGTTACTTTTTCTAAGCTCTAGAGGACCCTGAACAAAACAACAATTATTTATCGACGAAATATATTCATTTTGTTGAGCCGGTATAAAAAAAAACTCACGAGTGATTGGGGAGGGCGAACGGCGAAGGCGGGTCGCGGCACGGAGAGGAATCCCTGGACGAGTTGGTCGAGGAGGTGTTACCGGCACACGGGGAGCCAGCTCCAGCGCTCAGTGTACTGTCGTCAGCTGTAAAAAAATAATATATTTATATTGTGAACCAGCGTTGCAATCACAGTTGGACGCTGACTAGAAACTTAAGATCTGATTTCCTGCTGAATACAAAAAGGTTTCGCACTGTGAAACTGATCGCTTAAGTAGCACAGCCATGTAAAAATATTATGTATTAAGGATGACGATTCATCTAAAAAAGATCGATTTTTTAGATCGATTGGTCTTACTTTAGCCGTGTCGCTGGTCTGTGGAATGGTCTTCCAACGAACGTGTTCCCACCGTACTATAATACGGGGTCCTTTAAGCGAAATGTTAAGTGATATTTTTGCAGGCAAGATCGCTATGACTACCGATGGGTTTTTCTTAACTGTTGATAATCATTTTTTGGACTGCATCACACTTACCCTCAGGCATGGTGTAGTCTGTCTCGAGTCAGAATTAAAAAAAATCAGAATGCGATAAATCAATTTAAAAAACAAAGGTGTGTTTGGGCGCGGTGCATGGATATGTAAAAAATGTACTTGTCCTCCCTTTCCGGCTTCCTCACCGCACTCCACCCCCGGTCCTTAATAGTTACGTCAATTATTATCGGATGGCGGAACAAATAGCACTAAGCTGAACATTCGGTTTTCTTTTTAACAGTACGGCTGTTCATTATCTATTATATAAAAATAAGTCCGGTTTTCCTTCCTGACGCTATAACTACAGAACGCACGAACCGATTTCCACGGTTTTGCATTCGTTGGAAAGGTGTCTGGCTCCATAAGGTTTATAGCAACCAAAATTCAAGAAAAATTTCAACAGAAAAGCAGGAAAACGGGGAAAATCATTTTCACATACAGCGCCATCTCTGATACATAGCATGTACTACAAATCAATATGGTTTTGCATGACGGTGGAGCAGATCGCACCAGTACTTTAAGTAGATGGCGCCGATGCGTTATACATTGTTTGACAGCTACTCATTGTACTCGGCTCAGTTAATTTCATGTGACATTTATTATGCGTACGTTCTTTCAAACGCTAACTAAAAACCAAAACGAAGCTATCTAGTGGCGAAACGAGGTTCGCCGGGTTTGCTAGTTCTCTATAAATATAAGTATGTACTGTGAAGTGTGCGGAGCCCCAGTAGCCAGTCCAGTTTTCAGACGAGTACATTTATATCTATTTAATTGTCACTCTGTCTGAACGAACTAATTGCCCCTAATTAATTACGTGAAAATATAAAGCTGTCGGTGCTTCCTTGCGCTAGCTAGGTCAAATAGATAGTTTTATTTAGTCCACTCACCAGGATGTATGACGAGGGACAGTCCAGACGTACTCGCTGACCGTCGCATGGATTTGGTGGCGACGATGGTTGTCGGTTTCGTCTTGTCCGGCTTATCGAAACTCCTCTCCTCCCTCTTCGGTATGTCCGATCTGTGAACAATGTATAACTTACAATATAATATCTTCGATCGTGTTACTGCTACTTCTATTTCAGCTAAAACTAAGAAGTTCAGTTCTCGTAACTCTTATCTTAGTTGGGTCATTGTGGAATGACCTTCTGGTGAGCGTATACCCTTCCTACGACATTGGGTTCTTTAAGCGAAGCGTGATCTGTGTAAGGTAGCACAATCGCTGCGATTATCGCCAGTTGATTGTTACTCGACAATCGAACTCAGTTTTTTGATGGATCTCTTTTAAAGGCAATAAAACAAAAGGCTTCAATTTCTATTGTTATTGATTATTTTTATAATTAATTAAATAATTAAGTTAAAAATATTATATTATGTTAGCTTGATTTTAATTTTGTTGTTTTTATCTATCTACCATTACGGCAAATCTCTATTAGGGTAGGCACAGAGAATGGAATAACTTTCTATTCATAAAAACCTTTTTCTCTTCATTCATTAATCCCAACATGCACTCTTGCTAATTCCGCGTACTTTTGACATTACCCTCCATTAGCACTCTCTTTATTTAGCCTGTGTAGGTCAGTCTCGGTCGACCTCGACCCTTACTTCCACTCACTTTCATATTGTATATCTTTTTCATCATTCATCCTCTCCACGTGCCCGAACCATCGAGGCAAGCTGTTCTGCATGCTGTCGATAGCGCTATATTTCAAAGCAACCATTCTACGTATCTCTTAGACTGAGATTTGGTAGACGCTATTTATAGGGCTGATATGCCAAAATGGCAAAAACCCTTATAAATAATAAAATAAAATAAATAGATGCTATTTCGACTTTGCTTAGCAAAGTTCTCAAAAATGTAATTCGTTGTGACAAATAAGTTAATATAAAATAGGAACTTGATGAATATAGCCATTGTATTCGCAGAGCCAAGTCCATGTCGATAAAATCAGTGACTTACGAAATCCTTTGACATCCATTGAGTAATATAAATTGTAATGTTTTAGTAAAGTCTAAGCAAACTTAAAATTGCATCTATAAATCTCTGCCTTAGTTCTTAACGTGATCCGCGTTATTTATTTTGTATATGTATAGCTCTAGTGATGCTATATTACCATTTTAATTGTGTGAAATATGCTGACATCCAAGATAAGGGTTGTCCTAGTTTGGCTGTCAGCTGATTTTATTGTGCTGCTTGTAATTGTTTGTCTAATAAAAAACTTTATTTATTTGTTAATACTATTATTCTCAATGTGGAAGGTCAGGTACTCACATCCTGGGTATGACTGCGAGGGCGGCAGTATTTGTTAATATTATTATTCTCAATGTGGAAGGTCAGGTACTCACATCCTGGGTATGACAGCGAGGGCGGCAGCAGCCGGGTGCGGGTGCGCCAGCTGGGACGGCTGCAGGGGCAGCACCGTGTGGTGGTGGGGGCGCAGCGCGGCCCGCCGCCTGGCCGCCGGCGACACGTCGTCGCTGTCGGTCTGCGAGGACTCCGCTGTGGACCCGCCGCCGCCCTGCACCTGGAACATTCCACACCAGTGGACTTTATGTAGCAGATGCTTTATGCTTTGATGATTTATGGGAGTCGAAGCTGCTCGCGTCCGCAGGCTTTACCCTAGTTTCCCTACACGTGACTCCTGGGTGGTGCTAAACGAGCAGCACCGAGGTGGTAGGGCGTCGGTGCCCGTCTGGATCGCGACCACAGTACATGGGTGTAAAGCCCGTCATAGTGACCAGTTTCAGCTTGTCGCGTTTCGGGAATAGCTTGTGTATATCCAGTAGCTCATATACCTAGAGACCTTCAGTCGTGGTATACGAGGGCCGACATAACGATGTAGACTATCAATGGATTTTCATCCTTTGATAGCCGCTTTCGTTTTTGGGCTACGCTGTACTTACCATCAGGTGCTCTGTAGTCACTATGTCGAGCCAGTGTAAAAAAAATAAAATAAAATAAAGATCTCACTGTCCGACCGCAGTCTCTCTACTGTCCCTGAGGGCTTAGACGAAGCAACATTCAACCAGTGATAACGCTAGTAGAAAATTTCAAAACGTATGGAATTAAAATAACCTTTTACTGTTTCTTGTTGTCTTGATATAAAATCATTAGATTATTGTAGCAGTGGTCCGTTGTCAGCGTAGTTTTGGATAAATTTCCGCCGATGTATTTTGCCGTCTTCGTACAACTCCACAACTCCGTGGTCCAGGGGAGTTGTTCCAGTTTTCTATTACGTATATCACGTCGGGATCAACATATGTCCGTTTCAGGAACAAGTAGTTATATGAGACGGCTTTGGATAAATAAAAGCGGCTGGCTTCGTTTATATGTTCATATAATTTTTTCTTACAATTTCAAAAGTATCATTTGTTTTATCAACAATGAGGTTGCTATGGTTTTTAACTAAACACTATGAGTTTGCCGCTAACGTACCTGCATGTAGACCGGTTGTGTTAGACCGAAGCCTGTGAAAATCAAAACTCTACAATTCAGTACGTTCCGGGCTAGCATCGAATCTACACTGAACTTCCATCGAATGCGACATCAATACCGAACGATTTAATCACTTCCAAAGGAAATGATCGCTTACCGGACATTTCGGATGGTGGTGCAGCGGAGCAGTGGGAGTGGTGGGCGGACCAGCGCTGTCCGGTGTGCCAGGCCAACTATCCGTGCTCTGAACACAAAATTATAACCTTAGTGATCATTTTATAGAAGAAAACTTCATTATACATGCAAATGAGTTTTTAAGTGACGGAGTTATTTCATACTTGTAGCATTTTATGTACGAGTACTCTAAAAAAATTATGTGGTCTAAATCTTTTATAAGGACATCGAAGGGACTACTCATATTTAGTCGCAAAAACCGATAGTCGTAACAACCGGTGATGCTTTCGAGATACGAAGTCCTATTTTTTTACGGGGACCTTTTTTCTGGCTCTATATAACCGGTACGTTGTTTTAAACGATGTCGCCATAAACTGTTTCGACTGTACTTTCATTCGACAAGATGCTCGTCTTGGTCACTACGTGGCGCTAGTTTCCGTGAAAACATTATTCCTGTAGCCAGTACTGGAGTGACACAGCTCTGGGCAAAGAGATTGCCTTAATATTTTTTTTTTTTATTTATTCACTATCATTGATCAACACATATATACATTTTACATACGGTACAGTCGACAAGCTGTGCCAATTACACAATGATAATATTTAAAAACTAACAAAGAAAAGGAAAATGAAATAACAGTAAACTCGCAACAATTAGAGATAGATGTGTGTGCGTGCATGTGTGTGTGTGTTTGTTGTGACAAGGTGAGTGTAAGAAAGCTATATATGATATGTGTATGAATGCAGTGTGGCGTCTGTACCCTCCTATTGGCGTTTTAACTTTAGCAAAGCCAAAACCGAGGCTATGAATTTGTTTCTATTTAGGGAAAATGTGTCAATAGTGTGAAAGTCCTTATTGTACGTATCGAGGCATCTGTGTATAACAGAGTTCTCTGCGTAATTGTGATGTATTTTCGGCACGGCGAACAATATAATAATAGATCATTTGTCTATTATATAAATAGGAGCCCTTAGAATAATAGCGATACAGCATTTGTTGAGCAGAGACGGCCCTTTATGAGCCTTATTTTCAGCTATCACCAGGTCTAATTGACGTGAAGGGTCTACCTACCTGTAAATCATAAAAAAAAATAGAAAAGAATGTGTGTGAATGTAGCCAATTACCCTGGAGTCGTGGTCAGCACAGGAGTGATGGTTGTGCCTCCTCCACTGCGGCGAGGTGCTGGAGAAGGCGGCGAACACCCCCGCCTCCTCGGGCTGCTCGGAGGTCTCCGCGGCCTCGTCCGTGTCCACCTCGCTGTGGTTGTACCTGTCGCAGCGGCCTGGGCACACCGACCATGTCCTCATAGACTACACTTTTTTTTACTCTGGCTTGATGATGACGATGTCCTAGCCGGTTTCGGCCACGGCGACTGTTTCAACACCGGTTAAGAAATTCGAGGTCCAGTTTTCGGAAACAGTCAATTGCGCAGGAGATATTTAAGTGCATAACTGGACGCGCTGCCAGAAAAGCACTCTCTCGACCGAGCTCCCTCAGGCCCGATGGAAAGGAGAACCAGTACGATCGGGAGGGAGCGGGATGCAGGTTTGGTCGAGTTTTCCCTTCTCTGAACACCTGGTTGAATTGCGGTATTCAAGAGATACCTTAGTCGCCTTTTACGACACCTCAGCAAGCAGTGCTATTCTATTCTGCCGGCAGCCACCAAGGCACAATATAGTGCTCGTGTATTTAGTATCTGGCTCGATATAGTGACTACAGAGTACCTGAAGGTAAGTACAGTGTAGTCCAAAAACGAAAGCGACTATCAAAGGATGAAAATCCATTGATAGTCTACATCGTCATGTCGGCCCACATATACCACGACTGAAGGCGACTTGATGGCAAAAAACTGGACCACCGAACCAAAATAGCCAAAAAGTTATAAAAATAATATAACGCAACGACGCAAAATACGCAACAAATTTCATTAAATTGCGGTCGTGGTACACGTGTGAGTACAGTAAAGTCAATAAAAACGCATTTTGTTTAAAAAATCTTCATAATTGAGGCACCGCTTGGAACATTTTTTATATATATTTTTTTACGCTAGATTACTATACTATTAGGCCCTCCAGGATTATTCTGGGACACCCTGGGACAGATATTCTTTCTGGAACACCCTGTATATGCAAGGCTCTCCTTTATCTGTACTCACTGTCAAAGTAGCTGGTGTCCTCATCGTTTTCCAGTTGCGGTATGAACTCCGCTTTCCGCCGCAGCAGGTTGTTCCAGTCCAGTCCGTAGAAATACACGTGCTCCTAAAATTATTGTCATATGTACAATAATACTTATTTTTATTTATGGTGATGATTGTGTTTTAAATATCATCTATCCATCATCACGCCTAATCCCTATTGGGGTACACAAAGAGAACGGAATGCTACTTGTCTCTTTTTTTTGTAAATCTGTTTCGCTTCGTTAACATGCATTATTTCCTTCAACCATTTTCTGAATCGGCCTACTTTTAACATTACCCTCCATCTGTACTCTCTTTATTTGGCCTGTGTAGGTCGGTCCCGGTCGGCCTCGGCCCTTACTTCCACTCACTTTCATATTTTATGGGGCGTTCGCAGTAATCATAACACGGATCTTTGATGGATAAAGGTATTTTATTGCACACTCAAATATTAATAACATTACATAGCCGACATCCATATTTTTTGCAAGTGACAAGTGACATAACCTAAAAACTATAGACTCATGTCATCCTTACTCTTTTATACATAGACAATATAAAAATCATATTCACTAATCAACAATATTAAATATCTTTTTCGTCATCCTTTCATTCTTCATCCTAACCGGGTGCCCGAACCATCGAAAAAAGTAAAATATAATAAACGTTATAAATGAATTCACATGTATTATTGGTTCATCATCACTTAATACCTGGGCCCCTAGACTAACAGATATTCGTTTATCGACAGCGCTAGTAAGAAGCGCAAACGTGATATTTGGAAATCTTATATAAATCCCGAAAATTTTGTACTTTACGACAGGCGTTATCGATAAGTAAATTTTATTTTGTCTAGGGACCCCGCTGCGATTCGCCCACGCGATCGGTTGTAAATCATGAGAAATAAATCTTTGACTCGAGCCGACAGCCAATCATAATTGAGGAGTAAAATAAATTGATTGTTAGTGGACAGGGGATCCTTACAACGTTTTAACGTGCTACTTGTACGTACTTTGACTTGATGCGTGCCGCCCGTCCCAAGCCTGTCCCTAGGGTTCCTCGCGAGCAGTTCGGTGATTATCGCTCTCGCCTCCACTGCTATTGGGAAGTCCTCTTCTAACGGCCACTCGATATCGTCTGTAATAGAAACCCTTATGTTAGTCATATCGAGTTGTAGCGTCGCATCCCTAGACGCACTTAAAGTTATGTATCAGTGACTCGCTTCGGCGTTATTCACTCCGCAATTAAGGTGTCTATTTTCAAAACCAGCTAAAACGAATTTTTGTACAAAATTACTTAATAGTCCTAACAGTAATTTGAAATATTTTTATCAAAGCAAATTTTATATATGATTTTTTTTCTTTTTCACTCTATAATAATAATTTAAATCTAAATATATACAACTCAAAGGTGACTGACTGACTGACTGACGTAGTGATCTATAAACGCACAGTTGAAACCACTGGGCGGATCGGGCAATAATTTGGCATGCAGGTAGATGTTATGACGTAGGCACCCGCTAAGAAAGGATTTTGATGAATTCCACCCCCAAGGGGATAAAATTGGAGCTGAAAGTTTGTATAAATCTTCTCAGATTTTCGACTATAATATAATAGCTTGATAGTTTCAGCGCCTGATGACAGATTAGATCCTAATTTTTTACACACGCTAAACAAAAGTAAAACCACAAAAACTATATCTAATTAATTATAATACTTCTTAACGCGAGCGAAGCCACGGGCAAAAGCTAGTACCTTATAAAAATGTGATTGTTAAGTCAAAGATTAATTACAAGTTTTTATAAATCTATGGGATTTGAAAAAAATATGTTATAGTGGGCTTTGAAATTAGACTCCTCAATTGTTCACATACCATCCGTGTGATGTGTGTGTGTGTGTGATGGACGTTCCTTATATCCGCACGAAGAGATTCGCTTCTACATTCATCATGAGAACAGCTAAGGAGTGGAACATGCTTCAAGCGAACATATTTCTACATCCAACATCCACATTCAATATCATTCAATAGAAGATGATGACATACTAAGAAGGAGGCTTCTTTTACTTGGAGGAAATCCTTATTGGTCATATGAGCAGCGCAACGGCGCTGTGCTGAACTTGTACTGGCTAAGACTCCAAGGTGGCGTCTGCAGATTAGCAAAAACTGTGGCCCCTGTGATCAATTCTCCACAGCTCTACCCTGCTGCACCCTCTGTGGACTACCTCGAGGGAACCGTGGAAAGAATCTCTCCAGATATTTCAGAATGGTTTTTAGAGAGAGAGCCATTATACCCCGCCGCCTTCTCGAAAATACTATAAAAAAGGCTTGCTTTACTTAAGAAAAATTCTCATAGGTCCGCACATAGGAGGGGATTTCAGGAAGAAGCTATTTAGAACGGTGTGTAGAATCAGGCTGAAAATAATATAAATATAGGAGCTAAGGTACCGTTGACTGTATGCGCGAACAGCTCCTCGGGAGTGTCGCCGAAGAACGGAACACAGCCGACCAGGAACTCGTAAAGAATGATGCCCATCGACCACCAGTCCACTGGTTTACCGTAGCCCTGGGAACAGAATTCAAAAGTCACTACATGGGTTCATACTGCCCGCTACCGTAGATATCATTCCTTCAGAGAGACCTTTCAGATTCTGCACGTCATCCCTTGATTAAGCAAATTTTTGATTTTGCAAAGCTTTTCTTTTATCCTGACCTGGCATAGTGACCACACCAGTTCCTCACAAACATTTTTATTGTAAATATTTCTATTATTGTGTGATTCAGTTTTGTTTGTGAGGAAAAATAAATAAATACATTATTATTATTACATTAATTAAATAATGTGTAATGTACATAAATCTCAACCTGAGAATAACATTTGCCCTTTTCGTAGACTCTACCAATTTTACACTGTAACTTACCAAAAGATGAAAATCGTCTTTCATTCCGGATTTTTGGTCCTTCAAACCGACCTATGTATGTGTCATACTGAAATATTTACAGATTCTTAGGCCGTCCATTACCGGATCGGAATTCGTTAAAAAAGTCCGTCAGCAACTTTAGGTCGTTTTTTACTGCGGGCAGAGCTACAAACCTGTCGTAATATAACTTCAGGCGCAATGTATTCCGGGGTGCCGCAAACTTGCTTATCTGAGAACTGTCTCGCTTCTCTGTCGGCGTATTCTTCATAGAGATTCGTTGCCACTAGGAACAAATAACACAATATCAATCCTCGATCATATATATGTAGAGGCGGTTTGTGTCGAGTTTTTACAATATCGAAGGGTGAAAGGCTATTTCATTTAAGCGACTTTTTTTGGTGATATAGTAATACAAGGTGTCTCAAAAGTAAGTTCACATTTGCTTATATTATTACGCGAAAGCAACTATTCTGAGGGGCGCGGGGGATATGTCAGTCGGTAGTCTGGCTCTTGGGAATTTAGTCGCTATGGAGCGTTTCTCTGGTGCCGACCGTGCGTTGTGCGTACGTGAGTTTTACAAAAACGGTAATTCGGCGACTGTAGCGCGTAGAAAATTCTGCAGTATTCGACATATTCGTCACTTAAATGATGCGCCTAGCACTCGACTCATTGCAAAATGGGTTGAGAAGTTTGAAGAGACTGGGTCAACTCTGGAGAAACCAAAATCTGGGCGGCCAAAGAACATCAAGAACAGCCCAAAAAGTGGACAGTGTTACTCAGTCTATTCGAGATAATCCAAACCTCTCGATTCGGAAGCGTGCTGTTGCTTTAAATGTGCACAGATCTTCATTATGCCGCATTTTACACAAAGATTTAAAGCTGCACCCGTACAAAATTCAGTTAGTGCAAGAACTGAAGCCTCAAGATGCTGGTCAGAGGCCTGCCTTGGTAAATCAGATGACTGAACGCTTTCCAACGTTCACCAACATCTTGTTTTCCGATGAAGCCCATTTTCACCTGAATGGGCATGTAAACAAGCAAAATTGTCGTTACTGGAGTGCAACCAACCCAAAACAAAAACATCAGAAACCGCTACATTCACCCAAAGTCACCGTATGGGCAGCGATGTCGGCGCGAGGAATTATCGGCCCTTACTTTTTTGAAGATGGAAGGGGACGCACACTCACAGTGAATTCAGAGCGTTATGTGGAGATGTTAGACGAGTTTTTCTTGCAAAACTTTCCTGGTTACAACCAAAGAACATGGTTCCAGCAGGATGGAGCAACTTCACACACGTCCAACAGATCTCTGCCTCGAGTTCGAGAAATTTTTCCGAACAAATTAATCTCCAGGCGAGGTGACATAAAGTGGCCTCCACGGAGTCCCGATTTAACGCCTATGGATTTTTTCCTGTGGGGTTATGTCAAATCAAAAGTTTACGCTAATAAACCGACTTCCCTGGCACAATTAAAAGAAAATATCCGTCATGAAATGGCAGCCATCACGGAGACTACCTGCCGAGCTGTCATAGACAATTTTAGTGCCCGACTAAATGAATGCCGAGAGCGCAACGGTTTACATTTGGACGATGCTATTTTTAAAAAATAAATTCCCAAACAGTGTACTTCAATATAAAATAAACATTTTTTCAATAAAGCTAAGACTTTTCTTTAAAAAAAAGATTTAAATGTGAACTTTCTTTTGAGACACCTTGTATATATTTTCGGAATCAGCATTTTTACTATATCAAAAATGTCGCTTAAACCAAATAGCCTTTCACCTCTCGATATGATGTTTAGAAGTTGATTGATGGGCGATCTCTTCGTTCTGTACGCGCAGTATTGCTTTAGAATCTTATTAGGAACGAAGAGATACGCTCTGTCGTTGGTCTGAAAGATCATCGACAGCATGCACAAAAGTATACTTCGATGGTTCGGTCACGTGGAACTGATAAATGATAAAAGCATGACAAAATAGACATACAATATCAATATGAGTGGAAGTAAGAGCCGAGTCCAACCGAGACTCATCTACATAGACCAATTAAAGAGCGTACTGATGGAGGGTAGTGTCAAAAATACGCGGAATAGTCGAGAGCGCTTAAAGGATTAATTAATGTTAAGGAAGCGAAAAAGGTTTGCAAGAGTAGAGAACAGTGCAGTTCCATTATCTCTGCCTACCACAGTATGAATACAGCGTGTTGGTGTATAGATAGAAGCTTAGAAATAGTCTAAAAATACTTACACGACATGAGACCCATCTTGCTCAATCCAAAATCCGTCAATTTTATATGACCTGTGGCTGTGATGAGCAAACTGAAACAAATAAATTAGTAAATGAAATGAAAAAATATTTCGCCTAAATAAAAATAAAAAGACCATACAGAAACGAAGAAAGTACAAAAGACAAAAACGTATTAGCATGGCGAAATAAGCTCCGTCAACTTAACGCTGCAGAGGAAGTCTGCGGCGCTGGTTTGCATGAAGAGCCCTGGTCGTGTTACATCTTATGAAGTAAATAAAAAAAAACGATAAAAATAATAGACACCAAATACAATACAAGAAAAACATTACTTACATAAATTTAAGACAATATGTTATAGTATATACAGGGTGACAAGTAATGCGATACATTCCTTGATAGACGTTGTAGTACAGATTATTTGGAGTCATTTAAGTCATATGAAACCATGTCCGAAACTTGTTAATATCTGAGATAAACAAGATTTAAATATAAAAAAAAACTCCAGTTTTTATGTTAAAATGTGCCCTGGTAGTGACAAATACAAAATAATGTTATTGTTTATGCTGTATTCGTATAGCTAAATAATAATGATTTCATTTTAAATTAAAATTTGTAAGACAGAATCGTCTGTACTTAAGTAAAAGCTAAAAAACTAAGTATCATTTTGCAAAAAAGTTATGTTTAGGTAAATAAATGAAGAATTTCCAAGAAAATATGTATGAAATGTTTCGTACAAATTATATAATTTTGTTTTATGACCGGTGGTCGTGGGTGTGGTTGTAGAAAGACACGGATTTTGGCGTTTTACTGTTTATTTGTACTTTACAAACTGCGACGTACACGCACGTACTCTAGCCTCAGGTCTCGGTAGTCGACTGAATTTGCTAGAGCATTCCATGCGCGCGCGCGCATCCCTTACCCCGCGCGTCCCACAACACCCTAACGTCCTTTAGGGCGTTTACCACAAACGCGTGTCGGGCGGCGTCTACATGCTATATAGTTTACATTTTGCCCGTCTACGGCTGGCACTCACTTGTCCGGTTTGAGGTCTCGGTGCACGATGCCGTAGGAGTGCAGATACTCGACGGCAAGCACGGCCTCCGCGAAGTAGTGCCGCGCCATGTCCGGCGGCAGCGGGCCGGCGCGCAGCAGCGTGGCGCAGTCGCCGCCCTCCACGAACTCCAGGATCAGGCACAGGTGCCGCTTCGTCTCGAATGAGCAGTACATCGTAACCTGGCCACAGCACATTGCAGGATACACTTGATTACACTCAAGAAACACAGGAAAAGCATTTGTTTGGCACAGGGGAGTAGTTTAATCATGTTGTGTGTGCCGTGATAAGGTGCCAAAGGGAAGCCACTTCAACAAATGCCTGGTAACTAGCTGACACCGATTTATTGTGTTAACGCGCAAAAAAACAGAAAAGAAAGGAATAATTCAGTATAGACACACAACTCTAGGGACTATTTCAAAGTTAGTATCGTCCAACAAGGGTGTGAGCGACGCGCGATGTGATCCCGCGTGTCGCTCTACAACAAAGATGTGTGAGAGGGGTGGCTCTTTACACCACTCCTCCTCAAACGAGTAGAAACCTACTTAAGACCACACGCCTTGCCGGTCATCTAGGATGAGACCCCACAGTCGTGCTCTCGATGCCGGTAGGTGGAAGGTGGAACACCCCGGGGGTTTTAGTCGGTGCAAGTCCGACACACCGGGGTGCGGCCCTCACCGCCTCCCGAGGTCCATTAGGGATTTCACCCGGGTTACAAAAAAAAGGGGGGACTATTACAAAGTAGCATAGATATTTTGCAACTGATATTAATGACACATCTAGCTTTAATTCATAGATAAAGGTTTGCAAGAATAGAGAAGTGACTTTCCATTCTCCCTGCCTTCCCCAATAAGGATTCGGCGTAATAATAAATAGATAACTATATCTCTCCCTATCACCTATGCGCGGATGAAGAATGCCATAGTATAGTTTCTATGGCAATACACGTAAGATCAGATATAGGATAGATTATTAATTTTGGCTGTTAGTGATTTATTGTCATACCGGTTTCCTCACGATTTTTTCCTTCACCGGTTAGCATGTGGTGCTTAAATTACGTACGTAATCTTACAAAAATCGAGAGACAGGTACGTGCCGGGATATCGAAAATCGAATGAAATCATTAACTTTCTTTAAGTAATGTAGAAGTTACCTGTATAGACCTGGGAGTATGGAATAATACACGTGTTACTGTTAACTTAATATATTACGAACTGCCTTAAACGACGGACGCAGCCGTCTCTATACACATACATACATTCCTCATTTATATGCAATATTCACACTTTCATAAATCACGCGATCAAATTCAATAGCCTAACGTAAGCATTATAAAATTACGTGTCCCTACACTTTCCATAAAAACTATGCAAGATAAGACGATAATGTACGCACCACAAATGGATTATCCGCGAAGCTGAGTATATCCCGTTCGGCAAACGCCTGCTCAACTTGGTTTCTTAATATTAAGTTGTTCTTACTTATCTTCTTCATGGCGTATCTGTATAGAAGAAAAAAAGAGGTAGTAGGGGGATCAATCGAACTGAGCCGTGACCACAGTACACAAGTGTAAAAACTGTCATAGTAACTCGCTTTAGTCTATCGCGTTTCAGGGTCAACTTGTATACGTCGGATAACTTGTATACAGAGATGGGCAAAATGTAACCTGATTAATGATTAAAGATTACAAAGTGTAGCCGTGATTTTAATTTCCTTGCTCTGTAATCATAATTAAATCCATTTAAAAAATTACGAAATCATAAATGTGTATACAATCTGGGATTTTATAGTGTTTAAAACATAAATGAGCAATATGCAGTCACATTAATGGTAAAAAAACGTAAAATGTAATCGTTAATCATTTTCATTAATCTGATTACATTTTGCCCATCTATGCTTGTATACCTAGAGACCTTCAGTCGTAGTATATGTGGGCCGACATGACGACGGAGTCTGTCAATGGATTTTTATCCTTTGATAGTCGCTTCCGTTTTTGGACTACACTGTGCTTACCATCAGGTACATAGTAGTCACATTATCGAGCCTGTGTTAAAAAAGATGTAAGCTTTATTTTATGAAATTTAAATAAATGATTTTCTTAATTTCGCTCAAAAATAACGCTACAATAATATCATTATAATGTTGATAGGGAAGTATTAATTACTGCGTAAAGGTAGGTAACTTTAGTATACAAAATTTAGATAGAAAAGTATATTATACTAAGTATAAATGAGGAGTATAGCCAAAGAATAAAGATACGAAGTAAAATTAATAGACTAAAACTAAGGAAGTATAGATTAACGAGTGAAAATAGCATGTAAAGATAGGACAGAGTATACTACTAACTGATTGAACAAACGCTATATAGGTGTCACCACTGTAGACTCGGGATGTGATTTCAATAAAACAAATTGTTGCTATATCGCTACTCATAATTTATTTAATATTGTGGCAGAGTATAGAATTGTGTGGTACAAAGCGATAGCGTGATTCAATACTCTGCCAGCGCCATCTCTCGAATAAACAACAAACTATAACTCTATAGATTCAACATTCCGCCCACCATGGACAAAATATGGACCAACCGCCCACCTTGCCTTATTCATTACATATCTAATTGGAATCTTGTATAACTCGAATTAGCCTCATTAATAAAATATATTTCTTACACTATACTTGACTTTGAATTGCATTGCAATTGTTTTATGAGAAATAATATTAGTTACCTAACAAGATACGGACTTTTCACCGTATCCTGTAATGGGACGCGTTACTGACGAAAGGTTAATATTTTGTCCATAAGAATTGGTTCTGATTCTGATGCGGACGCAGCCGCTATTAACTTAAAACTACTATTGTGTTCATCTTCCAAAATCAAAAAATTATGTCTATCTGTATTCTCATCCTTCCCTTTAACTTCTCCTGACAGTATCCACCCTAGTTCAGAATCCTGCGCTATTAACGATCCCGTAGGATCTTTACTAAGTCCATGTTTAAGGACCTTGCTATAAACTGAGGAACTTAAAAGGATATCAATTTTTCCTTGTGTATTCCAACTAGGATCTGCTAAATTGTGATGTTTTAGTTCTTCCCACAATGGAAACTCTATTTTATGTGAAGGAAGCATTGATGTTATGTTCTTTTGAACATGAGCCTTAATTGATAAAACAAAGTGTGGGTTGTACGTTGATTGCAATTTTATGTAAACAATATATTTAGTCAATGTACCACCCGTAGTATGTTCCCCTAGCCTTAGTGATGACTTATAACTGACATACTTCTTCAATCCTAGCAGTTGCACAGCTGACTCCGTAATATACGAAGCCTGCGAGCACTGATCCAGCAAAGCGCGCAACGTCACTTCCGTTCCTTTACCGGATGTGACCTTCACTAAAGCCGTAGGCAATAAATCATGGCTGCTGCAGGCTGCAGCACAATTCGGAACAATGTTACTTGCTTCGTTATTTGTTTGTTTGGTATCAACTGATTGCTTATATTCTAAATTGTGGTCAGTTGATACTGATACATCTTTAAAATGGAGTAACGAATGATGCTTTCTTTTACACATCCGACATCTAGTTGGTAACCGACAATTATATACCACGTGACCCGGCCCGAGACAATTAAAACATAATCTGTTGGATTGGACAAAACTACGCCGTGAAGTTACATCTTTAGTGCTAAATTTTTTACAATTACCAAGTTTATGGTCAGCCTTACAGAATGCGCACGACAAATTAGCTACATGCAATGTTTTGACAGGAACATTTTTTGCAACAATATTTTTAGACGATTTACTGTCTAAAAATTCTAGTGAGCGGAATCTTTGTTGCAAAAATTGACGAAACTGCTCTAACGTAGGTAATTCTCCAGAATGTTCACAAATTTTGGCTTCCCATAATTTCCGCGACTCAGAATCTAATTTTAAACTTAGTATATATATAATAATTATGTCCCAGGTGTCAACATTAATTCCCAAATTTTTAAGAGCACTTAAACAATCGTTACTTGTATCCAATAAATTCCTAATTAATGAAGCTGACTCGCCCGATAGGTTTTTTTGATTAAGCAAACGTTCTAAAATACAATATGTCATATATTTTGTATTGTTGTAACGAGTGTTTAATTGTTCCCAAGATGTCTGATAATTTGAGCTACAAATAGGTACATTTCTCAAGAGTTGATCGGCTTCTCCTGTTAAATGACTTTTTAAATATTGAAGTCGCTGAACATCATCTAAGGATTGGTTATTGTGAATCAGTGATAAAAATAAATCTCGGAAAGAGACCCACTCTGAGTACTGCCCTGAAAACATCGGTAAACTAATTTTCGGTAACTTTACATTGTAAGTATTATTTATGCAGTCTCCTGAACAAGATCGTACCTGTGATGCATTTTGAGATCTTTCTGATTTACACAATTTATCAAAAGCATCTCTCAATTCCGTTTTGAAGTCCAAATATAAATCTTCAGTAGCCTCGAACATATTTGACGAACCATAGTGCGATTTATTGTACTCAGATTCTTTTGTTTCGCTTAATATTGTACGATGTGTGTCAGAAAATGATGCCCATTGCGATTCCAAATTCTCCAACCTCACTTCGACATAAGACTTAGATATCCGATCTTTGGGTGTTTTTTTAAAGTTAGACTTCGCTCGTGCTATGGCCGTATTAGTATCTACTTGAAGTTTGTTATAAACTTCCATCTTTTTAAAATAACACTAGAAATAGTTTGCACAAATATAATGACTCTCAACAACCTCTGGATAATAGTGTAAAAACAACAATCGAGATTTTTTCGAAGTCGCAGTTAAATATTATATTGTCAATTTTCTAAGTCTTTGTAAGAATTTATAGTTTCATAAAATTTGGGCATAGGTTCCCCGTCACTTCACTTTTTCGCTAAATATTCTAAGTTCAGGTAAATTACTTCTAATTCTTCAATTTTAGACTAAATTTTCTAAGTTCAAGTTAAATATTTCTAATTCTTCAAAGTTATATTGTTTATTAGGATAAGGTTCAATATTCAATAGTTCAATACTCACAAACACACTCACACACGATGACACTTGTTTAATTACCACCGCTCCGTCAGGTGGCGCCACTGCTGACTTGATCTTCACCAAGATATATCTTGTATCTTCACTCGAAGATTGCGCCCCGAACAGCGATCCACTGCCCCTGGGTGCGCCGCTGACGCCAAAAAGGTTCTCGGGAACCGAAGCACACGGTACACTTAACCGGAACAAAAACCCGACTTCGAAGGACCATGAACAAACGCTATATAGGTGTCACCACTGTAGACTCGGGATGTGATTTCAATAAAACAAATTGTTGCTATATCGCTACTCATAATTTATTTAATATTGTGGCAGAGTATAGAATTGTGTGGTACAAAGCGATAGCGTGATTCAATACTCTGCCAGCGCCATCTCTCGAATAAACAACAAACTATAACTCTATAGATTCAACACTGATAATAATGCCGTAATAGTTAAAATGGGAATATTATTTACGGATCAAATATATGCAAGTATAGCTTAGAAAGTAAAGACAGGAAAATACAACATACTTAGTATACTAAGTTACTAAGGAAGTATAGGTTACTGCTAAATAGTGAAGTTTGGGTGAGTTTAGATAGATAAGTATAGCTTAAAGAGTAAAGACAGAGAAGTATAACTAAAGAAGTATAGATTACTGATAAATAGAGAAGTATATTTGAGTTTCGGCAAGGAGGTATATTCTTAGTGTATATTATAAATGTTATAGAAAATTACCTCTGCCTAGTCTGTTTGTGTTTGACAAGGTAGACCGCACCATACGCGCCGTTGGAGATGAGCTTTATAACCTGGTAGTCATTCTCCGTAGGCGGAACCCCACCCGGCCCCGTCGGTGGAGACGCGCGACCTCTCGTCCTGCAAAACTTACTGCTACTTAAACAGGAACGTCTTACAAGTCTACATATAGTCTATGACATAGTCTGTTGTAACTCCTATATCTCCTGTCTGATTAGAAATGACTTTCGACAAGACTTTGTTAGCGTCCGGGATATGCCTTCACAACTAAACAGGCCCTGGTGGGCGAACACTGAAGGTGTTCAGCCAGCGAATTTATGGGATTGCCAAAAAAAAAAGAAAAGTATGTCTATTTTTTTCATTTCCCATTCACAAGACAATCAATCTTTATTTTTTTTATTGTTCAAAGATTATATACATAGAGAAGAAGCAAAACAATGAAGAATTTGATTCGACCTTTTGAGTAATTAATTTGACAGAATAAAAAAGCGATAATACTATATGTAATTTTTAATACAACATATATTTGTGTAGTTTTCTAATTAACCTAAATATTCAGGTAGGATAAAAACATACTCACTTAGATGGAGAGGTATTCTGAGGGAGCGGCGGGGGAGGAGGCGCGTGAAGCTCCGCGAGGGGGTCCTTTGAGAGTCCCAGTTTGTGGATTATGTACTGGGGAATGTCTGTCGTGATTCCCTGCAACGAATATATTATATCAGTACGCATCGCTTTATGATAGAACAGAAATATAATGTACATTACAAATCGAAACCTATATATAGTTGCTAAAAAGTTCTCTAACTCTTTATTTTGCTAAATCGTTTCACTGTGGAATGGTCTTCTAGCGAACGTGTTCCCACCGTCTTGTGCTTTTGTGCTCTTGGCGCCTCTAAACGAAGCGTGAAGAGATATTTGCGCAGGCCGGCATGACAGCTGCAATTATCGATAGATTTTTCTTTATTGCTAATAGTCGCAGTCGTTCCTTGGACTGCACCATGATTTAGTATCAGGATAGTTCCTGATACTAAACATTTTTTATACTCGACATGGTTGTCGAGTATAAAAAAAAGGGATCCATACCTAAAAAGAAATCTTTAAAAGATCACATCGTAGTCTGTCTGGAGAAGGTATCAAGTTCAAATTAAATATAGCAACTACAGAATTCATATTTAAAAAATATAGTAAGACATCAGAAGTGGAATTTTCCCAGCTCTCTATTTTGAAATGAAATGAAATATAACTTTATTCAAATAGGCCGTCCAAGCACTTTTGAATCGTCAAAAAAAAACAAAGTGAATCTACCACCGGTTCGTAAAGCAGAATCTACCGAGAAGAGCCGGCAAGAAACTGTGGTAGTTGCTCCTTTTAACATAATGAGGCACAAGGAGAGGTATAATATATTAGGTCCTTACATATGAAATTGGCGTTTTTCGTACTGGCCACTTTAATCACAAATTTCTCCTCTTTGGTAAGGAATCCCAAATTCAAATTTGTACAGCTATAGACTCATGTATTTGTGCTTCGATGATCGTCATTCATTTGTTTTTTTCTTCTGTTTTTTTCTGTCTGCGTCACTCATTTTACAAAATGGAAAACTTAAAATATCGCATTATTTACGAGTACGAGTTCCGCCGTGGCACTAGTGCTGCGGAAACAACTCGAAGGGTGAATGATGTGTATGGGGGTCGTGTTGCAAAAGAAAACACAGTTCGTTTTTGGTTCCAACGTTTTCGTTCTGGAAATTTCGACCTGCAGAACAAGCCCCGTGGACGGCCTGAGACTCAAGTTGATAATGAAGAGTTGAAGGCTATTGTGGAAGCGGATCCATCGCAAACCACGTCTGAGTTAGCTCCAGGCTGCGATGTTAGTGATAAAACTGTTTTAATTCACTTGAAGCAAATTGGGAAGATTAAAAAGCTTGAAAGGTGGGTACCTCACGAATTGACTGAAGCAAACCGGCAAACCCGCGTCGACTGCTGCGTTACATTACTAAACCGGCACAATAATGAAGGTATTTTAAACCGAATCATTACCTGTGATGAAAAATGGGTTCTTTACGATAAACGGAAGCGCTCAGCGCAATGGTTGGATCCTGGCCAGCCAGCCAAATCCTGCCCCAAGCGAAAATTAACCCCAAAAAAGTTACTTGTAAGCGTTTGGTGGATTAGTGCCGGTATTGTTCATTACAGTTTTCTCAAATCTGGCCAGACTATTACGGCTGATGTCTATTGTCAGCAATTGCAAACCATGATGGAAAAGCTAGCGGCTAAACAACCTAGGCTGGTCAATCGCTCCACGCCACTGCTGCTTCACGACAACGCTAGACCACACACTGCGCAACAGACGGCTACTAAATTAGAAGAGCTTCAATTGGAAAGTCTAAGACATCCTCCGTACTCCCCGGACCTTGCTCCAACAGATTACCATTTTTTTCGAAATTTGGATAACTTCTTGCAAGGGAAAAAATTCAACTCCGATGGGGCAGTCCAAATCGCCTTCAAAGATTTTATTGATTCCCGTCCGACTGGTTTTTTTAGTAAAGGGATCAATGAACTACCTATGAGATGGCAAAAGTGCATAGAAAATAATGGTTCATACTTTGATTAATTAAATATATTATATTAAAAAATATTCGACTTTTTGTTCCTCCCATACAAAACGCCAATTTCATATGTAAGGACCTAATATAAATGATTGAATGCCCCGCAAGAATAATTGCATATATTAAGACCACGCACTTTTATCATTCAAACAGTCATTAATGGAATAATATCCCTTTTTTAGGAATTTAGTTTTAATAGTTTTTTTAAATTTCAATAGTGGGAACTCCAAGATGTCTTTAGGTATTGTATTGTATAAGCGAATACCGAGCCCCATGTAGGAACCATGAACCTTTTTAAGCCGGAAATTAGGTAAGGTAAGGCTTGATCTTAACCATACATGGAGTCCAGAAGCGTGGATGACTGACCTGTAAATTCCTAGCGTGGCCCTCAGCCGCCTCTAGGAGCCTGTAGAACCGCTCGGGGTCGAACTCCAAGCACTCGAGCAGCCTGGCCGGCCGCGCCATGGCCAATATCAGCCTGTTCACGAGCGGCGCAACTTGCGCTCCCGCCTCGGCTGATTTCTCTCTAGTCTACAAACAAATATCTACATGTTGTATTATAATTAAGTAGGAATCTCAAACTTTCCAACTATATTAATGTATTTCTACTTAGTACTTAATATTTTTTTACCAACGACTTTTTTACACTAGCTGGTGAAAGTGTCTACATCGCATCTGATCGAAAGTACAATATAGGACAAAATCGACAGCGACTATGATAGAACAAAAATCCGTTGCCAATCTCCGTCGTCATGTCGGTCCACAAACACTATGACTGAAGGTCTCTGAAGTTACTGAACGTACACGAGCTCATCCTGAAACGTGACAGGTCTAAGCGAGTCACTAGGATGGACTTCACAATTGTATACTGTGGTTACGACCCAAATCGGGCGATTGCGCTACCATCTGAAACTGATTTGAATAGATTTTTGTGGAACGTATTATAAAACTATGAGTGTGGTTGTGGTAGTCTAGGTACAAGGAGAAGACGGCGTCTCCCCCCCCCCCGCGATTGTGCCCGTCAGGCGCGGCGTAGTGGGGCTGCAGCGAATTGATTACAAGGACCCGCAGTCCCCACTAATTCGCAGAAGTAGTCAACCTTGGGGTTTTTAGCTGATAAAAGTCCGGCACACCCCGGCTGCTACCCCCTTGTGCGGCCGGGACGGTCTTATGAGGATTTTCCCCATGTAAAAAAAAAAGTGTACGTACGGACCTCTATTTTTTTCAGTTTACATACGGATTTGGACCCCACATGGTCACTGGGTATTCATTGCTTTAATGTATATATGTGGGATCGAGGGAAGACATATTTAGACTCAAAACTATTTTATTTTAATTATAATACGGAAACCAAAGTAACACATCATTCTCCTTATAATACATTTTTTCTACAACCACCTTCAAACTAACATATCACTAAACGTCATTCGTCTATTGCACAGTTTCGTAGTAATACCAGCTTATAACTTTAAACGTCTAAAAAATACAAATAATAGGGAGTTTTAATAACATATTCCACATATATGGGATGAACGCCACTGCTACTGGTTACATTTAAGCGCAAAGTTGATACAACCATTAACGTATCTCTGCTCATACCAAAAGGGGTATAGCGTGACGATATGTTATTATTATTCATTTCATGTACCTCAGCGAGCAGCCGATCTAAGCTGTCAGCCATGTCGTAGAAGTAACTGCTCGTTACTTGTTTAGACTCGGATTTGTGAAGGCAGTCACGCGCCATCTCCAACACCTGCATTACATACACACTAATGATTATGATGATGATGATGTCCTGGCCGGTTTCGGCCACGGCGACTGTTTCAACACCGGTTAAGAAATTCGAGGTCCAGTTTTCGGAAACAGTCAATTGCGCAGGAGATATTTAAGTGCATAACTGGACGCGCAGCCAGAAAAGCACTCTCTCGTCCGAGCTCCCTCAGGCCCGATGGAAAGGAGAACCAGTACGATCGGGAGGGAGCGGGATGCAGGTTTGGTCGAGTTTTCCTTCTCTGAACACCTGGTTGAATTGCGGTGTTAAAGATACCTACACACACACACTAATACACACTAATATGTGTAAATTCAGATTGATTGGTTAGAAAGATGATATAAAATAATAAAGAGCAATCAGATCATTAAATTCTGCTCCTGCCAAGTACATCCTTAAATAATTTATAGTAGGGATGTAACGGAGCTTCGGCTCCGACTCCGATAAGTCGGAACTTCCGATTGTTATTACACCTTCGGTTATGACTTCGGTTCCGAAACTTTTTAATCGGAGGTCACCACCATCGTTGTAGTCAATTCATTTTATTTCATTTTATATGTTGTTGAAACATTATATCAATTAATCAAATTAAAATGTTACTTAATTTAAAGAAGAAATTTTTAAAAAAATATACTTCATTAGATATTTCACGGGCGATATAACAGTGACAAATATTAATAATTTCACAACGTTACAGTTTAAAAAAAAAACAATTATTTTCTCGTTTATTAGCTACTATAGGCAATACAATAAAAATCACCTGTCTTTGTACGAATCGCTCAATGGGCGGCCGGTCTGGTTTCTTCTCCAATTCTGTCACTTCATCGATGAGGCCTCTTAGCCTGTAGCCATAAGAATAATTATTACATGAATGTACGTTTTTTTATATTAAGTTTTATGGTTCTGCATGTCCTTTGGACCCTGTTGTATCTATAGTATTCACTAGTCTCTAGTTGGGGGTTAAAACCCAACGACTCCAAACGACGCGTTCTCCAACTCACTCCATCAGAGAAAGGGCCGATTCCCTGCAACATTCTGCCATTTAGGCATCCTGTCGCTCTAATAGAATCGTTATGAGTGAGCGCTCTAAAAACGGCGATCAGTTGCGCTACTGGTCATGTTGGGCACGACTTATAAAGGCAAAGTGGATACAGTAACTAAAGTATCTCTGCTCACCCTAACAGGGAAACAGGGAGATGATACATTATTAAGCAATAAATGTATTTTAAAGGTACAAACGACATTCCAATACACACATCCACGACCCTTGACAAACTAATCATTTCATCACGATGCAGTTCGCGGGTACCGGGACTCGAACTCGGGTCCATGAGTGATCTGATCACGATTGATGATGAAGCGATGATCGTGCTACTCACTTATCGTCCATGGCTCTCTGGGCGGCTGGAAACCTCGCCGCGAACAGAGATGACATGGCGGAGACCGCATCGTCACGGGACCCTGACCCTCCGCCCGAGGAGCCGCCAGACCTGGACGGGCTGCTGGAGTAACACCATACTGTTAGGCACTCAATATTAGGAACGAGGGAGACAGTAGTCAGTAGAATACAGTGACAGGAATAATGAAAGAGATGCAATATATTATTTATATAGCGGTGTCACTTTCACGCCTCATTCGGTAATGTCAAATATGTAATTATAATGTAAACAATACTGCCAAAAAAAACTTGTTACAACCATTTCTTAAAATATAGAGTCAAAATTAAACGTAACTTATTTCGCGCATAAGACCCGTCTACGTATTCACAAAGTCAAATATTATGCAATTATTGTCTTATTATCAGTTTAGATATAAATAGATATAGCTGGTAGTCTCCATAGTAGACGATATTCTACATTAAAGAGGGCAATTAAAACAGTTTTTCTTTGTTTTTTGTATATATAGCCGAAACAAGCTCTTGGCAACCTCACATGAGTACATTCGCAACACACCTCAAACTCCTGCTCCTCACGCGACGCGGCACGCCGAGAGGAGAAGGCGCCCTGCCTCCAGTGTTCCCGCTGCCACCGCTGTCCGACAGCGACGCCCAGTTGTTCATGCCGCTGCCTTGCGAACTGCTGCAGGTTCCACAATAAAATACGCTATAACCCTTACCGGGCATTCAGAGACACAATAGCACGGTATCTATGGAACGTCGTGTGTTAGCACTCCGGGAACGGCTATCAGCTGCGCTACTGGTCACGTTGTGCACGACATATACTCTCAAAATGGATGCTGCCACTAATGTATTTCTGCAAAGTCGAAATCGAAAATTACTCCAACCGAATAACCTCAGTTACTATAGTCTGAACACCTTGACAAGGTAATAATTCCATCAGCAATAATTCTAGTAGAAACGTCCAAACCCCTTCCCATATATTCCACAAATGTACTGGAAAAGACAAGGGAGGTTTTGGCCTTGTAGTCGGACGAAACTGGCTAATAATAATAATAATAATACTGATTGACATCACCATACAACATAATGAGAAACTCATGAAAGCAGAAAAAGAAAATATTCAAAATATTTAGATCTCGCACACGAGATTACTAGCATGAGGGATGAGGATTCCACGATTATTGTCCCGATAGTCGTGTCGACTAATGGACTGTTTGCTGAGAGTCTCGAATGCCAACTCACGAGGCTCTCGCTTGGTTGTTGGATCAAGGGCCGGATACAGAAGGCAGTATTACTCGTTGCGGCACGCATTGTGAGCTCCTAACTACCGTTTGCTTGGGCCTTAGACCTCACCCGCGTATGTATACACGTTTTTATATTTTAAAATGTATGTTATCTATAATATAAAAATGAATCGTTAAATATGTATAAGCGCGAAACTCGAGAACGGCTGAACCGATTTGGCTGATTTCTTTATTATTATGTTTGTTGAAGTCTGGGGAAGGTTATTACGGAGAGAAAAATTAAAAAAAAAAATGTCTGAAAAAGTCTAAAAACACCACTTTTCTATATTCTCATACAAAGAATTCGTAATAATATTTAAAAGTCAATTTGAACTTTAACACCATACCATAAAGTTTAAATGTTAGTGGACAGGTTCCGGGAAGGCAAAACAATTGAGTGACGTATAAATATTAATGTCAATATTTGTCAACTTTTATACATATAGCATTAAGGCCTGGTTCCTTCAAACAATTTTCAAAAAAATCTGACGGGGAAGCTATTAACATTAAAAAAAAAACAATGTGACTTTGTTTTAGAGAAATAGGGCAGAACGAGATCTGCCGGGACAGCTAGTTTTTTATAAGTATATAATTTAATTTAAAAAATATTGGAAACGAAATAAAGAGATGATAATATATTTACGTTGAACAGTAAACTATTGTTAGCTACGCAAGAGTTATAAACTGTGTTGAGAAGAATAACTCCATATTAAATGTGTTACTTGAGAGAGTTCTGGTGCTGTTGGCAGTGCGGGCAGGGCGCTCGAGGCTGCGGCTCGCAGGGCGCCTGCACCGCCAGCAGCCGCTCCTGGGACGAGCATTGCGACTGCAACAGTAAAGAGAACGTCTCCAATTATCATACAGTAATACGAGTATTAAAAGTAATTTAACAATCAAAATCAGATCAACCAGTTTTAGTTTGCGGCTTACTAAAAACCTTTAGATTTAGCTAAAATTAATGTTCATTCAAAAGTTTTACCTAATCTGCTTTTTTGGCTGTCTATATGTAGAGTGTTAAGTCGGAGATGGGCAAAATGTAAAATGATGAACGATTACAAAATGTTGTCGTAATTTTAATTTTCTTGCTCTGTGATCATGATTAAATCCATTTAAAACATTAAGAAATGATAAATGTGTACACAATCTGAGATTTTGTAGTGTTTAAAACATAAATGAGCAAAATGCAGTCATATTAATGGTAAAAAACGTAAAGTGTAATCGTTAATCATTTTTATTAATCTGATTACATTTTGCCCATCTATGTTTATAGTTCAATTTTAATTGGGATATATGATGGATTGGATTCTTAAAAAATCTACATTAAAACAATGTAGATTTTTTTAATGGTAATTGTTGTATTTATGAATTGTCATTATTGTATAATGTAGGTGTTCGTAAAATAAAGAGTCTTATTCGAGTCGTCACACGAAGTAGTTTTATTTTGATAATAAACACAACATGGTGTCAGGTGTGGTTCTAAACAGGTGATTATAGTGTAAAAAGACGTGTAAACATACAACAAATAAAATGCTATGGCCAGCAATTCGGATAAATCGAGTGCAAGTGAATCCGATACTAAAAGTGTGATGTACTCAGCGTTGCAACAACCGCCGCCGCTACGCGAGACCGGCAACCTCGCTGATAATTACAGAGATTGGAAAAATACCTTCGATTGGTTTTTAATAGCCAGCGGTAGAGAAAAGTCTAATAATAGAGAAAAATGTGCATTATTTCTGCATGTCATCGGACAAGTAGGTCGGGACATTTATGATGAATTGGATCTGGTACAGGAAAATTTAACATACACAGAATTATGTGAAAAGTTTTCATTGAGATGCGATCCACAGAAAAATATTAATTTTGAAAGACATATTTTTTTTGAAACAGTACAAAGCGATGAATCATTTGAAAAATTCTTAGCGCTTCTCAAAGTACGAAGCAAACGTTGCAACTTTGAGAAACTTCGTGATAGCTTAATACTGACCCAGGTAATCAGAGGCATCAAGGATAGTCAGCTACGTGAAAGGATGTTAAGAAAGACCGATTTACAGTTAGAAGAGGCTGTGTCTTGGTGCCGGGCAGCGGAGATAGCAGGCGAACAGGCAAACACGGTGCAATCAGCCGCCACAATACCTTGCAAGGCAGCGGCTGCAAGCGATCGATCGGTACCGGCTGAGATTGAACGTGTGAGCACGAGTGAGAAGGGCCGGCTTCCGTCCGCTGGGCTACGACGACCGTACCGGGGTGGAAGGAGCGGCAACATCGCGCCCGAGACGAGCGCTTCTTCGCACAGATGCGGATTTTGTAATTTACTTCACGTACGTAATAGGTGTCCAGCGTATAACGTAAAGTGTTTTAGTTGTTCAAAAATAGGTCATTTTGCGAAATGCTGTAAAACGGTTTTACAAGTGGAATATTCATCGGACAGTGAAAACGTAGTGGTAGACAACATCGAAATAAACTCTATAATAAATGGATGGTTTGAAAATATCGTAATAAACGGTAAAGTGTTGAAATTCAAACTGGACAGTGGCGCAGATGCGTGTGTCATGTCTCGGAAGAGTTTTCAGGAGGCTAATTTCAACATTAAGAACTTGCGCCGCACAGGTAGTACATTACGCGAGGTCAGTAAGCATATTCTACCGGTATTAGGTCACTTTCAAGCGAAATTGTGTCATAACGACAAGTTTTTTATTTGCAAAATGTATGTATTAGATTTAGACTGCAATAATTTATTATCGCGAGACGCATGTATAGCGCTTAATTTAATTATTCGTGTCAATGAAGTTTTAAATATGGAAAACAGTTACATACTAGACAAATATAGATCAGTGTTTGAAGGTATAGGTCGGCTTCCGGGTACTCATAAGATAATTATTGATGAAACGGTTCCTCCTGTCGTTCGTTGTTCGCGCAAAATACCGATTAAATTGAGGTCAAAACTACAGGAGGAACTGAACCGTTTAGAGATGCTAAGCATTATTAAAAGAGTGGATGAACCTACTGATTGGGTATCGAGTATTGTTTTAATAGAGAAGCCAGATGGCAAGCTACGTTTGTGCATGGATCCGCAGCATTTAAATAAAGCTATTAAAAGGAGTCACTTTCAGCTGCCGACGCTGGAAGAAATTACGGCCAATTTATCTGGAGCAAAATTCTATTCACATTTAGATGCAAGCAAGGCTTTCTTTATGGTCGTCCTAGATGACGAGAGCTCTAAGTTGTGCACATTCGCTACACCATTCGGTCGATTTAGGTTTCTAAGGATGCCGTTCGGGCTGTGTTCGGCATCAGAAGTTTTTCACAATGCAATGTACAAAACTTTTGCGATGGAAGGAGTAGAGTTGTTTATTGACGATCTACTTATATACGGAAATACCCAAAAAGAACATGACAAAAGATTAGAAGCTGTTTTGAGGCGCGCAGCTGAAAATGGAGTGCGTTTCAATAAAGAGAAGTGTGTTATAGGAGCTAAAGAAGTAAAATACTTAGGTCACATTTTTGATGAGAACGGAATTCGACCCGATCCAGACAGAGTGAGCGTCATACAGAACATGGCAATTCCTAACAATAAAAAAGAGTTGGAGCGATTTTTGGGCATGACAAATTATTTGTCACGCTTTATACCAAATTACGCTGATAAGACTGAGCCATTGCGAAATTTGTTGAAACAGAACTCAGATTTTAATTGGGATGACTGCTTTACAAAACATTATAACGTATTAAAAAAATGCATAATAAAGGCACCGACGTTGCGTTTCTACGAGCCCAATGATCCGGTCGTAGTGTCTGTGGACGCCAGTTCACGTGGTCTCGGAGCGTGTTTGCTGCAAGACGGGCGACCTGTCGCCTTTGCAGCACGAGCCCTATCCTCTCCAGAAACAAGGTGGGCTCAGATCGAAAAGGAGATGCTTGCCATTGTGTTTGGCTGCACTCGTTTTCACCAATACATTTAC
This sequence comes from Automeris io, assembly GCA_036320925.1. Taxonomy (NCBI): domain Eukaryota; kingdom Metazoa; phylum Arthropoda; class Insecta; order Lepidoptera; family Saturniidae; genus Automeris; species Automeris io. Next base: position 2,797,049 of record JAUDJH010000034.1, on the reverse strand, counting down.
GGACATGAATGTGTTACCATTGAAAGTGATCACAAACCGCTCGAGGCAATTTTTAAGAAGCCATTAAATGAGACCCCAGTGCGATTACAGCGAATGTTACTTAGATTACAAAAATATAACTTGAATATTAAATATGTCCCTGGAAAATTAATGTACATAGCGGATACACTGTCCCGTTCTCCAGCAGATGAGGATCAGCACGATGACATTCAGACTAAAGTGCAAATACATGTCAATACTTTGTACAACAGTGTCAACTTTGAAGATAATAAATTAAAATTAATAAAAGAAAAAACTATAACAGATAAAGCGCTCTGCGGAGTAATGAAGTATTGCCGAGAAGGATGGCCACATACAAAAAGTATTTTAAAAGGAGAGACGAAACCATTTTGGAGCGTAAAAGAAGAATTACATATTATCAACGGAATTATTTTTAGAGGTGATCGAGTGGTCATCCCAGAATGCCTCTGGCGAGAAATGTTACAGAGGATACATGAAGGACACCTAGGAATAGAGAAATGTAAACAAAGAGCGAGGGATGTAATGTGGTGGCCCGGTATGACGTCGCAGATCGAGCGCGCCGTGAGCGCTTGCGAAACGTGTGCGGAGCGCCAGCCGTCGCAGCCGCGGGAGCCGCTCATGCCGCATGAGCCCGCTGAGAGACCATGGGAACGCGTTGCGGCCGATATTTTTCAAATAAAGTCAAAATATTATTTACTTGTGGTAGACTATTACACAAAATACATCGAAGTGTTTACACTGTGTGATTTAAGAAGCAACACGGTTATTAATAAATTAAAAGCAGCTTTTTCGCGACATGGCATACCAAAAAGGTTGATCACTGATAATGGTTTACAATTTATGTCAGAAGATTTCAAACAGTTTGTGACGCATTGGGATTTTGATCACGTTACAAGTTCACCATATTATGCTCGTTCCAACGGCCTTTCGGAACGGAACGTGCAAACAGTTAAACGATTACTTGAAAAGTCAATATCTGATGGAACAGATCCGTATTTAGCACTTTTAAACTTTCGAAACACACCGATATCCGGGGAACAATATTCACCAGCTCAATTATTAATGGGAAGAAGACTAAATACAAGATTACCCGTATACAATAAATTACTAAAGCCTAAGAATCCTAAACCACACGATATAAAGGAGCGAAGAAATTATAAAATAATTAAAACACGACAATACTATAATCAACATACAAAAGACTTGCGGCCATTAAAGAGTGATGAACAGGTCAGGATTCGCGAAAAGCCAGGGAACACGGGCCGATGGTTGCGAGCACAAGTGGACGACAAGGCACCGCAACCGCGCTCATACTGGCTGCGGACGACAGGTGGTGGACGCTACCGACGCAATAGGCAGCACATCAGAACCACTCCCCAAAACTATACACATAGAAATAACGAGCGCCGTTATGACGGGTTCGACGAAGATGATTATAATTGCCAAAGGGGGGCAACTGCGATAAGTACGGACAATGCACAAACAACGCTCTCGACGGCAGAACCCTCAGAGATTTATTATAAAACGAGATCCGGTAGGCAGGTTCGTCCACCAAACCGCTATTGCTAAATTGTTAATGTAAAAAAAAAAAGTAATTGTACGGTACTTCGATAGCTCCGCAAGTGGCACGGGCTGCCTAAAGAATTTCACTTACCGTGATCACCAGTTCGCCAACTCCTCAGGGGCCCCTGCTTCTCCTCCAGGATACTGGTGTCTTTGAGGATCTTCCAAGTACACTTATACACTTTGGAATCGGATAATTTCGTTGCTTTTTAGGAATATTTGTATGTTTTATGTCGTTACTCGGCGGATCGGTTCGAGCGAGAGCAAAACTCAATTGACAACCCGTACGGTGTTGCCAGAGCATTCGAAAGTTACCCGCACATAAATACGAATACGGAACATGCCGCCGACCTTAAAATACGTAGGATTTTAACTAGACAAGGACGAGTATCCTAGTCTGGACGGATAAGTTAAGACGATGTCCTAACTTGGAAATGATTGAAGCAGAGACAGTACTCATGCTTCGGAAAAGAATGTTGTTTGTAAATGATTCACCTACGTATAGTGCGAGTGGAAAGTTATATAGTATAGTATAGTAGTAGTAGTTATGTAGTAGTAGTAGTTATGTTAGTAGTATAATATATGTGTATAAAACTAAATAAAAATAAATAAGAATGATTATGTGAACTTAAACTAAAGTTATACCAACACGTAGTGAAGGTGGAAATATTGTTTGATTGTCGATTGGAAGTGGAAATACCTTAACGACAGACCGCTTGGTGTAGGAATTGCCCACGCGCAGTGTTACAGCGCGGACAACGCCGTCGTGGCCAGGGTGCACCTTGTGTACACGAGCTAGTTGCCACTGCATCGGTGGCAATGCATCGTTCTGTAGTAATACTATAGCACCCTCGGTAATCGCGGTTGTTTTGTCGTGGTACCATTTACCCCGCTGCTGGAGTTGTTGGAGGTATTCGCGACTCCATCGTATGCAATGATGTTGTAGCATTTGTTGAAGCATTTCCCATCTCAGCAAGATGTTGATTTGCGAGTTGGACCAGTCGTACTCGGGCAACGAGGTGAATGGACCGCCCACCGAGAAGTGCGCTGAAGTTGCAGGCAAAGGATCTGATGGATCCTTGCTAAGCATAAACAACAGTCGGAAGTTAAGGAATGCGTCGATCTGACATAGTAAGGTGTTAAATTCGTCGTAAGATATGATTTGAGCACCTTCTACGCGGAATACATGTTGCTTGAAACTTTTCACTCCGGCCTCCCATATACCACCGAAGTGACTAACGTAAGCGGGTTGAAAATGCCAATATTTTTTTAAATCAGAGTGTCGTTCGATATGCGATATATTGTTTTCCAAGAAAGCGTACATCTTTCTTAAGTACGAGTTACACCCCATAAAATTACGTCCGTTATCCGAATAAATGTCAGAACAAGCACCGTGTCTTGCCGTGAAGCGGCGAAGAGCTGAAATGCAAGCTTGCGTAGTTAAGTCGGGAACCAACTCAAGGTGTATAGCCTTGGTGGACATGTATACACAAGATTTGAAGGTTTTGGAATAACGAAGGGGAATAGTTTTCATTAGAAAAGGACCGACGTGTAAATTTAATTTAAGTAAATGATTGATTGTTGAAGTGATAAGTAAGTAAGTTAAAATGTTTGACTTAGGTAAGAGTAATTGATATTTTGCTTTGTAATGTAGTTTTGAATTATATATGCGGCCGCCGACCCTGACGACACCAGCATCATCGATGATAGGCTTTAATTTTTGTAAATTAATTTTTTGAAGGACCATGACAATATCCTCTTGTAGTTTAGGACTTGTCAGAAGATTGTTGTTTGATGATCGTACGTTAGTAGTGGGACAGGAATCATCGAATGCAACTCGAGTTTTCACCACGTAGTGATGAGGAAGAAAGTACCTTTCAGATACAGATAAGGTCTCTGAAGAAGGTGGAATAAGTTGTATGTGCCCAAGATCTATGTATTCTTGTAAGCACCGATTGTAACCTTGTTGTAAGCAAGAGTTACGAAAAAAACGTTTTTGTAGTATTTTGAAACGAATTAATGCGGTATCTCGCGATTCGCCGAGCGGTAGTACGTTAGGTTTGAACGATAATAAAACTGAATATCTGCCGGAGGAGTCTCTTGTGTGATGAGTGTTGATGAAGATCGATTTACACAATGCCTCATCGGGCGAAAGTATTGTAGTTGCTGGAACAGATTGTTGAATATTGGTGTTCGTTGGCAAAGAGGTTATACAAATGTTATGTGTTGTAGAAGATTTTTTTGATATTTTACCCGAAAGAAGATCCCCACATGTTGTTTTTATCGCAACTGGAGTACAGCGAGAACCTCTGATGTTGTCATCGAGAAGAATCTCGTCGCTGTAGTCTGCTTTTAATTGCTCGTCCGGACGCGCGGAAGAAAATTCCGGATCGGCCAGTGGTAGGTTGCGAATGTTTGATAAAGTTGTATTGTTAATATTGTGATCCTCAGGTGTGCAATTGGTAATTTTAGAAATGACTAAGGCGTTTATAGCAATGGATGGCTTTAGTGGGTCATGAGGTGTGACATCACAAGAAATGACCCCGTTGGGGTGTACGGCTTCTCCTTCTCCTACGCCCGTAATAGAAATATTTGTCCGGGCGCTATGACATTTTTGTCCAAACCGCTGAGCACAAGCCTCCGTGATTAAAGAAGTTTGAGAACCGGGGTCAATAAGCGCTCGAACGCTGTGAGCCGTCACAGAAGTGTTGCCGCGGGGACGGATGTCGGCAAGTGGTGTCGCAAGGAGTACAGAGTATTCTGTGTCGCAGAGCAGTGCGTGGTCACCGTCAGCGCGTGCGGATGAGGCGCAGCTCACTGCTGCTGACACTGTGATGTTCGAACTGGGTTGTTGTTCTTTACCCGAATTTGCCGACGTTTCTGTATTACTGTGCAGAGATGTATGATGTTTTTGTTGACATATCTCACAGTTTAAACGTGAATAACACTGCAGCACCATATGTCCATGAATGAAACAATTCGGACAAATATTTTTAATTGAAATAAAATCTTTACGTTGTAAAATAGATAAGCTTAGAAATACTGAACATTTATTTAACGAATGCGTATTAGATTTACAGTAAGAACAGAAAAGCTTGAGTTGAGTAGCAACTTTGTTAAGGTACGGTGATTGTTGTGTGGCCGGTGAACTTTGCGCTATAGTAGCACTGAGCGCGGGCATCGAGCGGCGCGGTGAATACGAACGGCCGCGGCGAGCTGAAGCAGGCGCGCTAGGTTCAGCGGACGAATTGACGGTGCTCGCGCAGGCGAAGGTACTGCGTTCGAATCCCGTTAGCGACGGCGCGGAAGAGCCTTTTAGAATCGCGCTAGTATTAAATTCCTTTTGTTCACACTTAGTTGTGTGACCGTAAGACCGAAGGAGTGGGAGAGGTGGCAGATTCAATTTCGGACGCATGTTGCAACAATTTTGTGAAGAATTTACCGTTTGATTACTAGTAGGCATGGATTTTTGTTGTAGTTTCAACTTATCAGCGGACAATTTGGCTTTGTAGTATAAATCTTTAAATTTATTTCTATGTTCAAGTTCCAGTTCTGAATTAAAAGAATCATTTTTAAAATATATTTTTTCTAATTTGGACTGAACACGCGTAAAATTATTTTTTAAATGTGTTAAGTTTTGTGCACGACGCATAAATTGGTCAGTATCCATGCACTCGTCCTTTAGAAACTGTAACATTTCCTCTAAATCACTATAAATGACATTACGTTCGAAAGTTAATTGCTTGATTTCTGTCATTTTAAATCAAATAAGTTGATATTTGGCAGTTGAATGAAAAAGTATAAGTTTCTATCACGTTATTAATAGAAAAGAAGAATTTATTGTTAGTTGAAGGTAGATCTGGGTAGTCGTAATGAAAAGGTTCCAAGCAACACAAAGTAGTTAAATAATATATCGTAGATATAGATATGTAGGTATAACGTTTGTAGGATAATAATGTAGTTTACGGATGTAGTTATATGAATGATTGATTCCAAAATGTATTATTTGTTTGTAGTTTTGTTGTAAATTGTTGTTAGGATTTGTAAGTAGTTGTAATGAAATTAAATTAGAACATTCGAACTTTTGTAGAATAAATGAAAATAATTAAATGTATAAGCCGACCGAATGAAGGTGACTACGCTTTGTAGGTTAGCCAGGTTCCTTCTTTCACGTAGTGAAACTGGACGGGTTATAGCTAGTGCAGTATTACGTTTATAACCGACCGAATAAAGATGACCGCCGGTAGTACAGCAAGTCGTTTCTTTGTTGTAGTAGTAGATTTGGACGGATTATAATTTTAAAATACCTTGCACGTTATGGAATTAAATTTTGGATACGTTATGAATGTTCTGGATTGTAGTAATTAACACGAAATATGAACTAATTTCGCAAGATCAGTATCTAAGGAACATAATTATGAAAGATCCGGCTCGGAGGAACAAAATTATGTACGGTACTTCGATAGCTCCGCAAGTGGCACGGGCTGCCTAAAGAATTTCACTTACCGTGATCACCAGTTCGCCAACTCCTCAGGGGCCCCTGCTTCTCCTCCAGGATACTGGTGTCTTTGAGGATCTTCCAAGTACACTTATACACTTTGGAATCGGATAATTTCGTTGCTTTTTAGGAATATTTGTATGTTTTATGTCGTTACTCGGCGGATCGGTTCGAGCGAGAGCAAAACTCAATTGACAACCCGTACGGTGTTGCCAGAGCATTCGAAAGTTACCCGCACATAAATACGAATACGGAACAGTAATAAATAGTTAAGTAGTTTTATATATAGCAAGCCATACAATAAATGTAAATGTAATTGCATTTACTTTGTAATGTAACATTATAATCACAACTTCATAAACTAACTCTTAATTCCTAACTTAGGATAAGTACTCAATGTTATAACTCATTAATTTGTAGAGAAGAGAGATGTTGTATTTATGAATTGTCATTATTGTATAATGTAGGTGTTCGTAAAATAAAGAGTCTTATTCGAGTCGTCACACGAAGTAGTTTTATTTTGATAATAAACACAACAGTAATTTTTACCACTGTAAAAATTCTCAAAGCTATTCATCCGATTAAAAAAATACACCAAAGAAGAGAGCTTCAGGGTGAACATTAGTCACATATTATCTCGTTCTTACGCAAAACATGAATTCCGTAGACGTGGTTACAGCTAGCATAACATTTATTTTTTACTAGCTGATCCGGCAAACGTTGTTTTGCTATATAAGGTTTTATAATATCTTCTAAGATGTTCATTGAAATTGAGTGATGTCTAAGACAATTTTGTTCACAATTAAATACTCTTAATCAACAACACATTTATTTGGATAAAGATTAATATTATTACGTTGATACAACTCTTAGCAAATAATACATTAATTTCGACCAAATTTGATTACCATAAAAACGGTTCTAGTAACTTAATCTTAAAAGATAGACATATACTGTCGCGGACATTCTTTTAGATCATTTCAAGAGAAATAATTCGTTTATACATATTTTTTTGGTATCTTGAACCGTTTTCGCAGCGCACGCAATGGAAGCCCTCAAGGATGAATAATTTTCCCCGTTTTTTTCACATTTTCCATTATTTCTTCGCTCCTAACAGTTGCATCGTGATGTTATATAACCTAAAGCCTTACTCGATAAATGGTCTTTTCATCACAAAATAATTTTTTAATTCGAACCCGTAGTTCCTGAGATTAGCGCGTTCAAACAAACAAACAAAGAAATAAACTCTTCAGCTTTATAATATTAGTATAGATTATTGAACTTAATTTATTCAAACACAACTAAACACTACCAAGTTCACAAATCACCTGACTAAATGTCGCACTGAACACTTCACTTTAGTTTCACTTCGATCACTTTATTTCGCTTCCGTTAATTACTGCCGTCATTTAATATGTCATTAAAATCTTTGGATTCAACTACTGGATAATAGAGGTCACTACATACTTCAACTTTATTCTGTAGCAATATATAAAAAAAAACTAAATTGATTAATTAACGGTGGATATACGAGTGAAAATACATTAAAAAAATACCTACAGTGGAATACAGAACATTCTTTTCAAAGTCCGATCAAAATAATTGCAATAGCTAACATTTTAAATAGACTAATTTACAGGATTCTGTTTATATTACATCTTGTATATGACCAACATATACAATACAATAGCGGGGTGATCACCGGGTCACCCAGTTCCCGTAGCTAACACACTTTCGTGCAAACTATAGTAGCTAAGAAATCATAATAAAATCTTTACATTGTCTGTTTATCATTCAAACAATCTGCTGTTTGAATTAATTTTAATTCCATTACATTTAACTTTTGCGTTTCCTTTAACACGTTGAGCGCCACGTCAGCCATCGGTGACTGACAGCATGTAGTAACATGAGAACTATAAAATTTACACTATTTTATAAAATTACAGAAAAATTATTTAAAATTTACTTAATTTGGTATCATTGCAGTATTAGTGGGATTCATTAAAACATGGCAAACATAAAAATGGTTCTCCTTCACAAGTATTACAATCTATACTAATATTATAAAGCTGAAGAGTTTGTTTGTTTGTTTGTTTGTTTGTTTGAACGCGCTAATCTCAGGAACTACTGGTTCAAATTGAAAAATTCTTTTTGAGTGGAATAGACCATTTATCGAGGAAGGCTTTAGGCTATATAACATCACGATACAATTATTAGGAGCGAAGAAATAATGGAAAATGTAAAAAAAACGGGCAAAATTACTCATCCTTGAGGGCTTCCATTGCGTGCGCTGCAAAAACGGTTCAAGATACCAAAAATATATGTAAGAAAGAATTATTCCTCTTGAAATGATCTAAAAAAATGTCCATGACAGTATATGTCTATCTTTTAAGATTAAGTCACTACAACCGTTTTTATGGTAAACAAATTTGGTCGAAATTAATGCATTATTTGTTAAGAGTTGTATCAACGTAATAATATTAATCTTTATCCAAATAAATGTGTTGTTGATTATGAGTATTTAATTGTGAACAAAATTGTCTTTGACATCACTTAATTTCAATGAACATCTTAGAAGATATTACAAAACCTTACATAGCAAAACAACGTTTGCCGGATCAGCTATAGTGTCTTGATAACCGCGAAACTCGAGAACGGCTGAACCGATTTGACTGATTTCTTTTTTGTTGTGTTTGTTGAAGTCTGGGGAAGGTTACAACAAAGAGAAGATTTTAAAAAATTATCTGAAAAAGTCTAAAAACAACACTTTTCTATATTCTCATACAAAAGATTTGTTATAAGTCAATTTGAACTTTAACACCATAGCATAAAGTTTAAATGTTAGTGGACGGGTTCCGGGAAGGCAAAACAATTATTGAGTGACGTATAAATATTAATGTCAATATTTGTCAATTTTTATACATATAGCATTAAGGCCAGGTTCCTTCAAACAATTTTCAAAAAACAGCCAACAGGCCAATAGCTATTATCATTAAAAAAAACAATGTGACTTTGTTTTAGAGAAATAGGGCAGAACAAGGTCTAACGGGACAGCTAGTATGTTATAACACGCTTTGTCTTTCTCCTTGCCATCACTCTACCATCTTTTCTTGAACTGATTTGGCGCGTAACGTGTTGAATGAATGCCTATAGGTATCGCTTTTCAAAGGTAAACGTTCTTCTACTGCGACCGGAAACACCGGCCCCTCAGTGCCAACGCGTAGATGCGGCGCGCGTGGCCTGCACAGGATTGTCTTAGAAATACGCGTGTCGCTCAACGTGTTAAGGCGCAATTCGGTAGCAACGAATCAGGAGCGGTTGCCAGGCCGCAATGTATCGCTATGTATTTATTTACCACAGTCAAACCTGGATAAGTGAGAAAACTGGATAAGTGAGAGTAATAGCCAGGACCCGTCATTTTAAGCTCCCAAAACCTCTATTAGCGAGAAACAGAAACCTCTGTAAGAGAGAGTCGTTTTTCCCTCATGGACCTCCGTAAGTGAGACTGCTACTTATCTATACCTCTATAAGCGACAGTCGAGCTTTATTTATTTATTGAGGAGGAACAAATGACAAAACAAATTACAAATTTAACATCTGCTATTTTATGACTCATTTTTAACTTTTGTGGAACTTCCTACCATTGTTTTTGTTTTGTTTTCGAAAGATACCTACCCTTATATAGTACTTATATGTCGAAATCTAATGAACGTAACATATACATACTATTAAAAATATATATGTACATAATACGTTCGTACTTGCTGTGACTTGTTATTGCTGCGTACCCAACGCTGTCAGGCGGTGTGTGGAGCTAACAGTCGTGACAGCATGTAACACTGTTATAAGATTTATTACGTAACTTAAAATTCCCTTAACCCTTTGCACTCGAGGCCTTTGCGACATCAAATCGGCGCCGCTCAAGTGCATAGAGTTAACCTTTATTATTTCTAATTGCTGCTACACTGCGCTGTCACCCAGTAGCGTTCATTCCATAGATGCATGCAAGCACTGCATAGCCTTATGATAAATAAGTCTGGAATAAATTGCTTAAAGTTCAATAAAAAAAGGAACCATTTATACTTATATCTATTATATATTCACCCCGTCTATATTTCCTATGTAAGCAATATAATATTTACTATCATAATATAATATTCAAATTTATTACGTGAATTCTGCCTACCCTTTCCAAATATCTTATGCACGTCACTGCTGTTACCTGATTTAATCCCTAATTCCTTTAAATCGGGCCCAGAACCTATTGACACCTTAATAGTCTCCACATAATTAAAAACGAATATTTAGTTCAAATCAATTAGTAAACAGGGTGTGCGATCGAATTTGAGCGACATGCCGTAAATTTAATCTGACATACAGAACGAATATTTGTTATTGAAAACTAAAGTCGCCATCTGTCCGGCTTTAGACGGACATGTTTGTCTTTTTTAGTCATGCCCTGACTTATCCAGCTTTTTGATTTACTGAATCATGATGGAAATAGGACCAATTACTAATTTATTTTTAGATAATTTGTTATAACGCTGTAATAAACAAAAATGTGCGTGCATTCCATACGCGGTAGAAATGAAACTATATATTTTATAACATACTCTCATAGACTTAGACCTAAAGATTTTTGAGTTCGTTTCATTTTAGTGTCGCTTTTTCATTTCATCGTATTTCCAATCACGCTTGATCTTGACTTACAGCGGGTTACAGCGTAAAAGCTCCAGTTAGCCACATCTCAATAATATGTGATATATCTAAAAACCAGCGCCAAGAGAGGAAGATCCGTTGAAAGTCCTCGGCCACTTGGAAAGTTGGCCCACAAATACTACGAGGGTAGGTCAGTCGGTATATGAACAACTGGATACACGCAAACGGATCCCAAAACGCAACAGGCCAAAGCGACTCATTATAACGATATTTGCACTTGTGGGCAGGGCCGAGTTCGGGCAATCGCCTTACCATCTCGATGTCTAAAGTACATCAAAACTCCTCTTTCGTAGACCCGTAGACCCGCCTACTTTAACTGCGATCCGCAAATATTCTAACATAGATGCATCTTTAGACAGCAGCGCGGCGTCCTTTGGACGACATTCAAAAACGATAACAGATCCAATCTCATTGCAAAATGAACCGTAACGACCTACGAATAAAGACGTTTCACCGCAACACGATGGGAATGTAATTAATACATTCCCACATGGCATCCGATTAATTTACATCGCACGAATGACAGATTATAATCGGCAATTTGTCCGGACGCGAGTGATCTAATTTGCATCGGTCAATGGCACAGTCGTTTTTTTTTATCAATACATTAACTACACACGAAGAGATTCGCTTCTATATTCATCATGCGAACGGCTAAGGAGTGAAATATGCTTCCAGCCAGAGATGGGCAAAATGTAGTCGTAATTTTAATTTTCTTGCTCTGTAATCATGATTAAATCATTCTTTCTTTCTTTCTAGTATTTAAAACATTGATGAGCAAAATGCAGTCGTATTAACACGTTGAACGCCGGCCCTTTTTCTCAATACTTCCCGTTCAGGCCGTTTTAATCTCTTTATTCTACAATAAATTCTATTTCGAAATATGTTTTTCTTATCATTTCTAGTGTTATAAATCTGCGTTTTATCATATTTTTTAGCTGGGGGTCACCGGTGCACCCCCCTCGGCCCAAACGGAAAGTTCACTGGGGGTCACCGGTGACCCCCACGGCGTTCAACGTGTTAATAGTAAAAAACGTAAAATGTAATCGTAATCATTTTTATTAATCTGATTACATTTTGCCCATCTATGCTTCCAGCGAGTGTATTTCCATCATCTTATGACTAAGGAGCCTTTAAGAAAAGAGTGAATGAGCATGTGTTTTGCGGACGCGGCCTATCGTCGGACTCATCTTCCCCTTCCACCAGGTGTTATTGAAGTCAAGCATCTGAGTATTTACAAAATAAACGCTCGGTTTCAGAAACGCTATATATCTTTTAAAACGCTTTTAAACATTGAACCATAGTATGCAATTAAAGATTTACTAGTCTTTTAAAAGGTTTTTAAGACTTAAGGAGGAGCATTTTGGAAACCAGGTGTTAACCCTTTATGGCGCAAGGTCGTTTAATTTGTTAATTTTGTAAAAACTAGGTGGTAAATAGTGTATAGTTAACGAAAATAATAATTTATTTATTTATTTATTTACTTTTATTTATTTTTATTATAAAAATATTAAAAATGTTTATAATTCTTAAAAACCTTTCATGTACTAGAAATGCAACATTAGATTAGTACTAAATCATTAAAGTTAAAATTAGGAACAGATTATTAAAAAACATCCTCTTACCGTTTACTTACAAAAATTTCAACAGTCAAATATTAGTATTTCACCAAGGATTAATTTTTCGTAAATGAAATTGAAAACCTGAAAACAGGCGTGTATTCGTTCGACACTACAATGAAACATTACCTACAAGTCTCGTCATCAAGTGAGCTGAATTGTCACTAAATCCTAAGAATGCTTTGTTGGTACCGTATAACACTAAGCAAAGTCAGTCTGTCGGCATTTATTTTATTGTTGCTTTTATTTGAGTGGAATGTTGCAGAAATACAAAACGGCGCCATAAAGGGTTAATACTTTCCCAAATTAGTTATAGATCCTTAAATGTTGAACCTTATAGAGACAGAATATTGATAATTACGGATATATACGTCACTAGCTGATCCGGCAAACGTTGTTTTGCTATATAAGGTTTTGTAATATCTTCTAAGATGTTCATTGAAATTAAGTGATGTCAAAGACAATTTTGTTCACAATTAAATACTCTTAATCAACAACACATTTATTTGGATAAAGATTAATATTATTACGTTGATACAACTCTTAACAAATAATGCATTAATTTCGACCAAATTTGTTTACTATAAAAACCGTTCTAGTGACTTAATCTTAAAAGATAGACATATACTGTCGCGGACATTTTTTTAGATCATTTTAAGAGGAATAACTCTGTCATACATATATTTTTAGTATCTTGAACCGTTTTTGCAGCGCACGCAATGGAAGCCCTCAAGGATGGATAATTTTCCCCGTTTTTTTCACATTTTCTATTATTTCTTCGCTCCTAATAATTGCATCGTGATGTTATATAGCCCATAGCCTTCCTCGATAAATGGTCTATTCAACTCAAAAATAATTTTTAAATTCGAACCAGTAGTTCCTGAGATTAGCGCGTTCAAACAAACAAACAAACAAACTCTTCAGCTTTATAATATTAGTATAGATTAACATATGCCTTACAAAGCGCCTAAGACGAATATATTCGCATAAATTTAATTGTGTATATCACTGTGGATAAAACGAATATGTTCGCTTGAGTATAATATACGTATAAATATAGGAGTCCGCGTATCATTCGTTGCGTCTGAATGGGAAGAATAGAGGCAGGTAGTGGCCATTTCGTTTGACAGAATGAGCCACTTAAGAGGTTAAACCTCAACTTAAGTTGAAACTCGTTTTCTAATAAAATCAATTCTGACCATAGCCGCTACTTCACTGTAATTTTGTTACAATAAATAAATTCCAATAATATTTTTATCAAAGAAACCAATTTCCCTATAATGCATTGACTAACGTGTGCATTAGGCATTCTACATTCTTTGTATGCAAGCATGAATCACATTTCCCAGATAAATGCGAAAATAGAATGACAACAGCTCAAACATTCCGCCGAAAACATAACTATCTCTCATCGACAGTCGATGACAACCTTATCGAGTAGTTAAAGACATTTTTGTCCTTTACGTGTATTTATAATGTTTCTATAGGCATTACGTTTTAGCGTTTGTACCTCAAAAGAAATCCTTATAGGACCAATTAGTTATACCCAGAGATGGCAAAATGTAATCTGATTAATGATGAACGATTACAAAATGTAGTCGTAATTTAAATTTTCTTGCTTTGTAATCATGATTAAATCCATTTAAAGCATTAAGAAATCGTAAATGTGTATGCAATCTGGGATTCTAGAGTGTTTAAAACATAGATGAGCAAAATGCAGTCGTATTAATAGTAAAAAACGTAAAATGTAATAGTTAATCATTCTCATTAATCTGATTACATTTTGCCCATCTATGATTATATCTCTATGAGTCTGATTACTAAAACCCATTATATCAGGCCCACGTGGAGTTAACAAGTTGAAATTTAAATAATCGAAGAAGACTACGAAGCGGTACCGCTCTGCAATCGCAACGCGTGCACACGTTCGCGCCTCGTCTCACGAAAAGCAAGCCCAATGCGCGTGCGGCGCGATGCTGGACCGCACCGTGAGCGCATCATGAATATTTGTGTAAAAAAAGACAGAGCGATATCGTTCCTAGATTTTATTTAAAGTAATGTAGTTGTTATAATAAATAGATAAAAACAGAGTAAAAGTTGATTTCCTTCAAAGTTTTCCACGACATAATAATAATATATCGATACGCTATATATCCCTTTCGGGGTGAGCAGAGATACCAAGATTATATAGGCGTGTCACCAGTGTAGCTTTAGATATGCGACGCGGTGAGGTGTGAAGCTCGTCGCCACGGTTTAATTACAGCCAGCAGTATACAGGTAAGCACTATATTTTCTTATTATGGTCTAACAATGAATATTACTATTTACAGGGTTTCAGGAATACAATATTTGCGTTAGTGCGTGTGTCGTCTCGAGAGGTAATGCGAGCACTGCCGGACTAGGCTTGTCGAATTAATATCGATACATCGATATATCGATATTTTCAATTCGATATATCGATATTTTTGGGCGATATATTTTGTAATGATATATCGATACAAAATATCCAGTATCGAAAATTGTATCGAAAACGATATTTTTTTAATTGTTATGGCAGTGAAGTCTCTGAAATATGAAACTGTAGAAGACAGGACCAAACGAAAAAAAAAGAACTATGTTGTCTATGACTTTTGAGTATTGTGTTTTACATCGGATTTTGTTCATGTATATTATTTGCCGCCATTTATTTATTTATTATTTATTTTTATTTGATATCTTAAATTTAGAAGATAGCCTTTTAGTTCTTATTATTTTTGTAATTTTATCTAAGCAAAAGGAATATTGGTAAAATACTTTCGTGTGTATTGAGATTTATTCGATATATCAATATTTCGATATTTTTCCTACGATATATCGACGCCGATATTGATATTTTAATAAATATCGATACATTGGAATATCGATATTTTTTTTCTTTTTCGACATCCCTATGCCGGACGCCCGCGCAGGTCTGTGACGTACGGGAGGCACCCCGCTGTGCGCATGTACCTTTTGTATCGCCCGATTTTTGATGCGCTCGATGCAACGACATTCGACCGATCAATGTCGTGTGTCAGTATGCCACAATTACATTACATGATTATATGTCGTCCCCGGCGAGACTAATAGCCCGGGTGATCGCCGTTCTCACAACACATGTACACAGTAACACATGACATTTCTATTTAATGCCACGCGGGTTTCCTCACGATATATTCCACGGTATAAATGAGCAAAATGCAATCAGAATAATAAAAATTATTACGATTACATTTTACGTTTTTTACCATTAATATGACTGTATTTTACTCATCTATATTTTAAACACTACAGGATCCTAGACTGCATACACATTTATGATTTCTTAATGTTTTAAATGGATTTAATCATGATTACAGAGCAAAAAAAATAAAATTACGACTACATTTTGCTCATCTCTGTTCCACAGTATATCCTCCAAAATATGTTTTTTTTTTTTTTTACACTGGCTCGACATAGTGACTACAGAGTACCTGATGGTAAGTACAGTGTAGTACAAAAACGAAAGCGACTATCAAAGGATGAAAATCCATTGATAGTCTACATCGTCATGTCGGCCCACATATACCACGACTGAAGGTCTCTAGGTATATGAGCTACTGGATATACACAAGCTGATCCCGAAACGCGACAAGCCGAAACTGGTCACTATGGCGGGCTTTTCACCCATGTACTATGGTCGCGATCCAGACGGGCACCGACGCCCTACCACCTCGCTGCTGCTCGTTTAGCACCACCCAGGAGCCACGTGTAGGGAAACTAGGGTAAAGCCTACGGACGCGAGCAGCTTCGACTCCCAAACAATTAACACCAATTATTCTAACACCATCTAGTGACGTAGGCAAAGATGGAAACCGAAACAATATTTTCGGGAAACCGCACGCCCAGTGGCACACTACCCTAATTGGGGATGTAGATAATTATCAGCAAGTGACACATAGAGAGACGTGTAAAGCCGGCGCCGCTGCCCCGTTTGACTCACCGTCGCTTTATTTATTCCGAGTGCTGAAAACAATAACATCCGAACGCGATGGTTTCAAATCGGTTCCCGGAAAACTACACACGTTAGCTTACAAATAAATAATCGTATTATTCCAACGGGCTGGTCTCAGTATTGCATTGATTTCATGCTACGATAATTTGTCGGTTTTTAAACGGGTTGTGCACTTTTGGTATGAATAAAAATCGCTAAATTCGCCTGACCGCCACGCTAGGAAGCGTACAGGGATGCAGACAGTGTGTGCGGCCAGCGTACGCATCATATGTCAGTGTCGTGTCAACTGTTATGTCTGCTAACGTCGCTTTTTTATTCCATATTGTGTTAGAATACTCATAATGAGTTTGCAATTAACCCTTTAACGTCCACGGGACGGATTTTCAAGCTTCGAGTTTGAGCTGATACCATGCCGTGAATTGGAACCGGAAAAATATGTTAGTTTTATTTTTAAAATAAAATTAGAGGCCGTCTGAGATTTACATATCTATACTAATATTATAAAGCTGAAGAGTTTGTTTGTTTGTTTGTTTGAACGCGCTAATCTCAGGAACTACTGGTTCGAATTGAAAAATTCCTTTTGAGTGGAATAGACCATTTATCGAGGAAGGCTTTAGGCTATATAACATCACGATGCAATTATTAGGAGCGAAGAAATAATGGAAAATGTGAAAAAAAACGGGCAAAATTATTCATCCTTGAGGGCTTCCATTGCGTGCGCTGCAAAAACGGTTCAAGATACCAAAAATATATGTATGAAAGAATTATTCCTCTTGAAATGATCTAAAAAAATGTCCGCGACAGTATATGTCTATCTTTTAAGATTAAGTCACTAGAACCGTTTTTATGGTAAACAAATTTGGTCGAAATTAATGCATTATTTGTTAAGAGTTGTATCAACGTAATAATATTAATCTTTATCCAAATAAATGTGTTGTTGATTAAGAGTATTTAATTGTGAACAAAATTGTCTTTGACATCACTTATTTTCAATGAACATCTTAGAAGATATTACAAAACCTTACATAGCAAAACAACGTTTGGCGGATCAGCTATAGTGTCTTGATAACCGCGAAACTTGAGAACGGCTGAACCGATTTGACTGATTTCTTTTTTGTTGTGTTTGTTGAAGTCTGGGGAAGGTTATAACAGAGAGAAGATTTTAAAAAATTATCTGAAAAAGTCTAAAAACAACACTATTCTATATTCTCATACAAAAGATTTGTTATAAGTCAATTTGAACTTTAACACCATAGCATAAAGTTTAAATGTTAGTGGACGGGTTCCGGGAAGGCAAAACAATTATTGAGTGACGTATAAATATTAATGTCAATATTTGTCAATTTTTATACATATAGCATTAAGGCCAGGTTCCTTCAAACAATTTTCAAAAAACAGCCGACAGGCCAATAGCTATTAACATTAAAAAAAACAATCTGACTTTGTTTTAGAGAAATAGGGCAGAACAAGGTCTGCCGGGACAGCTAGTACCAAATAAAGAGAGTTCTAATGGAGGGTCCTATGACATGACAAAAGTGCGCGAAATAGTCGAGAGCACATAAAGGAATTAATCGATGTTAATGAAGCGAAAGAGAAGTGGCATTATATTCTCTATGCTTACCCCAATAGGGATTCAGCGTGATGATATATAAAAAAACGATTTCTTTTATTAATAAAATACTTACTGATAGACTGGAACTGCCTGGAGTGGTTCCGTAGCCCGAAGAAGGTAGCGACGCCACGGACCACCTGCGACCATCGCTGCAAACAAACAAACATACATTACTACCTGTGCCTTCTGTCCTTCTCTTTTGCGTAATACAAGTGTGAGATAAATTATAACAGAAATTGTGCCCGCTATTGGCTTTAATTGTTTCGCACGCGTAGTTTTGTTATAGTGCTATCTCTGTCTTAGTTCGGGTGACTTTCAGTTATCACTGTTAAATTAGCAGTGATTTAACGATTTTTCTATCTCTAGCAAGATGCCATTTTTATTACATTTTGTTCAAATAAATAATAAATCATTTTTTTAAAAGTGATTCTTATAGAGATATGATTTAAAACTCGAGGAAATAAAGCGACACTAAAAGTAAAAAAACACATAAATCTATAATAATAAGTTTTACAATCCATTTTAAGGATATGAATTCTATAAAGGACATCCTGTATATAAAGTAGTTAAGCCGATCACGTACTTAGCACCAATTGTAATATGAAAGCTTTACAAAAGCCTAACTTTCGCCTTTGCATAAATCTTAAAAACAGCAAGCGTCGAAAGACAGTGAAAGTTTCAAAACTTGTCTATCAGATAAATTATTCAAATGCTATCTTTAAAACGGCCTAAATGATGTAAGAGAAACGTTACAACTCCGAGGCATTAGACATCGGTCAACGATACCGCTAGCAGAAAAGCGCTAAATGTATTGGATAAGCTTCCGAAATATATATTTTTTTTATTATTTATAGACGAACGCTTGACCTCAATCACACCTGGTGGAAGGTGAAGATGAGTTCGATGATGAAACGCGATCGCCTAGCAAATGCCTATTCACTCTTCTCTTAAAAACTCCCAGGTCATAAGATCGCGGAAATATGGCCGCTGGAAGCATATTCCACTCCTTAGTCGTTCGCATGTTGAATGTAGAAGCGAAATATATGTATAATATAATATATATTATATCGACACGTCATGTCAATAACACATTTTAAACTATCGCGTTTTGTACTCATTAAAAATACTTCAACGAGTCTTATGAGCAAATAAAAAGTAAGTTACATCGCGTATAAGACCCGTTAAAGTATTTATAACGCCATGCCAAGTCAATATCCGAGGCATGTCTCCTAGCGTTATCATTGCTAGAATGTAACATTGTTTAAGTCCTCTGAGAATTTGATGAAGAATAATACAATATTTTTTATACTGATTAGACAAAATTACTACAGTACACCTGATGGAAAGTGGGGTGTAGTTTCACAAGGATAACGACTATCCAAGGTACGAAAATCCTTCGCGGGAGGAGGACCCTATCTCTCAGGGATCCTCCCATGGAATGTCGGGCAGCTCTGCTGAGGAGCCAGCTCTTAGACCATACTCCGGTGGTGTAGTGTGTGATCCCACACGCCACAAGGCGGTAGGGCGGCGAACATCTGCCTCCCCTACATTCAGGATGAGCCCGTAATGGGGCAACGCGCATGGCCGGGCTCAGGGAAAGGCGCGTAGCCATGCCCCTCGGCCCTAGAGCGCTTGATGGATCACCCCGGGAGTTTTAGTCGGTAGAAGTGGGACATACCGGGGGGTGGCCCTCACCGCGTCTTGACGATCCATGAGGATTTCCCCCGGGTTACCAAAAAAAAAGGTACGAAAATCCTTTGAAAGACGCTGTGGACATCCGGGCCTACATAACTAATAACACTAATCTAAACACTTAACGGACGGGCCCTAGTGACTAAAATTACTACAAACTTACGCAATCCGGGTGTCATGCCATTAATTTCAAGTTAATATCTTCACGTATATCTAAGAAAGGGTGTTGGCAGACAGAAAAACCGACAACGTAATGGTGCTATAAGAGTATATTTTTTCCTATTAAGGAACGGAACCCAAAAAGTAAAATTAAAGCTAAGATTTTGTTCTGGCAGGAATACTTACACATCCTTATTCCTGATACGGTTAGACATGTAAACAATATAACAATGTTAGAAAAAAAAAGTTCTAGTCAAAACGCTTAGAACTGTCCCAGATTTGGCTATTACGATAACAATTAACAATGAAAATGAAACAGCACAATATTAAAAAGAAATATTGTTACGACAGAGCCAGGGTGAAACTTGAATCCTAGATTTCTAGGTTTATAGGTACTACATGGCTATGATGCCATGTCACGTACCGTAGCGATGCCAAGAATAGATGGAGTCAGGTCTCGTGAAAGGTGTCCGCTATGTTACGCCGATCAAATTAAACGTTGACAAACGCACCGATCTATGAAAGCTCCCGCCAACCATCATTCCGGGGTAAATGGAGAGCTGGAGTGCTGCGTACCTTGAAACGTTATGCCTCATCGCAACTGCTCTGTCCAGAGTATACGGTTTAGAAGATAAAGAATGTAAGAAAGTGGCATCGAGTGAATGGCGCAGTCGGTCCGATCGGGGCAGATACTCACAGGTCTTTGCCGCGCTTCACGCTGGAAGAGAGCAGGGCGTGATGCAACGGATGCGGGTGGTGCGCGTGCGGCCACCGTGGACCCTCTGCTGGTGAGAGCGGCCCCGTGCCTGGGGAGCTGCACCGTCCGGATCCCACCTGCGAACAGTACATGATACTAAATGAAATATCATCATCATCATCAACCTATATCAGTCCACTGCTACTCATAGACCTCTCCTAAGGTTCGCTGAGTCTGATCTTCGTCTTTTGTGATCAAACAATTTCCTGCCACTTTGCGTAAACCGTTGCTACACCTAGCCAGAAGAAGAATTCCTAAAGTACTTTTCCTAATTATATACTAATAATAATAATCTACCGTCACACTATATCTCTTTTGTGGTGAACAGATATACATTAATGGCGGTATACCCTTTCCGCCAGTTAAGTGTTAAGACAGTCTCATAACCATAACCTGTTTAACCAGGTCGAAACGTCGAGCCATAATTCAAAGAAAGTTAGTTCGCGCATAAGACCCGTTAAAGTATTTATAATGAGTACAAAAAGCCGAAGTTTAAAATGAGTTTTGTAGCGTGCACTCTGCCGGCCCACACTCGCGAACGCCGTAGTGTTTGTACGGATCGCTTGCGCACCGGCCGCTGTGGGCAGTATGGGAGAGGGGACGTCACGTATCTGCCGC
Organism: Automeris io; assembly: GCA_036320925.1. Classification (NCBI taxonomy): domain Eukaryota; kingdom Metazoa; phylum Arthropoda; class Insecta; order Lepidoptera; family Saturniidae; genus Automeris; species Automeris io. The sequence continues at coordinate 2,775,779 of JAUDJH010000034.1, read as the reverse complement.
TCCTTGCATAAACTAGCTCTCGAGATTAGTGCCTATTTTTATAGTTTATTATTGAATACTGTAAGTCTTTGGTGAAATAAAAGTATCTGTGATGGACTTTGGTGTTTTTACTGCATTAGAACGTTACGGTTTTAAATTATCAATTGAATTGTTATAATTAATGCAATTCTTAAAGCTCTTTTAAATTTTAATTATAATAACAGTCGAGAAGGTGATCTAGACACGAGTGGCAAGTACATTTGGCATTTTAATTACATAAAATCTGTCCATGAATCTATTTAGAAGAACCGGTAAGACGCACATGAGGCAGGCATGAACACTTTAAGCGAATCGAAACGCCTATATTATTCCTGATCGTGACCGATGTTGATGTAAAAAATGATGCTTTACGACACCCAATACACTAGGAGGAGAGATTCGACACGCCGCTGCCACAGCCTAAAGAAACCAGACCGTCCAATAAATCTATTGATGAGCTTTATAAGCGTAGCGTGATGATATGTTTAATCTATACTATACCATACTATCTATACTAATATTATAAAGCTGAAGAGTTTGTTTGTTTGTTTGTTTGAACGCGCTAATCTCAGGAACTACTGGTTCGAATTGAAAAAATATTTTTGAGTTGAATAGACCATTTATAGAGGAAGGCTTTAGGCTATATAACATCACGAAGCAATTATTAGGAGCGAAGAAATAATGGAAAATGTGAAAAAAACGGGGAAAATTATTCATCCTTGAGGGCTTCCATTGCGTGCGCTGCAAAAACGGTTCAAGATACCGAAAATATATGTATGAAAGAATTATTCCTCTTGAAATGATCTAAAAAATGTCCGCGACAGTATATGTCTATCTTTTAAGTTTAAGTCACTAGAACCGTTTTTATGGTAAACAAATTTGGTCGAAATTAATGCATTATTTGTTAAGAGTTGTATCAATGTAATAATATTAATCTTTATCCAAAATATAAATGTGTTGTTGATTAAGAGTATTTAATTGTGAACAAAATTGTCTTTGACATCACTTAATTTCAATGAACATCTTAGAAGATATTACAAAACCTTATATAGCAAAACAACGTTTGCCGGATCAGCTAGTCATTATTAATAGGTTTGAATCCAGGTACGTGCTCTGGGTTTTTTCCAGATTATGCACGGATTTAAGCACCATATGCTCACCGATGTAGGAAAATATCGTGGGGAAACCCTCATGGCAACTAACAGAAATATTATATGTACTAATGATGTGAGAACGGCGATCAGCTGCGTTACTGGTCACTTTTAGCAAGGCATATACAGTCACTAATGTATTTCTGCTCACTCCATAAGGTATATAACGTGACGATATATTATTATTATTAAGATTTTTGCCGTGGTGGTTGCCGGCAGAATAGAATAGCACCCCGCTCTTCTTACTGAGGTGTCGTAAAAGGCGACTAAGGTATCTCTTTAACACCGCAATTCAACCAGGTGTTCAGAGAAGGAAATCTCGACCAAACCTGCATCCCGCTCCCTCCCGATCGTACTGGTTCTCCATTCCATCGGGCCTGAGGGAGTTCGGACGAGAGAGTGCTTTTCTGGCAGCGCGTCCAGTTATGCACTTAAATATCTCCTGCGCAATTGACTGTTTCCGAAAACTGGACCTCGAATTTCTTAACCGGTCTTGAAACAGTCGCCGTGGCCGAAACCGGCCAGGACATCATCATCATCATCATTAAGATTTATAACCGCCGGGTGCGGGCGTCAGCTCAACGCCACTCGGACGCAAAATGAACCCCGGGATGTTGGTTAAATTTTGCAATAGAATTGCCCCTTTGCTGGTCGAGTGCAATACAGTGTAGTCTAGTCGACCATAACCATGCCATAAAACTATGTTATAAATAGAGATCTCAAAACAATTTAAATGTTAAAAGGAGAATATACAAGCTGAAGTAAAATTTTGTTGTGTAAAACACGTTTTGTAATAAAAAAAGCAACCGTACAATAGCACGGTACAATTAAAACGACTCAAGTGCGGGATGCAAACGAATGAGACGTCTCACGCTTGATTGGATGCTGCCTTGATTGGCACATGAACATTACAAAAAATACACATTACCAAGATCAATTTACAACCTTTATTTTGGTATAAGTTGCAAAATATCTTCATCACATATTATCACAGCGTACATCTAATTTTTTTAAAGTGACTCGGCACAGTATATGCATCATATATGATGGAAAGTATAGTGCAATCCAAAAACCGAGAATGACAATCGAGAAAAAACCACTGGCCGATACTTGTCGCCATCATTACGGCCTTTTTATATCCTCACTTGGTATAGTACCCACACCACGCCTGTTCGTGGCATGGTGCAGTCCAAAAAACGACTGCAACTAGCAATGGTAAAGAAAAACAATCGACAGTAGCAGCGATTATGTCAGACCGGCATAATCGCTGCTACTGTCGATTGTTTTTTACATTGTACACGCTAAACAAAAGTAAAGCCACAAAAACGATATCTAATTAATTATAATACTTCTTAACGCGAGCGAAGCCGCGGGCAAAAGCTAGTATATATACATATGTAGCCTACTATCTTCAACTTCTTTCCTTTCGTACTATGTCATTCAATCGTATGTGGGCGATAATGGGCGATAGGGCGATAAGGTTAGCACAACATACCCACCACGCTAAATATATATAAAAAAATAAGTATTTTATTATCCGCATAAAGTTATAGTGCACGTTTGACCAAAACAAAATACAATACTTTATAATAAAGAAAGGGTGGAATCCCTGTTAAAGACAAACCTTACATTTTGAAGTTTTAAAAACTATTCACTTTTAACTGTTCACTATTTTTTTATTTTCGGCATGTCCTACGTTGGTGGCATGGGAAAAACCTTCACAACAAAACCGGGCTTGGTGGGCAAACGCAGAGGGTGCTCAGCCAGCGAAGTTTATGAGTTGGGCGGCTACGCAAGGGCACCCCTGTGAAAATCAGCGCTGGGTGGCTCGGCTGGTCACTTAGCATTTGCCGAGCTGTCTTCCCTTTGGCGCATCATCACAACATAGGGTGTTTACTGTTTTTGTTTTCTGTCTTTAATAACCTATTTTGCCGTGTTGTTTGTTGTATTGTGTGCCAAATAAATGTTCTATTATTATTATTATTATTTATTATTACGGACCTCGAGTTGGACCGCCAGCCAAATAAAAATACGAACCCTACGGGTGATCTACTAGCGTTTCGGAAGTGACTACCTTGAGAAGAAACGCCGAAAGAAACTCAAGGCTGCGTCGGAGTGAACAAATATTTCTTCAAGCTTCGTTTAAAGGACAGTGGAAACACGCTTGCTGGAAGATCATTCCTCAGCTCTACAGCTCGTTTGCAGCATGAGTTTGAGAACCTCTTAGTCCTAGCCGGGATGAGTTACCCTATAACTGTGACTCCGCAAACCCGCACGCGTTGTTTTTTTTATAGAGAGGGTGTTTTTGTGTTCCGGGGGAAAATCCTGCATAGGACCATCAGGAACGCCGTGAGGGCAGCGACCCCGGTGTGTCAGACTCCTACTGACTAAAAATCCCCCCCGGGGTGTCCCTGATTGCACCACCCGGGCCTGGGAAACCAAATTCGTCCAGACGCCCAGGGAACTAAAGACCTTGTTAGGGCTACCTCTCTTGGAGGGATAGGAGTAAATGCCCACCCCTTCAAAACCTCTCTCTCAGGCGACGCGCCGAGCACCGTGCACCGCCTCATGGATAGGAGAGAGTGGAACAAACTCAAACAACTTTTCAGAACACTCAACTATCTCTTCGGCTAACACAAACATCTCTTGATGCTTTGTTTAAAGAACACCATATTCTAGGAACCATTTCACAATCCAATGACCCAGCAAAAGTAAGCATTAGAGATTTTTTTAGTTCTAGTTGAAATAGAAATCGATGTTAAACTATGGATCCGTAACCCAACGCGCATGGTTGTGTTATAAAATGGTGAGCGTAGTCTATATACAAAGTCTTTCGCATAAACACAGTCCAAGAACTGAACAGGCATCATCAGGAGATGAGACTATGTCAACACGGCTGCTATAAATCCATTTGCTCGGCTATATATTTTAAATCGGCGTAGCTCACTCAACCTTTTTATAACGGTGAATTCTTAGGATACAGTTAACCAAACCACAGTCCATCGACTATAGCGAGTATCAATAAATTAAATATAAATTTTAGCAGATTTATTAGAACGTCACCAGAAATTTTGCAAAAGCAAAAATTCAATATTAAATTAAATTAATAGAAAAAGTAATTACAGAATACAATCAAGAAAGAAAAGAAAAATAGTTTCATAAATAATAATATATCGTCACGCGATATCCTTTTCGGGGTGAGCAGAGCTATATTAGTGGCTGTGTCCACTTTGCCCTTATATGTCGTGCCCAACGTGACCAGAAGCGCAGCTGATCGCCATTCTCACAGCACTAGTACACAAGACATTTGTCAGATTTTTCCTAAATAGATCTATTTTTAGTTAAGAAATCAATTATAATCAGCATTTCCTGATGTTCAGAAAATTCCTTTCAGTTCCTGATATTAAAAAAATCTGCAACAGACCAGAAGGTTAGACAATGTAACAAACGATTAACGATAAGTCTAACAGAAAAGTGTATAATTATGGCATAGGCTTTCGAAATGTCACGTCGATACTATACATTTTAAACTTTTCTATCAGCGTTATGGTTAATCTAATGGTACGTTATCTAAGCCTTCAGGAAATTACAAGGGCTGAGCGAATTAAACGTAATTATTTTAAAATCCCAATTTATAAGATAAATTCTATAAAACCTTTGCAACAACCAGCGAGTATGCATAGGGTTGCCATCTGTCCGGATTTAGGCGGACTTTCTTATGTCTAACTTTAAATTCAAACGTCAGCCCTCTTAAAAAGTAGTTTTGGCTATTAAAGCAGATGTGTACCACTTTTAGGGTGGAATATTCGGCCCAATACGGCGTCAGGTGAGGCTATGATTTTAGGTAACAACCGTAAGCTTAAAGATGGCGGTCTGTTATCGATAATTGATTAACTAATATTTTTAACCAAAATATTCGATATGTAGTAATGAATCGATCCAGTGAATCGATACTTCCCCTAGAAAATCAGCATTCGGTGTTTTATGTTTTAATAAAAACCATAAAATGATTCTCAGTTAGTTGAAAGCACTCAAACACAATATAAATAATATTTTTTTATTTATTGTCTTCTTTTATACTTGATGATAATATGATCATAATGAAAATGATTAACGATTACATTTTACGTTTTTTCCATTAATATGACTGCATTCTGCTTATTTATGTTTTAAACACTACAAAATCCCAGATTGTATACACATTTATGATTTCTTAATGTTTTAAAAGGATTTAATCATGATTACAGAGCAAGAAAATTAAAATTACGACTACATTTTCTAATCGTTGATCATTAATCAGATTACATTTTGCCCATCTCTGGATGATACTTTGATATGGTTATAAAAACAAAGGTAATTATTGAGTTTCCTGAAATAGAATATCATGGTTTTTAATGATTAGAGAATTGTTATTATAGTAACTTTGTTGGTTTCAATCAAATCAATTTATATTGTAAAAACAAAATTGAAGAAAATCGATTTTAGAAAAATAATTCATTTAGATCTCGATGTTTTTGTGAATCGATTCATCAGATTGATTAGATTCAAAAATAGATCTTTCTTGATAAGAAATGCCAACCCTACATAAGTGTGTAGCGAGCGCGGCCCGCGTTGAGTCACCCCGCGCGCCAGTTGACCTCAGCAACCATGACGCTCCAAATAAGCGTTTCAGAGATGTTGTAAAAAATGTATAGCATTTACAACCGGGCGCTCGCTTGTAATACAAATGAAAAAGCTTTCGAGGCGCAGTACACGAACGGCAATATCATGGTGTTACCAACGAAATTGAGCAAACAGAGATTTATCAGCAATTTTAATTAGAAATGGTCTGTGCAAAAATATTACGTACAAAATTGCAAGAATATTAAAAACAAGTATAGCGTTTGTGGCATACTATCTATCTATTTACGACACGTTTATAACTTTCATAGCTACGCTCGAAATTTTGCTATCTTTGAGACACTTTCACCAATATTTCCCATCTTACCATTGGAATGATAATTAACATATTAAAGGCGCGGGATCCTTACGAAATTTTCTAGGTAACGATGCGACCGCCCCACCTAATTTTTCGTCCTAGACCGGCCGATATTTTGTGTAATCTTAAAAAAAATTAGACTTAAAAAGTTTATTTAAACTCTTAAAACTACAAGAAAGATAGGATAAATGGTAGTACTATATTTTTATTTAACCCGGGGGAATTCCCTAATGGACCTCAGGGGGCGATGGGCGATGAGGGTTGCACCCGGTCTATCGGACTTGCACCGACTGAAACCCCCGGGGTGTTCCTTCTCCCGCCTGCAGAGTGCCAAGGGCAAGGCTGAGCCATCTTCCTCGGCACCCGGCGACGTCTGGCCTAATGGAAGGCCATTGCACAACTATTATTCTCCTTCGTTGTTTTGAAGCGGTGCGCGGGAACACATCGCGCACCGCTTTCGCCTTCAGAATGTTGGGCGACACACTCCTTAAAATGCGCCGCCCAGGTGTCAATCCATTAAGGAGGGAAGTACCTAGAGTAGGTTTCCCTCCTGGCCGTGAATACATACCGATACCTTACCCACTAGACCACCACAATCACAAATAAATAATATAAATATTGAATTAATTTTTAAAGTACATCTCAAAATTATTTCTAATTCACGCCATTTACGTAGTCGTCGACTATACGTAGAATTATTATAGATCAGAGTTTCTTTCTAAACCTCACCTTGTCACAGATCTAGAAATACTAGACCGGTCTAGTGAGAGATCGCCGGCTGATAGGGCATGCACGACCAGAATAATCCTTATAAGTTCTTCTTTATTACCCAAACTGGTTCATGGTACCTACTCACTCGCACGGATTACATTATAACCGTTATCATAGCTCACTCAAATCATAGACACTCAAAAGATTTAGAATAAAGATTTTGCTTGTGGATGAAATTAGGCTTATCTCGGTTGTCTGTCCCGGTTATGCAAAATTGATTCTGATTGTGTGACGAAGTTACGAGCGCGAATACACGCACACACACATTCAATGCACATAGGGTGATGATGAACAATCATCATCGATGGTGATCCACTCGAGGCAATTGTTTGCTTCGTCAGTGACCTTTTCTTTACCACAACACACTTTAGTTGACAAGGTAATGTAAGTTTTTGTCTTTTGGTAAGTTATAAATATTATTTCTTGCCTTTCTTTTTGAGGAAGGGAACACACTCAATAGATTTTTTTATTTAGTTAAATCTTTATAGTCCTGTCTCAGCCCCACAAAATCCCAAGATATCGATTCCTCTGTAATATCGGAGACTACAGCTCCTGTAATAAATACTCCACAGCCTCGCCGCGCTGTGCCCACCAGGCCCAATCTTGACGGGAGACGCTCCCTCGAGTCGAAAACCTCCCTATACTTTTTTTTTTTACTTGGGGAAAATTCTCATAGGACCGTCTTAGCTGCAAAGAGGAGTTGCGCTGCCGAGGTGTGTCGGACTTGTACCGACTAAAAACCCCAAGGTGACTACTTCTACGCATTGGCGGGGACTGCGGGTCCTACAATCAATTCGCCACAGCCCCGTCGCGCCGCGCCCGCAGGGCACAAACTCGGAGGAAGAAATCCTCTCCGACACTGCTCATTGTATTTAGGCAGAGCACGTCACAATGCTCTGCCTACTTCTCGAGGGTCACTAACCAGTCGCTCAGGGCCCCCACCCTGAGCGGATCCTCCCTATACTTGTGATAACAAAGCAGACATAATGGATACCTGTCGATTAACTGCACGGAAAATTACGACCGATAACGAGCAACTAAATAGATAAAGCCATTACCCAATATATGTTGGCAGTTGGTAAACAAAACAAATTAACCTTACAGCCATTATTATTGACGGCATAAAGTACTAGTCTCTGCACGCGGCTTCGCTGTCATGGATAGCGTTAAGGGGGTATTCTAAACTTTAGAAATTTGAAAAAAGCCAAAAAACGCTCGAAATTCGGGCCTCTAAAGTAGATTACCCCCTTAGCCCTTTTCTTGATAGTGTATCTGTGGTGTGGTGTGGTGTGGTGTGGTGTGGTGTGTGTGTGTGTGTGTGTGTGTGTGTGTGTGTGTGTGTGTGTGTGTGTGTGTGTAGTGTGTGTCCTCCCGATCGTACTGGTTCTCCATTCCATCGGGCCTGAGGGAGCTCGGATGAGAGAGTGCTTCTCTGGCAGCGCGTCCAGTTGTGCACTTAAATATCTCCTGCGCAATTGACTGTTTCCGAAAACTGGACCTCAATTTTCTTAATCGGTGTTGAAACAGTCGCCGTGGCCGAATCTGGCTAGGACATCATCATCATCATCATCTGTGGAGATACATCAGAATTGACAAAACCTATTGCCATAAGTTTTTAGCGCAAACTTAATATTTTTATATGAATATTTATGTAATTTCTCAGTTTTTGAACGCTCGGTTAGTTTCTATTAGAAATACTTGGAACATAAGGGTTAAACGGTATGAATATTATTTTGATACTAGCTGTCCCGGCAGACCTTGTTCTGCCCTATTTCTCTAAAACAAAGTCACATTGTTTTTTTTAATGTTAATAGCTATTGGCCTGTCGGCTGTTTTTTGAAAATTGTTTGAAGGAACCTGGCCTTAATGCTATATGTATAAAAATTGACAAATATTGACATTAATATTTATACGTCACTCAATAATTGTTTTGCCTTCCCGGAACCCGTCCACTAACATTTAAACTTTATGCTATGGTGTTAAAGTTCAAATTGACTTATAACAAATCTTTTGTATGAGAATATAGAAAAGTGTTGTTTTTGGACTTTTTCAGATAATTTTTTAAAATCTTCTCTCTGTTATAACCTTCCCCAGACTTCAACAAACACAACAAAAAAGAAATCAGTCAAATCGGTTCAGCCGTTCTCGAGTTTCGCGGTTATCAAGACACTATAGCTGATCCGGCAAACGTTGTTTTGCTATGTAAGGTTTTGTAATATCTTCTAAGATGTTCATTGAAATTAAGTGATGTCAAAGACAATTTTGTTCACAATTAAATACTCTTAATCAACAACACATTTATTTGGATAAAGATTAATATTATTACGTTGATACAACTCTTAACAAATAATGCATTAATTTCGACCAAATTTGTTTACCATAAAAACGGTTCTAGTGACTTAATCTTAAAAGATAGACATATACTGTCGCGGACATTTTTTTAGATCATTTCAAGAGGAATAATTCTTTCATACATATATTTTTAGTATCTTGAACCGTTTTCGCAGCGCACGCAATGGAAGCCCTCAAGGATGAATAATTTTGCCCGTTTTTTTCACATTTTCCATTATTTCTTCGCTCCTAATAATTGCATCGTGATGTTATATAACCTAAAGCCTTCCTCGATAAATGGTCTATTCCACTCAAAAAGAATTTTTCAATTCGAACCAGTAGTTCCTAAAATTAGCGCGTTCAAACAAACAAACAAACAAACTCTTCAGCTTTATAATATTATTAGTATAGATTAAAAGAAAGAACATTCTACCAAGTTAAGGGTTAAGGCGGTTACGCGCTTTATCCCTTTCGAATTCGTGAAAATTAAAGCTTAGAAAATTCAGACGAAGTTCGTATATTATTTTGTGCACTGTGTTTTATCTCAATCTATTTTTTTTTATTCTGACACGACACAGTGACTGCACCGCACCTGATGCTAAGCATGATGCAGTCCAAAAAACGCCAACGAATATCGACAGGTAAGAAAAACCCATCGGTAGTCACAGCGAAAAAAATAAATAGAAAAAATAGTCCGAGAGCTTTTTAACATCGCCATAAAATGTTACATCAACACAATAGGAAATTCTATCCTGGCTGGCCACTGAAATCGAGGTTTTAACCACAGGAATGCGCTTATGTTGCCATTTAACATTGTATTATATATAGTTCGTTTTTCCATTTGAGGTACGTAATCGTAAAAGCAAAGTCGCGCGCTTCGGCTAGTATCCAATGATATCAATTGGAAACCGTGTACAAAGGACCTTGATGGCTGCAATAAGACCTTAACCACAATACCAGATATCATCGCTTACATAACAACGCGATGTAACGAGTCATTTTATATCGCTGCAACGCTACTGTTATACATACAAGCTATAATTTAACAGGGTTGCCACCTAAACTCGATTTAATCAAGTGACAAACAAAAGTGTTTGGTGGAGGCAGGAGTATGGTTAGTTACTGTAGTGCATGGGTCGGCAACCTTTTCTTATGTAAGGGCCACAAATATTATGAGTATATTGGTGCGGGCCACATTTTATCTAATAAACACATTTTTTTAGATAAAACTAATTTTTGCATTTTATCCATATTTATTGTTACTCTCATTTTACTGACTGTGATCGCTGGAACTGAATTTCTGACTTCCGCGCAAACAAAACAATGAAATAGAAACCTTTTTTTATAAGTGTTTTTAATTTATTGCCTACGATGCCGCGTTCTGTGGAACGGCTCTTACTTGCGCGGGCCGCTCCGTAAGGCTTACGGGCCGCATGCGGTCCGCGGGCCGCTGGTTGCCGACCCCTGCTGCAGTCTATAGATAAAACTTGAAGTCCCACAATGATGAGATCCCGTTACTGCAAACAGTATCACAATACTGCATGTTACGGAACCGCGCGAGATATGCGAGACTGTAAAAAAGCATGTACTATTTGAACGTAAACATAATTAGGAGGTTTTGGGTTTGTTCAAGAAAATTTGTTATGATAACTGGAAAGAATTTTTTGATAAAAGATGTAAAGAAAAAGGTATATGGTACAAAACAATCGTTAGTCACCCTCTTCATGTCCCCTGGTTCAGTGAAGCTAAAATAAGCAGAAAAGATGTAAAACTGTGTTTAAGGCTCCGTTCCGGGCATTATCCAACAGCAAGTTTTGCATATCTCATGAGGAAAGCCGAGTCACCCAATTGTGACACACGTGGAAAGATTGAAGATGTGCATCACTTGCTGAGGGAGTGTGCCCGGAACGAGACACAAAGGGAGTCGCTGATGAGCAAGTTGAAAATTAACAGAGAAAATATTGGAGCATGGCGCGGCATTTTGGCCAATCCTTTGTCCAGTGAAGTCAGAATGCTGTGCCAGATGGTGACGCTTGCTCATCCGCGACTCCCCTAGGATGTAAGGAAATAAGATTAGGGTACAATGGGGCTGATATATTCGCCTGAATAAAAGCTCCTAAATAAAAAAAAAATTAAAAAAAAAACATAATTAACTCGATATTATTTCACCCGGATTATCATTGCAGGCGCGCTTGAGGGAGCGCGTCGCCCAGATCCAGGCGTGAGCGGTGTACGATGTGTTCCCGCACACCACTCCAATGACAATTCAAGGAGATGAGGGGGGGTGGCACTCTACACCACTCTCCCCGAAATGTGTTAGGTGTACGCGGGGGGCGGCGACTATTTAACAGCCCCCCGCCTAGTAGGTGAGGCCCGAACAAGGCCGGACGTCGCCGGATGTTGAGGAAGATGGCTCGGCTTCGCCCTTAGCATCCGGCAGACGGGAAAAGGAACACCTCGGTGGTTTTAGTCGGGGCAGGTCCGACACACCGGGGGAGCGGCCCTCAACCGCTCCCCTGACGGTCCGTAGGGATTTCCACAGGGTTAAAAAAAAAAGCCTGGCGAAGGCGATTTTCAATTGATTCGAGTCCTTTGGAGGTCGCTGCTAGTCATTGTATACTTTTTCTAATTAATGAAAAACAAGTATCTTCTTGTTTTCTTTTTGAAAAAGGCGACATCATAATAAGTAGTGTGGAGTATATTTAATGATGTTTAATAAGAAAAAAAACTTCGAAAGATCGAGAAATTGGCTCTGTTATTGCTCTTTGGACTCAGTAAAATTATTACAAAAGTGAGCGAGCATTCATTACATTGACACATAAAGTTAAGAGAAGTTAGGCATAATAATGTAGCCTTAGAGAATAATATATAAATATATATAACTCAAAGGTGACTGACTGACTGACATAGTAATCTATCAACGCACAGCCCAAACCACTGGACGGATCTATGCAGGTAGATGAAGTCTGCTTTGCCATGACAATAAACGAGTCTCAGGGGCAAACTCTCAAATTTGCGGGTATTGACTTGAGAGAACATTGCTTCTCTCAGGGACAGTTTTATGTTGCTTGCTCACGAGCAAGTTCACTCAATAACTTGATAGTTTTAGCGCCTAATGAGAGAGATTAGTTAAGAATATTGTGTACAAAGAAGTTTTCTAGGCCCTAATTTTTTACAGACGCTAAACAAAAGTTAAGCCGCAAAAACTATACCTATTTAATAATAATAATACTTCTTAACGCGAGCGAAGCCGCGGTCAAAAGCTAGTATACTCTAAAAATGTAACATATTCAGTAAAAATGATTACAAAATCCTAAATAATAGATTATATAGTGATAAAATCAAATGAGGTTAAAAAAAATAGGTAATAAAGAATTTGACAACCTTACGTGTCGTTGACCACAATCGTGTGTTATGCAATGCGATTAGTTTTGCGTTACCGCGGTATTGTGAAGGACACGCATACAGAAACAATCAATTTTTCACGATAGGGTTTTCACAATTAGCTATTATGTAATTCCTGTAAAAATAGTAATTATTCTTTTCATTATTTTGCTTTACAAAATATAGCCCCGTAAGACAAATGTATCTATTTTTATTTAATGTTGTAAATAGAAATCGTGGTACGGTTTGAACGCTCCATAGTACTTGGAATTATACACTCTAAAAGTCCTAGAAAATGTAACGTTTTTGGGAGTAGTTATATCGTTCCGAATTAATGCTGCATTTTGATAAAGTTCAGTGTCGGCAAACTCTTAACAATTGTTTAGACATAGCAATTGGTCACCGTGAAAGACTGGCTTTTGCGCATCGTGAGGAAACCCGCATGACATCTAGCAGAAATGTCATGTGTACTAGTTCTGTCAGTGACGTGCATAAGATATTTGGACAAGGTAGGCAGATACACATAATAAATTTGAATATTGTATAATGATAATAAATATTATATTACTTTCATAGGGAAGATAGACGGCGTGAAAATAGAATAGATATGAATATAAACGGTTCTTTTTTTTTGTTTAAATAAAAGGAATTTATTCCAGGCTTATTTATCATAAAGGCATGCAATGCTTTTATGCGTTTATGGAATGCACGCTACTGAGTTCTGTTAGAACGGCGACAAGTTGCACTACAGGTCACGTTGGCACAATATATAAGCCCAAAGTGGATACAGCCACTAATGTATTATAACTCTGCTCTCCCCGAAAGGGATATAGCGTGGCGATATCTTATACATCATAGGATGTGTTAGTAAGAATGTGAAACTACCCATACTTACCACAAGAGAAAGCCTGTGGTGCGAAGGTGGTGGCGGCAGCCGTGATGGTCGTCTGGATACCGCACATGACTCTTTCTAAAAAAAAAACCCCTGGTTGTTAATATTGCTATGGTCTAATGTTTAACCAGAGAGGTTGTAAACAGAAAGGGCCCTTTTTTGTAATTCAGGGAAAATTCTATGACCCTCACAGTAGCAGTGAGGGCGGCAGCTCAGGTATACTAGACTCCTTGTTACTCTTACTGGCTAAAAAAAACCATAGGTCTCACTAAAATTCGCTGCCACCCAAGCCTACGAATCAATATTCCTCAAAAAACCAGACGAATACAAAAGGTCCGCCTTAATTAAAGTTGTTCTTAACACGTTCCCTGCCGCGTGGGGCGTACGCGCCCCATGCTGAACTTTCCATTCAAGCCATTTGGTATTACCATTGTAAAATGTTTTTTTTTTAAATTCAATATGCAGTCGATTACGGGCATCTTAGTACTACTGCTGATGCCTTCATTTAATCGTGGGGCGTATACAACCTTTCCTTGATAATTATGAATTTTGCGGCATTTTATTTATTGTAAGGCATTCGCCAGAAACAAAATAATACTAGGGTAAAGCGTGGGGCGCATACGCCCTACGCGGCCTGAACGGAAGGTCTTCAAAAAACGGTCCGGCAGGGAACGTGTTAAGGATAATGGAAACATAATGTTAGCTATGCAACTTTAAAGTTTAAATCATTACAAGTAGAACTGTGGGAGCACAGCGTCGGATACCACCCATATGTCGTTATCATTTCTTATATCCGCACGAAAAGATTCCCTTCTACATTCATCATGCGAACAACTAAGGAGTGAAATATGCTTTCAGCGACTTTATTTTCACGTTCTTATGAGTTGGGGAGCCTTTAAGAGATGAGTAAATAGGTATGTTAGGCAAACGCGATCCATCGTCCGACTCATCTTTACTTTCCACCAGATGTGATTGTAGTCAAGCGTCCAACTGGAAATTATAAAACACCAGGCAGACAGAATACCCGATATGCTAAGCAAAGCGAAGTACAAAAAATAGTTGCAAAAAAAAGACAAGAGAGTTCACGCATTGCAAAGGACAAAGGTTTTCTATTAGCTGATCGAATAATACCGCCTCCACGGTGTTTATTGTTCCATCACGCACCCACCCACGACGAGTGGGCAGGGAGATAATGCACTGAATCTTAATCATTTGAAAACTGGGTAATCGAGCTTCAAGCTCCACTTTCATCATCAGTAAGTAGGTCGATGGTACAGAACAGAGAGCCTACTAAAAGAAACATTCTATTTGCGATAACGCTTATAAGAAATATTTAACATGGTTGACACTGACATAACATGCCATCGTGATAGTATGCCGAAAGCTTACGTCGAACCTATTTTGCACTTTTCTGTACCTTGTTAATTTTTACACTTTTCTATACCTTGTAAATTTCCATATTTATATGTAAATCGTGAAAATAAATATGTATCGAAACTAAAATAGTATTGAAACAAACTAGAATCAAATAAATCTTCAAATAATTGTTTCACAAATAATATCAATTTATATTGGTCTGTCACGAAGGACTTCGTAAAATGGACAAGGTGTAGTAAAATTATCGCTGATGTTTTTTTTTACACTGACACGGCACAGTGACTACACCAAACCTGATGGTAAGCGTGGTGCAGTCAAAAAAAACGCCAACGACTATCGACAGGCAAGAAAAACCTATCGGTAGTCACAGCGATCAGGCCGGCATGCACAAATATCTCTTCACGCTACGTTTAAAAGATCCCATATCATAGGATGGTGGAAACATGCTCGCTGGAAGACCATTCCACAGCCCAACGACACGGGAAAAGAAGGAGTTAGAGAACTTCTTAGTTCTAGCCGGGATGTGAGATACCGTATAGCTGTGACACCGCAAGCCCGCGCGCGTGGAACTAGAATCTAACTAGAACTAGAATCGACTGGACGAATTTGGTTTCCCAGGCTCGGGTGGAGTGATTAGAGGTACACCCCGAGGGTTTTTAGTCAGTAGGAGTCTGACACACCGGGGTCGCTGCCCTCACAGCGACCCTGATGGTCCTATATAGGGTTTTCCAACGGGTTTCCAAAAAAAAGGAACATTATCGCTGATGTTTCTTTGTATAAGTCCTCGAAAACGTCGTAACAGATATATCTTCATGGTCTGCAAGCTCCTATATCCTGCCTGTGAAGCTATAAGTTCTGGGTTAGAATCCTCCGGTACTGAAAATATATCTGCGATGAGCAAAGGCCCTAGGGGGTATAAGCATAGTGAATGTTCCCCCAAAAGATATCGACACGATACTGAGGGGTTTTTAGGTACTAATAAGATAACAAGATCCTGAAAGTTTCAGGCCTTTAATCCAATTAGTTTCTGAGAAAATGTAAAATATGTAAAAATCAGTAAAATGAATATTCTCAGAAACGCGTGAATCGATTCCAGAGATGGGCAAAATGTAATCTGATTAATGATTAACGATTACAAAATGTAGTAGTAATTTTAATTTTCTTGCTCTCTAATCATGATCAAATCCATTTAAAACATTATAAAGTCATAAATGAGTATGCAATCTGGGATTCTGTAGTGTTTTAAACATAGATGACCAAAATGCAGTCATATTAATGGTAAAAAAATGTAGTCGTAATTATTTTTATTAATCTAATTACATTTTGTCCATGTATGATTGATTCGTCTGAATTTTGGATATGTTTTGGGGGCTGATGGAAGCTTTCTACAGAAAAATTGAGAGCTAAATCGATTGATAACCGCATAAAAACAGAGGACTTACTTACTGTAATGCTCTGGATCTTGAAATTGTTCGAAGCAATGCCTAAAACTACTGCCTATCGCCACCGATCCTCTACAACGTTTTGCCTATCTATATGCCATCACGCAAAATCCTTACTGGGTTAAGCAGAGAGAATAGAACGACAGTTATCTCTATTCTTGCAAATCTCTTTCGCTTCCTTGACAATCATTAATCCCTTCATTCCACCTCAATACTTTAGACATCACCCTTCATCAGAACTCGTATTGTTTGGTCTATTTAGATGTCTCGATCGGCCTCAGCTCTTACTTCCAGACAACTTTTTAAAAATGAAATTATCGTTTATCGCTTAAGAAGCAATGTATTTACGACAAACGACCTTTGTATAACTTAAAACGTGGCATCGATATCTTATGAGACTTTTGATTTAACCTTTTAAATCATCAAAATAAGGGCTAATCCAATTTTCAGCCCATTTCTTATAGAGAAGTTTCCGTATTCAGTGGGTATGCTAGGTGACGTACTCGTCTACCATTTCTAGAATTTGGCGCCCGAGGCTGCGTCCCGGAAATTACCCCAAAGATCCTGTGTTTATGCTCTATACTTTGAGCCTTTATAGATAAATAAAACAGCGCATTTAAACACTAATAAACCGTCATCTTATGGAATGTGTCCGATCTGAATCTGTGAGAGGGGCGTTTGTGAGTGCCTTTGCTCTGAACTGACTTGACGTCGGGATGTTTAACAAAGTCTTAACAGAACTGTTATCTGATGAGGCGTCTGGCCTGTTCAGATCAATCGCACTACGCGGGCCGGGATAAGCCTTGGACTTATGCCGTTGCAAAAAAAATCACCCTCGTAGGCGGGATGATTTCTAATAAAAGAAGATTGCAATAATTTGAGACAATGATATGAAGTACTTACCGAGCAGCGGTATTAGGGCACTTCACAAAACACTCACTATGTATGTTTGATTGTGAATGTTGAGTATGGTTTTGAGATGGATTTGTGTGTGTTGCGAGTTTAAACGAATTATAAAATGCGATTGTAATGTAGGAAAAAAGTATGCGATGCGATGTGTAGTTTAAAAAAATATGCGATGCGGAGTTTGTTTTAAAATGCGAGAATCGTTAAGAAGTAAGAATGATGTACGCCAGATAGCGTTGGGGATTAGGTGCGTTTACATTATTAATTTTTTTGATGTTCTGGAGTTGCGCCTTTTGGCGTGACTAGGCACCATATGTCAATATGTTAGGTATTTCTGTATTAGGGTACGATGGGGCTGACATACGTACACACGTAAATGTCCCTAAAATACATAGAATAAAAAAAAACCGTCATCTTCATACAAATTAATGTATGTAATATATGTGCAAGGATAATTGTTCAATACTTACGACGTGCACGGAGAGTGTGGGTGCGGACTTGCCGAGCGCCGATCTGCGCATGCGCACGAGATTACTAGAGCGCACGCCCTTCCCGGCATCTAGAACAAAAGGAGCACCGGTCAAACGGAGACACATTGTAAAAGGCTTAAATTTATAGACGCAACTTTCACTTTGCTTAGACTTTAATAAATTACAATTTATGTTACTCAATGAATGTCAAAGAATTTGGTAAGTCACCGATTTTGTCAACATAGACTTGGCTCTGCGAATACTATAGCTATACTCAAGTTCCTATTATATGTTCAGCTTTTTGGCAAAACGAGTACATTTTTTGAGAGCTTTGCAAAGCAAATTCGAAATAGTGTCTATAAATTCCAACCTAAGAGCGTTTACTGTTGTCCTCTTCACGAGGCGTGAGGGCCGAGAGTTGATGGCGTTCAGCCAACGGATTTTGGGAGTTTTTAGGGTCCCGTATCTCAAAAGAAAACGGCACCCCTATATACGATCACTTCGTTTTTCGTCAGTTTAGACTCTTTTTGTCAGGAATGAGGGAAAGGTATCAAGTTAAAATTAATACCAAATACTCACATCTGCGGTGTCTAGTTGCCCTAAAAAAATCTATCTTCTAAATCAACGCATTCAAAAAGAATATCTGAAGTAGTTTTTTAACAATTTTGCCATCTTCACAAGAAAATTTAAAAGTAAAATATATAGGGTATTTCCCGATGTCCTAAAATTATGAAATTTGGCAAGAAGCAATGTATCATAGCTTAAAAAAGTTAGAAAAAGTCCGAAAGTTACATAAATATAGTATTATTTGAGTGCATTTCCTTTTACAAGAAATACAACAATACAGTCTTAGAAAACTATAGCTCATAAATAAAATTGATAATGTTAAAATTTTGGTCAAGTGTGAACTTCCTGCCAAAATTAGCAAAATGTATCAAAAAAATTATAGAACTCAACTTAGTTTCTTAGTAAGATCATTATTTATGGAAGTTAGTAAAATTCAATGACAACATTTTTCATACATTTTAAGCGCATGTATGGTATGCGCGTCACTGACACGTACATAGCCGGTTTTTTTTTTAATATTCAATTAAATATTTCTCTAAAGTGGCTGTGGCAGCCTAGTGGATCTGGGCCGGTAACCATTGGCAACACATTGAATGGTCATAGATTCAAATCCCGTCACGTATATCTGTATTTTACTAGATTAAGTACGAATATAGGCCCCGTGTGCTCTTTGGTGAAGAAAAACTTCATGAGAAAGCCCACAATACATCTAACATGCTACTCATGTATGCTACTCAAAAGTGTTCTATGTATTTATTGTCATACTTGTTTATTGTACGTTATAAAGTATGTTTTTGTATATTTGGTTAGGTTCTAATATTGAAATAGCACCGTGACGTCCGCGCAATCGGTTCCCCTGAGCGTCGGCTGAAAAACAGCGCTGGATGGCGCGTACAGCGTCATACAGCGTGAGTGTTCTTTGAGATGGGTAGCAGCACACAGGATACATGATGGGATGTTATGTATTATTCTTTCATTGTTGTTTTTATATAAATATGTTTGTTGTGTGTTGTTTCCTTTGCCTCAATAAACTTTTTCTTTCTTTCTTTCTTTCTAACAGACACGTCCCGTGTAAGTGCTCTGAGATCGGCGATCAGCTGCGCTACTGATCACGTTGGGCACGACATATAAGCGCAAAGTGGACACAGCTATTAACCCCTTGACATATCATTAAACGCAAAAAAAAAAAGTGTCTAGAAATACTATTTATTTATCGGTTGATATGGCATTCAAATATAGCTTCGTATCTTGTTCAAAATATTTTATTTGAAAAACAAATGTTTTACAACCAAAAAAAAAAAAAATTATATTAGATGCAAATTATTAATTTAAATTTTCTAATGTATGAAATTGTTCAAAACAATTCGGAATGTTCTTAAAATGTTTAAAAAAAATTCTTAAACTGTACGGAATTATTATTTTCTTGATATAAGAATGATCTTTGATTGCACTCGCAACGGAATATTGAAGACGTCTGAGACACGTCAATTATTGTTTTGACATAAGTCACAAACGACGTCTCCCAGACGTCATTGTATGTCAAGGGGTTAATGTATCTCTGCTCACCCCGAAAGTGGTCTAGCGTGATGATATATTATTTCTATATACCTAAAAAACAATGAAAGCTATATTACACGGCACCTGTAGCACTCGGGCGCTGATAACGCAGCGAGGTGATATCATTCCGCGTGTTTATACGGACCGTATATGACACGCCCGGCCGCGCCTCTCAGTATTTATAAATAATAGCCTCCTTTCGTACCGTATGTCGTTTGTAAATCTATTTACCCAACGAAATATGTTTTCAACGGCTACGTACATTGTATACTGTTTCACTTTCCAGTTTTTTTTTATTTCTAAAATCCAACCGAAAACATTAATCCACTAATTCCACCATCCCCGTTTCATTATAAAACCACTGGGCGGCGTAGCGGATACGAATCGTATGTGTTACCTTTTTTTTTCGACAGAACAATACGTTGTTGGCCGGGAAAGGTCTTTCTTTATAACTACACCGGGTGAAGAGGGTGCTCGGCCAGCTATTTACGGGTTGAGTATCAACGAGACATGGGCGCAATGTAATCTGATTAATGATTGACGATTACAAAATGTAGTCGGAATTTTAATTTTGTTGCTCTGTTATCATTATCAAATAATTCGAGGACAGACTTGGCATGAAACAAAATTGCTAGCAGAATCAGCTCTTTCTGTTGTTACAACATGGCTATCATCTAATCTTCTTACATTAAACGTTGACAAGACAAAATATGTCACCTTTGCTTCCTCAATCAGAAACCTGCCACCTTCAGACAATTTTTCTGTGATTGCTCACTCTTGTAGCCACCCGCATATTAATAAATGTTCATGTCTCCCACTTTCAAGAAGTACTTGTATAAAATACCTAGGTATATAAATTGTTGATACTCTAAATTGGAAAACTCAAATTGTCTCTGTTACATCACGCATTAGAAAACTTATTTATGTTTTTAAAAAACTCAGAATTGTTGCTGCTGATGATGTTGTAAGAATGGTCTATTTTGCACTTGCGCAGTCAATTATCTCGTTTTGCATCACAGCTTGGGGTGGTGCCTGTACTAGTCATCTAATCCAACTGAAACGAGCACAGAGAGCTGTTCTTAAACTCATGTTTAAAAAACCGTTCTTATACCCAACAACACTACTGTATAATGAGACTAAAATCATGACTGTGAGACAGCTCTTTGTGCTCCAAACTATTGTTTTTAGGCATGACACTCAATCATTGGATTTAGGCATTCTAAATAAACGTCTGGGGCTTACTGTCTGTAAAACTGAATTTCACCGCACCTCGGTCGCCTCTAGACACTTCAAAATTTTAAGCGCTCGATTTTACAACAAACTAAATGTAATTCTCAATATCTATCCCCTTTCCCTTTATGAACTTAAAATCAAAGTCAAGGATTACTTGTTGCAGCTCGATTATTTACAAACTGAAAATCTTTTAAATGCTTATATATAATCTGCACTCACACACAACACTCTTTACTCACCCTTTTCTACACATAACACACCTATACACAATACGTCTGTATATTTTTATATACTTTTGTAATTATGTGTATGCTCTGTAATGGTGGGCGCTGACGTCTGCGATACACTCTCACGACTAGTGCAGGCGTCAACGTAAATTAAATTATACAATGTAAAATTTTTGATTCAATAAAATTATTATTATTATTAAATCCCTTTAAACCATTAAGGAGTCATAAATGTGTATGCAATTGAGGATCCCGTAATGTTAAAAATATAGATGAGCAAAATGAGGTAATATTAATGAGTAATCACGCAAAATGTAATTGTAATCGTATTTCATTAAGCTGATTACATTTTGCCCATCTATAGAATCAAGGCAAGTGTGTACCCTGTGGGTACGGACCTGGACATGGGCGACCAGCCAGGAAAACGAACCTAACGGTGATCTACTAGCGTTTCGGGAGCGAAAACCGTGAGAAGAAACGCTGAAAGAAACTCAAGGCTCCATCAGAGTGATATGTTACCTTAGGTCAGGTCTGTCTGAGAGCGTACCATAGTGATGCGTAAACGCATTATTAAGTATCCGATTATAGGTCGATATCGAAGCCGGTTAATCGGCCATTGCCACAACTTTCGAGCAAAACTGAATCCGAAAGTTTCAAAATCCTAAATAATTCTGTTCAATATTGGCTAAAGGTGAATAATATAATGGTTTTTAAAACTTCAAAATGTAAGGTATGTCTTTAACAGGGATTCCACCCTCTCTTTATAATAAAGTATTGTAATTTGTTTTGGTCAAACGTGCACTATAACTTTATGCGGATAATAAAATACTTATTTTTTTTTATATATATTTAGCGCGGTAGGTATGTTGTGCTAGCCTTACCGCCCACTACATACGATTGAATGACACAGTACGAAAGGAAAGAAGTTGAAGATAGTAGGCAGTACATAGTAGGAAGATAGTAGTTGAAGGTAGTAGTATATATATATATATATATATATATATGTGTATATATATATATATATATATATGTGTATATATACTAGCTTTTGCCCGCGGCTTCGCTCGCGTTAAGAAGTATTATAATTAACTAGCAGATCCGGCAAACGTTGTTTTGCTATATAAGGTTTTGTAATATCTTCTAAGATGTTCATTGAAATTAAGTGATGTCAAAGACAATTTTGTACATAATTAAATACTCTTGATCAACACATTTATTTTGGATAAATATTAATATTATTACGTTGATACAACTCTTAACAAATAATGCATTAATTTCGATCAAATTTTATTACTATAACAACGGTTCTAGTGACTTAATCTTAAAAGATAGACATATACTGTCACGTACATTTTTTTAGATCATTTCAAGAGGAATAATTCTTTCTTGCATATATTTTTCGTATCTTGAACCGTTTTCGCAGCGCACGCAATGGAAGCCCTCAAGGATGAATAATTTTCCCCGTTTTTTTTTCATTTTCCATTATTTCTTCGCTCCTAATAGGTGCATCGTGATGTTATATAGCCTAAAGCCTTCCTCGATAAATGGTCTATGCAACACAAAAATAATTTTTCAATTCGAACCAGTAGTTCCTGAGATTAGCGCGTTCAAACAAACAAACAAACAAACTCTTCAGCTTTATAATATTAGTATAGATTAGATATCGTTTTTGTGGCTTTACTTTTGTTTAGCGTGTGTAAAAAATTAGGGCCTAATCTGTCATTAGGCGCTAAAACTATCAAGCTATTATATTAGGTCTTTACATATGAAATTGGCGTTTTGTATGGGAGGAACAAAAAGTCGAATATTTTTTAATATAATATATTTTTTTAATCAAAGTATGAACCATTATTTTCTATGCACTTTTGCCATCTCAAAGGTAGTTCATTGATCCCTTTACTAAAAAAACCAGTCGCACGGGAATCAATAAAATCTTTGAAGGCGATTTGGACTGCCCCATCGGAGTTGAATTATTTCCCTTGCAAGAAGTTATCCAAATTTCGAAAAAAATGGTAATCTGTTGGAGCAAGGTCCGGGGAGTACGGAGGATGTCTTAGACTTTCCAATTGAAGCTCTTCTAATTTAGTAGCCGTCTGTTGCGCAGTGTGTGGTCTAGCGTTGTCGTGAAGCAGCAGTGGCGTGGAGCGATTGACCAGCCTAGGTTGTTTAGCCGCTAGCTTTTCCATCATGGTTTGCAATTGCTGACAATAGACATCAGCCGTAATAGTCTGGCCAGATTTGAGAAAACTGTAATGAACAATACCGGCTCTAGTCCACCAAACGCTTACAAGTAACTTTTTTGGGGTTAATTTTCGCTTGGGGCAGGATTTGGCTGGCTGGCCAGGATCCAACCATTGCGCTGAGCGCTTCCGATTATCGTAAAGAACCCATTTTTCATCACAGGTAATGATTCGGTTTAAAATACTTTCATTATTGTGCCGGTTTAGTAATGTAACGCAGCAGTCGACGCCCGTTTGCCGGTTTGCTTCAGTCAATTCGTGAGGTACCCACCTTTCAAGCTTTTTAATCTTCCCAATTTGCTTCAAGTGAATTAAAACAGTTTTATCACTAACATCGCAGCCTGCAGCTAACTCGGACGTGGTTTGCGATGGATCCGCTTCCACAATAGCCTTCAACTCTTCATTATCAACTTGAGTCTCAGGCCGTCCACGGGGCTTGTTCTGCAGGTCGAAATTTCCAGAACGAAAACGTTGGAACCAAAAACGAACTGTGTTTTCTTTTGCAACACGACCGCCATACACATCATTCACCCTTCGAGTTGTTTCCGCAGCACTAGTGCCACGGCGGAACTCGTACTCGTAAATAATGCGATATTTTAAGTTTTCCATTTTGTAAAATGAGTGACGCAAACAGAAAAAAACAGAAGAAAAAAACAAATGAATGACGATCATCGAAGCACAAATACATGAGGCTATAGCTGTACAAATTTGAATTTGGAATTCCTTATCAAAGAGGAGAAATTTGTGATTAAAGTGGCCAGTACGAAAAACGCCAATTTCATATGTAAGGACCTAATATTATATTATAATCGAATATCTGAGAAGATTTATACAAACTTTCATCCCCTTGGGGGTGGAATTTATCAAAATCCTTTCTTAGCGGATGCCTACGTCATAACATCTACCTGCATGCCAAATTTCAGTCAGATCCGTCCAGTGGTTTGGGCTGTGCGTTGATAGATCACTATGTCAGTCAGTCACCTTTGAATTATATATATTTAGATATATATATATATTTGCTTTTCTTGTTGACAACGAATAATGTAAAGCTATTTTTTTGTGTAACAAAACGGAGTACATTTGAACATGTATACATGATAACCTAAAACGTTACACACACAGCCAAATCTTTGTTTTCATCATTATCACCCCTCTTAGAGAACTGCTGAACATAGGCCTCTCCCAACAAATTCCATTCAGTCCAGAATTCAGCTCTTTTCATCCAATGTTTTCCTCTTACCTTACGCAAATCGATACTCCGCGTTTCATTTAAAAGTTTTTAATTTCATTTCACTATATTACTCACTTTTAATCTATCTGTAGGTACACAGAACTTGTCAATTGTAAATTTATTTTAATGTGTTTGGGTTTACTAAGCTTTAGAAATGCCTTCGTTAATTGCGTTCCTTTGTCAACAATTTCTAGAGACCTTTTTAACAATAGCGCAATAGCCAATCTCTCACGGTAACTTGCTGTGTATTTTGCCGCCAACACATCTGGCGAGCAGACCGGCTCAGTTAGACCCAATCCTGAAAGAAGAGAAACTCTACAAGACAGTAGATGCGTTCCGGGCTAGCAATGAGTTCACACTGATCTTCATCAAATTTCCATCGAATGCGACATCAATTCCAACCGACATAATCACTCCTAAAAATCCTTACCTAAATTTTCTTAAATTTTTAAACTAACAGTTTCAGTTGTACTTTAGCTATACTAGTGAAAACTGGCCACACTAATTAGGACAATAAGTATGAAGCCGTGTGCATAGGACTTGTGTAGTTACAAAGATCCGCGGTTTCCGCATAACTCCACGATATCTGGACTATTTCTGGAGTGCTAGCAGACACGTGACGTGGATAACATCGGAGCGCCAGCGCCCGTGGGTGTGATCATTACGTATACCAAACGAACACGTAATCCCACAAGCAGTCATCATTCTCACTGACTCTTCTAAAAAAAATCGGGAATTCTACAACCATTTATGTGCTGGTAGGGCGATTACCCGACAACAGTACACGAGTGTAATGACCGTCATAGTGACTCGCTTTGGCCTGTTGCGTTCCGGGATCTGCTTGTGTGTCCAGTAATGCATTTTTTTTTGACTCAACAAAGTGACTAAGTGACCTGGTGATAAATACAGTTTAGTCCAAAATCGAAAGCGGCCATCAAAGAATGAAATTCCTTTGATAGTCCCCGTCGTCATGTCGGCCCACATATACCACGACTGAAGGTCTCTAGGTATTTGAGCTACTGGATATACACAAGCTGATCCCGAAACGTGACAGGCCAATGCGAGTCACTATGACGGTTTTTACAGTAGTGTACTCTGATCATGACCCAGTTCGTGTAATCGCCATAGCGCCATAAAAATAATATATACCTAGAGATCTTTAGCCGCGGTATATGTGGGCCGACATGACGACGGAGATTCAATAGATTTTCGTCCTTTGATAGTCG
The DNA here is from genome assembly GCA_036320925.1 of Automeris io. Lineage (NCBI taxonomy): Eukaryota > Metazoa > Arthropoda > Insecta > Lepidoptera > Saturniidae > Automeris > Automeris io. Next base: position 2,749,778 of record JAUDJH010000034.1, on the reverse strand, counting down.
CTTTCGTTTTTGGACTACACTATACTTACTGTCACGTGCACTGTAGTCACTCAGACACGCCAGAGTAAAAAAAAAACTTTTTTTAGATGCGATTCGGACACTGGCAGTCTGTACTTGACAACGGTGTCTCCGTAGCGGCTGGCAATGCATTTATATGTGAGGATTTTAGATTTTTTTAGCAGGACAATTTGCTGTGCTATTTTCAACTTCACCGGGTGAGAGGAGCGAATACTTAGGGTGTTAAGCCACTGAGTTATGAGTTGGAGGGCAACGCAAGGGCATACCTTTGGGCACGAACCTCGATTTGGGCAGCCAGCCAGGGAAAAACCTAAGGTGATCTATCAGCGTTATAGAAGCGACTACCTTGAGAAGAAACGCCGAAAGAAACTTAATTATTATTATGAGATAGATCGCCATCTGTTCAAGTCTGAGCACCGCTGCCTTTCCTTAGAGCCAGAGCACACGATCAGTGTCACAACGCAAGATTGATCGCATTGGCAGGTTCACGGTTCGTTGCCACGATGCAACGTTGTTACGCCGCAAGGACACTAATGCAGTCTGTCAATAATAGACTATAGCACACTGGCATTGCAAAGCGTGCACCGCGTACCTCCTCGTCTCGTGAAGCGATAGTACTGTACGCGTGCGATACGGCATCGAAACGCACCATGCGCCTTACTATGGATGTTTGTATGTAAAACGACGGAGCAGCACCGCCCCAGTGCCGCACCGCCGTCGTAGCGCATCGTGTGCCCCAGCATTAATAATTATTTATATTAGATAACTCCTCAATAAAAACGCATTCTCCCCTGGACGTAAATTCTCAAAGCGGTGTGAAAACACTCGGCCACGTGAGCGAGCTCGGCGCGCTTCCAAATTTTTTGTTTCGCACTTTCAGTCCATTAATTTATAGCCTAGTTATTTTCCATACCTCGATAAATAACGTTCTACTGATTTATTCGCTAGTTTTAGCACCTGACTTCGTCTAACATTAGCAATAATGCAATACTGCAATTTAGTTGAGAATTTTAAGGGTTCCGCGTCTCAAAAGCAATAAAAATATACTTATAGGAACGCTCTGAAAAAATCAAAATTCTAAATCAATTCAATCAAAAAATACAGCAGTTTACGTCGCAAAATGTCGCAGAAAACAGTGAAATAAGTGATATTATTATTTTTAATAAAATATAGATATATAGCTGTAGAGATTTAAAAAATCAAACATATATCTAAATTTCGTAAGCAACATCAAAAACGTGACTACGTTTGCAGCAGAGCGTGCGAAGCCGCGGGCAAAACTTAGTCGATAACGATCAATCAATACCAATTACATTTCGAAGGCCATTACACTAAGCCCAGTGATATCAACTTACAAGATTTACCCTTTATTAGGGAAAGAAGAATTTTAAGGCTCAGAATTATGTAAAATAAGGTTGTTTGCCCTTCCCACTCAGTTATTAGCACCCGCATCTTGTAAGTTAACCACTTTTTAGGTCTGCTAACACTGCTGGTCATCTCACACTTTTTAGGATTGTGGACGCTCACAGTGGGGACCTTGAGAGACCGGTTAGCAACCCCCGAAAAGTCGGCTAAACGTTGTGACGTACTTTGTTGAATAACACTAATTAAGGTCGATGGAGGAGGCGTCCCCCCTGGAGATTGTTCATCTCAAGCGGTGTGGTGAATTGACTACAAGACCTCCAATCGCCGCTAATGCACGAAAGTAATCACCTTGGGGTTTTCAGTCGATACCAGTCCGGCACACTTCGTCCCCCAACACCATGTGCGGCCGGGACAGTCTTAAAATGATTTCCCCAACAAAAAAAAGTTTATAAGTTGAAAATTTTATCTTCACTAGTACTATATTTTATAAGTAATTAAAGTTTCAGGAGCTTTAGGGAGATTTTAGAATATTTTAGCGCTGTTTTTTGTCTGAAGACTGGCAACATTGACTAAAAATCGAGTCACGGTCATAGCAAAAACGAACTCAAGTAGCGCAACCCTGTAATGAGATGGTAATTAATGTTAAACATGATGCCGAAATACTTTTTAATTACTGTTTTTTCTGTGGCACTACGTCGTTGCTCATAGCGAAAATTAATTCCAAATCCATTTCTTTACATATCCATAGTAAAAAAAAAATTAATCTAGTCGTAAAAAAAACAGTCGTATTCGCGCACTGAAGGTTCCGTTCTTGTACAAAATAACTATGAAAACACTAAGCTAACTAAGCACCGTAGGAAGTATACGAATACCCAGGCCTGGCGAAGGCGAAGAGAGGACAGGGTTGGCACCCCGGTGGTTTTAACCCATTTCGTCCCAAATGTCCAAAATTTTTACACAGTTTTCAACGCGATAACTTTTGACCTAAACGTCGCAAAAAAAATGAAATGTACCAATGTCGATGGTTTTTGATGTCCTTTTTCGAAATCCGTCCGACATTTCGGAATTCGAATTGGTGTTCACTCATAACAAATAATAGAGCGAAATATACTTGGACAGATGGCAAGGAATGAAAAAAGTTTTAGTTTAGTTTAGACTTCGAGCCGCCATATTGAAGCCGCCATTTTATTTTTTCAAAAAATTCCAACGCAACGAAAAAGGAAATATAAAAAATCCTCGATTACAATTATTTTCAACGGTCGATTCTACTTTATTCGATGTGAAAATATACGATTTTTAGAGAAAAATATCGAAAAAATCGCGTTTTTTTTCCAAAAAAATGGTCATAACTTTTTATCGAAAAATCCAAGGCCAAAATAGACCACGGATTTCGAAAGAGGACATCAAAAACCATCGACATTGGTACTTTTCAATTTTTTTTTTGCGACGTTTAGGTCAAAAGTTATCGCGTTGAAAACTGTGTAAAAATTTTGGACATTTGGGACGAAATGGGTTAATCGGTGCAGGTCGCATACCGGTACACACCGGGAGAGTGGCACTCACCACTCCCCTGACGGTTCGAAGGGATTTCCAACGGGTTAACAAAAATAAAGACTAACTAAGCACAAACTATGCGTTTTCTACCGTCTGTCTCATGGCGAGTGCTCTAAAGAGTTATTTAACCCCCACCCTCGCCCTTCCACAATAGAATCACCTGCGCGGGTTGACGTAGTCACAGCTATACGGTAACTCACATCCGGCTAGGATTAACTATTACTTTGCCGAGTTGTTGGGCTGTGGAATGATCTTCCGCCGAGCGTGTTTCGATCGTTCTATGATAATGGGCATTTTAAGCGAAGCGTGAAGAGATATTTGTGCATGCCGGCATGATCGCTGCGGCTATCGATAATTTTTTTTTTTGGTGTTGGTAGTCTTTGCATTTTTGGAATGCACCATGCTTACCATCAGGTACGGTGTGGACACTGCCGTGTCAGGATAAAAAAATGCTGCGGTTATCTGTAATTAGTATCTATTGTTTATATATAACTCGTCCACACAATTATATCTATTATCTATTATATAAAAATAAATCCGGTTTTCCTTCCTGACGCTATAACTACAGAACGCACGAACAGATTTCCACGGTTTTGCATTCGTTGGAAAGGTCTCGAGCTCCGTGAGGTTTATAGCAAACAAAATTCAGGAAAAATTCCAACAGAAAAGCAGGAAAACAGGGAAAATCATTTTTACATACAGCGCCATCTCTGATACATAGCATGTACTACAAACCAATATGGTTTTGCATGGTGGCGGAGCAGATCGCACCAGTATTTTAAGTAGATGGCGCCGATGCGTTATACATTGTTTGACAGCTACTCATTGTACTCTGCTCAGTTAATTTCATGTGATATTTATTATGCGCACGTTCTGTCAAACGCTAACTAAAAACCAAAACGAAGCCATCTGGTGGCGAAACGAAGTTCGCCGGGTTTGCTAGTTTGTAATATATACAATGGTACTGTTGATAACCCATAAGTAAATAAATAAGGGGCCTGGCTGTCTGTCCGTAATAAGAATCTATTTCGTTGTACGTATCATTCGAAGGTCAGTTGCACAACACAATGGCATACGGTGCACGAATTTATTTGCTCTCTATTGAGTAACGTTTTTGCCTCTTCATACAACTCTAGTCCACGCCATTTTGTATATTGTTTTAAATTACATGTTTTTATTCATCTTGTGATGTAACACGACCGGGGCCCTTAACGAAAACCAGCGCCTTAGACTTCCTCTGTGGTATAAAGCTGCCGGAGCCCATTTCGCCATGTTTATATCTTTTTGTCTCTTGTACTTTATTCTGTTTTTTTTTTGAGACGAATTAAATGTATTTCATTTACTATTTAATCAAACTCATTCGTAATTATCGTTTAATCTTAGAAAGGTTCCTTAAATTTTGAAACGCTTTTAAACAATAATGGTTAAAGAACCTTTGTCTATTTAACTTTGATCAAAAGCAATAAGTTTTATCCAAGTAACCAATGAGTTTTATCCAAGGAGTGATTTATTGCCATTTAACTAAACTCTAATGATTCGTTAATTGTATACATGATTCATTTGTATTTAAAAGCGCTTTATAGTTGATGACACATTCTGAAACGGGGTGCTAACCGCAAAGAATTAAATGTTTTCATAATACATCGTATCCATATAAATATAACTAGGAGCTAAGCCCGTGATGAAAACTAATCTATACTAATATTATAAAGCTGAAGAGTTTGTTTGTTTGTTTGTTTGTTTGAACGCGCTAATCTCAGGAACTACTGGTTCGAATTGAAAAATTCTTTTTGAGTTGAATAGACCATTTATCGAGGAAGGCTTTAGGCTATATAACATCACGATGCAATTATTAGGAGCGAAGAAATAATGGAAAATGTGAAAAAAACGGGCAAAATTATTCATCCTTGAGGGTTTCCATTGCGTGCGCTGCAAAAACGGTTCAAGATACCAAAAATATATGTAAGAAAGAATTATTCCTCTTGAAATGATCTAAAAAAATGTCCGCGACAGTATATGTCTATCTTTTAAGATTAAGTCACTAGAACCGTTTTTATGGTAAACAAATTTGGTCGAAATTAATGCATTATTTGTTAAGAGTTGTATCAACGTAATAATATTAATCTTTATCCAAATAAATGTGTTGTTGATTAAGAGTATTAATTGTGAACAAAACTGTCTTTGACATCACTTAATTTCAATGAACATCTTAGAAGATATTACAAAACCTTATACAGCAAAACAACGTTTGCTGGATCAGCTATGTGTTGATAAGCGCGAAACTCGAGAACGGCTGAACCGATTTGGCTGATTTCTTTTTTGTTGTGTTTGTTGAAGTCTAGGGAAGGTTATTACGGAGATAAAAATTAAAAAAAATGTCTGAAAAAGTCTAAAAACAACACTTTTCTATATTCTCATACAAAAAATTCTTAATAATATTTAAAAGTCAATTTGAACTTTAACACCATAAAGTTTAAATGTTAGTGGACGGGTCCCGGGAAGGCAAAACAATTGAGTGACGTATAAATATGAATGTCAATATTTGTCAATTTTTATACATATATATTAAGGCCAGGTTCCTTCAAACTATTTTCAAAAAACAACCGACAGGCCAATAAGTTTTGGCAGAATGAAATCTGACGGGGAATCTATTAACATTAAAAAAACAATGTGACTTTGTTTTAGAGAAATAGGGCAGAACAAGGTCTGCCGGGACAGCTAGTCTATACTAATATTATAAAGCTGAAGAGTTTGTTTGTTTGTTTGTTTGAACGCGCTAATCTCAGGAACTACTGGTTCGAATTGAAAAATTCTTTTTGTGTTGAATAGACCATTTATCAAGGAAGGCTTTAGGCTATATAACATCACGATGCAATTATTAGGAGCGAAGAAATAATGGAAAATGTGAAAAAAACGGGCAAAATTATTCATCCTTGAGGGTTTCCATTGCGTGCGCTGCAAAAACGGTTCAAGATACCAAAAATATATGTAAGAAAGAATTATTCCTCTTGAAATGATCTAAAAAAATGTCCGCGACAGTATATGTCTATCTTTTAAGATTAAGTCACTAGAACCGTTTTTATGGTAATCAAATTGTTCGAAATTAATGCATTATTTGTGAAGAGTTGTATCAACGTAATAATATTAATCTTTATCCAAATAAATGTATTGTTGATTAAGAGTATTTAATTGTGAATAAAATTGTCTTTGACATCACTTAATTTCAATGAACATCTTAGAAGATATTACAATAACTTATATAGCAAAACAACGTTTGCCGGATCAGCTAGTAGCATATAAAGCCCCTGTTATACATTATCATATGCCTAGTATGGAATGATAACTATTACAGAGAGATGAAGCTGTATCTCTACAAAAAGATTTTTAATAAACCTTATCATAATGTAGTGTTTACAATTACATTCTCGTTATATAAATGGTAACACTATATCTCCAGTACTATCCAACTAATAATGACCAAACAGCCCATGATGTGAATTATTAAATATTTATTAAACTTGCGAAAGCCCTGTCAAAATATGTTCAGTCGTTTCTATACAATGCGCGTATGTACAAACATACTAAATGTCTAAAAACAATTGTTTCATGTTAAAAACTGACAATCTATTTTTTTACTTTTCTTATTTAGAAAGATTATAATCAGGACCCGCGTCGATTTTATTATTATAGAGATAACAATAACGCCGAGCTGATTTACTTAAAAATATTCCACTTATCGTTAAAGAATTAAGATCACAATATGTCAATTGTCATATCGACCCCCTATTCTATTTCACAGTTGTTATGAATGATTTATTATCGTGCGAAATGTATGTATATCGTAGCATAAACGCGTTTTTACATTGACCGACAAAAGTAAACCGACATTTTCGTACGACTATTATACCCATTAAAAATACGAAGCCATTTGATTTTATAGCAATAAATATATCAACATTCGCTACAAAAATTATGTCTGATTACCATAACGAACAGATTAAAAAAAAAATACAATTTAGGACAGCTTGCAAAATCTAATTTAAAACGTAATATTAATAATAAAGTACAAACAAAGAATATATGAGCCGTTCATTTTGAAAGTGACTTAAGTCCACTTATTTTTAATTTGAAATACTTAAGGTTTTGCGTTTTTTATATCATTTTGAAAATGTACGTGATATAAAATTTTCAAATGTACTAAGTATATTTCAATACCAATTTATTTTTTTGACAGTTCAGCATAAATTATACATGTCACAAGTGCCAACTTGATAAAAGATAAAAAGGGACTTAAGCCACTTTCAAAATGAACGGCTCATATACATCATTGTATTCGTTTTCAACGCAAAAAGGAATATAAAATAATGACATATATTAATATTATTGCCCTATGATTTTTATCGGTATCGGAAAATGAAAAACCGACCAAACACATATTGTCGACGCTTGTATTTGATTTCATCGACATATCGAGAACCTCTATATGATAAGATATGCAAGGGCCAAATACATGCGACATTGTATGCAAAACAGCTGTCCAACCGAATGTTGAATAATTGTAGTTAATTATTTTGATACTACGGCAACTTTTTTGTTTTTACTTAGAAAACAAGCGATTTATGCCTTCCAATCGATTTAAAAATAAATAGCTCTATATTCGTGTGAACGTTCTTATTCTATGTGTACATGATTTTTTTGTATGTATATCGATATCCGTCATTCGTAGACTGATTAAAGTAATTATTTCTTATTCCATAGGACACATTTAATATATAGTGATTGAATGAAGCCCTTTACCTATAATAGCAAATTACTTAAAATTTCCTTCATATCTCACCATGAATTGACCAATTTAGAACTACCTTTTTTTTGTAAAATAGGGCTAGGTACAAAGTTGGCTCTTCGAAGCTATCAAAAGAACTCCTCAATGAATAGTAGTAAATCCCATTTGATTTTTTTTTCAGACAGGTTTGGTGTTGACCTCAATCTTATTTGATGAAAAGTGATGATGAGGCCAATTCCCTGTCGATTTAAGATTCCCATGTCGTAAGAAGCTGTTAAAAGCAGACGTTCCTTAGCGGTTCACATTCAAAAATGAGAAGGCGAATCGTCGTTAAATCGAGTGACGTTACATGGAGGTTACACTGTATTTACAAACAAATTCACGCCAAGCGCTTCAAACGACCGGCACACGCATCGATGTGATTGCCTATAGAAGAATTTATGAAGTACAAAAAAAAATATCGACGTTATGGCCGCTCTCGACCCGTGCTGCTCGCAGTGTGCGTTGCGCTTTAAACCGTGAACTCGGTCGGAATGAATTCAACGGATACAAAGCATTGGAAGCGGACAGGCCCCGCCGTCGCTCAACACCACGCCTCGCTCTGATAATCCTTTACTTTATCATAAGCTACACGCTAAGGCTAGATTTATAGACACTGATTTGACTTAGCCTACACTTTGCTCATCAAATAAATTCTTCTTTGATAAAAAGAACTGAATATAAAACAAGAGTATAACCTATGTAATCGCAACCCACTCCTATGTAGCCTTGAGAATCTATCGGCGTTTCTTCTGAAGGCAGTCGCTTCCGAATCACCGGTATTAGATCACAGTTAGGTTCGTTTCTTGTCAGACCGCCCAAGTCGAGGTCCGTACCCACAGGGGTGCAATTGCTTTACCACCCAACCCAAACGCTAGTTGGGCATTTTGAGTGCTCGCCCTCTTCGCCCGGTGAAGTCGTAAAGCCAACACTAATTTTCCTGTCGACAAAAACAAAACAAAAAAAAACATTTCAGTGGACATTACTGTGGCGGACGCCACTGATAGGACATGCCATGATGACTGCATCTTACTACACTCTACTTCTTTATCTCTTGTTTTATTTTACTGAGTCTCTCAGATGCCACAAATAGACGTTATATAGTATACATATACATATGTATCGTTCACGCTATATGCCTTACTGAGTGAGCAGAGATACATTAGTGTCTGTAACCCCCTTTACATCTATATGTCGTGCCCGACGTGACCAGTGGCGCAGCTGATCGCCGTTCTCACAGCACTAGTACACATGACATTTCTATTAGATGCTATGTAAGTGTGCTCACAATGTTTCACCGGTGAGCATTACTGTCTAAGTCCATAGGCAATCTGAAAAAATCCTGACGTACACGCCGGGATTCGAACTTACGACTATTTGCGTTGCCGCGCGTGGAAAGCGGTCAATTATCCACTAGGCCACCATAGCTATAGACGTTATACTGTTAATTTTTAATTCACAAAAATTTTGTCTATTTACTATGGAAATCATCCAATGCTAAATATTACCTACCTATTCTTTAGTTATGAATAAAAAAATTGGTTTCACCTCGAAAACGACTTCTAAGTAATAAAAGAATATCCATTATTTTTACTGCACACATGGTGTTTGAGCCTCAAATGGTTTAATCTCGAGTCACTTAATTTTTACCATCAATTTTTGGACATCGTTTACTCAACATCAAATAAAAAATATGATGGAATCCAGTACAAAAACTAGCTTCTTTTACATGAGGAAGTCACATTTTTTTAATATAACCGACAAAACAGATTACCTATTTATTTTTATGTAAGAAAACATTTAAATTTATTCTTTAACATATAGATAAATATTTATATATGTTAAAATCGTATAAAACGAACATAAAACGGAGGAAATAGAGTATTGAATGTTCATTCAAATTACTGTATATTTGGTGAACAGAGCTCGTGATATGTGAATACATAAATATCGTCAAAAGATAACTAACAATATGGTAATACTATGTTTACAAATTATTATAATGGGCTTGATATCTAAAGTGATAGTGATGCTGTCTGCCAAGCTAAAAATCCTTGGTTTTAATCTCAGTATGATTGTAGATATCGCTTTTACAGTTTCCAAAAAAAAACTGTTCTGTACTCTTTTTTTTGGAGCAGACTATCTACTGATGATGACCACAGAAGGTGTTCAGCCAGCGAGTTTATGGGTTGGGTGAGAAATACAAGGGCCCTGTGGGTACGAAACACCACTTGGACCGCCAGCCAAAAAAAATACGAAACCTAACGGTGATATAGTAGCGTTTCGGAAGCGACTACCTTGAGAAGAAACGCTGAAAGAAACTCAAGGCTGCGTCGGAGTTCCTGACCGGTATTTATATCGGCGTTGCAGGCTTCCGGCATTTTTAAAAAAAGATCTAGAGATAACTATGCTCCTTGTGTATTTGCCCAGATTTTCAGAATGAAGGGTGTAGGTAGAGCGGCATCTTTGATATTTACTTACAGTTGTCCATTTGTTTGTCAGTTAGTCCATTCGAAACAGCACCTCGAGACAATCTATGCGTTTTAAAATCTATAGCCGTGTTATACTTAGCAATCTAGGGTTCAAGTTTCACCCTAGTTCCGTGATAACAATATGTATTAAATGTCAAAGTCTAACAAGATCATTCTTCTTTATGCCTATATGGGATGCACGTCACTGCAGTAAATTATATGCTACTCAGAAGTTATTATAATAGAAACCTTTTTGGACATATATCAATGTACTTAATAGAACTGATGAAAAGGAAATCACAGACATACTATTTCTCTAAAAAAAAAATAAGTAAAAGGGATGGCATTATATTATCTTCTCTATACAGTTATGTCATGTCATACAGTCTCTATGCAGTTTGTTTGCCACCCTTGAATATTGTTTTTTATACTTGCTCGACAAAGTGGTAGTTTATGAAAAGTACACTATAGTCCAAGAACAGCAACAACCGCTAGGGATGAATATCCACTGACAGTCGCCATAGCTATAATGACTTATGATATAGCAATGGCATACCACAATAGGTCACTAAGTATATAAACAACTAAAAGTACACAAATTGACCACAAATCACGGCAGTCTGATGCGACTCATTATAACGGTTGTTACACTTGTGTACTGTGGTCACAACACAGTTCGGGCAATGGCCCTACCACCTCTAAATTTCATGGAATATTCGAGTTTTGTTCATCAGCTTCCCGAATAATGCAATGTTATGTTCACTAGTGGCCTTTCAATGACAAACCACTTATTAATGGCTCATACTCCTAGGCAATTGGACTGATGGACACTATTATTATAAAGAGGTATTTGTATTTTTAGATTCAGGAGGTAACTGACTGTTAAGATTTCAAAAATAAATAAAATATATATCACTCTATAACCCCTTTCAGTGTGAACAGAGAGACATTAGTGGTTATATCCAGAGATGGGCAAAATGTAATCTAATTAATGATGAATGATTACAAAATCTTGTCCTAATTTTAGTGTACTTGCTCTGTAATCATGATTAAATCCATTTAAAACATTAAGAAATGATAAATGTGTATGCAATCTGGGATTCTGTAGTGTTTAAAACATGTATGAGCAAAATGCAGTCATATTAATTAATAATAATTAAGTAATATTAATTTTTATCAATCTGATTACATTTTGCCCATCTATGGTTATATCCACTTTGCGCTTATATATTGTGCCCAATGTGACCAGCTGATCGCCGTTCTCAGGCCATTTACACATGACATTTCTATTAGAGGCCATGCAGGTTTCTTCACGATGTTTTTATTTACAGGTGAGCATATTCACAATATTTCAGCAATATTTGGAATGGATTCTCAGAGTAGACTTAGATGGATAGAATACCAATTCCACACTATATGAATTTGTCATGGGACAAGTCCTCAGATCAACAAGCCAACATATAGTTTTCTACATACATGAAATGATAATACCAAATTTCCTCACATTGTTCATCAAATTTTTATCTAAATTACTATTTAAATAATTGCTAATTCACTTTAAAATCTCCACTGTGAAGTTAACTACAGTCTCTCATTCATTAAATTTATAATTTGCATTATTTTACAGTTACAATAATTATATTAACTGTCCATTTGAACCAGATTCATCATTCATAACTTACTTATATTTGTTTTAAAATAAATCATTAAAATAAAACTATCATAATGTGACTTTGGTGGTCTACTGGATAAGGGACCAGTATCCGTGTGTCGCCACGTGAATGGTCATTGCTTGAAATCCCATCTAGTACCTTGGTACTTTTCCAGACTAAGTACATATTTAGGCACTATATGCCCACTGTTGAAGAAAAACATCATGAGGAAACCCACATGGCATTTAATAGAAGTGTCATGCGTAAGTGCTCTGAGAAGTGTAGTCAGCTATACTACTGGTCACAACATATAAACACAAAGTGGATACAGACACTAATGTACCTCTGCTCATCCCGAAAAGGATATAGCATGAAGGTATATATATATATATATATATATATATATATATATAATTTGTTTTGAAATACTAATATTTAAGTTTAGTAAGTATTTAGTTAAAGAATATATAAGATAAGAGTATATATGATGAGATATATATGTATAAGAGTATTTTTTTTTTTTTTTTTTTTTTGGTAACCCAGTGGAAATCCATTATGGACCGTCAGGGGGCGGTGAGGGCCGCCCCCCGGTGTGTCGGACTCTCACCGACTAAAACCACTGGAACGCATCTCCAAGCACAGGGTGCGCCGGACTACGGGAATATGACTAGTGGTCTCACCGCTGTCCGGCGCGTGATCCGCCCAAAGGGCTTCCTCTCTCTGGTAGGGGAGTGGGAGAAGAGTGACACCACCCCCCATCGCCAAGTGGCGTGCGGATGCACGCGCAACACCACTGGGGCGTTTGAGTCAAGTAACGGCCCCCTCAGGCGCGTCACATGGCACCCCGCGAGTTTGTCCCTTGGGCAGATTTTCGGCCCGGGACTCCTCATGCTGCATAGGCTGCACCGACATTGCAGCGTTATCGGTGGCCTTCTTTTTAATGCCTCTCGGCTCCTTCAGCGGCTTTTTTGCGACCGCGCAGCTCTCACTGCCGAGCTTGTGCCCCGCCGGTCTTCCGGCGTCTGCGCAGACTGCGCAACGGACGCTGGCCGTGCAACCCTGGGCACGGTGCCCTGGCTGCGCACACCTAAAGCAAAGCGCACTACGGTCGACCTTTGCTTTGCAATTTACCGACACGTGCCCGGGTTCCATGCAGCGGAAACACCGGAGTACGGTCGGTGGCAGCAATCGGATCTGGGGCTTGACCCAGCAGATCATGGGCTGCTTCTCCATAAACCTTTGCGCTGCTGTGGCTGGGCAAGACACCCACATCACGCCGAGGTCGAACGTAGTGCGCCTTAGCTCGCTTGCGCGAACTTGGTCGAGGTCGCACCCGCCCTCGAACATCACGACACCTCTGACATCTGCCCTGGTGGTGCAGTCATCGAGGCCAGAAATCCTAAGGTTCACGTATTTGACGGGGCGTGAAACCTTCACATCTTCCTCAGGGAAGATGCGCTTGAGCTCGCTGCAGAGGACTCCCGCCTTCCTCTCTGCCTCTTCCAGCTCGCCAGGAAGCAAAAAAATCCTGGCGCCGGTGAGGGTACCTCTGATGCGAAGGTCCGTGATTTGGTGCGTTTGCAGCACCGCCGAAACCCTGCTCTTCGCTTCCTGAAGGATCGTTTCCAAAGAGACGCCCCTCTTCGCAGCATCCGGCGTTAGCTTGAGGGATATCCCGGCCATTTTTGGTGGCCGGGGGATCCTCGGAGCCTTTGCCTTCTGCTTTTTCCTCTGTTTCGAGAGGGTTTCTTTGGAGGAACCCTCCTTCTTCTTATTGGGTTTCTTGGGCTTCCCGTTTTTGCCCACCTCTGTCCAGCGGCCATGATGGTCGGCGGGCTGGGACGATGTTGGAAGTGGACACGGAGCCACAATATCCGTCTCATCCGATGCGGGCGCCGGGGCGCTTCTCTTCCCTTTGCCCTTACCCTTAGAGGGCTTGGGTGTAATAGGGATTGAGTCGCTCCCGGGCGCCTCATTGTCTACGCCATGGGCGTTCCTAACGGCGGAGCCAGCCGGCTTGGGCTGATTAGCCTTCCGTCCGACCGTCTTTGCAGCGTAGGTGGGCTTGTTCCCTTGCAACGGAGGACGAAGTAAGTACCTCTCCGTTGCCTCGAGTCGCGCATTCATGTTGCGTACCTCCCCCACCAAATCCGCGACAGCGCGTTCAAGAACGCTAGTTCCGGAGGTGGGGGGGCCTTCCTGGGAGTCGAGGTCTCCCAACGCAGATATGTGCGTGGTGCCCCGACGTCTCATTTCGCGGAGTTCGGCTCGCATGGCGGCTACATCCTCCTGGAGGTCACGCACGACCTCGCGCAAACGGAGGTTTTCCCGGTGGAGTTTCCTGGTTTCCTCTGTTGCAGTGGTCGTGACGATGACCTCCATCGATTCTTTGATGGTCGACATAGCGACCTTCATATCCCTTGCCACAGTCCCTTTTAAATTTTTGGACTTGGCAATGGACTCCGAGAGAATCTCGAAGCCCTTGTCCGCCTTTTCCTTTTGGGCATACATAGACGTCGCCTCGACCTCAGCTACATCAAGACGTGACGTGAGATGAGGACGAGCGCTCCGTGCCGTTCCCAAGAGGGCTAGTTCTTCCTTGCGCGCTTCCTCCTCCTTCTGCGCGGCTGCCACTTTTTTCTTCGCTTCCCACAAGCCGACATATTGGCCGGTCGTGGGAGGCCTACCTCTCCCCCTTTTGGGGCCCGCGATGAACTTCGCGGGAACTTCAAGTTCCGGCTCGCTGTTGGAGCAGTACGAGTGGAATGACCGCTTCCTCTCCAACGAGCCAGAATCATAAGACATTCGGCTAGAGGCCGAATCGTCCGAGTCAAGAACTTCGATGCGCTCCAAAGAGCTGCGAAGTTCTCGACCGCGCGAAACAGGGTCCGGTATGGGCGCCTTGGTCGTCGGTGCAGTGGCGGGGGAAGAGCGGCCACTGCGAAGCACAGAGTTGCCCCCCCCAGAAAACGTGGGGCAGCCCGAGCTGGAGGAAAGCACCGGCTCGGGGAGGGATTCTCCGGCCGCAGAGCGGCCGGTACCCTCCTGGGGTAGTTTCTCTTTGCACTGTGCGTTCATATTTAAACTTTTCCATTCATCAGATTTTCGGGCTTCACTCAGGAGTTATAAAACGAAGAAAAGACAATGGGATAAGAGGGGGGATAACGAAGAAAAACAGAAGAAAGACGAAGAAGGGGGAAATATAGAAGAGAACATTCGACCTATGTATAAGAGTATATTTCAACAATAATTTCCTAACTTCTTACTTTAATTATGTAGTACTTATGCAATTTTGCATTTCTAAAAAATACAAGGATTTTTTTTAATGTTGTTTTATTAATTTGTTTCATTATTATTTTCATTAACAATATGCTATTTATCACCTAGTTTTTACAAAACTAACATATTTAAGGCTGAGATTCATAAATGCAACTTTAAGTTTGCTTAGACTTTACTAAACTATTACAATTTATATTTCAATAATGTCAAATGATTTGGTAAGTCACCAATTTTGTCAACATGGACTGTGCTTTGTTAACACTATGGCTATACTCAAGTTTCTAATATATATTCCATCTTTTGTCAAAACAAATTTATTTTTTAAGGAACTTTCCTAAGCAAAGTCGAAATAGCATTTATAAATCCAGCCTTACGACCTTCCACTGTAAAGGGCATTTATAACTATGTAATAAAAAAATAGTGCAGAGTTTTTACTTTTAAACAATTTTTATTTTATTTCTTTCACTAATAATCTTTATTAAAGATAACATATGTACACCTAAAAAATGTTATTATTTTTTCCTAAGCTATATTAGTTATACAGTTATGGAGTTTATATTTATCAACATAAACACTACTTCAAGAACTAAAATGACTAATACTGCCACTAGACTATTCCTACCAACAATTTCAGGTTGCTTCACCTTTATGAGTTTACATTCATGCATGCAAAAAAAGCATGTTTTTCTTCCATGTCAACATCTTTCTTATGCATATATTTTCTTAGATTATCTAGTTCAGTAGACACAGAATTAATCTTACTTAAGTTAAATGTAGATTTAATACACAAATATACAATTCAACTTTGCTTTAAAAATATATTTGTAAAGATTATAATTTTGTAATACTTTATAAGTTTCTGAAAACATTCATCATTGATTTATAGTTTATTTATTTTAATGTTACAAAGTAGGTACCTACCTACATTTTCTAAAAAATATTTGCTGAAATAAAAAAACCTCAAAAACATCTTTATTATTGTTTATTTTGTTTAGAAAACCTACATCTGGGTCAACATAATGCAATTAGTATGCAAGCATTTCGCATTAACACCTCATTACGAAGACATTTCATTAAAAATAAATAAACAATTCACAAATTATTTGGCACAACCTAATAGCTCATAATCAATAAGAATCATTTACGCTTTGCTGATTTAATTGGCGAGACAAACCTTGATAATCAAAGAAAGCGCGCCGCACCATGATATGTCAAGTTGGAAACCTCATTTTACTCACCGTCAGCGCTTTGGTTCAGTAACGACGGAGCTCCAGAGACCAACAAGTCTTCCTTTTGTCCTTTATGTGGTTCAGAATCCGAATCGTCGAACACCAGCGTCCGTACCGACTGGGAACATCTACGATCCATCGTCACTCTCACCAGTCAACACACAATATCGCTAACATTTACAATATTCATCACCCATCACGGTAAAATTACACTTTCCCTTTATATTTACATGACACTATTCGTATTAAACAGTTCTAACGAAATTTTAAAATTATAGCTTTTCACGCGATAAATGCAAATATTTTTTTTATTCCATGGCAAATAACGCAACACACAACTTCACGCGAGTGCCATAGATCGAGAAACTGACATTTATAATAAGTGTTTGCAAGCCTGTACTAAGAATTTCCTCGATTTTTTTTTCTAATATGGTTTGTTCTTTGACAATGTTCAATATTCAGTATTAATATCTTGAATAATTCAAAATCTGATTCATAAACTATAAACGAAATTATAATAATAATTTCTGCTTGTTATTTAACCATTGCCAGTGATATTATTACTTGATATAGTCATCGAAGTTATGGTTCTGGGGATATTTTTTATCTGTTAGATTAATTTCACAAAAAACCCCAATTTACTAATTACTGGGTGCCGGGAAAGGCATTTACAGTTCAACCAAGCTTTAGGGGGCGAGCACAGAAGGTGCTCAGCCAGCGAGTTTTTGGGTTGGGTGGCAATGCAAGGGCACCCCTGTGGGTACGAACCTCGACTTGGACCGCCAGCCAAAAAGTACCAACCCTACGGGTGATCTACCAGCGTTTCGGAACTGACTACCTTGAGAAGAAACGCCGAAAGAAACTCAAGGCTACGTTGGAGTGGAACTGCGCCTCGGTGCGAAAACGCACCGGTTAGCAGCAGTTGACTGAACTATCCTTCTTCAGTGCCGCCGGCGACGCCGGTGTCGTGGAGTGAAATTAGTGTGTCTGTGTGTACCTCACTGTTTGATCGGCCGGTGGCTCTTTTAACAGCCACTGTGATTGGATCATCCGGATCCCCTAGCACGTCACGAGGGCGATGGATGGCGGATGAAAAATCACTCTTGCGTACGTAGACGCAAGACCTACTGATTAAATTGTTAGGGTGGTGCTGCGCCTTGTCGAAGTAACGACGAGACGCTTCACACATGTAACTGGCAATCGTGTCCAGACCGAAGTCGTCATGGAGGTCGACATTGCGTATGTACCGTGGGGCGTTCACGGCTCTACGCATGAATTTTGTCTGAACGACCTGAAGGGTTTGAACGATTGCGCACAAACCTGATGTGTTCAGCAAAGGTCAATCTATCATCGAGTGTGACCCCGAGATATTTGATCTTTTTGAACCATGGGATGGGTTTGTCGTATAGGAATACGTTTCCTGGCAGAAATTTCGGCCTCCTCCGAGAGAAGAGTATTGCTAAGCTTTTCTCGGGGTTGACTTCAATAATATAAACATTAATGTAATTGCTCCTTTTGTGTTAGCCTTAGCGCTTATCACTAAGATTGCTAATTACTATTAGTTAGGTGTTTTATATAACAGGGACAGCTTTTCACTAATCACGGGCTATTTAATAGTGATAAAAAAAATCCACCTACTTCACATGTTATCAGAATGTTTAACTTCCGTTAAAAATCACGCAGAAAGAAGTGCTACCATTTGAAAAAAAAACCATCGAATGAAACCGCAATAATAAAACCAGGCATGCAAAGTAAATACAATTAATCACTATTGTAGCAGTTGCCACCGTTATATCATTCTTTCTTTCAATTAAATAATTATTTTTTACTTAGCCCGTAAAGAAACAAAAAAATTGATGCGTGGATCAAACTTCGTCTTAATTCACAAATGATATTTTATTCCAGATTACAATATGAATATTGTTAATGTACATATAATACGTATATATCGTAGATTGTTAAATACTAATTTTAATCTTTTCCTTTTTTTTTTACAAAATGTAACTGCTTCTTTAATGGCAACATATGAACTTCGTTTCATATCAATAAAAAATCATACAGGTAGCATTAAGTGCATAGAAGGATGTACTTCAGCAAGAATGATAAATATATGTTAGCAACTTTACTAAAAAGTATTTTCTATTCGTAGTATTTTTATTGTAATAATAATAATAAGATCTTTTATTCCTAAAGCAAAACTAGATTTAAAATAATTGTTTTCAATTATCTCTAATTTCACTGTGCCTAATGACATAGGCTTGCTATAACAATAATTAGGTACTATTTTCTATCCTGTGTGACCCTCCTCCAGTTTACAAATACTGTCAATTTTTACCCTTCTATGTGGCGAATTGACTCTGCTGATTAATTTTTCAATCCATTGTTTATCACCAAGACCAACTATATGTATACGCTGCACTGTTCTGGTAGGATCTTAGTCCACTTCTCTTTGGTGTTAAACTTATTTCTTTTTTTCAAAACAAAGTCAGGTTTATTGTATTTACTTATATTTTGTATTTATGTATAATGCCAAGTTAAAAATATCTATTTTGTTTTTATTTCTGTATTGTTTTTCTTTACATTTATCAGCCGAACACGGATTTTATTTTTCCATTTCTGATCTATTTTACGATGCAGAGATATTGCCTCCTCACTAAGCGTTTTCTACCATCTATAATCCGGCGAGTGTTCTAAATAATTATTTAACTTTGTTCCACCCTCACGCTTCCATAAATGAATCTCGCGCTTGAGTGTACGGAATTACGGCTATAAGGTGATTCTTATCCCATTTAAAACTAAGAATTTCTCTAAATCTTTCTTTTGCCGAATCATTGAACTTTGTAACGCTCTTCCAGAGAGCGAGTTTCCACTGTCCCATGATATTGGGTCCTTTTAACCAAGCGTGAAGTGATATTTATGGAGACCCGCATACCGATCACGAATATCGATGGGCTATTATTTATTGTTGATAGTCGTAGGCGTTTTTAGGACTGTATCATATTTACCATTAGGCGTGATGTGGTCGCTGCGCTGACTTAAGATAAAAAAAAACTGTTTATACGTTAGATAATTAGTAATATGCAGATAAACATCATTAAGATTAGGTGTAGGAAACTTTAAATCCTGCTAACAAATTTATCAGGTCACTTTAATAAAAACTTATTAACGCTCGAAAGTAGATGCCAATCAAGCATTACATGATGACTGAACTCATAGTATTTGTTCATATATTAACTTGACTTTCAATACACTGTAACGCGCCAATAATCAAAGAATCAAAATTCAATCAATAATTTTGGGAGTCGAAGCTGCTCACGTCCGTAGGCTTTACCCTAATTTCCCTACACGTGACTCCTGGGTGGTGCTAAACGAGCAGCAGCGAGGTGGTAGGGCGTCGGTGCCCGTCTGGATCGCGACCACAACCAAATCATGTAAAAAAGACACGTTATATTACTCAAAGTTATGTATTTATTTCCAAATTACAACACTTTAGTAATTAAAATTGATCAGTGGTTAGTTGTGATGGATAAAAACAAGCTTTTCAGAATTTTTTGGTAGCAATCGATTATGCTTTTCATCGTAAATGTTACCAGCCTCAGAAAATAACCTCTCACACACACACTCTCCCTCTCGCTCACACACATACTAATAAACTTAATACCGTGTTACTTAACCGTGAATATCCATATAAAAACACAAAACACCCTTGAATAACCCGAACGGAAGTGCGAGTCTCACCAGAGACAAGATATACTTAATTGGTGAGACTTATCACCCTGTGTATATGCATAAGTTTTGTGTTGAAATAAAGATTATTATTATTATTACTAAACACGCTACTTCCAGGAATATTCGGCGGCCGAATATTCGGCGCTTCGGCCGACAGCGTTGCCGAATATTCGGTATTCTGCCAATTCACTATTCGTGGCATCACTAATTTACATATTAGCCTAGTACTAGTTAAAATATTTTTATAGAATTCCCACATCTTTCACGGATGTTGTCATAGAGAAATCTTACCGCATTAGTACAGAAGCAGAAATAAATATAAGTAGCCTGTAGCACCCATAGGTACGACGATAAACACTGACTACCTGACTCTCAGGAAGCATTTTATAATTCTATTAAATATTATTGTGCCAAATGCGTTTAAAAAATAAATAAAAATAAACTAATTGAATCAGGTAAAAAATAATTATAAGCTAATTCTTTAAAAACACTATCAAATTTCCATTTTTTTTAATTGGTAAAATTTTGAAATAGGTGTATTACTTATCTCTACCATTTTATTTTATTATCTATGTAGTGTTGTTAAATTAGTTGCCATTGTAAATAATATATAAATATAAATGTCAAAGCATTCCTTTTCTTAGAAATAAAACAGACTTAAACATAAAGCATAAAAGTTTTCTGGACTAAAGATATCATTTTACGTCGAATGCTTTATTTTGTAATATTTAATTTACGTTTTAATGCAATAAAAATTAGTAAAAGTTATTTTTTTTGTACTGCCATCTAGTATCATTTAAGGTAAAACTAAAGTTCTACCGTCAAAAGAAACGGAAAAACACGAGTGTGCGTCGCCTCAGTAGATATCAGCTGAATTATTCGGCTAAAATGCCCTGGCACGGGCATACGTAGTCGTCGGTCCGCCATTACGACGCAACCGAAGACACGTTCGTCGTATTTTGTTAAATATTTTGGTTTATAAATGAGTAATAACGCTCATGAACTAAGTAATCGACTTCTGAATGCGTTGGATAACAGTTACAATGTAAGTTACCGAGTTTTGATGAAAATAAAAAGGAAAAATTAGTAGATATATGAATGGGCTCCACGAGCCCATGACACTCGAGCCGATGTTGCGATTCAACTAGCGGAGAGCTCGTTACGAGTTGAATGTGTAATGCTGTCTGCCAGTGATTGATGATCGTCCGACACATATGCGGAGTTCTGCAAAAGAATCTTAACGGATACGTCGTGTCCACACTTGCCCGTAGCTAGCTCGAGGAGGCCACTGACGTCGCTAGACCCGTCCCTCCGTCCCTAGTGCCAAAATTTTTGCAATGTGAAAGTACGAAACAGTGCCACGCGTGACCTCTACCATAGTTTTTCACTCTTTGATCGCGAGGTCGGATGAGAAGAGCTACTTCCTTAGTCACCTTATGCGAGGATATCAATCAAAAATATCGTGACTTCAATGTAACCAGGCTAGCCAAAGTGGCGTTTGGTCAACATTAAACAGCCCAGAATGTCTCGAAGGTAACATTTGACCATTTTTTATGCAGTGACAGTTGTGCAACAACTTCAGAACACTTTTGCACAATCTTGAATAACTTTAGCTGAAATATACAGCCCAGCAGTAGTTAGGTAAACTTGTATAATGACTCCAGAACTGCTTGGTGGATCTTAAGACGTTTACT
This sequence comes from Automeris io, assembly GCA_036320925.1. Lineage (NCBI taxonomy): Eukaryota > Metazoa > Arthropoda > Insecta > Lepidoptera > Saturniidae > Automeris > Automeris io. The sequence goes on along the minus strand of JAUDJH010000034.1, from coordinate 2,727,965 downwards.
ATAAACTTTGTGTTATCATACCATTGCTTATCAGTATGTGATTAATATTTTCAATGTCTGACATCATAATATTTATGATCATTGTTTTTTTTAGTTTCTTTTCATGTGTAGGGTTAATTTTATTCCGTAAATAAACTGCTAAGAAGGTTTGAGAATGTACTATTGAAACAATGTTATATATTCAATAGAAAATGTTGAATTTGTTACTAATTTTATGGTAAAGCTCTCTAGCTCCCTTAAGTAGCCTTAAAAACTAATTTAAAGTGTCCTATGTATTAACCACATGGTTTATTTTTATTAACCGCATGATATTTAAAACCATCTGATAATGTAGAATTTTTAGCTACTGATCTGTCACATCTCAAACAAATGATTTCTAAAGTGAATTCAATTGAATTGCAATAATATTTAGATGAGGCTATAGCTAAGTTATAATTTTCCCATATAAATGAGATCAATGACTATTCCTGTCATTAATCCTGAATATATTTGATATAAAGTTTATCAAAATAATTTAATGAAATGTGTTGTGTTATAATGTATGTGTCTAAATTAACATTTCAATTTGGACATGCCTAAGTAATTATGTAATATAATTTAATAAGTGTCTTTAATAGAGGTTTTTTATGAGATACTAATAGATTAGATTCTTAAAGTGGATATTGTGAGGTCTAGTGTATACTAAATTATAATCTGTGACACTGAAAATAATGAAATATGGGTTACATATTTAAAATTAAAAGGAAAAATTACCTCAAATGTCTGTAGCTTTTAATTGAAATATTATCTTTTTCAACAGCCTTATACTGTTGCAAGTTGTTTTTAAATGTAGCAAAAATTTGAATCTAGCTTTTTATATTTCAAACTTCAAAAATCTTCTAGTTCCTTCCTAAAACTACATCAATGCCTAGTATCTAGATTGAAATGTAAAAGAGACTATGTAAATAAAGGATATGTGTTATAAAACCTTAAATGGGTATTCTGAGTAGGATTGTTTCAAATACTGGCATAAGTTGATAATTTAATTGATGTTATTTTTATATTCTGAAGACTTCGAAGTTAACATAATGCTGTATTCTTAATAACACACAACTTCCAGCTTAGGACTAATTTTTTAGCAGAATTGGATAAAACATCAATATGTTTTAGCAAAAACAGGCATACAAAGTGTAATAAAATCTATAAACTTTCATAGAAATATTTTATCAAACTCTCTTCTAAACTTCAATGTTTCTTTCTTACACTTATTGTATTCAGATATGTGTGGTTATTTTTCAGAAATACAACTTTTGTGCCCCATAACATTATTTCTTATTTCAATGTCCTTAGACCCAATAATATCTGTCTAAAGATATGTCACTATCAAGTGGTTTTTTAGGTACTGGAATACATAGCAAATATGGGTCAGATCATTTAAAAATATATGAAATACCAGAAACAAATTTAGAGAATAACAATTAAAGCATAAAACATTCATGTTTTATTGGAAGTTAATTTAAATTGCAAATTGTATAAAATTAATAACAAAAAGAAAGTTTATTTACCCATGTCATACAATTGATACTCAAAATGTTGTCTTGTATAGTAATATATATTTACAGATGTTTGGAGAAGTTTTAACATGTACTGCCTGGCTTGTATGAAAAGCAATGCTACAGTAATGTTATATTTAGCCCTATTGTGAATAATTTTTATCATCAGCCCTCGCTAGTCCTCTTCAGGACACAGGACTCTTCTAACAAGCACCATTGAGCCTGGATTTTAAGTTGTTCTCAACCTAACTTTTCCAAGCCAGCTTCTGTAATTCAAAGATCCACTTTCCTGGGAAACGTCTCATGCTATGCCTGCTGTTTCATGGTCTCTACTTAAAAACCTGCCTGCTCTAATGATTTTAGGTTTTTTTGGCATATATGGACTGCCTAGTGACAGTTTAGCTTACTAATACAGATACCTGTCGACAATTTTGATTCTTTGTCATATAACCTCATTTTGGGATTTATCCTTTAGACAGATGCCCAATATAGCTCTTTTCCTTGCATGCTAACAAACCTTAAACAGGTGGACTAACCCAACCGCTAGTGTTCACATCTTGGCTCTATAGTAATAACTGGTAGAATTCATTGGTTGAAAACAGTTGGTTGAGTAATTTTTACATAGTATTAATTAGAGTTTATTTTAATGCAGTTTTCACTATTATTTAGCAAATGTTGTGCAGATGAATTGTGCTATATTGCCCAAGCCTCTATAGGTCAGTTTGAAATATATCAATACACTGTTGCTATTTTAGCTTACAAATTACTATTATTTACATTTTATGATAACATCCCTATTTCAATGTCAATAACATTGTAGTTTCTTCAGTGAACTTTTATATGATATAATATATCTATTATATATTTAATTCTTATCTCAAGATCTTGATCTTAGTGAAGAGAGCATCTTTTTCTACCATTTGTCAATATATCATTTTTAAGAAACTATTTATTGTGCTTGATTCCTTGTGTGTAAGTGACAACTCCAGTTTTATCTAACCAATTACAACTTAACATAATAGTAATATACCATCACTCTATATTCCTTTCGGGGTGATCAGAGATACATTAGTGGTTGTATTACTTTGCGCTTATATGTCATGCTCAAAATAACCAGTAACTGATCGCCAATAACAGTCATTTACACATGACTTTTCTATTAGATGCCATATGGGTTACTTTAACATAACCTTTATTTTAATAGAAAATGTGTATTCAAATGATGAACACCCTTTAAAGTGTTTATATATTATTGTAGTATTTTTAGTGTAATGCCTAAGTAAAGAGTGAAAAATTGTAAATTAGATTATTTTCTGAAGCTTCTAAATAACAACTAGAATGTTTATAGACACAATGATATCCCTTATAGGACAATGATCATAAAGACCTTTGGAGATAACATGTACAGTGGTACTTGAGGAAGTCTACTGTCCTGCCACTGTGGAAGGCAGTGTGTGTTTTCACATGCTGCTTATTACGACGGTTTTCTGGAGGTGGTCAACTCCGCCCAAGCTCTATAATTTGAGAAAGCCTGAGAGGGCCGTCGGCATACCAATGCCATAGTTAGATCCCAAAGCTTGTTTTCTGCGGCACGATAAGGGAATGAACATTCAGGAGTTCTTAGTTAGTAGAAGTTTGACACAACCCTGGCCTTCACCCTCAAGGCGACTGAGAAGTTCTATGATAGATTTTCCCCTGTTAAAAATGCCATTGGAGACTTTCTGGATGTCTGAGTGGTCATTCATCCCATTCAGGATTTATTTTAATACCTTTAAATAACAACTTTCATCATGTTATGATTTCTGTAATAGTAGATATAATATTTTATAATATACATTGTTTGATTTAGTCCAGTGACTCTAGTGCAAAATCATTTAAATATGTTCCGCCTTACATAGCCATTTGTTGAATGAAATTTATCACAAATCACAATAGAATCAAATGCTTGTTGGTTTTATATCTTTTTACCCATTCTGTCCAAGTAGTTACATTGATTGCAGGCCGTAAAATCGGATTGAGAAATGCCATAAAGTGTTTGCAAAAATGAATTATTCTTTTTTACAATTCAATGCTCAGGAAATTGGTTAAATTGTTTTGTTTTGCAGTGAGCAGAAATGTTTGCAATTGATGTCTTTGTAATTTCATTTGGAAATTCTGTTTTATTTCCGCATATCCAAAATATAGATTACCATCCAGTTTCTGAAAGGCTCCCTATATTTTAAAAAGATTTTAAGCACAAATGATCCTACAATCGCATTTATATGCATAATTCATTAGTGTTTAAAAAAAAATTTTAGGAATCCTTTTAAAACTGTACATTGGTATGATAGTTACTCTTAGAATTTACCTATAAAATCAGTGGGAGAGAGGAGGGAGAAAGAAAATTGATTTAATTTGTAACTCTAAATTGAAACTTGTAATAACTTTACTTGAATAGGCATTTTTTTAACATGGAGGAAAATACTGCATAGGACCATCGGGCTGCGAACCCGGGGTGTCAGAATCCTAAGACCTAAAAACACCTGGAGTGTCCCTCAAAATTCTTCAAGCCAGGTCTGGGAATTTGTACTTCTCCAATAACCGGGCAAGCTAATTGCCAATCTTCAATTCAAAAGGGCTCGCCGTTCAAGAGCTCTCTATCAAACAGTGCACAGGACACATGCGTACCACCCCTGCCTCATCCAGGCAGCAGACATCCTCAAGTCTACTGCCTGGTTAGTTAAATAGGCCTGCTACAAGCACTTTTAAATCTTCCATAAAATGAGTCTAGCGTTGATTCACAATATAAGATCTACTGAGAAGAGCCAACAAGAAACTCTGGTGGTCACTCTTCAAAAGATTTTTCTTGGATACAAATTGAATTGAATGTGCTGTGAACATAGGTGGGTAAAATGTAATCAGAGTAATGAAAAACTATTACATTTTGCATCATTAATATGATTATATTTTATCGATCTATGTTTTAAACACTAAGGTATCCTCAATTTCATACCAATTTATGACTATTTATATTTAGAAGGGTTTTAATCATGATTACAGATTAACGAAATTAAAATGTTGATTACATTTTTTAATAATTTATCTGATTACATTTTGCTCATCTCTGGCTGTGAGAATTCTAACATACAATTTTTTTTTTTTTGGTGTCCCGGGGGAATATCCTGCATAGGACCATCAGGGCCTTTCTGAGGGCAGTGACCCGGGTGTGTTAGATTCTCACTGACTAAAAACCCCCATGGTGTCCTTCTAATTGCTCCACCCTGGCCCGGGGAAATCTAACATACCATAGCCATGTGTCCTTATCGGCCAAAATGCAGGGTTGAAAGAATCTAAAGATATAAGAGCTAATAAATTATTAATTTGTTTGCTATTTCAATAAAGACTATTTTAAATACTAATGTACCTTTATTTGTTATTTATATTGTAATTTATGTCAAATAATAATGTATAATTAATTTATTACTGTGTAAAACAAACAAATTAAAGAGTAGCAATAGAGTATTTATTTATTAATTATCTTTCTTTTATCTAAATGACACTGTATTATACTTTTTTTTATGATTTACAGGTAGACACTTGATTTAAATGACACTTGGTGAAAGGTGAAGATGAGGCCGCCGATGGACCGCTTCCGCCCAAGAAACGCCTATTCATTATTTTAATGTCTTCTAAATCGTAAGAAATTGGAAAAATATAGTTGAGAGTGCATTCCACTCCTTCGCTGTTCATATATTTAGAGTATCCGCTACATAAGCGTGGTATTCGTAAGTTAATTAAAGTTTGTTTGTTTCTCTTCTTCCAGGTTGTCGACAAGCAAGCTGTTAATGAAATCATATCGGTTTTGGAGAGAATCAATATCACAAAAGAGCTGTTGGAGGTGATTGAAAATTTTATTTATTTATTTACTAGCTGATCCGGCAAACGTTGTTTTGCTATGTAAGGTTTTGTAATATCTTCTAAGATGTTCATTGAAATTAAGTGATGTCTGAGACAATTTTGTTCACAATTATATACTCCTAATCAACAACACATTTATTTGGATAAAGATTAATATTATTACGTTGATACAACTCCAAACAAATAATGCATTAATTTCGACCAAATTTGTTTACCATAAAAACGGTTCTAGTGACTTAATCTTAAAAGATAGACATATACTGTCGCAGACATTTTTTTAGATCATCTTAAGAGGAATAATTCTTTCTTACATATATTTTTGGTATCTTGAACTGTTTTTGCAGCGCACGCAATGGAAGCCCTCAAGGATGAATAATTTTCCCCGTTTTTTTCACATTTTCCATTATTTCTTCGCTCCTAATAATTGCTTTTTTTTTTTTTTTTATTCGACGGGACGATACATTGTTGACCGGGGTAACGGTCGCTGCAATTTCACCGGGCTTTAGAGGGCGAGCACTTATGGTGCTTCAGCCAGCAATTTATGGGTTGGGTGGCTACGCAAGGGCACCCCTGTGGGTACGGACCTCGACTTGGGCTGCCAGCCATTAATACGAAACCTAACGGTGATCTACTAGCGTTTCGGAAGCGACTACCTTGAGAAGAAACGCCGAAAGAAACTCAAGGCTGCGTCGGAGTGTAACTGCGTTATTTAAACGACAGTTGACGGACCTATCCTTAATTGCCGTCGTCGGCGCCGCCGGCGGCGTCGGTGTCTTGAAATGAATCTAGTGCATGTGTGTGCCTGAGTGATCTGGGGATTGGCGGTAATCAAATCCGCGGTGATTGGATCGACGGGATCCAACAGGACATGACGGGGGCGACGTTTGACGCGCGCGACGTCGTGTACGTTATATTGACATGCTTTTTTAATTAAGGGATTCGGGTTGTGCGCTGCCTTGTCGAAATAGCGACGAGACGCCATCTGCATGAAACTAGCGATCGTCTCGAGTTCGAGGTCGTCATGTATGTCTACGTTGCGCACGTACCATGGTGCACCCACGGCATTGCGCACGAATTTATTCTGAATGCGCTGTAAGCGGCGCAGAGATGGTTTGGAGGAGTGGGCGAATACTACGCTAGCGTAGGTCATCACCGGTCTGACAACAGATTTGTAAAGTGTCAGCTTATTTCTAAGCGACAATTTACTTCTCTTACCCAGTAGCGGGTGTAATCTGCCGAGAAAAAAGGCGGCGCGATCGCGCACTACCTTGACGTGCGGTCGGAACGTCATTCTTCTATCAAGAATGACTCCTAAATACTTGACCTGCTGGACCCAGGGGATCTCGCGGTCGAAAAGTGATAGGGGTTGCATGTGAGTGTAGCGAGGCTGCCTCCGAGTAAAGAGTATTGCTACACTTTTCTCGGGATTCACCTCGATCCGCCATTTGCGGAACCACTCGCCTAGTTCGGATGCTGCGGCTTGTAGTTGCCGGTGAATCGTACTTAATCTGTAATGCGAGACGTAGAGTGCGGTGTCATCCGCATAAAGAGCTAGCTCTACGCCTGTGAATTTTGGCAAGTCATTGGTGTAAAGACTGTAAAGAAGCGGAGCGAGGATGGAGCCTTGCGGTACTCCCGCTCGTATAGGACGCGGAGAAGAGAGGGCTCCCTCGACGCGGTACTGAAAGTGACGATTTGACAAGTAGTCTCGTAAGATGAGCACGAGTCTGTCTGGCACGCCGAGTGTGTGTAGCTTGTATAACAAGCCGTTATGCCAGACTTTGTCAAATGCTTTCGCCACGTCGAAAAAGAGCGCCCCCGTAGGTATGCCTCGTTTACGAGTCAGATTGCGGAGGATGTGCTCCGTGATGCGGTGCACTTGGTGGACACACGAATGCTTGGGGCGAAACCCAAACTGTTCGTTAATGAGAACGTTCTTTGAATGAACGAAATCATTGAGGCGGTTTAATAAGACCCGCTCGTACAATTTGCCCATAGTCTTGATGAGACTGATGGGTCTGTAGCTAGTAGGAAGGATTCTGGACTGTCCTGGCTTGTGAATGCCGATGACACAAGCGTTTTTCCATACGTCAGGGAAAACGCAGTTTTTGATCGCCGCATTGAAGATGACGACGAGGAGTAAAAGAATTTGCTCCGGCAAGGTCTTAAGGGCGCGGTTTGTGATACCGTCTAGGCCGGGAGCTTTCTTGGTCGGTAGGTGTTTTATGATATCTATGACTTCCTCGACCGAGACGGCCGCCAGATCGTCGGATACCGGACGCGACGCCAAGCGATCGACCGCGGAGTTTACCTCGGTGACGTGGGACGGGTCTACGGGGAGGGTGCTGGGAGAGCATTGTCTCTCGAAACTGTTTGCCAGACATTCAGCTTTTTCGACATCATCGAAAGAGACAGAATTGTCTGGCCCTACGAGTGGCGGCATGCAGCGGTCGCTATCGATTTTAAGAGACCTCGCGACGCTCCAGTAAGCCTGATGCGAAGGCGAGATTTCTGACAAGAATTTATCCCACTGAGTTCCCCTGAGCTCGGCGATACGCTTCCTTACCACCTTCCTTAGGGAGCGCAGCCTCGCTTTGTTCTCCTCAGTTGGATACCTATCATGGGCTCTGGTGGCGGCATTCTTTGCCCTCCTCAGTTCCTTCACGTCATCGGGGAGCCTCCAGCGGTGGACATCCTCCGCCGGAATCTCCCTGGTGGCGTCAGCCATGGCGGCTTGAAGGTGACTGGTGAGCGCATTGATTGCCGTATCAGTGTCCTCCTTCGAGTTTATTTGATCAGGAATAGGATCAAGTAGAGGCTTCGGGCCTTCCGAGGCAAGAATCACTTCCAGCCTTTTCCAGTCCGTCACCCTCTTGATCGGGATTTCTGCTGGGCCAGAAGGGCCCAGCTTCATTAATACAGGACGGTGATCCGAGTCTAGCTCATTGATCGTTTCTATCAAACGTAACTGTAAAGTTATGTTTTTTAGCAACGCAATGTCTAGGATGTCGGGCCTGTGATTTACGTTATGAGGAAAGTGCGTAGGTAGCATCGGAGATACTACATCGAATAATAGAATATTACTCAGATTATGCAGGCGAGTGCCATTAGTGTTGGTAGTATGGCAATTCCACTGCTGATGTTTGCAGTTAAGGTCGCCTGCTATAATTACTGAGGAACCTAAGTCCAGAAGCGCTTCAAGGTCGCTTCTGAGAAGTGCTTTACCCGGTGACAGATACACCGAGACTATATAGACGGGGGGATGACCGCTCATGCCGAGCCTAACTACTGACGCCTCGATGTTGGTGAGGCTAGGCGGATCGATCGGCATGCAGTGCAGGAATCTCCTATAGTATATGGCAGTGCCCCCGCCTCTGGCGTGGGTCCTGTCATTCCTAACCAGGTGATAGTTGGCCAGTTTAGGGTCTCTATCACTCGGCTTGAGGAGTGTTTCCTGGACGAGCATGACGTCTATCTGATTTTCGCGTAAGAACTCTCCGACGATAGTTCTTTGATTTCTGAGGCCGAAGGCGTTGAACCACGCGAGGTTCAACGCGAACGGTTTAGTCCTGCTCGCCGCAAAGAGCATTGGAACAGCCTAAGAGGTACACGAGAGATGCACGGGCATCCCTACTAACGGGCGTGGAAGGACTGGAATGCACAGATGAGACCGATGTGTCTCACCATGAGCTCCATTCGTGCTGACGGATTGTTATTGGTTTCACGGAGTCCCCTAGCCATCTCCGTGATCTCCCTAAAATCTATTGTTTTAGTGAACTCACTCAAGAGGGTGAAGTCCATCATCATTTCATGCTGCGCAGCGGGCGCAGCATTTGTCTGAGGAATATTGGGTCTCACCCAGGCGTTCTGAGTGTGAGTAGGCACTGCGGTAGGGGCGGCCACTGCGGCGCGCTCCACCGTACGGACGGAGTCGGTGGCAGGCTGAGCTGCCTGGGAGCCGGTGATGCCGGTGGCGTTGGGCTGCTGAGCCGATGCGGCGGCGGCGCCAGCGGGCTCAGCGGGACCGCTGTGCGGGAGATTAACTCCGCGCCTCGCGGGGAGCGGAGGGAAGTGCGACATGGCCGGCGGCATGACAGCCCGGTTCTGTGGTCGCGGTGCGGGCGCCCTGGCGGGCTTTTGCGCCTTGCGCCTCGGGTGAGGAGCACGAGGGCACCCGCGATAATTCGCGGGGTGACCCTCGCCTCCGCACAAGACGCAACTTGGCGGTGTCGGAGCGTCACGAGTGCGCTCGCATGCACTCGTGGCGTGATCGCCCAGGCACTTGACGCACCTCGGGCGGGCGAAGCATCGTAGGGCCGAGTGCCCGTACAACTGGCAATTGTGGCATTGCCCGGGCATGCCACGCTTATAGGGTGCTTCAACCTTAAGGCCGCTGAGAAAGCAGACTGTCCTAAGGTTAAATATTTCTTTGGACTGTTGGGTGAGTGGTAAAACCACAAGAACCATGTCGAAGGGTTCCTTAGTGGAAGCCTTATACATGCGGTGGACTTCTTCCACCTGATGGGACTGAGCGATGAGGTCGCTCTTTATGAGCTCCGTTTTGATTTCCTTAGGGATGCCTTTGATGACAACCCTAAGTTTCTTCTCCTCCTCTAGAGCATAGGTGTAATAACCTATTTTCTTGGCGCGGAGGAATTCGGTCAGCCTGCGGTGCTGGACGGAGGTCGGTACCATGACCCTAATGCCGTTTGCCGTGGCAGTTGCACGGACATAGTCTATTGACCGTTCTTTTAGTGCCTTGGAGACTTCTTCCCAGGCAGACTTTTCTCTTATAATAACCGGAGGCGGAGGGCCCGTACGGAGGGCCGGAGGGTCCTTTTTCGGTCTCGGGACCTTGGCGGCGGGAGCGCGCGCCGAATCGTTTTCGTCTAGTCTCACGGACTTGGACGGTCCGTGGGCTTTACGTTTCCTTTTACCCTGGACTGTTGTGAAGTTGCCCTCGTCGGAGGAGTCGGAGTCGTGTACGACTGACATAGCCGGCGAGCTTTCGCGCGTGCGAGAAGGGCCGTCTACATCTAGAATCGCATATCTGTTTACGGTAGAGAGAGACGGACGACGATGCTCCGAGCGGTCTCTTTCCTGTTGTTGAGCCGGCTCACGCGGGATGCGGGGCTCGGTCGGTGGGCGCGGGGCGCCGGCGGGGCGCTCCGCCTAATAATTGCATCGCGATGTTATATAGCCTAAAGTCTTCCTCGATAAATGGTCTATTCAACTCAAAAAGATTTTTTCAATTCGAACCAGTAGTTCCTGAGATTAGCGCGTTCAAACAAACAAACAAACTCTTCAGCTTTATAATATTAGTATAGATTTATGTGCTATCTACTGCACCTTCAGTTATACTGGTACCTCTAGGTACACGGGGTTATTTTATTATAGGGAAGATATCTTAGAATATAAAATGTAAGTAAGTATATTCCTTAATAAGTCATAAAGAAACATTGATGAACAAATGAAAATTAATACGTAAAAAATGTAGACACAGTAGCGCGTATGGCGCGAGATTGAATAGTAAACAGATAATTTTAGATAAACAAAAATTGACTCGTTTTCTTTTCATACTTCATCCTGGCTTGGAACAGGCAAAATATCTCAGTTCAGTTCAAAAAGTTTATTCTTATTAAGATACAAATCACTTACATGAGAACATTTTGTTTAAAAACTATCTGGAACAGTAAAATACTAAGAGCTCACATGGCAAATACAGAGTCATATCTGTTAGTATATATCTTTAATATACTAGCTGTCCCGGCAGACCTTGTTCTGCCCTATTTCTCTAAAACAAAGTCACATTGTTTTTTTTAATGTTAATAGCTTCCCCGTCGGCTGTTTTTTGAAAATTGTTTGAAGGAACCTGGCCTTAATGGTATATGTATAAAAATTGACAAATATTGACATTAATATTTATACGTCACTCATTTGTTTTGCCTTCCCGGAACCCGTCCACTAACACTTGAACTTTATGGTGTGGTATTAAAGTTCAAAATGACTTATAACGAATTTTTTGTATGAGAATACAGAAAAGTGTTATTTTTAGAGAGTTGCAGGGAATTTTTAAAATTTTTCTCTCCGTAATAACCTTCCCCAGACTTCAACAAACACAACAAAAAAGAAATCAGCCAAATCGGTTCAGCCGTTCTCGAGTTTCGCGCTTATCAAGACATTTAGTGATTCATTTTTATATATAAGAAGATTGTAGTAATTTAGTTCTCTATATGTCAAGCGAGCTCGCGTTTCTAATGCAGGAGGGTAACGCGTTGTAGAGTTATATCTACTTATTAATTCATTATATTTCATGGATGTAATTGTCCTTAAATATTAAGGAATTACGTTGTCCATAATTTACCTTTTTTAATGATAATATTGAGATATGTATACATTTTACATATTTGGGAGTACAATCGAATGCTGAATATGTCCCTCGTGTAAAAAATCAGCCTATATATGGATAGATGTTCGATGTAGGCGACTGCGCAGTGCTGTCACGATCGCGATTTTGATACGCCGCTGCCAGAATTTGAAGCGCGCTTTTATCCACTTTTTGGTTTAAAAAAGACGAACTCCGAAACGCTTTGTTAATAAATAATAAAAGACAATTTTATTCCACTCCGCAGTCTTGAGTTTCATTCGGTGTTTCTTCTCAAGGTAGTCGATTCCGATATAGTATACCACCGTTACGTTATTTTTTTTGACTGGCAACCCAAGTCGAGCTCCGTACCCATAGGGTTGCCCTTTCATTGCCACCCAACCCATAAACCACCGGATGAGCACCCTGAGTGTTCGCCCTTTTTGCCTGGTGTAGCTGTGAAGGTCTTTCCCGGCCATCAGCATATAATCCTGTCGAAAACAAACACAATTTTATCCTGGAACCTTGAAGTTACCTAGATTATTGGTTTGTTCATAGACCACCAGACTTGGCAAGCACGTGAACGAGCTACGACGGAAGACATCAGACCCGACCCTCGCGCGACGCGCCAAGGTGCTGGTGAAGCGATGGCGCGACCTCGTCATACCGACGGTGGCTTCGCCGGGACACCCTGGTAACTATCTTCTACCAGCGTCGGCCGTGCAAGCCAAGCCATGATGAGGACTCAAAGATAGTCTTTGTGGTCACGGAAAGTAAATGCTAGGAGTAAAGGCATCTAGAGACCGTGTGTGGATGCGGCGGGTATGTGGAGAATCCATTCCAGGTCTCTTAGTTCCCGCCCATGCGCAGTAGTCATCTTGGGTTTGTAGCCGGTATAAATCCAAGATTGTAAAGTTACTGAGTTTTAGAATCCAAATAAGACTAAATTTCAAATCCATATATTTTTAAATACCCAAATATATCAAGGTAATGCTTATTTACGCATCTATGGGATGCAAGCTACGCTAAAAAAAACGGTATAAAACCTCATTGCGACGCAGCCTTGAATTTCCTTCGGTGTTTGTCCTCAAGGTAGTCTCTTCCGAAACGCTGGTAGATCACCGTTAGGTTCATTTCACTGGCTGGCCGGCTAAGTCAAGGTGCGTACCCACAGGGGGCCCTTGCGTTTCCTCCCAACCCATAAATTCGCTGGCTGAGCACCTTCAGTGTTCGCCTACTAAGTCCGGTTTATTTGTGAAGGCATGTCCCGGCCGACATCATAATATGATCCTGGAAAAAAAAACTAAAAAAACATTAAAAAAATATTGTTATAACAAAAGCACTATTTCCACGCAGACAAAATCGCAGAAAAAAGTTATAACTCACTTCCTGTCGAGTTGCACAGGATCGGTTTCTACTTCCATTTGGATATACGTTGTATATCAGTCAATTGGGTCAAGTTTACATCGTGATTCGACGTCGTGTGCTGTTAATTATAGCTTTTCTAGTTTTATTGGTATTTCTACGCCAGTGTGTCATCATGGGGTAATTAATTTCCCCTTGGAAAATGTTTTATTGCGATATGTATTGTCTACTAAATGAAACTAGGTGATGACTAGATGGCTGTGCCTAGTGCCTTGTTCGTTCGTTACCTGTAAATTCCACCCTCTCCTTTCCTTAATAAAACCACGCGCGAGGGGCTACATAGTCACAGCTATACGGTAACTCACATCCCGGCTAGGACTGGGAAGTTCTATACCTCTTACTGCAGCCAAGTCGTTGGGATGAGGAATGGTATTCCGGCGAGCGTGTTCCCATCACCCCATATGGGGTCCTTTAACCCCTTGACATACGAAGACGTCTGGGAGACGTCATTCATTTCTTGTGTCTTAATAATTTGCATCTTTTATAATAGTTACAAAATATATTTATTTTTTGTTGTAAGACTAAGTTTGATGTTTTGTCATTTAAATAAAGTATTTTGAAGAAGATACAAAGCTGCATTTAAAGCAATGACAACCGATAAATAAATAAATAGTATTTATAGACACATTACTTTTGTGTTTAAAGGTATGTCAAGGGGTTAAGCGTAGCGTGATGAAATATTTGTGCATGCAGGCATCATCGCTGCGGTTACCGATTGATTTTTCTTAACTGTTGATAGTTGTTGTTGATTTTTTAACTGCATCATGCTTATTACTAGGTGTGGTATGGTGGAGAGGTCACCAGGCCAGGTCAACAATAAAAAAAAAACACGGACTTCATAAATTTAACAAGATGGAGGAATTATCTTGGCCGGGCTTGGCGAGACTGTATTCTCGCGTGCTAAAATAGACTTCAATAGGCTCTAGTATTGACTACTGCGCAATTACGTAACACGCCCATAGATGGGCAAAATGTAATCAGATTAATGAAAAACGATTAAGATTACATTTTGCGTTTTTTGTAATTAATGTGGCTGCATTTTGCTTATCTGTTTTAAACACTACGGAGTCTTCAATTGCATACATATTTATGACTTCTTAATGGTTCCAAAGGACTTAAATCATGATTACAGAGCAACAAGATTAAAATTCACATCATTTTGTAATCATTAATCAGATTACATTTTGCCCATCTCTGAACACACCTCGCCTTAGCTACCCAGAGTAATAATAAAATTACACAGGATATAATTTTTATTATTTAAGGTTCAAACCGGTCTTCTGCGGAGAGGCAAGTCCGGAGGTTGGGTGGCACTCCACTCACTTCACCGGCCTTGACAAGGGTTAGTATAAACTTATCGCGTTTTAGCTCAAATAGTCCCATAATATAAAAATGTATTGAAAAAAGGCCTTAACCAAACCGAATTCAATAACTTTTGACATTAGATTAACCCAAGGCAAAAAAGGGACTTTTTCTTATTACTTTGCTTTGATTAATAATAAATTATTCAGACAATACTTTTTTAAAACGCGACATTATAGTCCGCTGACACCCAAACTAGGACCGCACGTATCTTGGCTGTTAGAGTTATCCATGTCAAATATGTTACGTGCAGTTTATATCCACTAAATAGCTCCAATTTTAATGTTTAATTAATTTAAATACTCCAGAAAAAAAATCTTAACCTTTTATCAGTAACACGCCCCATTACAGGGGCCCAATTCACTAAGACAATTTAGCGATTCCTTGCTTTGATATCACGTCAATTTCATAAAAAGTTACGACATTTGCAAAAATCGTATTCTTTATGATACTAGGTTGAAATGAATCAGATTCGTTACCGTGACATGATATAGACGAGACACGATCTTAACGAGGTTTTCAAATGGTAAGATTTGAGTGTGAAATCTAAATTGTCATACAGAATTAGGCCCCATGCCACAGCAAAAATTATCTTACTTAGCTCCAAGCTAAAGTTTTGACCAGAATTTTAGTTACAATCTTGTTTCTGTTTTAAGCCATATCAGTAACTAGCTGATCCGGCAAACGTTGTTTTGCTATATAAGTTATTGTAATATCTTCTAAGATGTTCATTGAAATTAAGTGATGTCAAAGACAATTTTGTTCATAATTAAATACTCTTAATCAACAACACATTTATTTGGATAAACATTAATATTATTACGTTGATACAACTCTTAACAAATAATGCATTAATTTCGACCAAATTTGTTTACCATAAAAACTGTTCTAGTGAGTTAATCTTGAAAGATAGACATATACTGTTGCGGACATGTTTTTAGATCATTTCAAGAGGAATAATTCTTTCTTACATATATTTTTGGTATCTTGAACCGTTTTTGCAGCGCACGCAATGGAAGCCCTCAAGGATGAATAATTTTCCCCGTTTTTTTCACATTTTCCATTATTTCTTCGCTCCTAATAATTACATCGTGATGTTATATAACCTAAAGCCTTCCTCGATAAATGGTCTATTCTACTCAAAAAGAATTTTTCAATTCGAACCAGTAAATCCTGAGATTAGCGCGTTCAAACAAACAAACAAACTCTTCAGCTTTATAATATTAGTATAGATTCGTTTTAGTTAAAAAACAAGGAGTGACGTCTTTGAAACTGACGGTGTAAAATGTTTCCACACAGCACGTGGTGAGTCCCGCCGTGCCGAGCCCTCGTCCGCAGTTGCGACCCGGTGAGTTTAGACTCTTACTGTCATCTCTACATTACATTAAACAAATATTATACACTAGCTGATCCGGCAAACGTTGTTTTGCTATATAAGTTATTGTAATATCTTCTATGATGTTCATTGAAATTAAGTGATGTCGAAGACAATTTTGTTCACAATTAAATATTCTTAATCAACAACACATTTATTTGGATAAAGATTTATATTATTACGTTAATAACAAATAATGCATTAATTTCGACCAAATTTGATTACCATAAAAACGGTTCTAGTGAGTTAATCTTAAAAGATAGACATATACTGTCGTGTATATTTTTTTAGATCATTTTAAGAGGAATAATTCTTTCATACATATATTTTTGGTATCTTGAACCGTTTTTGCAGCGCACGCAATGGAAGCCCTCAAGGATGAATAATTTTCCCCGTTTTTTTCACATTTTCCATTATTTCTTCGCTCCTAATAGTTGCATCGTGATGTTATATAGCCTAAAGCCTTCCTTGATAAATAGTCTATTTAACACAAAAATAATTTTCCAATTCGAACCAGTAGTTCCTGAGATTAGCGCGTTCAAACAAACAAACAAACTCTTCACCTTTATAATATTAGTATAGATTTACGAAACTTAGTGGTGATGGTCGTTCAATTATAATCCTGTGTTATATATGTTTTTATACTGGCTCGATATAGTGACTACATTACATTTGATGGAAAGTAAAGCGTAGTCCAAAAACTGCAGCGACCGGCATGAGACCAAAATAGAGTTTTGTCTTGCAACATTATAGTGTATCTCTGCTCATCCCGAAAAGAATATAGTGTGACGATATTTAAAATATATATATATATATATATATATAAGAAAGTGGAAGTTTATTTGTAAGAAAGTTTTTTTCATTCACGATTTTGATTGAACAGCATGGGGCGGCTACGAGTCCGACTCCCAGGACGTGATCCTGGTGGACGACGACCCTCCGCCCGCGCCGCCGCCGCCGCCCGCGCCCTCCGCACACCCGCCCGCGCTCTCCGCCCGCAAGCCGCCCCTCACACCGCGTGAGTACTCGACATTGCGATTTTTTAACTCTCCACATGTTCAGTTTGACCAGCACTGCTCTGGTCGAAATGCATTTGTTTTCCTACGGTTTTATAAAGGGTTTTTCATGGTTTTGTGGCTACATTTTCCTAGTGGATAAAGAATTGGTATCCGCGCGGAAACGCAGGTAGTTGTGGGTTCGAATTCGAGGACTTTTTCAGAGTTTAAGTATGGATTCAGGACCCACATGATCACGGGTGAAGGGAAACATCCTGAGAAAACCCACATGGCATATAATAGACATGCTATGTGTGTAAGCCGTGGTGGCTGCCGGCAGAATAGAATAGCACGCCCCTCTTCTTGCTGAGGTGTCGTAAAAGGCGACTAAGGTATCTCTTTAACACCGCAATCCAACCAGGTGTTCAGAGAAGGAAAACTTGACCAAACCTGCATCCCGCTCCCTCCCGATCGTACTGGTTCTCCTTTCCATCGGGCCAGAGGGAGTACGGACGAGAGGGTGCTTTTCTGGCAGCGCGTCCAGTTATGCACTTAAATATCTCCTGCGCAATTGACTGTTTCCGAAAACTGGACCTCGAATTGCTTAATCGGTGTTGAAACAGTCGCTGTGGCCGAAACCGGCCAGGACATCATCATCATCATCGTCATCATCATGTGTACTAGTGATGTGAGAACGGCGATCAGCTGCGCTACTGGTCACATTGGGCACGATATATAAACGCAAAGTAGATGTAGCCATTAATGTATCTCTGCTCACCACAAAAGGGATATAAAATGTCGATATATTGTTTATAATAAAAGATATTTTCTATCAATACAGCAGTGAAGAGGCCCCTTCCAACGGAACCCGTCAACGATGATAAGAAAGCGAAACGTGATAAAAAACCGAAGAAGAGAAGGTAGGTGTTTTTTTTCGTTTATGATGATTGATAGAGAAATTGTATAGTTTTTGGTATGTTCTACTGGCGAGCGTGTTTCCTTCTTCCTATGATATTGGGTTCTTCAAGCGAAGCGAGGTCCCTAGAGCTATATAAGTTACTGTACGTACGCAAACTGATCACGAAACGCGCCCGACCAAAGCGAGTCACTACGACGGTCTTTACATTTATATACTGTGGTGATGACCCAATTCGAGCAAAGTAAAAGTTGGAGAACTTCTTAATCCTAGCTGGGATGCGAGATATCGTATAGCTGTGGCTCCGTAAACATTGAAATAGAAAAAAAACCGTACTTTTTTGTGCTTTTAGTTTTTTTTATAATCTAATTAGTTAACTATGTTTATTAATTTTTTTAAATAAATCTAAACCCATTCGCACTTTTGCTACATTCTCATAAAATATGTTCCGTACTGAAATGGTTCAATAATAATCATTTTCCTTTAGTAAATTGCATCCCTATACGCTATTTCAACAACTTTCTCCAAGTGTTATTTTTGAAACGAATATTAGCCAGGTCTGCTTCCAACATCTAATCTATATTTACGTTAAAGCTCATCAAAATCTGTTCAGCTATTTTGACGTGAAAATGAAATAAAGGTACATATTTTCGAATTCATACTGTTAGCGGGAAATTCATACGTAACTGTCTATGTACTTGCCACAAATGAAGAGTGTGTATAAATCAGGGGACACAGTCGAGCGGGAACCGGCGCGGATGGTGTCGCCGTCGGCGCGGATCCAACGCCGGCCCCGGCGACCGCGGAGCCGTGGGCAGCGCGCAACGGCGGCGCGCACGTTGACCGGCGCCGGAACGGCTACCGCACGCATCATGCGCACCCGGCCGCGGACCCGTATGCGGCGTTGGCGCACCGGATGCCGCCCACGACCGGGAAAAAGGTAAAACAATACGGTGGATCCGACGTCAGTACCTGTATTAGGATACCACTATTTTAACATAATACTAGCTAACCCGGCAAACGTTGTATTGCAATATAAGTTGTTTCTAGGTGATTTCTAGTCTAGACAAAAAATAACTAACTTATTGTGTGTAAGGATAAAATTAAAAAAAATTGTTAAGGTTGAACGTCCCTTATCACTTAGGGGTATGAAAAATAGATAGTAGCCGATTCTCAGATCTACTGAATATGCATATAAAATTTGGTAAAAATTGGTAAAGCCATTTCGGAGGAGTAAGGTAACTGACATTGTGACACGAGAATTTTATATATATACTAGCTGACCCGGCAAACGTTGTCCTGCCATATAAATTATTTCTAGTGAATATATTGTATATTTGACAAATATTGATAATATTTATACGATACTAACGTCACTCAATTGTTTTGCCTTCCCGGAACCCGTCCAGTAACATTTAAACTTTAAGCTATGGTGTTAAAGTTCAAATTGACTTTTAAATATTATTACGAATTTTTTGTATGAGAATATAGAAAAGTGTTGTTTTTAGACTTTTTCAGACAATTTTTTTTAATTTTTCTCTCCGTAATAACCTTCCCCAGACTTCAACAAACACAACAAAAAAAAAATCAGCCAAATCGGTTCAGCCGTTATCGAGTTTCGCACTTATACACATTTAACGATTCATTTTTATATTATAGATAAAGAAAAAGATAATTATAATCGAATGCTAAATATCAATCTACCTTCAATATTTCCCTCGTCTATAAAATTATCCAGTATATTATATATATATAAATGTATAGGGAGCAACGTCCTAGCTATGTCCAACGCAAGAGATAACTTTATGGTGACAGTCATGAGAGAGAAGGTATAAGACAGGTGAGGTTCTTCGAGCATATATAAATAGAATCTCAATGTAAATTGCTTACGTTGATCCTCGAAGGTAAGATTCCGTAGACAACAAACCCAGGCTGTCAGAGAATGGCTGCAGCAGGTGGCTGAACAATATCAAAAAATTGAACCTGACTTAGTTATCCTGTTTCGAAACACACTGACTACATGAGATCGTAAGAAGTTTTGTCTAAAGACCGCCAAACTTCATTACGAAGAAGGCAGAATAAAGCATTAAATGCTATACCGTGTGATCGTTTCAGGTGAAAACGACGAAAGAATTGCTCGAACAGATCCAGTCGCGCGGCTCCAAGGCGGCCATCTCTCCCCCCTCGCCGCGGCCCTCCTCCCCGCACTCGCCAGACGTCATGCTCATTGAGCCGGACGGTAAGTACCTTGCAACTTTAGAGCTCAATTATATAGTATCTGTAATCAATAGTTGTTGGTGACTTGCGTAAGACTGGAAATAATCTGAGCTTGTTAGTGACTCAAAGATGTACATTTGGATACAATTCTAACAGTCAGGGGTGAACTCATAAGGATTTATTTCAGTAGTAACTTTGTTTTAAAACTACAGATAAAATACTCCAAAAGATCAGGCCTACATCTACAGGGAATCCTCAGCCCGTGTGCCATATTTTAGAGTCAGAAAACAAGCACTCACACAGCGTACCCACTGAATGGTATATCTAAAAAGTGGGCCAACTTCTTCGTAAGAAATGGGCTGAAAATTTATACAAGCCTTTGTT
Organism: Automeris io; assembly: GCA_036320925.1. Lineage (NCBI taxonomy): Eukaryota > Metazoa > Arthropoda > Insecta > Lepidoptera > Saturniidae > Automeris > Automeris io. The sequence goes on along the minus strand of JAUDJH010000034.1, from coordinate 2,707,498 downwards.
TTGACTTTTGAAAAGTTACCTCAAAAGTCTCATAGGATATCGTTACCACACCATAAATTATGCAAAGGTTGTTTTTCGTGATTCGCTTCTTATGTGATGAAAGATTTACATTTTCATAAAAAAAAAATTAATAAAATAGTAGAGTATTTAGCGACAAACAACTGTTTTTACTCTGCCTCGAAAAATTTCTACCTAAAACTGTGAACTAAAGTACCAAAGAAACCTATTTTTTAAATGTAACATCACTTTCCAAAAGCTAATTTAATTATAGATTTTTAGAATAAAATTGAAATGTTTCTTATTTATAGCGAGTCCGACGAAAGTGGAGTCTCCTTTGCGCAACGGTGGTCCGTCGCCTGCGCCTCCGACCCCAGCGCGCGACCTTCCCCCGCTGGAGGACGAGCGCGCGCACCGCGACTGCACCTGCGGGGACACGCCCGATGAGGAGCTCTGCCCCGCCGCCGCCAGGACCTGCGTCCGCCCGCTGCATGTGCGCGCGCTTCACCACGCCTACCTGCCCGGCATCAACGGCACCCGCGCACCCCTCCACCCGCACCGCTTCGCAGTACGCCCCCCCTCAGACCCCGACCGACCGGGACTGTTCACCAGTGTCGTGCCCTTGTACAACTACTCAGACTATGCAGACGATAGTTGCGTCAAGAATATGTCTCGCGTGCCGCTCTGTGTCGACATCCCCTGGACGGAGTTTGCCCCGCCCCCGCCGGACCTGCCGCGACCGAAGACGCCGCCTACTCCGCGCCCGTACCCCATTGATGAACCACCCGCAATCACTGATTCAGATGATCCAGACGTGAAGCGAGAGGTCGAATCGCCCAGCCTGTGCCCGCAGAGTGGCGACATTGAGCCCGAAATGATTGGCGTGCCCACACTAGAACAGAGTGAGAGGTTAAAAGCCCCAATCTTGTCCATGGAGGACGAGAATAACTTCGGCAAAAGCGAGCCAATTGTCAAAATGGAAACAGAGGAGCAGTTCGAGACAGAGCAGAAAGATCACAGAACAGTGGAGCGAACGAAAGAGAAGATCGATGGACAGATGTTGCACAATCTGTGCATGAAAGTGATAGATAGTGTTGTGTATGATTATAATCAAATGTCTACGGCTCCGGTAGTGACTCTGCCTGAGGCTGAAACGGAGGCTCTCGAGACTCTGGAAGAAGCCTTCGCCCGCGCGGAGGCGGACACCGAACCAGATGAGCTAGGCCGGCCTCAAAGACCGAACAACTTTGCAGAGTGGCATGAGTGTGCCCAGCTCGGGGACCTCGTAGCGTTGCCGTACGTAGTGATCGACTGAGTTGTGACTAGACAGCGTGATGTGCCAAATACGGTCACTGTATCCAAGTGTCCTTATGTTAAATGTAAGGTGATATTGTATATAGGAGTGTGTAATTGCTCGAATATGTGTACATACAGTATATAAGTTAGCGAATGTAGTTAGGTGAAAAAGTGTTTTGTGGGCGAGACGGTGGATCATGAACCTGAACCTACCTATATGATGTGCGGTATGTACCAATCTGAAACTGTTCAACTCTCTTCTCTTATGTTATCAGATAGCAGGAGGTGATGAGGACCAATATTCGGTGCAGTGATTGTTTCTCAAATTATATTGTTATGAGGCACAAAGCATTGTTAAAAGTCACACATGTGTTCATAATTATATGAATGCATTTATTGAATTTCTAATTTTTGAACGTTATTAGCTTTGTGCTTGTTTCGGTTTTAAAATTGCATCAAATATTGGGTCTACTTTGTATAGTCAAATGTTTTTAACGTATTACGGTTTGACGTCAAGTGTGAACCTGTTTGTAATTTTAAAATGTCGAATTATGTTAATTCACAGTTTTCTACCAAAGTGTATCAAAACTGACATAGCAATATCGGTTTGCGCCAAAGATTGGAAAAAAGATTGGGTCTCTTGAAAAAACTTTTTTAAGTTTCCGCAAAAAAAGATTGTTGAAAATTGTTTCTTGTTATTACACGTGACTCTTTAAAAATTTCATTATAAAACTTCAAACTATTATTAAAATGAGGTGGAAAAACTAAAGACAGTTTAGATTGTTGTATAAGAAGATCTTTTGATACATGAGCGTCCACTAGCAATTTTTCAATTCAATGGATTTTGTTGCATGTTACTGTCAGTATGAAAAATCGTTGTTGTCGTAACAAGCCTAGAAAATAGTCGAAAAGAATTTATAATACCAATGTAAATTGATTTATTGTTTGAAATTTTAATGTAGCACAGAAAAGTGATAGTACGGGACCAGTTTTAAACCTTTACTAGTAAAAATTCAGATTAAAAACTTTATATTTTTTTATTAATAGAGTTTATCAGGAATGACTAGAGTGTCTGTATTCTTAAGTTATTCAATTACTGTGTGGCTGTAGTGTGATGCCGTCATTTATACGTCAATTTCGAATAACCGTAAATAGATCCCGACACAGATCTCTATATTCTCTAGAAAAGTTTTTAGACAGTCGTGTCTAAATCCACACTTGATCATTTGATGGTGATTATTGACGGGAAGCAACATGAAGAAATTCACATGACATCTAATGAAAATGTCATATAAAATGCCCTAAGAATGATGTTGAACTATAACTTCTTTTTAGTAATACGGGGGGGTAGTCCTACATAGGACCAGTAAGGCCTCTGCGAGGGCAGCAAACCTGGTGTGTCAGACTCGCAGACTGAAAGCCCCCAGGGTGTCCTTCCCGTCACTACCCGGGCTTGGGGAACCACATTCATCCAGTCCCCCGGGGAGCAAATAGCTATATTCAAACTTCCTCCCAGGGCCAGGTGGGTGTATAGAGCCAACTCCAAACCTTTCTTACGGGTGGTACGCTGATCACTGCGCACCGCCTCCCTCTTATCCGAGCACCACACTCCCCCAAGTCTACTGCCTGGCGTAATGAACCCCGCAGTAACTATTTAAACTCAAGGTGGATTCGATCACCATTGAGTCTCTGGTCACCTAGATAATACTGGCGCGCACAAACTAACTACAGGGCAACTGTCGATATGTGCAGTGTTATCTAAGAATGACAGTGACCATCAAGGGATAAGAATTTCATGGTCATCGCTGCCGTCATGCCAACCCACATATCCCACGACCGAAGGCCTTTAGGTATATGAATAAAAGGACGTATACAAGCTGATCCCGAAATACGAAAGGCCAAGCCTGTCAACAATAAATATATATATATATATATGTAGTAAAAAAATATTATATAAAGTAAAAAAATTCTAAAAATATCCTTAAAAGTTCTTAAATCTATTATTCTCGCTTTAGTACTGGCTAATATTCTGCAGAGATTAAACTTATGTTCTGTATGTGTATAATAAGAAAATAATTTCTTATAACTTTTTTAAACCTGCATGACTTCTAATAAAATGTCCTGTAATGCCGTGCTGTGGGAACGGCGATCAGCTGCGCTACTGGTCACGTTGAGTACGGCATATAACAGCAAAGTGGATACAGTCAGTAATGTATTTCTGCTCACTCGTATAGGGTTATAGCGTGACGATATATTATTATTACTTTTATATCCATGAATATTTAACCTGTTGATAAGGCAAAAAATTTAGTATTATTTATAGAAATATAACAAAAAAATTGATAACTAGACTTGTTACCAAAATACAGATTTATCGTACTAACAGTGACACGAAATCAAAATCGAGTTTATTACAGTTGTGTTTTAAATGTAATTTGTAAGTCAAACTGCGAGATTGTACGTGTTTAGTCATGTATATTTATAATTTAGATGTTATTTTAGGCGTTGAAAAGAATTTTTGAAAGGTGGATCGCACTCTTATTTGATTTTCTATTATTCGCATCAATTATTTAATATCGATCTCCCTAAAAATCCGTGGGTTAAATTTTTTTTTTATTATGACTTTATTATAAATGGGGTGACCAACAGTCGACTCAGCAGCGATGTTCGACAGGCGAGTCAAATCGTTGTACATTGTTCGGTTCTGCTATGACGATAAAATAATTTTAAATACATGAATTCTACGGTTTTACACTGATGTTATAAAAACAATAAAATCTTTACAGCAATTAATATAATATTTACTATATAATCTTCATTTATACAGAACAATAATAGTTACATTACAAAATAACTTAAATAATACATTATAATACTTCCAACACGCGCACTTACAGCTGTGTGTCATCGTATCAGCCATAGGACGTCCACCGTTGGACATAAACCTCCTCTATATGTATATGTGAATGTTTCATAACGCTTATATATCTGATAAACAATATTCTTCACTGACTAATCCTAAAACTGCTGTTTAAAAACCGTGTGTCGATCACCCCCTTTAATAAAAGGTTTAATTAAGTTTAAAAATCCAGTTGTTTCCTTTTTTTATACATTGTTCCCACTAAATTGATAAAAATCTTAAATAATTATTTCTTAACATATGTATGTTAAGGATTTTTGTTTCAAAAAGGCTGAATCCTAAAATGATTTCTAAAGGTATTTTTCCTAAGTATAAAAACATGACAAAGTCTGTCATTTAACTCCATAATTATTAAAAAATGATAGAAGTCATTTCCAGTTAAGCTTCATCTCTAAAAAAAACTGTATGGTCTTGATCTATATTGGTACATTCCGATGTTTTACGTCTCTCAACTAGTGGCAAGTTCGATCCACCGATGTTTGTCCAAAATACAACAAGACAAGAAATGTTATATAAATTCCAAAAGAGTCGGTTTAAAAAAAATCTCTAGACTGTTTTTCATATTTGTGTTTTATGTATGTTGTTACCGAATGTGATCATATATGAAAGAAAATTAAAATTAGGTTATAATGATAAATAGGAGTTCCAATTGTATATTATACATATATATCGCGATATCAGATGATATAAAAAAATATCAATAAGTGTTCAATTAATTCCAATATGGCGTTTAGCTAAATATTAGGAGTTATAAGAGAATTAATTTGCAATTAATATATGATTATTATCCAGAGCTAGATAAAAAAAAATGCTGTATTGAAATTTCTTGAACGAATACTTATAAAAAATTTTATATGAATAATGACATAAATAATACACAAAATACTGGGGAAATTGTATTGATTATAATATACTCATTATGTGTTTGATGTATTTTGTGTATTCGTAGCCGGTGTACTGTTCCACAATATCTGATGGACAATTGCTGTATTTTTTTGATGATGAAACCTTTTTAAGCGTCGATCTTTTTGTCCAGTAATTTGGTGTTTATAAAAGATTTAACATGTTGAGCCCGGTGTCAGGGAGAACTTTCCGTTCGGCCCCGAGTATCTAAGGCTGATATTTTGATTCACGCTATTTTGGCAAAAAATTAAATAAATAATAGGAACTCGAGTATAGCTATAGTATTCGCAGAGCCAAGTCGATGTTGATAAAATCGATGACATACCACAAATCCTTTGATATTCATTGAGTAATATAAATTATAATGTTTTAGTAAGGTATAGGCAAACTTAAGTCGCGTCTATAAATCTCAGCCTAATTGTTTCCAGAGTATACTTTGCCTGCTTTGATTTATTTTTAAGCCTCGAACGGAATACGCAACAAAGTATGTAATTCTCGTTTGTTGCTTGTCACTGGCTAAACGGAAAGTACAGCAGTATCAATGCCGGGCTGGATGTGTTAAATATTTTCATTTCATAGTTGTTAATATGTGCATTTGTTACATATAACGATTCCTAATAACCTAAATAATAATATTATATCAGGCCATCCAAACCAGACTGGTCCAAGTGATATCGTAAACATGATAGTAATCTAAATTAAAGGTCCATTCTGGACTATACTTTTTATATAATAGGTCAACAAAGTATTTACATCACACCTGATTGTAGTATAGTGTGGATTAAAAATGACAGCGGCTATCACAAAGGACGAAAATTCATTGGCAGTCCCCGCTGTCATGTCGGCCCACATATACCACGACTGAAGGTCTCTAGGTGTATGAGCTACTGGATATGCACAAGCTGATCCCGAAACGCGACAAACCGAAGCGAGTCACTATAATGGTTTTTAAAATTTTGTATTCTCTTCAGGACCCAGTTCGGGCAATCTTCCTACCACCTCAAACACACAAAAACATTTGTCCTGTCTTACACAGGCACCCACTAAATACTGATTTTTTTTTTATTTTCTTCCCCTAATGGAATAAAATAAAGGATGAAAGTTTATTTGAAAATTATACCCGGATGAAGACAAGATGGGTTTATTACAGTTTGTTATAACAACATCACTAAAAATATATATAATATTGGTAGACAAAGTAATGATAGATGTGGATCTATCTGACTTTAAGATATTTTTCCGCAGACAAAAACCTCAGATCACAATTGTGGGTCATAATAATATGATGTATACAAATAAATTTTATATTATGGGTATGGACTCACTTTCCTTAAGAACTGTCATACTATAAATACACAGAGTTAAAAAGACACAAGTATGTTAAGTAAATAAAATAAATATACCGGTGATATTATAGTCGAGAGAGATATTTGAGAATACAATAATTTGTATGTCTTTGCAACAAAAATAAATGGGAATTGATCCGTGAATATTGTGGACACCGTAACACGTTTTATGGGTAAATAGATAAAGTTCAATTTACGTAATTTTATGTAAACAGGTATTGACTCGTTTTCCCTTCGCACTGTATCCTGGCCTAGGACAGGCGAAATACCTACTTAATAATTGTTATTCATCAAGAGGTTGTTCATTTAGATGTCAAATTGTCCCTAAATATCTTGACTGTAATTATTTTCATGGAAATTTAGTTATTTTTACATATTTGGAATTTGAATCAAATCCTGAATGTCTCCCTTTGCTATAAAATCACCTGTATAAATATTTTTTTGGCAATTTTTAGTGTTTAAATAAATATCTCAGGTTAGGTCAGACTAGGTTCTAAAATAAATACCGATTTTTCAGCTGCCTGCACTTTTCACTGGACACGTTTTACAGTGGGAAAATTTAAATGTTTTCCAGTATGTAATATAATGCACATATGTAACATGCTATAATGAGAAAAATATTAAAATACGTACAAAGTACAACCGAAATGATGTTGTAGTTCCTCATAAATATTTATGTAAATTTAAGTATTATGAAAAAATTCAAAAACGCCACTTAAATAATTGTTCCATATTTTTTGCTTTTTTTTTGTAACTCGGGGAAAATCCTATTTGGGGTTATCAGTATCCCTCAAATCACTGCTAGCCGGGCCTGGGGGTCCGTATTGCTCTAACGACCCGTTGAGCAAATAACCTTTTAAGTTCCACCTCTTGGAAAGGTGAGTATAAAGAGTCCACCCAGGACATCCCTAATCTCGGTGCGCGGAACGTAAAGGCTCTGCCTCACCTGGACAGGAGATACACTCAAGATTATTGCCTGTGCTTTTATTTCTCTTTCTCTATGTCAACTCTATTAATAAAACTTTGGTGGATTTACACGCGTCAAGTTGTCATGCCAGCTACTGACCACAGCAACTGACTTTATTATGACAACACGTTATAATTATGTTGCCTTAAAAACTTTGTTTGGAACTTCTTTAAAGGGTGACTCTGTGGTCATTTAGTAATTATTTTTATAGTTTATAATTGTATAGTGAAACAAACAGCAAAATTAAATCAACGAAATTCTTCGTAAACCAGCAAAATTTCTACGATTATTGTTAGCCAGTTTCGTGCCTCTGCACTGCAAAGGGTTTCCTTTTTATGCTATATTTGTGGCATTCATGGTCAAGGGTTTGGACATATAACCCCAATGCGCGTCTTATACGCTATGTGCAGAGGTGCCTCCTGCAGCTGCCATCTGCGTGCAACGCGTCATACCGTATACCTTAGTCGGCGCTTACGCTCTTACAACACCTCAGTATGATGAACAGGAAGGCACTATTCTATTCTGCCAGTAAACCCCTCGTCATTACATATTATATTTAACAAAATAAAAACTAACAAAAGAAAACATAAATAGAATACAGAATATATCAAATAAACACATAAATGAATACAATGATGTAAGACTTCAACTGAATTGGTGGAAGGAAACATTCATCTATTTCTTAAAAGAACCTATAATAGTACCTTTTTGTTAATAATGATACACGAACTGTAACAGTTGTGCTTGCAAGTTGTGTTGTTTAATGAACTTTGTCTCTTTGACGCGCGTAGTTTTTATCATGTTAATATCTCGGTCGGTATTTTCAAATATCACTATTAAATTTCACATTTTTTCCCATCTCTAATAATGATTCGAACTCTTCCCTTACATTGTGTGATATTCCTTGTTTGTTATATTAACACTTTACTGTCCAGTAATTTTTACACACACTATCGGCGTTTAATTTATTAAAACAAATTCTTCAACCATACCTTGTCATGATTTTTGAAATTATATTAAATTCGTAGAAAATACGGTACCTCACGTCCCGTCTAGGACTAAGAAGTTTTCTAACTCTTACTGCAGCCGTGTCGCTGAGCTGTGGAATGATCTTCCGGTGAGCGTGTTCCCACCGTCCTATGATATGGAGTCCTGTAAACGAAGCTGAGATATGTGTGCAGGCCGGCATGATCACTGCGACTATCGATAGGTTTTTTTTCTTTACTGTTGAAAGTCGTAGCCGTTTGAACTGCACTATGCTTAGGCTTGGTGTGATCACAGCTGAGTCATGATAAAAAAACGTATCATATTTTGTCGTTTTATATTTCTAATGTACATTTTGAAAATTAATCTAACTATTATTTATGTGGCTGCCATAGAAAAAGATTTACGTTTTTCCGCAGTAGCGTTGATCCCATAGAAGCATAAAAACATTACCTTATACTCGACATTTGATAAATATATTGACTAAAAATCTAGTTATTATCCGGATTCTAAGCGTTATAAGTCAATATATATATTAAATTTTCATGTAATTTATGAGAATGCTTTTTAAACATCTATGGGTTGATCGCCACTGCTCTGCTGGTAAATTCTAATGGTTTTACAATATGTACTGACTCACTAGTCACTTTCATTGTGTAAACCAGCTTTAGAAATGTATCGTATTATGTAAAACTGCAACACTTTCGGCTGTACACCGAGCTAGAAGGTTGAGACATTCGCAAACAGCCACAATATCACTTACCAAGCTTACTGTGGATTTAAATTGCACATCAGCGAATACCTCGGCCGGAATTGATAATTTTACGGAATATGCAAATGTTCCTTTGGTTGAACCAGTATTTTTTGGAATATCCTAGGAAAAATCGAGATCTTAATACCAGAGCTGTTTTTTTCTTTTTTGTTGATATGTGTATAGATGAAGATGGCTTTGGTGTCTGGATCTCGGCACCAGCAAGCGAGTCTCGTCTATGTCAATTTTCACTTCTATTTACTTCGTACATTTCCTTTTAGTCTGCACTATGATTTTTTTATATTATCGTCTTGTGTTGTATTTAATTTATCGATCAACCTTGCTCGGAAACTCGAATGGTCATAGGTTTGAATCGGGATTTAACCTGCTAGATTAAGGAAAACCTCGCGAGGGATCCTGCATGTGATAGAAATGTCATATGTACTAGTGCAAGTTGGGCACTACATATAAATACAAAGCTGTTACAGCCACTAATGTGTCTCTGTTGACCCCGAAAGGGTTATAGCATGAAGATATTGTATTATTAAATCACATAGTTGAAATAATTGATTGGAGCATTATCGCTTCTAATTTCTTCCAGTAGTTACAATTAATGTATCTGTTATATTTTCATATTTAAGTATTTAATGATTGAAAAGTTAATTTGAAATTATGAATAGGTAAAATAAAAAAAATCCATGTTATTCAATTTTTAGGCGATTTGTTTTTTTTTTTAGTATTATGTTAGTCCTTTTTTTGTTAATTTTAGTTGATTCATTTAGATTAATTTGCAAGAAATTTTTTGTTTACTTTTTTTTTTATCTTCAATAATGTAGGTTGTGTCCTTAATAAGGTTTATGTTGGTTGTTGTAAAATCTTTAAAGATATATCAAAGTTTTTTAGCACTTTGAATAAATATTCTTGAAGTAACTCATTTTAAACTTTCGCATTTTGTACTCATTGTAAATACTTTAATGGTGCTTATGAGCGAATTAACTTAAAAGTTTATGTCTCGGTGTTTCGACCCGGTTACACAGGACATGGTCACAAGCAAACTGACGCGCCGCGGAGTTTCCGTCGGAGGCGGGAATGTACTTCGTCTACCCTCTTTTTGTTCTTGATAATTTGAATAATCACGGCACACAACACTCACGGTATAAGCCCGTTAAAGTATTTATAATGTATATTACTTGAAGTAAAACTTTTGAATTGTGATTTTAAACGCGATGAAATGAAAAAGCGACACTATAAAGAGACAAAAGTTAAATATATTTAAGGATCAATGTACAGGTTTTAAAATTCTCTTTTAAATTAAAGATACTTTGAAATATTGATGAATTAATTTCTATATCTGTTATTAGAAATTCGCTTCACTCTCCATAATGCGAACAGCACAGGAGTGGAATACGCTCCTTGCGTCTGTTCCACGATTTTACAATCTGAGAGTTTTTTAAAAGAGGAGTGAATAGGCGTTTGTTAGGCGAATGTGATTTAATTGCCCACATCTTCACCTTTCTCCAGGTGTGATTGAGGTCAAGGTTTAAGGCACCCTTCAGATTCTAGGTGTAGGAAATTGAATTACGATTTATTAGAGCTTAAAAGCGTCTTAAAATTAAAAGAATGTTTCTAAAACAGGTTGTAAGGCTCCGAGATAATGAGATAGGATATATTATGTAGTTTCATTTCTACCGCCTGTGAAATAAACACATGCGTATTTTTTTTTTAGAAAATTCGCGATCGCTCTCTTTTATTACTGCGGGTAGTGGCATAGACAAGACTCGCTTGCGTGGTGCAGAACCTCAAGGCCTTACGTGCGTTGCGCGGGTGCAGCCAGGCGCCGAGCTTGACTAGTGTGTAACATACGGTGACGTAACCCGCAGACTGTCTTTTTGGATCGAGATCCAAAAGTTTTGGTAAAATATAAAAGCAAAATATATGTGTTTTTATTACGATGATGTTTTATTTTTTCCTTAGTGCCAGGGTATACGATGCGTTGCGGGGTTATCGTTATGTCGTTTTACATGCCGGGCAGTAGACTTGAGGGAGTCTGCTGCCCGGATGAGAGGGAGGCGGTGCACGGTGTCCGGCGCACCGCCTGGGAGAGATTTTGGAGGATGAGCGTTTTCCTTCCCCTCCCAGAGAGGTATCCTCAACAAGGCTTCTTGTTCCCTGGGTGTCTGGATGAATTAGGCTCCCCAGGTCCGGGTGAGCAATTAGAGGGACACCCCGGGGGATTTTAGTCAGGAGTCTGACACACCGGGGTCGCTGCCCTCACAGCGTCCCTGATGGTACTATGATATTCCCTCGGGATTATAAAAAAAAATGTCGTTTTGAATACAAATATCCGTAGTCTTTTCCGATACGTTTTTAATAATAGATTTCACTCAGTGGTTTTGTTGCAAGGTGACAGCGTTGCGGCGTCAAAACGCATCAAATGCATCGGGTTTTATACGTATCGAAAAATATCCTATTTTAGTAAGTTATACCTAGAAATATCTAAATACATACCTAAATGTAATCTGATTAATGAAGAACGATTACAAAATATAGTCGTAATTTTAATTTTGTTGCTCTGTAATCATGAGTTAATCCCTTTAAAACATTAGTCTTAAATGTGTATGCAATTGAGGATTCCGTAGTGTTAAAAATATAGCTGAGCAAAAAGCTGTCATATTAATGAAGGAAAACGCAAAATGTAATCGTAATCGTTTTTCATTAATCTGATTACATTTTGCCCATCTATGGTTGCACTTCCGGTTGCAAGCCCGGTTGTGTTGTAAAGGTCTGTCTCGGCCATCAAACATTTGTCCTCATCAAAATAAAAAATACATTTAAATTAGATTTATAGTGGCTCGACAAAGCGACTACTACGCATCTGATGGAAAGTATAGTGTGAAAGGTCACCGCATCTAAATTAATCTCATTGAAGCTGTGGCGAATACACATCACACATCGGCTCGCCTGGATATGTTGGACGGATCACTCCTTCAAGGCATCTGACGAAAACCTTCGACCCATTCTACGTAGGTGTAGGATGGGATTTTCAGGGTTGGTGATTGCTTCCCGATCTCTTTCTGCTACTTCACTATAGTATGATGGGGGAGTATAGGCTGGGCTTACACGGGTGAATAACAATACAAAACACACAGTTAATAAATTTTATTAGAAAAAATTACATATAGTTTATACACATAGTGAGGCTTATCCTTTTAGGATATTAATGGCACCTATAGCTAACGACTACGTTGATGGCGAACGATTAAATTGCAGCGTTAGCAATTAGAGTTTTTTGCAAATACTGTAATAATCGCTAATTTAACGATTGATTTATTGGAATAATATAAAATGAGTTTTTAAAAACAATTGCACATCATTATACAGAATGACTTCGCGAGTGTCAATTCGGAAACTGTCTCTTACTCCAAACGCCATTAACGTAGACGAGGGCTATACGTTAGTTTAGTTTGCGATTACTTTAAAACATAATTACTTCAGTTTATCTAGAGATTCGATGTTAAGAGATTATAAAGGTGTTTTTACACTTTTCACTTAAAACACTTAACTAAAATTTTAATATCAATGTTTAATTAAAACTATAAACAACAAACAAATTGTTTAACATTTCGTTGTCGGTAAATAATTTAAAAATCCACTGCTTGAATATTTACTCATTTACAAAAAGAATTAGTTTAAACAAGAGTGGAGTATACGTAGACACTTAACAGTTGTTGCAACTGCCTATCGAATAATAAATTAAGAAAATAAAAATATGTATCAGAATTTATAAAACCCTTTATATAACACTACTAGAGGTTTATGAGCATTTCAAAATATTGAATAAAAAAGAAATAAACAACAATATATCATCATATCTCTTTTGAGGCATAAAATAGCAGCGGATCTTGAACTTTTTCGAGGCGAGACAAATACTACTGTTTCCCCCTCTCGCTCCTTCCTCACTACAATTGTTAAAATGTGAAATTGTTTACAATTGTGAAAAACAACTTTTACATAATTTAAGACGTAACATCTTATGAAGCTTTTGAGTTAACTTTTAAAACTTCAAAATAGAGGCTTGTACAATTTTTCAGCCCATTTTGTCGTGGTTAGCCCAATTTTGTAGATATTATTCAATGGGTGCCCTGGGTGATGTACTCCGCTGCGGGCCCTAAAATTTGGCGCTTGGCTACATATTCCTAGTTTCTTCTGTAATATTATGGTAAAAATAGGAAAGAGTCTTTTAATGAAAATTCTTATAAAAATTTCGGACAAATCATAAAGTTTTTATAAAGTCGAGTCATCTATTTATTTCGATAATAAAAACCTTCAAATATCATTTTCACAGTCTACTGTTTGTTTCAAAACAAAATTTTCAAATATTAAATACATGTACAGCAAGAAAATCGGAGTACAAAAAACTTAGGGTTGTCATGAATCTATCTTTTACCTCAATAATAATTTACACGACACGTAAGCTTAAGATTAATTGTGACCTTGACCACAAGGTCACTTAGAACACCATTACTTACAATTTAACATTGCGTCATTAGAAGCTTAAGGTCAAGGTCACGCGACCGCAAGGTCAGTTACATAATGACGCATGGCATAGCGCAACACAGCGGTAGGCATATGGGAACAGCTGTTTTTTTCTCAGAATGCATCTCCTTGCTTCGAGACCCGGATTCGTATTCGTACATGCCTCGCCCTGAGGCATACGCACCGCCTCCCTGCATCGCCTGGAAATATCAGATCAGACAAATGAGTACAGCGCACCGGACGGTAAGTACTGCGTAGTCCAAAAACAACAGCACGTGTCAAAGGACGAAAATCTCCGTCATGTCAGCCCACATATACCACGACTGAAGGTCTTTTGGTATTGAGTAACTGGATTAATTTTCTATTTCATCTTCAACTGGATACACTTCTTTTTTTTTGGTTTCTCGGGGGAAAATCCTGCATAAGACCATCAGGGCCGCTGTGAGGGCAGCAACCCCGGTGTGTCAGACTCCTACTGACTAAAAACCCCCGGGGTGTCCCTCTAATCGCTCCACCCGAGCCTGGGAAACCAAATTCATCCAGACGCCCGGAGACCGAAATGCCTTAACTAGGCTGCCTCTCTGGGAGGGGTAGGGGTAAAGAGCCCACCCTTCCAATACCTATCTCACAGGCGGCGCGCCGGACACTGCACACCGCCACCCTCTCATCCGGACAGCACTCCCTCAAGTCTACTGCCCGGCTATTGTCACCGGGGGATGTCGCGCTCGCTCTGAGCGAACGCATCCCTCCGGCGACGGTGCCTTGGCCGCCGAATAGCCAGAGAAGATGTTCGCTCTCTGACCCTTTCGGCGGCCTCCTTCTGCTTCATCACAACCTCGCAGAAGGCTGTGATTCCTCGCCATGCCTCTTCGCTGCTGACCTTGGCTTTTACCACCGCTGGCAGCGAGAGGTCGTCCCCAATGCGGTCCTGAAGGACCTTCCTATCTTCAACTGGATTCACTTGAATTAGTTGTGCTCAACATATTGATGTGACAAAATGACGATGTGACATGAAAATAATTGACTGATAAGTGATTTATAAATGTTTTCAATATTTACATTACGTACGGACGGCGCGACCAGAGATGGGCAAAATGTAATCTGATTAATGATCAACGATTACAAAATGTAGTCATAATTTTAATTTACTTGCTCTGTAATCATGATTAAATCCATTTAAAACATTAAGAAATGATAAATGTGTACACAATCTGGGATTCTGTAGTGTTTAAAACATAAATGAGCAAAATGCAATCATATTAATGGTAAAAAACCTAAAATGTAATCGTTAATAATTTTCATTAATCTGATTACATTTTGCCCATCTATGGGCGCCACAGGCTCACCGGTGAAGGAGAAGCATCGTGAGGAACCCCGCATGTCGTTTAAGAAATATGTCAAGAGTACTAATGCTGTGTCTTACGCGCGATTTAACTTACTTTCATTATGGCTCCACGTTTCGACCTGGTTACACAGGTCATGGTCGCGAGCAGACTGACGCACCCCGGAGTCTTCTTCGGAGGCAGGAAGTTACTACCTCTATCCTCTTTTATTCTTGATAAATTTCTCTTAATTCTCGCATACGTCCCGTTAAAGCATCATAAACTAAGAAATACTCATTCATTTATAGATTGTGAAATTGTGATACTCACGCTGGCTGAATACCCAGCGGATCCAACAACCGGAGTGTCCTTCTTGGCGAAGGGCGTGTGTCCCGGCGGGTAGTAGACCGCGGGTCCCGCCACGTTCCTGCTGGACCCGATCGGCGGCGGCTTGACGGCAGGCGTTTTGGCTACCGTCGGCGCGCCGTCACGCTCGCTTTGCCGGGAGCTCTCGTGGGTCACCTCCACCTTGCGTCTGACCACGCCGTCCGGCTGGGTCGGGAAACGCTGAGAATAGAAATAAGGTGACGGTTTTTTGGAATGAATACCATATGCCCCTTTTTAAACGAGACCGCTTGTTTTTTATTTGGTTGTCCACCCCGGTGTTCCCACAAAATCAATTTGGGATCAGAGATGGGCAAAATGTAGTCACGATTACAAAGTTGACAATTGTTAAACCTATTTATAATTATTTTCCTAATGAAATTGTTGGAATATTTTGTGCGATTTATTTTAATTTTATTAAGAACTTAGGTACAAAACTCACTTATATCAGCTGCTTCCTGGCAGCCACTTTAGTCACTTTTAATTTATTAAAAATACTCCATTTCACTATATACATTTGTCTTACAATTATTTGTCTTACTGGAAAATTGATTGAGGAGCCTAATTAAAATGTAATTATATTAAAAAAATGCCACAAAATAAGAATCTCGTTTTGATTTTGTATGAATAAACATTAGTATTTCTACGTTAATGTTCAAATTTCGTTCGTGTAAAAAAACATTTTTAGTGAGGCCGTGCTCCATACGATAATGCTCATTCACCAATCGCAGTTTTAAATAATAGATTTCAACCAAAAATCTACAATATATTTCAGTGCACAATGTTGCCAATATGTACTGTGATTATGTAAAATACCTAAAAGCCAAGTTTTATTAGAAACATCTCACTTTAAATTCCTTAGTTAATTAAGCTTCCTTAAAAATTAATCAGGATTACCAAAAAACTCTATTTAATCTAAATGCGAGTCCAGACTTGTGTAACATCCAATGTATCGTAAAATGTATTGTCTTGTATTCTGAGGTTTTGTATACATAAATAAATCGATAGAAAACATCAGTGGGTGTTATTCTTTTTAGTGTATTTCGCTCGCGGCAATTTTTCACATCATAAACAAATGTTTAACCGGTGTACGTAACACATTTGTCTAAATACCGTCCGTTAAATAGAAAAGTGTTAAATCCACGAAACAGAAAAGACCCATAAATGCACAGAGTACAATAGGGAACATAAATATTTTGGATATCAGATACGTTTACATGAGAGAAAATATAATGCTCAGAGTGTGTGGTCCACTCACAGTAATCACAATGCTATATAATATATATATATATATATATAATTATACTAGCTGACTCGGCAAACGTTGTTCTGCCATATAAATTATAGCAGACCAGCCACGCTTTGCTGTGACTGGTTTTTGAATAATTACTCAATCCAGTCAACGGATAGCGCCATCTTTTAGAATCGGTTGGAGCTAACTGTAAATTATGACTGCTAAATAATAAACAAATAATTTGCAATAAAATAATATTGCGACTATGAATTGAAATGAAAACTATCCTATCTTTTAAATTAGATCAAACTTCACGTGGTGTGTAAATTTCATTAAAATCGGTTTAGTAGTTTAGGAGTCCATCGCGGACAAACATCGTGACAGGAGTTTTATATATATTAAGACTATATATAATAGTCTACTCAAGTCTAGACCCGGTTTAAAAGCTTGATGAGCAGTTGGCAACTGTCCATAGAACTTACAGCTTCTGGGAAGTCAGCGAGCAAGTCATCCAACTTCTTGGGCGTCTGCTGGTTGCCGGGCGAGGGAGTGTGCGGGCGGGGAAACGCTCCCGGGGATGGGGAGCGCGTTGGGCGGGCAGGCGGCACTGGAGAGGGAGAGGTCGGGAAGCGTTGCGTTGTGTTGTGGGTGGAGTATGTAGTCTCGCTGTACTTATATGTATTTGGACCCTGGAAAAAAGAGATAATTACATTAAAAAAACTAAAATAAAATACATTTATCAGCTAGGACAAGGATAAGACCGAATAATTTCGATTCTACCGTCTCTATCACGGCGATTATTCTGAACAGTTATTTAACCTTGTTTTCTCCTCTGCTTTCATAGTAGAACCACGCGCGCGGCTTTGCGGAGTCACATATATACGGTAACTCACGTCCCGGTTAGGAGTAAGAAGTTTTCTAAGGCACCACCGTTCGATGATACGGAGTCCTTTAAGCTTAGCGTGAAGATATATTTAGGCAGGCCGGCTGGATCGCTGCGACTATCGATGTGTATTTCTTGACTATTGATAGATATTGTCGTTTTTTGAACTACACTATACTTACCAGGTGGTTAGTGGTTGGTGGTGGTGGTTAGTCCAGTGTGGTGTACTTACTAGGATAAAAAAAAGTATCTGATAGACCGGTACCTGTCCTCACGACCAGAGATGGGCAAAAAGTAATATGATTAATTATTAACGATTACAAAATGTAGTCGTAATTTTAATTTTCTTGCTCTGTAATCATGATTAAATCCATTTAAAACATTAAGAAATCAAAAATGTATATACAATCTGGGATTTTGTAGTGTTTAAAATATAAATCAGCAAAATGCAGTCATATTAATGGTAAAAAACGTAAAATGTAATCGTTAACCATTTTCATTAATCTGATTACATTTTGCCCATCTATGCTCACGACGACCTTAACGGTCCATGACGAATTCTACCAGGTCAAAAAAGGGTCCTTTCTTGCTGTAATATTGGGTCCTTTAAAAGTGTGAAGAGTTTTTTAAGCAGGCCGGCATAGTCACGGTGACTATTACTGAACAGTTTTATGGATTGCGTATTCTTCAATAAGCTCATAGCGCCGCACCGCCGCAGCAACAAATCGTGTGCACCGCCTCTAAAGCGTACGAAGCCTGGAATATTGCAACGCAGAGATGCTGCAAGAAGAGGAGAATAAGAGAAACTCACGTAAGGGCCGTGTCCATTCTGCGGCTCAGCGGGCAGCACCTTGTGCTCGACTGGGACAGGGTAGGGCCCTGGGCCGCGGTCCGTGCTGCGTTCCCTCACTGCAATTATAGGAAGGTGATGATCAGCTTGCGCATACCCACTTGCCTTGGGCAGTGCGCCGTCCAACATATCCAGGGGAGAACGGTGTATGATGAGTTCCCAAACACCGCTACAATGACATTAGTTTAGAGGCGAGTGTCAGGTGGCCTTTACATCTCTTCTTCTTCTTGGGGTGCCTCTCCACTACCGGAGGTTGGCTGTCAGCTCAGCAAACTTCCCACTATCTTGACACCTCAGTCCTCGCATAATAGTAGGAGAAGCCTGCAGAAAGCCAGACGTCGCTGGGAGCTGAGTAGCTAGTGTGGCTGTACCCGTCAGCCCTGGCAGACAATTAGTAGGAACAACCTGATGATTTTAGTCGGCAAGAGTCTAACACATCGGGGTCAGAGCTCTCACGAAAGTCCTGATGGTGATTGAGGATTTCCATCGGGTAAAAAAAAGCATATTTTCTCTGGCTGATATATCTGAAGGGTATATGTGAGTAGATTGTCGAGGTTCGTCTGGATTCTCCCGACATTATATACATCTCATACTCAGAGCTATATATAAGATATCTCGACAAAGACGTTCTTGTAAATTAAAATATTTGGGCGACCACAGTCCATGGGTGTAAATTCCGTGATAGTGACCAGTTTCGGCTTGTCGCGTTTCGGGATCAGCTTGTGTATATCCAGTAGCTCATATACCTAGAGACCTTCAGTCGTGGTATATGTGGGCCGGCATGACGATGTTGACTATCAATGGATTTTCATCCTTTGATAGTCGCTTTCGTTTTTGGACTACACTGTACTTACCATCAGGTACTCTGTAGTCACTATGTCGAGCCAGTGTAAAAAAAAAATCTGATAGTGGGACAATTAGCATGAAGGAAGGTCTATACCCAAAGTGGGCAGAATCTGGCTGCAGCAGATGATGTTGAGAAATCTAAAGAACAACTTTTTAATCTCGTTTTTCAACACCGCGTCACTATTTTTGACATCAGCGATGCTGAAATTTGATCGGAACCACGTTGAATGGTCTTTTTGGTATACTGACCGTCAGTGGTGGTGAGGGTCCTGTACTCCCGGTGCGAGTTACAGTGAGAGCAATGCTGGCACACGCCGCCGGGTGGCGGGGAGACGGGCGGCGCCAAGAGCTGGTTACTGCTAGATGTGCTCCTGAAATACAGCAGATATCATGTCACACGCTTAGTGGAAGATTGACATAGTTTGTAAATACTAATTTTCCAGAAGCATCAAAAACTATATTAACCACTAGCTGATCCGGCAAACGTTGTTTTGCTATATAAGTTATTGTAATATCTTCTAAGATGTTCATTGAAATTAAGTGATGTCAAAGACAATTTTGTTCACAATTAAATACTCTTAATCAACAACACATTTATTTGGATAAAGATTAATATTATTACGTTGATACAACTCTTAACAAATAATGCATTAATTTCGACCAAATTCGATTACCATAAAAACGGTTCTAGTGAGTTAATCTTAAAAGATAGACATATACTGTCGTGGACATTTTTTTTTAGATCATTTTAAGAGGAATAACTCTGTCATACATATATTTTTGGTATCTTGAACCGTTTTCGCAGCGCACGCAATGGAAGCACTCAAGGATGAATAATTTTCCCCGTTTTTTTCACATTTTCCATTATTTCTTCGCTCCTAATAGTTGCATCGTGATGTTATATAGCCTAAAGCCTTCCTCGATAAATAGTCTATTCAACACAAAAAGAATTTTTCAATTCGAACCAGTACTTCCAGAGATTAGCGCGCTCAAACAAACAAACAAACTCTTCAGCTTTATAATATTAGTATAGATAATATATCGTCCCTTCTAGGGTGGGCAGAGATATATCAATGGCTGTTTCCATTTTGCGTTTATAATCCGTGCTCAACGTGACCAGTAGCGCAGCTGATCGCCGCTCTTATACCCGTAGATGGGCAAAATGTAATCAGATTAATGAAAATGTTTAACGATTACATTTTACGTTTTTTACCATTAATATGACTGCATTTTGCTCATCTATGTTTTAAACACTATGGGACCCCAGATTGCATACACATTTGTTATTTCTTAATGTTTTAAATGGATTTAATCATGATTACAGAGCAAGAAAATTAATATTACGACTACATTTTGTAATCGTTAATCATTAATCATATTACATTTTGCCCATCTCTGCTTATAGCACAGTGTTGTTTTAGAAGTATCTATAATCTACGTGTAATTAAAAAGATATCGTTAAATTTCATAAAACATATACCTTCGTTCTTCAGAACATGACAGTCTCAGGAGTTGAATGCTTGCCCCATATCAAAGTTACTGAGCACGCCCAAAGAAGTTTTCACTCCAAAAACAGAAATTACAATGAAATTTGAAGACATGATTGGGATTACTTACGTGCGAAGATTTTCTGATGAGCTGACATAGGTATGCTGGTGGTCAGCTAACGGTGGCAAGGGGACGGTAGTGGGATCCTGACCAGCTGGCACCTCGTAGGTGTAGGTCTTCACTGTTGTGGTCACTTTGTTCATCGGAGTACTAGCTCTGGGCAACTGAACACGGTTTTTTTTTTAAATAAAGGATATAGGTACTGCACAACAATTGTTTTCAGCAGCGATAACATCAGATCTAAATGGAAACCATGAGGCAGTCCAAAAAACAACTATGACGATCAACAGCAAAGGGAAACCTATCAAAAAGGGGCAGTGATAATGCCGTCTTGCACAGATATCTCTTTACGCTAGTTTAAAGGACCCAATATCATAGGAAGATGGGCTTCGAGTCAGCAAACATAATTGTAATTTAATTATGTGTTAAGTTACAGTTACAGTTAAGTCGTTGTCGTTTTTTGGACTGCACAATACTTACCATCAGGTGTGATGTAGTCACAGTGTCAAGTCAAGATAAAAAAAAAACTTTTAATATACTTTGCCATTCCTAAAATGATATAATTTCACATGATTTCGGGAGTCGAAGCTGCTCGCGTCCGTAGGCTTTACCCGAGTTTCCCTACACGTAACTCCTGGGTGTGCTAAACGAGCAGCAGCGAGGTGGTAGGGCGCCGGTGCCCGTCTGGATCGCGACCACAGTACATGGGTGTAAAGCCCGTCATAGTGACCAGTTTCGGCGTGTCGCTTTTCGGGATCAGCTTGTGTATATCCAGTAGCTCATATACCTAGAGACCTTCAGTCGTGGTATATGTGGGCCGACATGACGATGTAGACTATCAATGGATTTTCATCCTTTGATAGTCGCTTTCGTTTTTGGACTACACTGTACTTACCATCAGGTGCTCTGTAGTCTTTATGTCGAGCCAGTGTAAAAAAAATATATTGAGTAAAATATAAGCAAAGTCAAAGAGTTTATAAATCTCAACCTAAGACAAATCTAGCAAGAAAGAGCGACGGTTCGCAAAAAGTCACCGGTAATAATCGAATGAGAAGTGATCAAGTGGAGTCCAATTCTCTCTGTTAGGGGGGGGGGGGCTTACTGTCCAGCAGTGGGTAACGTTGGCTGATGATGATGACATAGTTACTTACAGTGCCAGCGTTAGGCGGTTGGTGGCAATGCGCGCAGACTGGAACGGGTACTGCAACGGGCACGGCTGGCGATACCTGTGCCGGGACCACGCGAGATTCTGCACAGAGAGAGATTTATTGACACGTAACATACCGGCGCAAATTTTCTAACCTTTCCATTCAGCCGGCAGCCGGCGAGCGATACAATGTTATAGGCATAGATGGGCAAAATGTAATCAGATTAATGAAAATCATTAACGATTACATTTTACATTTTTTACTATTAATATGGCTGCATTTTGCTCATTTATGTTTTAAACACTACAAAATCCCAGATTTTATACACATTTATGATTTCTTAATGTTTTAAATAGGTTTTAATCATGATTACAGAGCAAGAAAATTAAAGTTACGACTACATTTTGTAATCGTTTATCATTAATGAGATTACATTTTGCCCGTCTCTGGTTGTAGGGTATTGCGGTCTGTCGCCTTTGCCTAACAATTACATAAAAGTAACAACTCAAAACTATTTGGACGAAAGGAAGCTAAAAATATTACCAAAAACGTTGTTACATATTGTAATATGTGAAAAGATATGCCGCATTTATGTTTAGAATGTTTCAATGAATTTCATTAAAACTACATTTGAACACATTTCATTAAAACTATATTTATTTTTCAACTATAATACTGTCGGTCACACGGACCGACGCCAGCCGAACAAAAATTTTAGCGACGGTCCCCGCGGACCGACGTCGGGTACACAGAAAGTTCACTGCCAGTCCCCAGAGACTGGCGCCGAGATTAACGTGTTAAAAACGACTGTAATATAATAAAATTACCGTTTTCAATTTATACCATGTAAACATTTTATTTGGATTAAAGTTTTGAATTCACTAGAGCTGTAAAAAAGATATTACTGGGTTCAGCTGGTGGGGCGATTGCCAAAACAGGATTGTAACCACAGCACACAAGTGTAAAGATCGTCATAGTGACTCGATTTGGCTTGTCTCATTTCAGAATCAGCTTATATACGTCTAGTAACTCATATACCTGGAGATATTCAGTGAAGGTATATGTGGGCCTACATGATGACGGAGACTATCAATGGATTTTCGTTGGATTACACTAAATGGTAGTTACCACCAAATGCACTATTGTCAGTTTAACAAGCAAATGTAAAAAAATACCTGTTTTCTCCTCCCTATACAACTCCTGGCGTACTTCCGCGGCACGGACAGTGGGGGGCGGAGGACTAGCCGCGCCCCACGAGGAGCTTTCGAGCCTTTCCTCCCGACGGAGCGTGGAGTAGCCGCTGGATGGGGTTGGCTTGCCTGGTGTACTGGTGACAATATAACGTATTAGAAAATTTACGCAGTGGATCCGATTCGTGAAAATACAAGCCTAATGAGTAGAGTACAAGAATAACACATGTTTTCATAAGGATTTTTGCAAATGTAAGTTTAAAATTGCAAACAGATGTAGAATGAAAATTGTTGAGGAAATTTGATAAAGGCGTTGTACTTACAATTGTACAACCTAGATGTCAAACAACAAGAGTAATTCTATGGACGTAATGATTGAAATTGTAGAACTAATGCTTGGAACAAAAATGACCAATAAACCGACGAATAGGAATGAATAGAAGCTTTGCTCACCCTTTTCTGTAGTCAAAAGATGTGCTCTCAGCCGTATCAGAAGTATAACCGCCTGAAAGTCAAAATTAAAAGCCACATTAACCATATGCAACGATATTGAAACAAGACTAAGGACTATTAAATACATTTATAATCTAAGATCGTAACATATGGATTACAGTAAATCAGTAGTTAGTATTAATCATTATTTCAAACTTGTACAAACCTTGTTTGGACATTTTAAAAGTGAACTAAAAAGTCTCATAAGATACTATTACCACGACTTCATTTTTTTATTCTGACATGGCCACATTGACCACACCACGCCTGATGGTAATTATGGTGCAATCTAAAAACGATAACGACTATCATCAGTAAAAAAACCTGGGAACCAAACTGGTCTAGACGCCCGTGGAACGAAAAGGCTCGTTGAGGCTACCTCTCTTGTAGGGGTGAGAGTTAAGAGCCCACCCGCCTTTAGAACTTCTTAGCAGTAAAATAAATCAGGCTTAGCCAAATCACGATAATATAGAAAAATATGAAGGATTTTGGTTGGATGATCATTCCATAATTTGCGTACCACAGGTCAGGCTGTACTTGGAAAAAGAATTAGGATTGTCTTTGGTTTAACTTACTTTTGTACAGCTGTCGTTCTTGATCCTTCTGCAGATCATCAAGTAGGGAATCCAGTTCCTCCACATTCTGCGTTAGGTCTTTAGTCGCTTTTGTACTCCGTACTTTGGAGTATCCTGGAAATTATTAGATGTATTCATCAAATCAGAAGTAACTCCATTGAAAATATTAGGTGAACTTTTCAACTATTTCAAAATACTTTCTGAAGCTAAATAAAGTGTGTGTCTATGATTAACCCTTTTCTTGATAGTCTATCTGTGGAGATACACCAGAATTTACAAAATCTATTGCCATAAGTTTTTAGCGCAAACTTAATATTTTTATATGAATATTTAGGTAATTTCTCAGTTTTTGAACGCACGGTTAAGTTTCTATTAGACATCCTTGGAACATAAGGGTTAAACGGTATGAATATTATTTTGATATTGAAAGAAAGAACATTCTGCCAAGTTAAGGGTTAAAATCGTTTGTCAAACTGTAGCTAGCCCTTATTTTTTTCTACGGTTGCCAAGTAAGGGTACTTTTCTGCATAGTTAACGTCTTGAATATTTCTAAAGCCTTAAACGTTTATACTTAAATTAAAATGGCAATAATTTATTAAGAAATAGTAATAATATATCGTCACAATATATCCCTTTCGGAGTCAGCAGATATACATTAGTGGCTGTATTCACTTTGCGCTGATATGTCGCGCCCAATGTGACCAGCAGCGCAGTTAATCGCCGTTCTGAAGACATGTGATTTTCTTATTAAATATCATGCGGATTTCTTCACGATGCTGTCCATCACCGGTGACCACGCGGTACCTAAATCCGTATTTAATCTGGATAAGCACAGAGGTGCGTGCCGGGATTCGAACCTACTACGTTTCTCGTTGCTGTGCATGGAAACCGGTCCATTATCCAATAAGCCATCAGAGCCACTAACAAATCTTGGTTCAAATTATTAGTTAAAACAGCAGATTGAGATCAGAGCGACAAAAGAAGATGTGTCTTGAACTTATAACTTTTATTGGTGACGTTATTCTATGCCCATCCATGCCATCCATCCAACCCAGCCTTGAGTTCCTTTCGGCGCTTCTTCTCAACGCAGTCGCATCCGAAACGCGTGTACATCACCTTTAGATATCGTATTTCGACTGACCAGCGTAATTTAAGGTGCGTACCCACATCAAAAGGCAGTTTTATCGTGAGGGTCGAGAGTCATTTTAGTAGACATTTACAGACGGATTACCTGGTGTAGAGCTGCTGCTAGTCTCGTAGTTGTAGGTGCGGGTACCAGAGGAAGAGATGGCAGGCAGATCCCTCTCCTCTCGTTCGTAATAATAAGAGTTGCTTTCCAAAGACTTCGGCAACGTTTTCGGTGGTATAGTATATTCCTGGAAATTCATTACATCCATTAAAGTTTACTTTTCAATATAAATAATTGATATATTCTAGACACATTTTTCAATAGTCTAGAGAAACGTCATATAATAAATCAGTTCCCGAGCTACCTTTCCAACATTTCGTAGGTAAAATAATTGGCAAGAACCTGAATTATATATGTGATTAGCCAAAAGAATTTTACTTGCGCGATGTAGGTTAGTAAAAATGTATCGAACCAAACACCGCCCAACCATCGGAGTTTGGGCCTGCCTCCGCGAAACGTCTTTTCTTTCCAAGTAAGTTCTTTTGAATCCTTATTTAATTGATCCTCAAAACACGTTCTGTCCAACGAACGCATCCAATTTTTTATAGTTTTGACGATGTCTGATTCATTCGACAACTCTCTTAGCTTGGGATCATACTACGTCCCGCATCTACCATTCTCCAGAACGGAGCAAGATTCTTTTTAATTGTGTCTACTTCAAAAAAACTTGCATTTTTAGTATTGTGTTCTTGTTACCAGGAGAAACTTCCTACATAGGACTTTCCGACAGCGTGAGGATGACGCCGAGGGTGTATCGGATTCCTATCGACTAAACACGTCCTAAATACTCCTTCTACCGCGTTTTTTATTTATCTCCCTAGGCAGTAAATATTAGGCAGTGTGCGGGAGAACACAGACCGCCCCATCTTACGCGGGCAGTGGACTCCCTCAAGTGCCACAGCCCAAATGGTTGTTATGTCGGGAGGCGCTGTATTGTCTCACCTCAACGGTATGCAAGTCCTTTCTGTCGTACTTGCCGGAGGGTAGGGTTTCCTCTTTGTATTCGTAATGGTACTCCCTTGTGCCGGCTCCAGTGCGACCCAATGAATTCAGCTTGCTGTTCTTTGGTAGGAGTTCGGATTTCATCATATCTAAAATTGGTGATAATAATATAATAAATATATTAATTATTCGTGAAATACCGCTCGCTCAATATCTTAATATATATAAATCTCCTGTCACGATGTTTGTCCGCGATGGACTCCTAAACTACTAAACCGATTTTAATGAAATTTACACACCACGTGAAGTTTGATCTAATTTAAAAGATAGGATAGTTTTCATCTCAATTCATAGTCGCAATATTATTTTATTGCAAATTATTTGTTTATTATTTAGCAGTCATAATTTACAGTTAGCTCCAACCGATTCTAAAAGATGGCGCTATCCGTTGACTGGATTGAGTAATTATTCAAAAACCAGTCACAGCAAAGCGTGGCTGGTCTGCTATAATTTATATGGCAGAACAACGTTTGCCGAGTCAGCTAGTACAAATATAAATCTAATATAAAATCTCTATATACAAAGAAAGATGTGTAGCAGTAATCTGAAGGTCTAATCTATTTATATACTAAAATTCATCGAAAATGGTTCAGCCGTTTAGACGGTAAAACGGAATATTCAAACACACTTTCGAATTTGTAACATAAGATTACACTACAAGAAAGTAAATAAAAGATATTATTTGTAATGGAAAAAAGGGGCTATTTTGATTGTATACAAATGCAAAATGTATTTTTACCGAATTGTTCGTCTGCGTAAGGTATGTTCCCACTGGTCGAATATTCTTTGTATTCTTTATGCTTGCTGTAAGATTTTGTCGCCATTTTGCTTCCTCAATTTTTCAAAATTTTCCTAAATTCCCTGCAACAATAAAAACATTCGTTTACGTCACTGATATCGTTATTACAGTATCTAATTACTGTTAAAATATATGGTAAATCACCGATCTCTTCAATTTAAACATAGCTTCGGGAATATTCAGGCTATACTCCAGTTCTTATTCTATACAATAGACCCTCGGTATTACGACCCCTGTCTAACCCGGCGCCCCCTATAATCCGAAATGCCTGTCACTGTTGATTCTACAAAAAAATGTCACATACATATTATAGTGGTATACATAATTATGTAGTATATTTCATAGCTCAAATAGATTGTTTGTGTAATTTGTTGGATTACAAATACTTTTTTCAATTAATTCCGAACTATAGAGGTTCTTAGAGGGTCTTACACTATTATACAACAAATTCGATAATCCGACATTGCCCTGCATAACGTTTTGTTTATCCGGGGTTCCACTAAATTCGGTTTTTCGATAATAAGGAGCTTATTTTCTGAGTATTTTTATCATATATTCATAATTAACACTAGATTTAGCGCTAAACTATTTATATAAATTTTAGAAATAGATTTATTTTGCTTTGTTATAAATAAAATTAATTCCATTATATTTATCTATATTTTGTATTAGTAAAATAAATGTTAACTTTTCAAAATGAAAAAATATTAGAGAAGAAACATATTCTAAGACAATTATTCCTTTTGACTGGTTTGGTAAATTAAGTGTTTACATCAACCAGACCAACATAAAGATCATATCCGGGCAGTAGACTTGAGGGAGTCTGCTGCTTGGATGAGAGGGAGGCGGTGTACGGTGTCCGGCGCATCGCCTGGGAGAGAGGTTTTGAAGGGGTGGGATTTACTCCTTCCTCTCCCAGAGAGGTGGCCTCAACAAGGCTTCTTGTTCCCTGGGCGTCTGGATGAATTTGGCTTCCCAGGCCCAGGTGGAGCAATCAGAGGGAAACCCCAGAGGTTTTTAGTCAGTAGGAGTCTGACACACCGGGGTCACTGCCCTCATAGCGTCCCTGATGGTCCTATGCAGGATTTTCCCCTGGGATACAAAAAAAAAACATAAAGATCATAAAAAATAATGTACTGAAAATAAACAAAGCAGCAAAATTTATACATAAAATACTAAACAAAATAATAAATATTAAATTAAAGATCAAGGAAATGAAAGAGATTTGCAGATATAGAAAAACGTTGCGATTCATTCTCTCTGCCTACCCCAATAGGGAGCCAGCGTGATGATATGTAGATATATAAGAATCAAGCTAAAGGACACAAAACACAAAAGAAAACGTCTAATAATAAATTATCATAAAAATATATACAATAATAAAATGTTTTTTATAAGAGCAAATTTTTTTTCCTTGTGATGCTGTTTTTTATAGTCACCAACAAACACATACTATCATGTAGGCCTTCGTACCGTTTGATGACTAAAATAAAAAACAATGAAATTTTTAATAGATTTGGTATATAAAAGGGGGTCGAGTCAGCCTAGATCTAGGACGAGTCGATTTCTCGGAGTCTCCCCCACAAGCCTAGGGCCAGGAGGGGGCGCGACACACCCGCTAACTGGAGTGCTGGGTCTAACTAGGTCCACCGATACGCCAGCCTATCTACATCCTGAGAATGTACATCTGAATGACATTCAACTTCGAGCAGCTTGATGAAACTGCTTTCCTCCGAGACGACTGACCCCCGACAATCTATTCCACCCTTGCGTATATAAAGCGATATTGGGAAAAACTTTGCTAGCGCGATGCAGGATTTTCAGACAAAATAGCAACCCAAAACCTTTTATTCTCATTCGAATTACATTTCAGATTAATTTTATTTGTATTAGAAATGTTTACGTAAATCAAAAAACTTATAAATCAGAGTATAAGAGGTATAAATTGAGATTTAAAGTTAAATTTTGCTCCTATTTCCGAATACTCCCGACTGGCGGCGATGTAAATCGAAGCGAGATACTCCAAATCCACCCTTGTCTGCAAACCACCCCTAAGGCGGTGCTCCATTAGCTAGTAAAAGCGCCGGCACGCTAGCGAATTACCCAGGCGGAGATATAAACCGCGAATGAAGCACAAGCAAAACTGTGACTTTAAAGTAAGTTGGTCCAGCTCACTTGCTATTTGTCTATGCCTAAAATTAGACTGATTTTAAGATGCTGTTTTGACTTTGTTTTTACTTAATCATTACAACTTACTAGCTGATCCGGCAAACGTTGTTTTGCTATATAAGGTTTTGTAATATCTTCTAAGATGTTCATTGAAATTAAGTGATATCAAAGACAATTTTCTTCACAATTAAATACTCTTAATCAACAACACATTTATATGGATAAAGATTAATATTATTACGTTGATACAACTCTTAACAAATAATGCATTGATTTCGACCAAATTTGATTACGATAAAAACGGTTCTAGCGAGTTAATCTTAAAAGATAGACATATACTGTCCGGGATATTTTTTTAGATCATTTCAATAGGAATAATTCTTTCCTACATATATTTTTGGTATCACGAACTGTTTTTGCAGCGCACGCAATGGAAGCCCTCAAGGATGAATAATTTTCCCCGTTTTTTTCACATTTTCCATTATTTCTTCGCTCCTAATAATTGCATCGTGATGTTATATAGCCTAAAGCCTTCCTCGATAAATGGTCTATTCAACTCAAAAAGAATTTTTCAATTCGAACCAGTAGTTCCGGAGATTAGCGCGTTCAAACAAACAAACAAACAAACTCTTCAGCTTTATAATATTGGTATAGATTTAATGAATACCAAAATGTATGATAAATTACCAGTGACGTGCATAAGGTATTTAGACAGGGTATGCAGAATTCGCGTAATTAATTTAATTTTTTTAAAATTATTTTATGATAGTAAATATTATTTTGCTTTCATAGGAGAGATAAATGTCGTAAATATAGAATATATATGAATATAAATGGTTCTTTTTTGTTTAACTTTAAGCAATGTATTCCAGATTTATTTATCAATAGGGCATCCAATGCTTTCATGCATCTATAAATTAAAATCATCTATCTATTATCTATTATTTATCTATTATCTCTAAATTATTTAAGCTATATGTTATCCTATTTCTTGTTTGTTATGTTTTTTATTGCTTAATAAGATGTAACACGACCGGGGCCCTCCACGAAAATCAGCGCTGCAGTCTTCCTCTGTGGCTTTAACCTGATGGAGGTCTCATTTTCGCCATGATAATATGTTTTTGTTTTTGCTTTTGTTTCTGTATGTTGTTGTCTTGTAACAGAAATGTTGCTTTTGAATTTCTAGTATTTTGTTAGTTTGTGGTGAAAATAAATATATTTCATTTCATTTCATTTTTCATTTCTATGGAATGAACGTTACTGTGAATTAGCTATTTGCCAAACTTGGATTTGGCTCCGTTAATACTTAGATTATATTCAAGTTCTTATTACATATTCAGATGTTTTTTTATACTGACTCAACAAGTTACTACAGTCCACCTGATAGGTACAGTGTACTCCACAATCGACAAATATACTATCCAGGGATAAAGTTCATGCCCGGTCAGCCCATATATACCACGGTTGAAGATCTCTAGGTATATGAGATAGCGACAGGTCAAAAGGGATACACTATGACAGCCCATACACTTGGTTTTTAACAAAGATGAACTCATTCTTAAAGCAAACTCTAAATAGCTTTAGTTAAGCGCTTGCTAAAAACTTTAGCCTTTAGCTAAAATGTCGGCCCATTTTAATGTTTCTGCCGAATGTAGCTATTTTGGCCGAAGGAAGCCAAAGCCTTCGGTCAGACATTACAGTATACCCAAGTATAGTAAGAGTAAAAGTTTATAACCTCTTTGAATAAAGTGGCATTGTGATACATTTACCGCGAAAGAATATATCAGCAGGACTTAAAGAAAATATAAAGCCATTTCATTTATTATTATTTCATGGCTTGGCTATATTTTATTAATTTAACTAAATATATGTATATATTTTACCATACAACAAGGGAGGCTATATTTAGAACAACCATAAAAACTGACGAGAGTTAAAACAGTAGCTTCGACAGCCGGGCAGGAGACTTGAGAGCGTCCGCTGTGCCGCCCGTGAAAAGGATTTGGAGTGGTGGACTCTTTACACCCACCCCTCCCAAAGAGGAAACTTGAATATTTGATCCCTGGACAACTGGATGAATCCGTCACCTGATGGAGTGATTGGAAGGACACCCCGTGGGATTTAGTCAGTAGGAGTTTGACACACCGGGGTCGCTGCCCTCACAGCGGCGCTGATGGTCCTATATAGGGTTTTCCCCCGGGTTATCAAAAAATTAGCTTCAGCTAAAGACACGCCATGGTTCGCTGACGATTGAAATCGATTCGAATCTCGATTGTCGGAGTCGATTCAATCGACAATTTTGCTTGTTGATTAGTTACTAACACAAGTAGGCGATTCTGCGCGCTATCAATTTAATACTGTTACCTTGTTCGCTCGACAATGGATCACCACCTTTATTATAGAAGCTTTAATACAGCACCCCGAAACATCACGAGTCGATAAAGCGTAACGAATCTCATACAAACTCATTATTATTATTAATTTTATCTGTATTAAAAACCTATATATTTATTATATACTTAGGGCGGCTTGCACTAAGGAATTAATCTAGTTTAAGCGTGTATAAAACGCTTATTAATTGAACTGGTTTGATTCCAATTTAATGATGATTTCAGTTTATGAGTTGTTATAACTAGATTTTGATTTAGTGCGAGACAATAGGTACAGATCAGCGCTAAATAGCATTTTATATAACTCTAAACTAGATTTAATTTGTTAGTGCCAGCCGCCCTTAGTCTGATTTTTTTAAATCCTGACTTAGCATAGTGACTCTACCACACGTGACGGTAAGCATAATGCGATAGTGAGTATCAATGGAATTTAGTAAATGATCGCCGTCGTTTTTGAATATCACTGTGCTTCTCATCAACTATGGTGTAGTCACTTTGCCTAACACATATAAATATGAATGAAGTGTATAATGTATACCTATATGTAGAATGAAAGTGTAAGAAAGAGCCGAGTTTGACAAAGAGTTACCTGCGCAGAGCATATAAAAAGAGTTCAGATAGGGGAGTAAATCCAAGAGACATAATTAAAAAATATTTTTGCATAAATAGAGAGCAGTTAGTTTTCAATCTCTTTGCCTGTACTAATGTGCAATTGGTATAATGGTAGATAGATTATATTTTTTTTCCAATATATAGGTCTGTTGCATTTCATACTCATAACCAGTGACGTGCATAGGGTACTTGGAAAGGGTAGGCAGAACTCGTGTTAATAATTTGAATATTATATTATGCTAGTAAATATAACATTGCTTTCATAGGAAGGATAGATAGCGTGAATAAAGAATAGATATGAATATAAATGGTTCCTTTTTTGTTTTAGGGCGGCTTGCACTAACAAATTAAATCTAGTTTAGAGTTATATAAAATGCTATTTAGCGCTGATCTGTACTTATTATCTTGCACTAAATCAAAATCTAGTTGTAACAACACTTAAACTGAAATCATCAATAAGATGGAATCAAACCAATTCAATTAATAAGCTTTTTATACAAGCTTAAACTAGATTAATTCGTTAGTGCAAGCCGCCCTTAGATTAATCAATTTAATCTAGACTTATTTATCGCAAGGGCAAGCAATGCTTTCATGCATGTATGGAATGAACGCTACTGCTCTTAACCTACCCTAACGGGGTATCGGCGTGACGATAGACAGATTATAAAAAATACACAAATAGAAAGTAGTGATGTTTCATTCTTTCTGTTCACCCCAATGGGGAATCGGCGCGATAGCAGATAGATTTTTTTTAATAGCAAGGTGTGTCACCTTTTTCTCTTGTTACACTTTTTTTTTGTTTCTCGGCGGAAAATCCTGCATAGGACCATCAGGGCCGCTGTGAGGGCAGCGACCCCGGTGTGTCAGACTCCTACTGACTAAAAACCCCCGGGGTGTCCCTCTAATCGCTCCACCCGAGCCTGGGAAACCAAATTCACCCAAACGCCCGGAGAGCGAAATGCCTTGTCGAGGCTGCCTCTCTGGGCGGGGTAGGGGTAAAGAGCCCACCCTTCCAATACCTATCTCACAGGCGGCGCGCCGGACACTGCACACCGCCACCCTCTCATCCGGGCAGCAGACTCCCTCAAGTCTACTGCCCGGTCTCTTGTTACTCTAATGCATGGGTCGGCAACCTTTTCTTATGTAAGGGCCACAAATATTATGAGTATATTGGTGCGGGCCACATTTCATCTAATAAACACAATTTTTTAGATAAAACTAATTTTTGCATTTTAACCTTATTTATTGTTACTCTAATTTTACTGACTGTTATTGCTTGAACTGAATTTCCGGCTTTCGGGCACACAAAACATTTGCATTGCGGCGTTCTGAGAAACGGCACTTACTTGCGCGGGCCGCTGGTTGCCGACCCCTGCTCTAATGGGAAAATGGCTGGATAATAAATAAATTATAAAATATTTGAAAACATACAAAGCAGAGGGGTTCCATTCTCTCTGCATACCTCATTGGGGACTCATCGTGTTAATAGATAGATTATAGATTATAAATATATTTGCAAATAAATAGAGTAGTCCCATTCATTTCTTTCGACCTACCCCAATAAGTAATCAGCATGATTATAGATTAACTAGCTGACCCGGCAAACGTTGTTTTGCTATATAAGTTATTGTAATATCTTCTAAGACGTTCATTGAAATTAAGTGATGTCAAACACACACATTGTTCACAATTAAATACTCTTAATCAACAACACATTTATTTGAATAAAGATTAATATTATTACGTTGATACAACTCTTAACAAATACCATAAAAACGGTTCAAGTGAGTTAATCTTAAAAGATAGACATTTACTGTCGCAGACATTTTTTAGATCATTTTAAGGGGAATAACTCTGTCATACATATATTTTTGGTATCTTGAACCGTTTTCGCAGCGCACGCAATGGAAGCACTCAAGGATGAATAATTTACCCCGTTTTTTTTCACATTTTCCATTATTTCTTCGCTCCTAATAGTTGCATCGTGATTTTATATAGCCTAAAGCCTTCCTCGATAAATAGTCTATTCAACACAAAAAGAATTTTTCAATTCGAACCAGTAGTTCCAGAGATTAGCGCGTTCAAACAAACAAACAAACTCTTCAGCTTTATAATATTAGTATAGATTTAAAAAATGCAAATATAGAGAGCAATGGCGTTTTATTCTCTCTGCCTACTCCAATAGGGATTTAACGTGATGTTAATTTAAAAAATAATAGTTAAGCAAGCGAACGGAGGAGCGTTCCAGTCTCTTTGCCTATCCCAATGTGGCATAAGCGTGATGATGGATTCAAGGTAAAAAAAATAAGGGTCCAGGCTGGTTCCCATGAGAAACCTCGCGTATCCATTCTCAGGGTGTTCGGGAGGTAATTGGGCTCTAGCCTCACTATCTAATCTCACTCACAAGATCTTTATTGTTGGCCATTTCAAAGATCTTTAACGTGGTCGCAATCATAACCTGTCTGTCGGGAAGTTTCACACAGAAGTGTGCATCTAAACGCCCGCTAACTTAGACCAGCTTA
Source organism: Automeris io (assembly GCA_036320925.1). NCBI lineage: Eukaryota > Metazoa > Arthropoda > Insecta > Lepidoptera > Saturniidae > Automeris > Automeris io. Next base: position 2,672,583 of record JAUDJH010000034.1, on the reverse strand, counting down.
GCGGCACTGGTTGACCCTGAGTGACTGACCCCGATGTCCCTTCTTCGGGCAATGTATATATGCGATTGGTTTTAAAAATTTCATTTGCGCAATGCAGGTGTCTACACATTTTACGCTATGACCCTCCAAATGTAAAAATATATTATTAGAATTTATTTAAACTACTTGAACGGATAAGAGCACATCGGGATACAAAATCAAACCAGAGATGGGCAAAATATAATCTGATTAATTATTCACGATTACAAAATGTAGTTGTAATTTTAATTTTGTAGCTCTGAAATCACGATTGAATCCCTTCAAAACATCGAGGAGTAATAAATGTGTATGCAATAGAGGATTCCGTAGTGTTTAAAAGATCGACGAACGAAATGCAGTCATATTATAGATGAGAAACGCAAAATGTAATCGTAATAGTTTTTCATTAATCAGATTACATTTTGCCCATCTGTGAAACAAACATACTCTTTGGATCTTACGTTCAAATTTATCGAAAGTCTGTTAATGTAATGAATATTTTATAGTATCATTTTATTTATATTTTTTTCTAAAATTAAAAAATATTAAGGTGATTTGATTGAAAAAAAATACAAACAATACTAGCTGACCCGGCATACGTTGTTTTTCCATATAAGTTATTTCTAGGTAATTTGTAGTAGAAAAAAAAAATGTTTAAAAATTAAAAACAATGTTAAGGGTGAACAACCCTTATCACTTAAGGGCATGAAAAATAGACAGTAGCCAATTCTCAGACCTACTGAATATGCATATAACATTTGGTAAAAATCGGTATAGCCGTTTCGGAGGAGTAAGGTAACTAACGTTGTGACACGAGAATTGTACATATATAACGATTATGGTTTTAAGAAAATTATAATTGATCACTGTGTGTAAATGGAATTAATTAGGAAATAAGAAAGAATCGATAGTTTTTATATAATTTGTACAATGATTACAGCTTTAAACGATAATTATCATAATAAAATTACCACTATCACGCGAATAAAGCCGCGGGCACAGCTAGTTATAAAATAAAAACAAATAAATAAAATGATTGTATTATACGTACGCCATATTCTCATTAATTATAGCATGACGGCTGTCTATTCATCGATCAAAACCAAGGCAATCTGTCAAATCGCACCAATTTAGGAATATCTCAACTTGTCCACAGATTTGTTTATATTAAAATCGTGCACGAGCCGGATAAAAGGCTCAAATCACTACATTTTATAAAACAAATTTCTCCGCCGGGTCTGGCTGACTGACAAAAACTATTAAACTGGTTTTGTTTTCACCAATAGATAGACTGATTTATGAGGAAGGTTTTAATGTATTCTTTGCTAAGATTTTGTGTAAATTGGTTAAAATATGACGGTAATTTTAGAAAAATTTCGGAATTAATATGTGTACGTACTGTAACTCATATACCTACGACCTTCGACCTTCAGTCGTGGTATATATGAGCTTACATGACGACAGAGATTAAAGGAATTTTCGTCCTTCATAGACAACTTACCATCAGGTTTATAGTAGTCACTAGTCACTTTGTCGAGCCAGTGTAAAAAACATGCTATTTTTAGTATAGTTATTGGAGTTATGTGGTCCCCAGTTTATCCGGCAAATAGCTGTACAAATATGGCAAAGGTGCGTAGGAGCAGCTTGCGTCACGCTAACGATCAGCCTTGTTAACCCACGCGACAACACCCAGGGCCCAGACTGCTTTCGAAGGGACCCAAATATACTGACCGGTCGATCAACAATTTCTTTTATACTGACTCGGCACAGTGTCTGAACCGCATCTGATATAAAGTATAGTGTAATCCGAAGATCGAGTACCACTATCGCAGTGGCGTGCAGAGATGGGCAAAATATTATAATCTGATTAATGATTAACGATTACAAATTTAGTTTTAAATTTAATTTTCTTGCTCTGTAATCATGATTAAATCCATCGAAAACATTAAGAAATCATAAATCAATGCATAAATAATACAATAATGCAATCTGGGATTCTGTAGTGTTTAAAACATAGATGAGCAAAATGCATTCATATTAATAGTAAAAAACGTAAAATGTAACCGTAATCATTTATATTAATCTGATTACATTTTTCCCATCTATGGTAGCGTGCATCCCATATAAAGCATAAAAAGCTTTATCTCGTTATATTTGAACATTTAATAGATAAATATACTTAAAATTTGGTCCTATTTGGAATCTCAGACCCCTATATTGATAAACCAGATTTCAAGTCAATATATTTATTAAATTTCCAAGTATAACACGATAAAGCTCTTTATGGAATGCAAGTCATTGGATTATCGAGAGACAATTAGCAATGGACGCTACAATCATGCCAGCCTACAAATATCTCTTTTATTTAAAGAGCCCGATGAAATGCTGTTAACCTGGATGGGCCTTCAAAACTTCACCAGGCGAGACGAGCGAGCACTATGGCTGATACTTGTAAACGCTATTTCAACTTTGCTTAGCAAAATTCTCAAAAAATAAATTAGTTTTGACAAAAAACTTAATATATAACAGAAACTTGAGTACCTATAGCCATAGTATTCGCAGAGCCTAGTCCATGTTGACAAAATCGGTGACTTACCAAATCGTTTGATATTCATTGAGTAATATAAATTGTAATGTTTGAGTAAAGTCTAAGCAAACTTAAAGTTGCCTCTATAAAATATATATCTTTCTTCTTCTTATATATAAAAATGAATCGCTAAATGTCTTGATAAGCGCGAAACTCGAGAACGGCTGAACCGATTTGGCTGATTTCTTTTTTGTTGTGTTTCTTGAAGTCTGGGGAAGGTTATTACGGAGAGAAAAATTTAAAAAATTGTCTGGAAAAGTCTAAAAACAACACTTTTCTATATTCTCATACAAAAAATTCGTAATAATATTTAAAAGTAAATTTGAACTTTAACACCATACCATAAAGTTTAAATGTTAGTGGACGGGTTTCGGGAAGGCAAAACAAACGAGTGACGTATAAATATTAATGTCAACTTTTGTACATATTCATAAGGCCAAGTTCTTTCAAACAATTTTCAAAAAAATCTGACGGGGAAGCTATTAACATTAAAAAAAACAATGTGACTTTGTTTTAGAGAAATAGGGCAGAACAAGGTCTGCCGGGACAGCTAGTATCTAATATATATTCAGTTTTTTGTTAAAACGAATTTATTTTTTGAGAACTTTACCATTTTTGGTAACCCAATGGATATCCCTAAGGGACTTCGGGGAGCGGTGAGGGCCGCCCCCCTTTGTGTCGGGCTTGCACCGACTAAAACCTCGGGGTGTTCCACCTACCACCTACCGGCATCGAGGGCACGACTGGTGTCTCATCAATGACCGGCTGGGCGTGCGGCCTTAAGTAGGCCTCTACTCGTTTGGGGAGGGGTGGTGTATAGAGCCACCTCTCTCATGCCTCTGTGTTGAAGACCGGCACGCGGGAACACATCGCGCGCTGCTTGCACTCTTGCTTGAGAACTTTGCTGTGCAAAGTAGATATAACGTCTATAAATAAAATCAAGTGTTTAATGGAGTCACTTCTGGCTTGACTTGTATAAAATTTTGTATGACATCTCACTTGCCTACTGCTGCGTGACATATTAAATGGCCGGCCCTCAATTAGTTTTAAATATGCCAGTAAGCCCATAAAAGTATTTTTACAATATCTCAGAGTTTATCTCGCTCCAATGTACCCTTGACCGCTATGTCTTACAAAGATGACATCATCCCGTCTTTGGCTCTTCATTTATTTTTGCCACACTAGCTATCTCGCTCACACTTACTATATTTCCGTTAGTCTCTTTCTATCTCGTTTGTTGATACACTTTCGCGTAGAGATGCGATTGGCAACAAACATTTTCTTTTTACTGTTGTACTCGTATAAATATAAGTTTTTATGAATAGGTTTGATAGCACAGTTGGTAGTGATCCTGCCTGTAAGGTACTGAGTTTTTTTTTCGACAAGACGAAATGCTTTTGTGAGTAGTGAGCACTAAATGAGAGGATGCTCAATCAGCGACATTATAGGATGGGTGACAACTCAAGGGCACCCTCTTTGGGTACGAATCTTGGCTTGAGCAGCCGGTCAGGGGAGAGAACCAAACGCTGATCTACTAGCGTTTTGGAAGCGACCACCTTGAGAAAAAACGCAGAAAGAAAGTTAAGGTTACGTTAGACTACAATGTATAGAATAGCCAAAACATGTCAACGTGATATTTCAAAGCTTATGCCAATCCCAAACATTTTTACTTTTCTACAAGCGTTATCATTGTGCGAATGTTACATTATTTTATTAAGGTAGGGTTATAGGGTAAATAGGGTTTAATTATCGGTGGTGAATACTTTTTTGTGACCAACAGATTTATCCGCTGCTAGCTATGGATCAGAAATGGGCAAAACGTAATCTGATTAATGATAAACGATTACAAAATGTAGTCGTAATTTTAATTTTCTTGCTCTGTAATCATGATTAAATCCATTTAAAACATTAAGAAATCATAAATGGGCATGCAATCTGGGATTCTGTAGTGTTTAAAACATAGATGAATAAAATGCAGTCATATTAATGGTAAAAAACGCAAAATGTAATCGTAATCATTTTTATTAATCTGATTATATTTTGCCCATCTACGCTGTGGATATATAAGTAATTCAATATTAATTTACTGCTTTGCCTTGTCTCTATAAGTGGACAACTCAGATGTAAATATAGTTTAAAATTGTGTAAGCTAATGTGTGATACCCAGTATGTAAACGTCCATAAATATTATTATTATCTATACTTGAGAAAAACTTTATTTAAATTCAAATACACCAAAATGTCTGAGGCTCAAACTTGTCAAAAAAATGTCCACAGTTTATATAAAATTCTACTGGTATAGTGTTTCACAAAAGCCGCGCGAAAAGTGGCAAAATTTAAATCATTGATGGAAGTATTTTTCCTTTACTTATATACTGCCACTAATTTTAATTAACTAATTAACATCTGTATAGGAATCCATACAGAGGAAGTGAGGGGTTTCAATTCCCCTCCCTGAGAGTAGACCTGCCCAAGGCCTACCGCTCGCCGAGCCGTCGGAAGTATCCGGATTCTCAGGCTCGGCGAAGGCGAAGAGACGGCAGTGCTGGCACCCCGGTGGTTTTAGTCGGGGCAGGTCCGACACACCGGGGGAAGTGGCCCTCACCACTTCCCCTGACGGACCGTAGGGACATCCACCGGATTAACAAAAAAAAAATCTGTATAGCAATTGCAAAAATTATAATAAAATGTCGATATCAAAAATAATTTTCTTAATATCGATTTGCGAGTATCGAGAATGCTCTCCAGTCGAAACATCCCTAGTCGTTTCAAAGCCTTTAGTTTATGATCTTGTGTTGATTTCTTTTTTATTTGCATCATAAAACCGCTTCAGATAGGAATTTGCGTCTCGTTCTCGAGTATTTTTTTAATAAACAGAATCAACGGGACACTCTTTTCAGGATTTTCTATAGTTCTATGATATGGAGCTATTTAAACGAAGCGTGATGATATATTTATGTAGGCTGGCATGATCGTAGCCACTGTCGGTAGAAACGTGCCTCTAGAATTCGGTATCTAAATAATCGCAATCGATTTTAGGACTGTACTTTTCATCAGAGGAACTACCACAAATATTTGGGACAAAGGATATGTATTTGTTTGAAAACCACCTATTTTGAGGGATTCTGAAGTTGGAACTATATGCTGAGGAATTTGGAATTAAGCAAGTCATATGCAATTTATTATTTTTTAAGCTTCTATCGACCATCAAATTCAAATCAAATATTGATGTGCGTGCCTGGAACGCGACTGCGCGTATTTATGTTTCCTCTATCAGGATATTACTGATTTATCTTATTGTAGTCTTCTGGAGATGTTTTTTTTTGTTGTTTGGACTAAAGTTGTGGGTTTGGACTCTGGACAGCGACAAAATGCTCTGATAGAAAAGTGCTGCAGGGATTTGTGATTTTTCTAATAGAGTAAGGTGGAGTATGCATCCCTTAGGGTCATTGATTTTGACGTCAATCAGAGACTACCGAATACTAAAAAAACTATTGTAACAATGGGCTCAAAAGGACTTTTATCCAGAGCTGTAAAACTTAGTATTAAAAAATCAATATTGCGGTTCGAGGGCCATATTTGGCATTGTTATTTCATCTTGTTCGAGGAAATGTCACTAATAAGAAACCACGAGATAAGGATGTTACGTCAGACTCGCAGGAACGCTCTCTGATTCTTTGTTCATTAAAAAGCATGAGGTCATTGTACGTGAATCAATTAACACTGTTTCTTTCATTGCAAATGGGTTACTCATCGAAACGCGTTCAAAATGAATGGAAGTTCTTAACTTGCTTATTATCATTTTAATTCGTATTGTTACAGGGAATGTTGATTATTGCAATGACAGACTATTTAATGCCTCGTTAATTATTATTAGCCAGGTTCGTCCCACTGTAGGACAAAAGACTGCCTGCCTTTTTCCACTTTATTTGTTGAATCGTTGGGAAGAGGTTTGGACACTCAACCGAGCATGCATGTCCAACGCGGATTGGAGTGTGTACTCTATGTGTAGCGAAGGTGCAAGCACCTTAGATGCTAGAAATTTGCGTGGAATTCTGCATGCTGTATACATTAAGTCTTACGACAACTAAGTATGATGAAGAGAGAGGCACTTTCTATTCTGCTGGTAAAGCCTACGGTTAACAAAACTACTCAACAGCTTGTCAATACTCAACGGATAATACTGCCGTCAAAAGTTAGCTGTCAATAATACGTTAATTTCTCTGTCAAGCGCAAGAACACGTTTAAACCAACATGCCATCTGTCAGACCGTTCGTTCTCAACGTATATCTGTTGACAGCGCAATTACATTTATCGTTGTCAGTTGTGAATAGAGATGACGCTAGCGGTCATTGATTTCACACAATCGATTACAAATGTGAGCTATTAAATTTAAGCAATAAATATTACATTAATTTATACCAGTGTATATTTTTCATCTCATTTAATTTCACGTCGAACATAATGGATTCTCTGTTATCGAGAGTAGTTAGTGTCTTTATATTTCCCAACTCTATCCTCTCTTATGTTATTTTTGCTTATTTTTTTAAGAAATTTCTGATAAATCTTAGTTATTATTTTGTTTATTCAGAAGGTAAGAGATTAACAAAAATCTTATAGTATGTATATTATCGAAATAGCACGTACATGTTTCATAGAAATCTCTTAAAATTGTACAAGAGCTTCAGTTATGGAGTATTGCTTTCACTTCTAGACCGGTCTTCCTGCTTATTAGCAGAATTCTTTTGACTCCTTTCAAAGGCTTACTAATCGCAGCTATCGTCGACGTCCATACATTAAGTCATTGCTTAGTATCATCAAGTTTTCATAGAAATCTATTGCCGCTGCGTATTGAATGGAATATACTGAAGATTTATTTAATCTGGTGCCCTGATCTCTATTCCTGGGGCGCACTATACGCGATCTGCTATCAACTCAACCACACACTTTAAAAGCTTATCAGCTCGCAACAACATAGTGGTTCTGAAGATCTATCGTGTCGCATACTTTAGAGTTGTGTGGCACTTTCAAGTAAAGTATTTCCTCTGGATTATGATAGAGGGTTCTACAAAAAAGGATGGAAAAACGCTCATCTAGGTTGGCATTGCAATAACGTATCTGCTGGTATTCCAGGTTTTTATAAGCGACAGTGACCATTTATTTACTAATGGGCTGTTTGAATATTTCTTTCCCCGTTACATAATAAAATATCTACTAATTGCGACACTGGTGAGTATAAATAGATACCTGTTACTTATACAATGTAGGCGTAACTAAAGGTCTGTAGACATTATTTGCAAGGAAACGCACGGCCGAGTTATCTCGCAACGGTTGTACAACTTCCTATTTAGCTGAGAACAGGACCGGTTGTCGGATCCTATAACAAGCGAGGCTATAGCGTGAGGTTGCCAGGTTATAAATCCTAAATACCAAATTTAAGTCACTCAATTTATCGTGAAATTTCGGGGACACGCATTTCTTATAGCGGTTTCGCAATTCTTCTCAACCGAATCCGCTAAAATACGTATCTAAGAAGTTCTGGACAACCAATACAAGGTATTGTCTCAACACGACAGCATATTCTACATAGTTCAGATTCAGTTTGGATTCTATGCTTGAATACTAAAAAAATAACACAATAGCTTCTTTGGTCTGTCTATTGCTGGATCCGAATTGGAAAAATACGGATGACGGTGAAAAATCAGATGATGGAAGTGGGATGTAGTGCGGTAACCACGATCAGTGGAACGAATTCTGACGGATTTCGACTGAACGAAGACAAGAGAAGGCACAAAAACATACTTCTCTGGTACATGTAGGAAGGATAAATTATGAAATAATGACGAAATAGATAATATTAATGATAATGTCCCTTCGACTTATGTACAGAGACCAAATAAAAAGGATAATAACGAAGATTAAAGTCAGTAGTTTGAGGAATTGGTGGAACTACATGAAGTCATTAATGTTGTGGAAGCGAAAGAGATTTTCAAGGATATAACAAGGTCAAATTCAATTCTTTCTGCCTACCGTTAATAGGAAATCGGCATGTTGATAGATATTTTACTACACAATTAGGAGGAAAGTATTATTCTGGCAACACTACGACCAACGGTCTCGTTCCTCTGCTTGCGTAACCAGAAACCACAGGTTAAAAACTGTAGGTACTGTTGCATACAGCCTCGCAAAACACTCACGAATCTGAGCACCAGGTAAAACGATCCTGTAGATTGGGTGTGCGAGGTTAATGACTGGAGTACTGAATCAACTATCGCAATGACTACCAAGTAGGTAATGAAATAGATAGGACCTACTGGCAAAGAAATATCAGTAAATAGCTAATAGTCAGAGCATTAAAAAAACATTATTCTGATAAGACTAGGCTATGAATGTCATTCCAACACACGAGGCCGTCCGGTACGTACCAACCTGTAAGGTGATGTCATGTCTAGTTAGCTGATTGCATTCAATTGATCATCGGAGTTGAGGGGTCTAACCTTTCTGTCACCTTCACTATTAGAAGTCGGTCGTAAAAGATCTACTGCTGCTGACTAAAGTGAATAGATACAGGAAATGAGTACAGAGAATGGCCAAAAAGTAATTTCGAGCATATGTTTGACTAATTGTAATTTATTATTATAATAGATATAAGTATATTTAGAAACAAGTCTATTTAAGAGTAGCTCTGGTCAAATCGGAAAACTCTAAATCGCCCTCACGTTCAGGTAGATCGCTGCCGAAGGAATCTAAGCACGATGGTTAATATTGACGATTAAAATAATATAAGACAGGATCAGCTGCGCTACTGGTCACGTTGGATGCGATATATAACCTCCTGAGGTTCAATGTGATAGTTCTAGGATAAAATCATATAGTACTCAAGGGCCAGACCTATCATACTAATACTAGAACATATTATTTACGGTCCTGTAAAATGTTTGATTGAATTACACGCCATCAGCTTTATCACCCAACATACTATGTTAAATAAAGAACAAAATATTATAGTAGTTTATTTAATTATTTACAATGTCTATATCTATATTAAAGTACCCTCAAAATATCAAAACTTAATTCGTAATAATTACAGAGATAGGAAAAGATTTTGGTCTGGGCGTTAGGGCCTATATTAGCTATGTTCTGATATTAGGACACAGGCTTTTCTTTCTTTGCACTTACTTTTAAATTGGGCTGTAGGAGGATAAAAGCAAAGTAGATATAGCCACTAATGTAGCTCTGCCCACTTCGAAAGGGATATAGCGTAGCGATGTATTATTATTGACATTTAATACAAGTTATTTGACCGGAGGTCAAAATAATAGAGCAATCGTCGATAACTCAGTTATATTTGTCGTTTGATACGTGATGTCATAGTTAGGTCATAAGGAATAATTATTTGACCTGATAAATGATAATACTCAAAGCGTTTCGTCGAACAATTGCTCACTGTGACTAGAATGCACTAATTATCGAGCATCGACGTAGAGCTGCCTGCCTCTCGGTTTTACCGGTTGCACGGTGGAGAGTGTTCTCAGGAACTACATTCTTTGATTCCACCAGCCCCATTCCACCACAAAACCACTAGACATCGTGTCGGGTACCATCCGTATGTGGTGGATGTTCCTTATATTCGCACGAAAAGATTCGCTTCTACATTTATCATGCGAATGGCTAAGGAGTGGAATATGCTACCAGCGGCCATATTTCCGCGGTCTTATGACCTGGGAGTCTTTAAGAGAAGAGTGAATAGGCTTTGCTAGGCTATCTTTCACGCTTCGTTTAAAGAACCCAATATCATAGGATGGTGAAAACACGTTCGCCGGAAGACCTTTCCACAGCTCAATGACTCAGTAAAATTAAGAGTTAGACAGCTTCTTAACCCTAGCCGGGATATGATTTACCATATAACACACACACACTTACATACATTACATACATCCATACATATATTACACAGGATACATGATGTGATGTTATGTATTCTTTCATTGTTGTTTTTATATAAATATGTTTATTGTGTGTTGTTTCCTTTGCCTCGATAAACTTTTTCTTTCTTTCTTTCTTTCTTTATTTCTTTATTTATATAGCCGAAACTCCGCAAATCCGCGTGCATGGTTCTTTTATGGAATGCAGGTGGAACAAAGTTAAATATATCTTCAGAACACTCGCCATGATCAGACGGTAGAAGATGCATAGTGAGGCAATACCTCAGCGCAACTGGAGTGGTTCAAAATGCTGAGTAATGTCTGGATCATGCACAATGCGGACAGCCCTCCGTTGCAATCTGTCCAGGGTGTCGAGTGAGCACTGGGCAAAACCGTTCCAGAGATGTAAACAGTATTCCATGCAGGGCCTGACCCGGGCCTTATACAATAGGTACAATTAAGGCGGTGACGTGCATATGATATTTGGACAGGGTAGGCATAATTCGCGTAATTAATTTGAATATTATATTATGACAGTAAATATTATATTGCTTACATAGGAAATATAGACGGCGTGAATATAGAATAGACACGACTATAAATGGTTTCTTATTTTGTTTAAGTTTAAGCAATTTATTCCAGACTTCTTTATCGTCAGGGAATGCAATGCTTTCATGCATCTATGGTATGAACGCTACTGAGTTAAGGTCAGTTACGTTATAGGTAAGGTACGGTTTATATAGTTTTATTATATAGGTATAGTTTTTAAGACTAGTTCATGTGGATACGTATTTATTTACAAATCTACAGTATATAATTTTATCAATACAGGAAAACAAGCAAAAAGAAAATCAGATTAACCAAAATGATTTGTACAACAAGGTTATATGAGAGCATTAAATGCGATTCAAATATTGTTATGATATAAAAATGTAAAAGTTATATGTGAAATGTGTAGTGTGGTTGTGTACTTTGTGTATGTGACTTAGTGTGTGTGTATAAATGTGTATGTTAACTGTCCCTGTGCCAAAAACGGCCCGATAGCCTCGACTACTTTCTTCCTGAAGGACCCGCAACTCTCGTGGAAAACATCCACATGTGGTGTTCTCTTGTTGTATGTGTGCACACATCTAGCAAGTGAAGCCTGACAGGCGTAGTTAGAACGTTTTGTTGGCTCGTGGAATAGATGTGGCTGACGGGTTCGTCTCGATGTACTCAGCCCTATTTGTTCTAACAAATATGGACAATCAAAAAATTTACAAAAAGTATCTAGCGTATATAGTTAGCCTGTGTTACTGACATGGATTTTATTAGCAGATACTGATTTTGATTTATTCCTTAAAATAAAATAAAAAAAATCTATATAAGTTAGTAGCTTTTATTTCAAATAATTTGCACTTACGTTAATTTTTGTGCTATGTATGTGTCTATTTCTGTTTTTTTTTTGTCAGGACAAAACATTGTAGGCATGGAAAGACCTTCATAACTACACCGGGCTTGAGGAAGCGAGCACTAAAGGTGCTCAGCCAGCAATTTATAATTGGGTGGAAACGCTAAGGGGCCCTTGTGGGAACGGACCTCGCCTTGGGTGGCCAGCCAGGGATAGAATCTAACAGTGATGTACTAGCGTTTCGGAAGCGACTATTTTAAGAAGAAACGCTGATAGAAACTTAAGGATGCATCGAAGTGTTTGTTTGAAATATTTGCCAAATCAGTGTTGATATATGTAACCAGCCTGTATGTATGTAAATGTATTTTATTATCAATCTACCCTATCTATATTATATTTTATTTAGTATTCTACATTTTTGTATGCTACTCAAAAGTGTTCTATGTATTTATGGTCATACTTGTTTTTTGTACGTTATAAGGTATGTTTTTGTATATTTGGTTAGGTTCTAATATTGAAATAGCACCGTGACGTCCGCGCAATCGGTTCCCCTGAGCGTCGGCTGAAAAACAGCGCTGGATGGCGCGTACAGCGTCATACAGCGTGAGTGCTCTTTGAGATGGGTAGCAGCACACAGGATACATGATGGGATGTTATGTATTATTCTTTCATTGTTGTTTTTATATAAATATGTTTGTTGTGTGTTGTTTCCTTTGCCTCAATAAACTTTTTCTTTCTTTTTTTTTCTTTTTCTATATAGATAGATAGATAAATTTATATTTTTGTTCTAAGCTAAGGCCGTACAGTTAATTTTTCCGTGCTGTTTCAATATAGTGAAATTTTCTTCGTCAGTGACATAAATTTTTCAGGAAATAACAGCACGCTTTAAATTTTGCCCATATATGTTTTAATCGCTCATGAATTCTCAATATCAAAGTTTAGAATTTATAATTACGATTACAAATTAATAAAATTAAAATTTCAATTTCGTTTTGTAATCGTAATTTTTGACCATCTCTGCCTAGTCCGGATACTTGTTAGCATACAGTGGGAAAACAAGAAAAGTAAAAACGCACTTTTACATTTTGTTTCGTAACAATTTACAGTATCTAGATACCGCAGATGCAAAGCGCCGAAGGTTGATCATATAAATAGATTTTGTATACATAATATCGGTTTACTGGAACACATCTCATAGATTTTCATAATTATTTTACAACAGTCTATTTCTTATATAGGTTACAACGAAGTTCAGAAACATACTTTAAAATTTAAGATGTTTTTAATCACTTATTAATCATTTTGTATAAAAAGAGTGTTAACTTTTTTTTTTACACTGGCTCGACATAGTGACTATAGAGTACCTGATGGTAAGTACAGTGTAGTCCAAATACGAAAGCGACTATCAAAAGATGAAAATCCATTGATAGTCTAAATCGTCATGCCGGCCCACATATACCACGACTGAAGGTCTCTAGGTATATGAGCTGCTGGATATACACAAGCTGATCCCGAAACGCGACAAGCCGAAACTGGTCACTATGACGGGCTTTACACCGATGTACTGTGGTCGCGATCCAGACGGGCACCGACGCCCTACCACCTCGCTGCTGCTCGTTTAGCACCGCCCAGGAATCACGTGTAAGGAAACTAGGGTAAAACCTACGGACGCGAGCAGCTTCGACTCCCAAAAATAAATAAATAAAGCGGGATTTAAATATCCCGCCTTCCTCGGTATACAGTATCGTATGACATTGACATAAGGCAACTGTCACTTGTTTTAAAGCGCTTGTCTATCGCTACACTTGTGAGTTTATAATTCCAAATTATATTTTACAATTATTTAACTGAAACTCGTTTAATTCTAGAAAATTGCAACAAAGAGTCTTAAAATTGAAGGAACTTTTCTAAAACTGGACGTAGCCGTTTGAATTTTTCAAAGCATCTATAGATAATATTAACATGAAAATAGGAATACTTAATAAAAAACATGGCATGGCAAACCGCATGGCATCTAATAGAAATGCCCTGAGAACGGCGATCAGCTGCATTACTGGTTACTTTGGGTATGTATAAGCGCAAAGTTGATACAACCTGTAATGTATCTCTACTCATCCCTAAAGCGATATAGCGTGACTATAATAAAATCTTACAAATATTAATGCAAAAAGTAACACTTATACGCAACATTTGTAAAATTAATCCAAATTAATTTAGCGATTTTTGACAACCCGGAGTTAAGGAACTCGTGGTGGCAACCCTGATCAAGGCTCACAAGTGTCAAGATGTTCAATGAACGCGGGAATTAGTGTTTTATGGTATTTTAGTTTATTTGTAGCGATCTAGAATAAATAATAAGTACCTAAGTATCATTTAGTAAATAAAGTAAGGTCTCTGGCAGTAAGAATTAAATAAAAACAAATATATTAAAAAAAAACAGGGCAATAGGTACAGTCATTAGTTTCTAGAATAACAAATAGTTCAATATACCTACGCAAATACGAGATCAATATATCTCTCTCCTTCTAACACGTTGCATGTAAATATATTTGTCTCGTTCGTAGCACCTACACTGTTTTCAAGGAGAAAATGGCGTATTCATGAATGAGTGTTAACATTTATGTAAACAGAGGATTTCATTATTGATCGTTTTCTTATACACTAGATTCTATCAGTGACTTCGTCCAATGAATCAAGTTAATTATTAATGAAATATAGATATATTTGTACCACAAAATAGTAAACGAATAGTTATAAATATTACCATCATAGTGACTTCAGTAAATAATACATTAAAAGTACACATTAATCAATCAAGTTTCTTTAATATGCTGAAATATACGATTGATTCAAATTAATAACATAAAAACACTAACAATAATAAAAAAAGGAAAAGCAATGTTAAATTAATTAAGGGTGAACCAATAGATATTGCCTTCCTCATTTTCATTACTCTGATTACATTTTGCCCATCTCTGCCTCCCTCTTCATCATACTGAAGTGTCGTAAGAGCGTAAAGCTAAGATTTATAAACACAATTTTAAGTTTGCTCAGACTTTGCTAAAATATTACAATTTATAATATTTAATGACTAATGACAAAGGATTTGGTAAGTCTCCGATTTGTCCGCGTGGACTTGGTTCTGCGAATACTATAGCTATACTCAAGTTCCTTTTTTTTTTTATAACTTATAGGCGAACGCTTGACCTCAATCACACCTGGTGGAAGGTGAAGATGAGTCCGATGATGAACCGCGTCCGCCTAACAAATGCCTATTCACTCTTCTTTTAAAGACTCCCAGGTCATAAGATCGCGGAAATATGGCCGCTGGTAGCATATTCCACTCCTTAGTTGTTCGCATGATGAATGTAGAAGCGAATCTTCTCGTGCGGATGTAAGGAACATCCACCACATACGGATGGTATCGGACACGATGTCTTGTGGTTTTGGGGTGGAATGGGGCTGGTGGAATCAAAGAATGTAGTTCCTATTATATATTCAGCTTTTTGTCAAAACAAATTTATTTTTTGAGAACTTTGCTAAGCAAAGTCGAAATAAAGTCTATAAAACTCGGCCTAAGAGCCGACTAAAGTATACAGCATACCGAATTGCAGGCAGATTACTAGCATCTAAGCTGAGTGCGTTCACCTACTGTATACCCGCCAATCTGCCTTGGACAAGCGTGCTGGGTTCAATATCCACACCACTTCCCATGGATACCATAAATATAGTGGAAAAGAGGGCCTTTGCCCAGCAGTAAGACGAAACTAGCCAATAATAATATTTAGACTTTACACACGAAATTACTAGCACGTGAGCTGTGGATTCAATGATTTTTGTCCCGATAGTTATATCGATTAGTGGGCTGATCGCAAAAAGCTTCGATTGCCATCTCAAGAGGCTCTCTCTTGGTTGTTGGATCTAAAGCTGAATATAGAAGGCAGTATTACTTGTTACAGAACGCACTGTGAGAAGGTTTCTCAATCTGGACTCCTAACTACAAGTGACTTTGGCCGCGCTCCTGTATAAATAAATTATAATTTTATACGATGGTATTGGGAATTAAATTAACTGACAAAAGCAGTAACAAACATTATTTTTAACAACTCTTTAATAAAGCCACTCGGAAATAGAATTACCTCATGCACAAATTAAAACGCTCGTAAACATTAATAATAGGAATTAATTAGTTTGGGAGCGACACTCTAAACGGCCTTTCAAGGTTGTCTACATTTTTATCAAGAACATCTGGTAAAGAAGGCTTAGACAAAGTGACATTTGATTAACGACAAACCTAATAAAAGGTGCCAAATGTATGAAATTGGCATAACGCATCGACGTGACATTTCAAAATCTTATGCCAATTCCATACATTTTGGATTTTTCTATTAGCGTTATAACTGATCGAATGTTAATTTGTATAGGATCTCTGAGAACCTAGACAAAGTTACATTTCATTAGTAGCCGTAACTCAGGATCTTGAACCACTCCAGTTGCGCAGAAATATTGCCTCACTGAGCGTTTTCTAGCATCTGTATCACGGCGAGTGTTCTGAAGAGTTATAGTTATTATAGTTAGAGTTATCTTCTTTCATCCCCCCTTCCATAGTAGAGCCACGCGCATGGGTTTACGGAGTCACAGCTATATGGTAACTCACATCCCGGCTAGGACTGAGAAGTTTTTTTTAAATCAATTTATAGGCGAACGCTTGACCTCAATCACACCTGGTGGAAAGTGAAGATGAGTCCGATGAGGAACCGTCTCCGCCTAACAACTCTTACTGCAACAGAGTCGTTGGACTCTGGAATGGATTTCAGGCGAGCGTATACCCTCTATCCTATGATGTGGGGTCCTTAAAGCGTATCGTGAAGTGGTATTTATGCCGGCCGGTAGGATCGTTTCAACTACCGATGAGTTTTTCTTTATTGCTGCACCATATTTACCATCAGGCGTGCTGTAGTTACTGCGGGGTCAGAATAAAAAAAAAGCATTCTACTATATTGCAACTAGTAGAAAGTGCAAAATGTATGCAACTCATATAAGCTTTCTAAATATCATGTTGATACATTATGCCACTTTCATATATTTTCAATTTTCTATTAGAATTTATCGAATACAACTTTGTCTTTGCTATCAGAGACCCTAGACAAAGTAATATTCTATTAGTCGTGTCTTTAGTTGAAAAGTTCAAAATGTATGGAATTCACATAAGTTTTTAAAATATGACGTCGGCACGTTTTGTCAATTTTATACATTGTCGCTTAACTACTAGAGTTATTGTTTAACGATTGTTATTTTGTCAAGGTCTTCTACTTCACAACGTGTAGCTAGCTCCATTTGTTTTCTAGTGTATTAAAGGCTTTAAGCTAACAAAAAATCATAACGTCTGAAGCAGAAACATACATCTACACACACGATCCTCGTGTTATCTACACGCGAAAGCAGACCGGTTTAAAGGTTACATTGTTTTTTCTGTGTATCTGCCAAAAACGATATCGGCGCCGCGCGTTCACCAGACGTTTTCTTAGAATCAAATTTATTTTTATGGCTGGAATTCCTTTAGCTCGCTGCTATGATATTTCGTAGCGTTTGTTTTTCTGACATTCGTGAAGTTTGAAATTTAAATCAATTAAGGACTTTTAAATTATTCTGTATTCTTTCGGGGTAGGCAGGAGCGTGCATCCCAATGAAACATAAAACGGATTTTCCTGTTATACTTAAACCTGTAATATACATAGAATTAATGGAATTGAAAAGACAACAGACAGAGACACAATACATGGAGTGGAATTCGCTTCCAGAGTCTGTTTTTTCAACATCTTATGACATCGAAAGCCAATTCTCCTACCGATTCGAGCTGGAAGCCGTAGTTAATACTCTTCTTCATAAAGCCCTGTTGGTTTAACAGTTTTTCAAGATATCACTTGAGTTACGCGCTGTCAACGTTTTGCAGTAACGGTCACACATTTCGCAATTTTTTCCTAAATTCTGTGGTTTCTTTAGTTTATTTACACTCGATTTCAATTTATGCACTATTCTATTCTCAATAATATAAAAATGGATCGTTAAATGTGTATAAACGCGAAACTCGAGAACAGCTGAACTGATTTGGCTGATTTCTTTTTTGTTGTGTTTGTTGAAGGTTTGTCTGGGGAAGGTTATTACGGAGAGAAAAATTAAAAAAATTGTCTGAAAAAGTCTAAAAACAACACTTTTCCATATTCTCATACAAAAAATTCGTAATAATATTTAAAAGTCAATTTGAACTTTAACACCATACCATAAAGTTTAAATGTTAGTGAACGGGTTCCGGGAAGGCAAAACAATTGAGTGACATATAATTATTAATGTCAATATTTGTCAATTTTTATACATATAGCATTAAGGCCAGGTTCCTTCAAACAATTTTTAAAAACAGCCGACAGGCCTATACGTTTTGGCAGCATAAAAACTGACGGGGAAGCTATTAACATTAAAAAAAACAATGTGACTTTGTTTTAGAGAAATAGGGTAGAACAAGGTCTGCCGGGACAGCTAGTATTTAAATAAAACTTCTGATTTACTTTAAATTTTGTTTGCACGGTGTTGGCGCAGTGGTGCCCTCTCTCATAGCCTTTACCATGACTCAAAAAATTTCACGATCGTTGCTGTGTCAGCAACATTGTAACTATTTGTAAACCTTATCCTTAGGAACATTAAAATAGTAATAGACACTATTATTAAAAAACACGTTGTTTTAAAATTCAGGCTTTTTTAAACTGACTCAACACATTGACTGCACCATACCTGATGGTAAGCATGTTGCAGTCCAAAAAACGCCAACGACTATCGACAGGTAAGAAAAAACCCATCGGTAGTCGCAGCGATCATGCCGGCCTGCACAAATATCTCTTCACGCTACGCTTATAGGATCCCATATCATTGGACGGTGGGAACACGCTCGCCGGAAGACCATTCCACAGCCCAACGACACGGCAAAAGAAGGAGTTAGAGAACCTCTTAGTCCTAGCCGGGAAAAACATCGGTACTTGCCAAGTGTGCCACGTCTGAGAAGCGCTAGGATGTTGCATCATGGTGCTAATTGTGAACTGAATTTACATGACTAACAGTTTCGCCTAAAGATACCTCGTAAACAAAAGCTAGTTTTTTAGCATCATTACTAATTCTTCCTTATGTTCATAACATTAAAAACTTAAGAGGTTGTATACTTCTAGCAGCGTCAAAAACGCGTTGAACAAAAAACTGTATTTATAAAAGACAACAATATGAATTTATAAAAATAAATGTTATACATTGTTTAAATCTAAATAAAAAAACTTGCAATAGTTAGACCGTAAAAATCAAATGACCCAAAACTTAATTTAAAAAGTTGCTCCACGATCGTCATGATTAGATATCGAGGGGTGAAATTTTTTTTTTTTAAATCTGTAAAGTATGCTGGTTCCGAAAATATATATTTTACTGTATCACCAAAAAATGACACTTAAACCGAATAGCCTTTCACCCCTCGATATACAAAAAGTTAAAAAAATATTGTAAAACGGAGATGTACGAGTAGTTATAGTCTGGCCTACTGGTCGATAAACACTTCTATTTAACACACAAAGAGTTTATTCACATAAAGATACAAATCACTTCCACGAGATTTTTTTTTTAAAACCTAACTCGTCACTAAAGTAGTAACAGCTCACAAGGCATAAATATACCCATATTTGTTGGTATTTCTCTTTAATACATTGTAGCAACTTAGTTTTGTAAATGCCACGCGAAATCGCACTTGTGCTCTTTATGTGAAAAAAGAAAACTGTATCAATCCTTAGTATCAATCATTATTTGAATACATTTAAAATCTTCAAAAACGAAATGTATAATAGTGATTTTGTCACTGCTTTCTTCTAAGCATATATAGGCAAAATGTAATCAGATGAATGAAAAACGATTATAATTACATTTTTCATCATTAATATGATTACATTTTGCCCATCTATGTTTTAAACATTAATGAATCCTCAATTGTATACTAATCTATAACTCATTAATGCTTTGAAAGGTTTTAGTCATGATTACAGACCAAAAAAATTAAAATTTCCATTATATTTCGTAATCGTTAATCATTAATCTTATTACATTTTGCACATCTCTGCTTCTCAAGTGTAAAATTTAATTTCATGCAGAAAACAAGACTACCTGTCACAAGCCCCTCTAGACAAAGTAGCATTCGATAAACGATAAAGAGAAGTGTATAATGGGAATTGACAAAAGATTTCGGAATATCACGTTGTTAATTCTCAATTTCATAAATTTTACACTTTCCTTTGGCGTTATCGTTTATCGAATGCTACCTCGTCTAAGAACCCAGGTGTTACAAGTTTGCTAAAATGAGCAGACTTCCCCGAAATGACGTGTCCGCATACAAATAAATTAGCTACTATAATGACAATCTATTTCGGAGTAACACCTCACAAAATATAGGACGTGCCAAGTCTACAATCATCTCTTACGTTTTTTTTCGACAGTTTTCCAACGTAAGACACTTTATCCGATTCTCATTCAATATATTTTACAGATCTAGAATAATGTACAATTAAATACAGTGATATCTATTAAAGTCCAGTTCTTTTTGTGTTGTGTCGAATGGTTTGTGGTGGTAGAATCGTCATGTCATCCCAAATATACGACGACTGAAGGTCTCTAGGTATATGAATTACTGGAAATACACAAGCTGATAAAATAATACACATAAATACCTTGAAAAATGAGATAATATCCATGACTAATTGCATTGCAATAGTTGACCTCAGAGCAACATAATAAAAGACTATCCCGTCCTGTTTGCTTAAAGTCGCAATGATCTGTTCGAAGCCTTGGCATGATTCTGGCAGAAATTAGTAATTTATTCCACGTAAATGGCTACAGCAAGACCGCATGTATGACCTTAGAGTCGTATAAGGAAATAATAAAAACCAACTGTTCTTGATTTCGTTTACCGTAAAGGTACTATTCGGATTCTGGCGGTCCGGCAGCGGCACACAGGTCCTGAAGTTTTTCTTTTAATATAGGACATTACATTGGTGGCCAGGACAGGCTTTTACAACTTCACCGGGCTTATCAACGAGTTTAGAGAGCACCCTTGTGGATAGAGATCTCGACTTGAGTGGTCAGCCTGTGGAAGAATCTACGGGTGATCTACTAGCGTTTCGGAAGCGACTATCTTGGAGATGAAACGCAGAAAGAAACTCAAAGCTGATTCGAAGCAGATGTCGCAATGTACCACTCTGTATCAATTTATATGTAAAGCCAAACAATGTATAACGCTGTTAAACAGCGGCGCGTCAAACTCGCAACGTACAATTGTGCAACCATAGATGGGCAAAATGTAATCACATTAATGAAAAACGATTATGATTACATTTTACGTTTTTCATCATTAATATGATTAATTTGCTCATCTATGTTTTAAACACTACGGAATCATCGATAGCATACGCATTTATGACTCTTTAATGTTTTGAAGGGATTTAATCACGATTACAGAGCATTAAATTAAAATTACAACATTTTGTAATCGTTAATTACTATTCAGATTACATTTTGCCTATCTCTGCGTGCATTGCCCTCATAATTATACGACACGGGCAGTCTATTGTGTGTCTATGCTTAGATTATCAGACAGGCAGAGAGTTAGTACACAGTCGTGTTTGAAATTGCTAAATTTTGCACATTACGTGTACCGTTGCATCACTTACAACTTTCTTATGTGAGAACTCTGAAATATTTCGTAATCAATATTACAATCACCGTACAATTTATTAACACAATCGATTTCACTATTGTTTTTTTTATTTCCTTCGAACAGGGCTATATTTTGATGGCCGGAATAGACCTTCATAACTAAATCGGTTGAAGCACTATTGTTGATAAGTTTATTCGTAGCAGATACAAATGTATTACTATCATAGATGGACAAAATGTAATCAGATTAATAAAAATGAGTACGATTACATTTTACGTTTTTTACCATTAATATGACTGCGTTTTGCTCGTTTATGTTGTAAAAACTACAGAATCCAAGATTGCATACACATTTATAATTTCTTAATGTTTTAAATGGATTTAATCATGATAACAGAGTAAGAAAATTATAATTACGACTACATTTTGTAATCGTTAATCATACACCACCACCGTCTATACCATACACCTATTTTTTGCTTTGGGAAAGTCCTCATAGGACCATATTAGCTTTTAGGAGGTTAAAAGACCGAGGTGTGTTGAATTTATACCCACTAAAAACTCCAAGGTAACTACTACTCCGCATTGGCGATGTCTGCGGGTCCTGCAATCAATTCGTCACAGCCCCGTCGCGCCGCACCCGCTGGTCACGTTGGGCATGACATATAAGCGTAAAGTGAATACAGCCCTTGATATATCTCTGCTGGCCCCGAAGTAGCGTGGCGATATGTTATTATTATGTAAATTAGATATTAATTAAACTTCGAAAAATTAACATAAAACTAGAAATAGTCGTGATCATAGATTACAAATTAGGGTAAGCGTACATTAAAAAGGAAAAAACAGTAATAGTGGTAATCGTGTATTTTTAACGACGCCTTGACATTCATTAACTTGGTTAATTAGTCTGGCATATTAACACAGTTTGAGATGTACTCGCATGTTTTAAATTTCGTTGTGTAACATTAAATTACTTCCTAATATTTTTTCACCATTCTGAAGTATTATTATTTTAACATTAACACTTGATAAATAAATAATACGGAATTAAATATGAGGTATTGAAACACCGCAAGCGTGCCATAGAACGCCAGGTAATGCAGAGTAGAACGGATGGAGTAGGCTCCTGTGAGATGCGTCGCTTGCCCTGAATTGATCAGATTATCAAGGCTTGACTAACGTGTAGGTTGTTGAGAGCGCCCCCCAAGCTTTAGGCTCAAATCTAGAGCGGGCGCAAAACTACAGGTTGCGGCAGACAAACACATGACCTAGCGTACCCACTAAGTAATATATCTAAAGCAGTTGAGCAACCTCTCCATTAAAAATAGGCTGAAAGTACAAACCTTTGGTTTTAACCTTTTAAAAGTTAACTTAAAAGTCTCATAAGGTATCGACACCCTGTCTTTAGTTATGCAAAGATTATTTTTTCTATTTCACTTCTTATGCGATAAATGATATTAACATTTTCGTAACATATGCGTAACTGCTTTAATTATATTACATATTTAGTATAAGAAACAATATGGCCGCCACGAGATGTCAAAATCAACCCGTCCCTATTGGAAAACCCTTTATATAGAAAACTAATTTTATCAATCAGGAATATTAACCGGTGAGTCAGTTCCGACCTTTATATTCGTTCCAAATACTTCTATCTGCATCTTATTGGGACGAAATGTTTTTACAGTTTTGTAAATGATGTCAGGGTATTTAGTTTATAGGTCATGGGTGATGTAATTTTGTTTTGCATTTCCGACGAATTATGATCACATTTATTGACCGTATTGTGACGAATACTGAAATGAAATGGTCACTTAATAGTTTGAATAGATATTTGTCGGAAACGATCCGTATGTGGTGGAAGTTCTTCTATATACGCACGAAGAGATTAGCTTTTTAATCCATCATGAGAACAGAAAAGGAGTGGAATATGCTCCCAGCGAGCATATTTCTACAATCTTATAACTTGGGATCATTTATGAGAAGAGTGAATTGGGGACGAATTGGAGTGAGGGGACGAAGTCAACCGTCGGACTCATCTTCACCTTCCACCAGGTGTGGTTGAGGACACGTTCGCCTGTAAATCATTAAAGAAATGTATCTGTATAGTAAAATTATTGAAAAACAAAATAAATTTAATATCGGTGTAATAACTGTGAAGGTGGTGGATCCCGGTGTGTTAGACTTCTACCGACTAAAAAACTTCAGAGTATGTGGAGTACATATCCATGTGGCTGCCGGCCTTGAGCGCGAACTCGCGCTTTGCCACGAACCCGCGCGCGGTGGGCTTCGATGGGTCTCCTCTATTAATGGAGAAAGTGGGAGTACTCCCGTCATTCCCTTCTTCAACAGTCAGCGATGTGTGGGAGTACGTACAAACCGCCACCGTTCCGCATGTGGACTGGAAGCCTTCAAGTACCACTACCAAGCTTATTGTTATAGCGGGAGAAATCATTGGCACACTTTGTCGAAAATTCATTTGTCCTCAAAGTTGCTTTTGAGTTAACAAAACGTGCATATTCTTATGATCCACGGCGCTATTGCGCCAGTGGAATGATGCCAAGATTTAATATTAGCGCCCTCAATAACTGATGTCATCGTCTCACGCACTGTTTACACGAGAAACGCGTATTGCTTCTGTTTTCTTATCGACCTTACCTCAGCGCAATAAGAATTATTATTGATATACCTAGAGATCTTCAAAATTGGTTAAGGTGGTAGAGCCATCGCCTGAACTGGGTCGTGACCACAGTACACAAGTGTAAAGACCGCCATAGTGACTCGCTTTGGCCTATCAACACATTAATCAACACCTTCAGTCGTGGTATAAGTAGACTGACGTGGCGACGGAAACTGGCAATTGATTTTGTCCATTAGCATTTATATTTCTGGACAACTCTGTACTTACCATCAGATGCACTGTAGTCGCTTTGTCGAATCAATATAAAAGAAATAGTTTACCAAGCATCAGTTTAAATAATTTGGTTTGAACAGGTCTGATGTGGGACTATTTCAGAGTGTCTTACTCTTAGCTGAGCAAACATTTTGCGCAGCTGAAGTGCTCTGTAGACTCACATATAAATTGTTGAAATAGCATTTAAATAGTAATGTGTGATTATGGGAATGGCATGGTCAGCCTGATCCAAAGTCCCAAAATAAAACCAGACAAAAAAAATCCAAGCATCAGACCGGGTTAAATGGAGAGCTGCAATGCTGCACGTCTTCAAGCGTTATGCCGGACCACGAACCACGACTTCTCTGCCAGGGGCATAAGATTCAGAAGAGACCTTCAGTCGCTGTACGTAAAGGTCAGCATGACAATGGTGACTGCTAACGGTTTCTGGTCCCTTGGTAGTCGTTACCGTTCTTGGACTACGTTATACTTTTCATCGGGTGCGTTAAACTAAAGGTAGGCTTGTGAAATAAATATCGATACATCGATATATCGATATTTTCAATACAATATATTGTTATTTTTTAAAAACTATATTGTCTATGACTGTTGAGTAATGTTTTGTTACGTTGCATGCATTGACATCTGAATTTGTTGCGTGTATATTATTTGCCGCCATTTACTTATGAATTATTTATTTTTGTTTGATATCTTAACTAGGTCTTAAAGTTAGAAGATAGCCTTTTTGTTCTTGATATTTTTGTAATTTTGTCTAATAAAAATGAATACTGGTAAAATACTTTCGTGTTTATTGAGATATAATTGATATATCGATATTTTTTCTTCGATATATCGACGCCGATATTGGTATTTTAATAAATATCGATATATCCATATAACGATTTTTTTTTTCATTTTCGACATTTCTAACTAAAGGTACAATAGATACGATTTGTGTACCTATAACGTCTTAAAAATTCATTCTATTGTTGTGTGTAAATGGTCTCAGACATCTGGAATCCATATGTGTGCTGGGTATGGCAGTACAGCATAGCCTCTGGAGTGAAGCAGTCGGCAGCAAGCCCTCGACAAATTGCAAGTTCAATTGTATGCGGCATTAATTCCAAATAATATAATCATTCCTAAACAAGAAATGCTATAGAGTTAAAGAAAAATAGATCAGAACAAAGAGAGAAAACTTTGAAAATATGTTTCTACAATGTTAGTACAAGCCGCTCTAAAACCATATGCGACACAAGCAAGGACAATATTGATTATTTCATTTTAAACATATTTACAAAAAGAAATCGTATTGACTCAAGAACGCTGAGTCAGCACACGAGCTCTGCATATAATCCTGCTTAATGACAACATCAATAAATCGAAGATGTGATGCTGGCTGACGCATCATGCGGTTACGAGAATTCCAGTTAAATTGGTTAGAGGTAGATACTCAACCCTGTAAATTTCACAAGGTCCTTTGAAATCCTGGAAACATTTATCCGTGATTCATGTTTATTTTTGCTAAATAATTACGTGTATTGATTTTAGGTTCTTATTTAGAAAAATATCAAAATACTTATATAGTGTTATTACATATAAAAAAATATTAAAAATCATATATAGATAAATCTTAGAAAGGCCAGACGTCGCCGGGTGCTGAGGAAGATGGCCAGGCCTTGTCCTTGGCACTCGGTGGGCGGGAGAAGGAACACCCCGGGGGTTTTAGTTTTAGTCGGTGCAAGTCCGATACACCGGTGGGCAACCCTCATCGCCCCCTGAGGTCCGTTAGGCATTTCCCCGGGTTAAAATAAAAAAAAGGTAAATCTTAGAAAATATATTCTAAATGCTTTATAATACAGTGTAAACTCCATGTAACGTCACTCGATTTAACGACAAACTCCCTAAAGCGTCGATATCACTCGGCTTTGGTTGGTTTAGCTTGTTTCTCATACATTGATACACTCTATATAGCATTACACCCACTCTCAATAACGACAGAAATTTTATAATATAAAGTACTTTTTAAGCTAAGATGACTTTTTAAGTTGCCAAAATTAGTAAAAACTGCGCAGCTGTGTACATTCTTTTATCGGTTTATTATCCTAGCCCGTTATAAACTCAACTGTCGGCATTACACATAAAGAACTTTCTAAGAAATCCGTTCTTTTGTTTACAAATTGGGATTCCTTGCACGTCTTGACTAGTGATGAAAATGCCCGGGAATTTTCCCAAAGTGCCCAAAACTTGTTTGGGAATATTCCCGGGAATTTACAAAATGTTCGCGGAAGTGCTGGGCACTTTGGGAAAATTCCCGGGCATTTTCATCACTAGTCTTGACTGTTGTTAGTAGGAGTCATGGATTATCTATACGTTATCATATTCTTAGTTACTCGCAAACTTTCAAACTGTAAGCATGGCAGGTAAGAGTTTAAAACTTTTTCTTTTTTTAATACAGATTTTTCTTCTCTCCATTTAACGACAACTCTCTATAACGTCAAAATATGCACAGTCCCTTGAGGGTCGTTATATAGAGTTTGCACTGTATATAGTGTTTGTTTAAAAATATATATGATAAAAAGCTAATAACTAAAATAATTATATGACTGTGAAATTGTGGAAACGCAAATGGTCATAGGTTCGAATCCCGGACAGTACCTCTAGGTTTTTCCAAATCAAGTACGGATTTAGCCACCACAAGCTCACAGGTGAAAGAAAACATCAGGAGGAAGCCGTATGGCATCTAATTGAAATTGCATGTATAAACGCCTTGAGAACGGCGATCAGCTGCGCTACTCGTCACGTTGTCCACGACGTATGTTATCTATACTAATATTATAAAGCTGAAGAGTTGTTTGTTTGTTTGAACGCGCTAATCTCAGGAACTACTGGTTCGAATTGAAAAATTCTTTTTGAGTTGAATAGACCATTTATCGAGGAAGGCTTTAGGCTATATATAACATCACGACGCAATTATTAGGAGCGAAGAAATAATGGAAAATGTGAAAAAAACGGGGAAAATTATTCATCCTTGAGGGCTTCCATTGCGTGCGCTGCAAAAACGGTTCAACATACCAAAAATATATGTAAGAAAGAATTATTCCTCTTGAAATGATCTAAAAAAATGTGCGTGACAGTATATGTCTATCTTTTAAGATTAACTCACTAGAACCGTTTTTATGGTAAACAAATTTGGTCGAAATTAATGCATTATTTGTTAAGAGTTGTATCAACGTAATAATATTAATCTTTATCCAAATAATTGTGTTGTTGATTAAGAGTATTTAATTGTGAACAAAATTGTCTTTGACATCACTTAATTTCAATGAACATCTTAGATGATATTACAAAACCTTATATAGCAAAACAACGTTTGCCGGATCAGCTAGTGTAGATATAAGCGCGAAATGGATACAACCATTAATGCACATCTGCTCACCCCTAAAGAGATAGATAGCGTGACGGTTTAAAATATTACAAGGCTGGGCAAACACTACTGTCTGAAGGAATCGACTCCATTTCTTTTACCTTTATTTTTTTATTATATAGATTATTCCAATAAAAAATGTTTACAACACAATTTATAGCCATTTTATGTTCCACAAGTTTCTGAAAATATATCATTTATGGCATAAGAAGCGAAACATTCACGAAAAACAATCTTCCCCCTGTATAACTTAAGACGTGGTTACGATCTTATGAGACTTTTGAGTTATCTTTTATAAACGTCCAAACCAAAGACTTTTCAGCCAATTTTTTTGTTGATAGATTGTTCCATCTTTTAGATACATTATTCAGTGGGTATACTGGGAGATGCTCCACTTTGAGACTCCCCAAGATCTAGACCTAAAGTAAGGAACTCTAAAAATAAAATTAAATCTACTTAAATTTAATCACGTTTACATGTGACTTCATTACAAGTATTATATTGTTTTGTAAGCCTATAATTCCCCGCTTATTCATTCAGCATTACAACATAATTTTCATTCATTGTATGACTCCATACAACTGTGCTTTTGCGGTTAATAACTTGTAAAGCCATGGCGCCATTTGCGGTGATGTGATGATTTTTTTTAAAAGGCTTTGCTCAGAATATTGTCTCGTATATATTACTGGCAGACAAAGCTATCAAACCTATTTCACAGTTTCGTAAGAATATTATAGAGACACGCGCCTACGTATCTAAAAGCTTCCTACACCCACATATTGACGGTCGTTGTGGGGTAGGCAGTAATGTGGGAGGAATCCACGTTACACAATTTATGTGTAGGATTTTTGTTATTAAAACCTTTGTAGGTTACAATAATCGAACCTACGTATAATATAACCATGGTTATTCAACAACCATTTTTTATTACAGATAGACTCGCGCATGACCTCAGTCTTACCTGATGGAAAGTGATGATAGGGTCGATGATGGAGCGCGCTCACCCAAAAACACCGATTCACACGTCATTTGAAGATTCCCCTGTCATAAGATGTTGGAAAAATAGATGCAGGATGTGAATTCCACTCTTTGACGATTTGTAAAAGCAAAAAAAAAAGAGATGAATCGTCCTCTGAGAGCTGCTGGAACGAAACCTTCAGCAAATTATCGGTCCATCTCATTCTTGAGATCATTTTGTGGTCTCCAGTTGAGCACCTTCTTTCTTAATCTATTATCGGGCCTACGACATAGTAGCCCGCCTCCATTTGCTATGTTTTCTTAGTCCTCAAGCGAATCACGGTATTCTTCACCCGGTGGCGACGAGAGATGAGCGACATCACATCCCACGGCTCTCTGAGTGACTTGAATGCGGCTGATTGACTGTTCTTATGAACCGACTAAAATGAAATTAGCACTTAGGCTGAGGGTTATAAACACTACTTCAACTTTGCTTAGACTTCGCGTTGACTTTGCTCCTGAAATAAGTACGGGCTTAACAAAAAGCTGAATAAGCCACTAGAATTTAATTTTGCTCTAAGTATTCACAGAGAAAAGTGCAAGTTGAAAAAGAAACAGTACCTTACTATATATTTTGATATAAATTGAATATTACAATTTGTATTGTTTTAGTAAAGTCTAAATATAAATGTTAAGCGAAGCGTGTTACAATATATTAGTGAAAAGCCGCATCCAATTCGGTCAAGCCATTTTTAAGATTAGCACGCACAAACTAACAAATAAAAATTCTAGCAATCATTATTTTGTGTTCAATTGTGTTAATAAAGGCCCCCATAATAGGTATTTTTATTCCTCTTCCATGTACATAAGAAAGTCCGTTACACTTCTATTATATGATTATATTTATTAAAGAAAAAACAGCTATCTCTTAAAGTTCATAAAACTTTAGCTAATATATTCGTGATTTAATTTTACTAGTTTTTGCGTCGTGGCGACAACCTATAAGACTTGAAGCGAGAAATATATGACCACAGAATAAATGTTTGTATGGTGTACAGGTATTTGACCTGTGTGGGAATTGAATCCATATACCGGAGTTCACTAGTAGCTCAACCCTACATTATTCGAGTCGTTTGTCGAATTATTGGCTCGATTGACAGCGTTTTTGCTTACATTTAAAAAATATATTTGTGATGTCTGTATGATTGACTGTACTCTGTACTGCACGGTATTACAAGTACAGTACAGTCCAAGAACCTTAAAAACAACCAAAACACTGCCTTATGATAACAATTACCGTTATCTTGCAGGAATAATAAACTGCAAATTGTTAAAAACTATCGTTGCTTAATTAACTCAAAACACCGTTCGGCAATTAAAATATGTAAAAACTATAAATATTAAGGCTTAACGGAAAATATTAAATACAGTTTAAAAAACTGACAAAAAATAACAAAAATAAAAAAAGATCTTAGTAATTGATACGACATTTTTGCGTTGTATAATCGTAATTTAAAATAAAACGTGTTTTGAGTGACATTCACTTTACGGCAAAGTATAATATCACCCGAAGGTCGTATAAATATCCATAAATTAAGCTTACCGCTAATAAAATAATTCCGATAACAAATAAAACACAGCACAAACACTATGTATAGACACAATTTTTTTTTATTTCATAACATCACTTTTTAATATATATATTTCTTTAATTTAAATTTTGAATTAATTCGATTCGTAATCCAAACGCGTTTGCGTTCGCGCGCGGAATGAAACTGCGTGCGCGCTCCGATACAGCGCGGGAAAATAAGAAACGAAAATAGTCGTGACTCAGGTCCAAATACTCGAATTCAACAATAAAATCGGAACTTGTTATTATTGAAATGTATAATTTATTTTTATGTCTCCTTCCATACTCAGGGGAAAATCCAATAAGACGTATAGATTTCACTAAATTAGAATTCTTAAAACTCATCGTCATTAGTAAAATTAAATATATGACAAAAATATAGTCATGAAAGAAATTTAACATGATAATAAATCATATAAACGTTAGCAATTAAAATTATTTAAAAAATAACATTCACGTAGGTGAATATAGATGGCGATGAGCAATTTTTATTGTAAAATTTTATAATCTTGTCTTCAATCGTGATGTCTGTAGAAATAGTTCCAACAATCGTGAGTAGATGGCACTAAAAACAAATTATATTACAAATAGTTTTTGTTATTAAATAATATTATATCTGTTTTGACCCCGCATTGCTCATGTAGAAATAAATATTATAGGCAGGTTTTGAAACAAATTTTGAACCCATGTTTTATTCCATTTGGAGGTAGATTTCCCAAAAAAGTCGAAGCATGTATTCTTTGTTTCTAACCAAAAATATAAATACTGGTTTTTGTAGAGTTTACTTCAAAATTAACTGGTTTTTGAATAAACGTTTAGCCCCAATATCATCCACTACGTCATGCACAGAACCTAATGTCCAAAGTCATCTTAGTGTCCAAATTTCATATTTTTGGCTTAACTCCACGATGATATGTCAGTCTGCAGTCAGGATGTCTTATATAAAAATATTAAATAGATCTATGGAATATCATAAAATTAATTTCTTGATTCTATATTTCTTTTATTTTTTAATATAATTTAACTTCAATTTTTTTTTTTTATTTTAACTTGGAAAATTTATTTATGCCCAATGGCGGTATTTAAATTATTTACATTTATCTTTTTTTGGACATTAATGACTACTTTTTAAAAGTTTCATATTTAAGAACCTATTAGCATAATGCATAATAATACAAAATCGAAAGTAAGTATGTATATTAATAATATTTTCGGTCGCAAATATAATACTAAATAGAATATAATAATATGGAGTTGCGAAATCTATGACTTCCGTATATAAATTGCTGTAATACCTTGATATCTAGCAATGAATGCGATCATCAAAATATTTTATCATTTATGAGAAATTGGGAATTGAGAATTTAAAAAAAACGTTGATCACACTATGATACTCAGAGAAGTCTTTAAATAGACATGGTAATGCGTAAGTGTGAGTGAGAAAGCGTCTTTTACCCTAATTCGATGGCTGTGATATGTTTTCAGATAAAATCAGTCATGTATTTAAATACAGTTGACCTATTTTGTATAAAAATCAGAATATTTCAACAGTTTTTAAGTTATTCGGGTTAAAAATGAGGAAAATCAATCCAGACTTTCATGCACACATGGACAAATATAGTCAGAGCGTGCTAGTGTGTAGAATAGCGACAAAAAGGCGCCATCTGCGCGACTAACGATTTTTAGTGAGGCTTATTATTCACCTTTATCGATAAAATAAATGCTATCTATAATTTATTACTACCATGCTATAATTTTCGTATACTTTCAAATTAGTTTCAATCTCAAAGTAAAAAGTAGCTACTGGATTATTAACAACAATTAATTATCATCATCATTCCACTTTAAGGATTCCTGCCCTGATCAATTCAATTAAACTATAGTTGTTCTATTCAAAGTTTTTATCTACGAATCGTCGTTCTATACAAATTGAGATGCACCATTACATTTAAAGGTTCATGAATCCAACCAACCAGCAACTTGACCGCATCAAAGGTCATTGATTTTTCAGCATTCGTGAAAAATATTTACATAACGAAACTTAAAACTGAGAAATCTAAAAAATATTCTATTCCTTCACAACATTTCTATTGTTATATTATATTAAATAGGTCATAATTATGTTAAATAAAATATATTGAAATTATTTTTTATTCTTTACTTATTTTCTTTCAAAAGACATTGGATTCACCAAAAAAAAGAGAGATTTATAAAACAAATTAATTATGGTATATTTACTAATTGACCGTAATCAGGGTAACATTTTGCGAGGATAACTTTTCCGACCCGTTAGAGATCCTCAAAAGCCGTCAAGGACGTCGTCCACAAAGTCAAGAAACTACTGAGGTGTTATATTGTGTTTCGTTATAAGAATATCTGACTGATGATAAAAAAAACGGACATCTGTAAAATTAGAATACAACGTTGACTATCGAGCTATCGATATTTACAAAAGCAACACTAAATTGAATTAGTTTCAATGATTCATCAACCCACATATTCCCGCAATGGTGATATAATGCAGCTTTTATCCCATTGGCTGCTCCGCCCCTGCGGTAGTATCATTAGCCAATCACAATGCTTGGCTAGGAGCGTCGGTCGACACTAACGCCAGCGCTATATAAGCCGGTATAACGGATTTTTTGGATATTACTTCGTTTGGCAAGCCTCTTAACCGGTCGCGCTGAACGACGACTGATTTAATTTATTTCTATCTACATTAAGTTCAACAAACTCAATACAAAATGGTGAGTAGAACTCTAATTTTTTCCATTACACCCGTATTTTTTGTAAATTGATACTATTCATCGAAATATACACGTTCATTAGCGAAGAGGAAACCGGGTGGCCACGCCATCTTGTCGGGCATTAATCACTCGGATACCTGATCCCCCAACTTATTCAATTTAATGGCTCTTTTTAACATCTACTGTGCTGTATTTTTCAAAAGCTAACGTTCTGTTCTTTATTCTTAACATTGACGCGATGTTATATTGTTTTAATTTGTCCATGACAGTGATTTTCGGAGTTCAAGGGTGACAAGCCGGTATGCCACACCCTTTGATTTCAATTAAATTTTACTTGATTATTAACATGTTATTGCTATTTATCAAGAAAATCTTTCGTTTTCATATCGTTTCAGCATATAAACACTTTTATGCTAAAAATTCCAGTTATTTAATGGATGACGTGGCGCGGTCTCGATGATTCTAAATAATCTGCAAATAGCTTCGTCTTCACTTATAATAATCGCTCGATTATTTCTTACTTGCCATTGTTTTAGTACGCGTAGATTACTTTCACCGATTTAAGTGAAAGGTTTGAGAAATTGGGTCACTATTTTCTAACTGGACAAGAGTCCCTTTTGCGTTAAGTGATTTTTGCATTGTAAGTTAACCCGACCTACATCTAATTACTTAGTCCATTTGTAAATTGTAGGCCAATTTTACTCATTTTGAAAGACTTAAACCTGGTAAAGTAATTCGTTATAGCGATTAGCTTTTTGGGGAGTAGGTATTTAATAACAGCACGTAGGTTTGATTTTAATATCTTGATACTGGCTTTATAATAAATAAAGCTAAGTAGGTAACCGCAATTTTACACCTTTTTGGGTATTTTTATGAAACCAATCGTATATTGTAAAAGCCAAGACTAAGGAGAAAGCTTTTTAAAGAAATAAAATATTAGTGTCCTTAATTTTTCACTGGAGATAGAACTTCGTTTTCTGATGTAGTGTAAGGTGTAACTTTAGGTAATAAAAAATACATAATATCTTAAATAGTTTAATACTTTATGAATATGAGTGGAAGTAGGAGTTAAGACCGGAATTCTGATGTTGGATTAAGGTTTGATTATGTGGAATTGACGGACTGATGAATGTCGAGCAGCTCTCGTTGCCTACCCCAATAGGAATTCGCCGTGATGACAAGATAGATAAAGTTGTTTTTGTTGTACAGCGTGAGTGCATCTCTGTACACGTTGGCCAAGCCGGAGTCCAGATCGGCAATGCATGCTGGGAGCTCTACTGCCTGGAGCACGGCATCCAGCCCGATGGCCAGATGCCCACCGACAAGACCCTCGGGGGTGGAGACGACTCCTTCAACACCTTCTTCAGCGAGACCGGCGCTGGCAAACATGTCCCTCGTGCTGTGTTCGTCGATCTTGAACCCACAGTAGTTGGTGAGTTAACAAAAACTTGTTTATTTTTTTTGTATAGTTGCTCAAAGAGCTTGAAATATTGGTAAAGATATTGATAACATTATTATTCTCAAGATCTTTGATGGGTCATAGGGTTGTCCTATGTTCTACTGGCGTGCATATTCCCTTCATTCTATGATATTGAGTTAAAAGAAGGATGAGCAGATGTGTGTAAATTGGTGTGATTACGGTGACTATCAGGTTTGTTGGTTCTTGGTACTCGGACACTGTTTTTCGATTGGATTGTAGAGTACATATGTCTCATATGTTAATATTACTTTACACAGTAAAAAAATTAATACGTTTGAATGATGTTTACCAATGTCATACAGGTGGCTTGTGTAAATATACCACAAGTGACTGTCTCCAGGCAACTGGACTTACTCAAGTTGAACCTAAAATAAAACTGGCCACATAAAGACTAAAAAAGACTAAATAGTCTTTGTGCTTGCGGGCTGTGGTCATAAACATCTCAACCCAGAGGAGCTATTTCTCTACTGCCTCTCAATACCTTTTGTGAGCCTTCATGATAAGTTATCAAGAAAATTGCCAATGACTCACTTCAACTTTTATATCAATTATAATAAAAATAAACATATCTTTTAATTATTAATATAAAAAGGGATGCATATTAATGGACTTCTTTATAACAATTATCAGAAAATATAGAATTACCAATGATTCATTTCTAACTATAGTTAAAACAATATTTTTTATACATA
Source organism: Automeris io (assembly GCA_036320925.1). Taxonomy (NCBI): domain Eukaryota; kingdom Metazoa; phylum Arthropoda; class Insecta; order Lepidoptera; family Saturniidae; genus Automeris; species Automeris io. The sequence goes on along the minus strand of JAUDJH010000034.1, from coordinate 2,637,105 downwards.
AACTACTTTGTTAATTGTTATTACATAGGTATGAAAGCACAACTAATATGAACGTTTCTTGTTGAACAGATGAGGTCCGTACCGGCACATACAGACAGTTGTTTCATCCAGAACAACTTATCACTGGTAAGGAGGATGCCGCCAACAACTATGCCCGTGGTCACTACACAATTGGCAAGGAAATCGTAGATTTAGTCCTCGACCGCATCCGCAAGCTCGCTGACCAGTGCACTGGCCTCCAGGGCTTCCTCATCTTCCATTCCTTCGGAGGAGGTACCGGTTCTGGGTTCACCTCCCTGCTTATGGAGCGACTCTCCGTTGACTACGGCAAGAAGTCCAAATTGGAGTTCGCTATCTACCCCGCCCCGCAGGTGTCCACCGCTGTCGTCGAGCCCTACAACTCTATCCTCACCACCCACACGACCCTCGAGCACTCTGACTGCGCTTTCATGGTCGACAACGAGGCTATCTACGACATCTGCCGCCGCAACCTGGACATCGAACGCCCCACCTACACGAACCTGAACAGACTCATCGGTCAGATTGTCTCCTCCATTACCGCTTCTCTGCGGTTCGACGGTGCCCTGAACGTGGATCTGACTGAGTTCCAGACCAACTTGGTGCCCTACCCTCGTATCCACTTCCCTCTGGTCACCTACGCCCCGGTCATCTCGGCCGAAAAGGCTTACCATGAGCAACTCTCCGTGGCTGAGATCACAAACGCCTGTTTCGAGCCAGCCAACCAGATGGTGAAATGCGACCCTCGCCATGGCAAGTACATGGCTTGCTGCATGCTGTACCGTGGAGACGTTGTCCCCAAGGACGTCAACGCAGCCATCGCGACCATCAAGACCAAGCGCACCATCCAGTTCGTGGACTGGTGCCCAACTGGATTCAAAGTGGGCATCAACTACCAGCCCCCGACTGTGGTGCCAGGTGGCGACTTGGCCAAGGTGCAGCGCGCTGTGTGCATGTTGTCCAACACCACCGCCATCGCCGAGGCCTGGGCGCGTCTCGACCACAAGTTCGACCTGATGTACGCCAAGCGTGCCTTCGTGCACTGGTACGTCGGCGAGGGTATGGAGGAGGGAGAGTTCTCCGAGGCCCGTGAGGACTTGGCCGCTCTCGAGAAGGACTACGAAGAGGTCGGCATGGACTCCGCTGAGGGTGAAGGCGAAGGAGCTGAAGAGTACTAAGCAAGCGATTGATGGCACTCGCACCGTACATTCCCGGTGAAATAAAGGAAAAAAATTATTGAATTTTATTGTTTCATTCCTGTTACCCTAACTTTGTACACAAACCAATAATGACGCCTCTAATGACAAATACGATTAGTAATGCCTTAAAAAACTAATTTTGGTAGTTATGAGAACCATTTAATCATTTTTCTTAGACATAATATGCTGTTTAGGACTGCTGTGTAATCAACACATGCTGCTATCTATAGCCTAGAGAGACTCATTACCATCAGGTGGGCTGGTCGCTGTCATAAATAACTGCGTATTAATTTCCTTCGTCCATACAAGATTAAACGTAATTGCTACATTGAAAATCACGCTATATCATTTTCGGGGTAGTAGAGACATCGGAGGCAAAGCCACTTTTCGCTTATATGTTCACGTGGCCAATATTGCAACTGATCGCTGTTCTCAGGGCTCTTACACATGACGTTTCTATTAAATGGGTTTTCTGGCGATGTTTTCTTTCACCGGTGAAAAACGGCTACGGTTCCTGTTTTATTATCAGGATTTTTTACCGCAAAAAATTGATTAATTGGACAATGCTAAGAACTATTTGTTATACAGTATTTCTTTTCATACGATTTCGTTGGAGGACTATTCTACAACTCAAGGACTCTGCAAAAGTAATACAGAAATGCTTAGCCCTAGTTGGATAGGAGTTACTGTAAAGTGACTGCGAACCCGTGAGCATAGTTTTGTAAAATAACTCTTTACAAAAGTCGCCATGATTCAGACTAGAAAAGGGTTAGTGAGGCAATTTCTGCGCAGCTGGAGCGGTTAACAATGTTTAGTCGAAGAATGGGTCGTGGGAAACCGTATTAATTTAGCCATACGCTAGAGATTTCCGAGAATTAAATTATTAATTAGTTCAGTAGCTATAAACTACCAGTTATTTCCTGTTAATGAAGTATCAGAACTTCCTGTTTATATAACTTGAGTTGACTATATATGACCGTTTTAGCATACCAAGCACACCAATTTGTTTATATATTTAAAGTTGTATTAAGTAATTTAGGTAAATGAAAAACATATATTTCGCCTTAAAAGAAAGTTTTAATATACACAGCATACAGAAAAGTCAAATATAAACAGAAAGCTTGCTGCTGGTTTTCGTGAAGAGCTCCGTTCGTGTTTAATTCTTATGAAGAACTTAAAACAATATACCCACTTAAAAATAAATAATACTGAATAGATATGGTTTGTATTGCGATTTTTAGGAATAAAATGAAAATTATAAGATTTATTTTAATTATAATAATTAGTGGGTACACTTACCATCATAGTGACTTGCTTTGACTTATTGCGTTTCGGGATCAGCTTGTGTTGGTCTAGCATCTCGTATACCTAGAGACCCGCAATAGTATATGTGGGCTGACGTAACGACGAAGATTTAATAGTTTTTCGTCAGTTTTTACCATTAGATGCACTGTAGCCACTTTGTTGAGCCAGTGTAAAAAAACCTAAAAGTATTTCTAATACTTCTTTTTGTATATGTAAGGACTTATGACGTATGTTACCTGGTTAACCTGTTTACAACCAGCGCATCCTGTAATTACGTACTGTGTTGAAACGTGGACACTCACGGTATGACTGGTCCAAAGATCTAAACTCGGCTTAGATCTAGACCGAGTTGATACCTCGGGGTCTCTCCATCAAGCCTAGAGTCAGGAAGGGGCGCGACGCACCCGCTAACTGTAGTACTAGGTCTAGATCTAACTAGGTCACCGATACGCCATCAGCGCGATCAACATCCTGCGATGTACCTCTGAATGACATTCAACTTTGATGTGACGACTTGCCCCAAGTATTGTGATCTGATGGCAACAGCATACGATTACAGTATATTTATGTCCTTTCCAATGAAATGTACAATCCGTTTAAAATGAATACATTCCCAAAAAAGGCGCTTCAACTTTCAATGTTCGACGTGCCAAATAAAACTTGTTTCATTTCGTTGCCTGTGAAGATATCTTCCATGTCATACAAAAGTAAAGTTTCTGAACCATCAATTGATCACAGAAGCGATCTGCAGTGCTACAATAGTAATTTTGAGGTGGTATGGCAATTTGCCAAACTGACTCGTGACCACAGTACACAAGTGTAAAGACCGTCATAGTGACTCGCTTTGGCCTGTCGCGTTTCGGGATCAGCTTGTGTATATCCAGTAACTCATATACCTAGAGACCTTCAGTCGTGGTATATGTGGGCCGACATGACGGAGACTATCAATTGATTTTCATCCTTTGATAGTCGCTTTCGTTTTTGGACTACACTGTACTTACCATCAGGTACTCTGTAGGCACTATGTCGAGCCAGGGTAAAAGAAAACAGTACATAAGCATAGACTGTCATAGTTATTCGCTTCAACTTGTCCCGTTAGTCGTGGTATATGTGGGCCCACATAGCCATGACGACCCAACGGATTTCTGTCCCTTGGCTGTCATTGTCGTTCTTAGATTACACTATGCTGTCCACATAGATGGGCTAAATGTAATCAGATTAATGAAAATGATTAACGATTACATTTCACGTTTTTTACCATTAATATGACTGCGTTTTGCTGATTTATGTTTTAAACACTACAAAATCCCAGATTGTATACACATTTATCATTTCTTAACGTTTTAAATGGAATTAATCATGATTACAGAGCAAGAAAATTAAAGTTACGACTACATTTTGTAATGGTTCATCATTAATCAGATTACATTTTGTCCGTCTCTGCCTGTCCATCAGGTGCGAAGTAGTAATTTACCGAACCAGTTTAAAAAAGAATACTGTATACGGCCATATCAGTACTTATTTTTTTTTATTCTATTCTTATTCTAGCATTTTTGATAATAGCTTATCAGTTCTTCACAATCGATTCTCAAAATCCTCATATCGATTTTTCAATAAGTACAATGCCTTATCGACATCTATAGATCACCTTTCTTTCTCATCTATTTGTAATTATTTATTTCGTTCTCGCACGGCGTAGGCAAATATATTGCTTGTGCTCAAAACATTGCAAGAAAGCAGTGGTATGCATCCCATATAAAGCACAAAAGCATTATTTTATTATGTTTGAACTTTTAATAAATATATTGACATAAAATCTGGTAGTTACCTAAATAAGAGACTCAGGATTAGAGTCCGACCGAAACTGGTTTTCCGGCCGAAACCGAAACCGAAACTCACGTGGTCAAGTATAAAAGTCAACGTGGTCAAGTAAAAAAAATGAAACAATACTTACATGTAATCAGTTCCATCAAAACATAACCTCTAAAGAATATTTACGTCGGGTGATAACGCACCGACTAAGTTCTGTTGCTATAGAGTAATGAGAACGGCGCATGAATCCCGAACAGGGCCGCCAGCGTCCGCCAAAGCGTTGCCGCGAGAAACGAAGCTAGGCAAGTATATACGACAACTACCGAAATCAGTTTCGGTTTCGGCAAAAGTTTCGGCCAATTTTGGCCGAAATCGAAACTGCCGCCGAAACTTGATTTTTGGCCGAAACCGAAACCGAACTTTCGGTCGGACACTACTCAGGATCCAAATAGGATCGAATTTTAAATCAATATATAAGCCGTTCATTTTGAAAGTGGCTTAAGTCCATTTTCATCTTTTATCAAGTTGGCACTTGTGACATTTATAATTTACGCAGAACTGTAAAAACATAAATCGGTATTGAAATATACATAGTATATTTGAAAATTTTATATCACGTACATTTTCAAAATGATATAAAAAACGCAAAACCTTAAGTATTTCAAATTAAAGATAAGTGGACTTAATTCACTTTCAAAATGAACGGCTCATGTGTATTAAATTCCCTAATATTGCAAGATAATGCTTTCTTATGTTTCTATGGAATGCATGCCACTGCAAGAAAAAGTAGAAGTTTTTGTAGAACACGAAACATTTGCTATAGACGCGCTATTAAACATTAACCATTAATCATCAGATGATTTGTTAGCTTATTCGCTGTCCTTAAACATAAAAAATGTAAATGAATGAACATTATGATTGCAGCCTCTGACGACAGCCCACACGGCACACGAGCAGCATGACGTAATGCGCATAAATGGAATATGTTACTGGTACGTGACCACATTGACTTGTTTACCGCTCGTAGGCGACGCTGACATCACGTTACTAACTGCTTATTTGGTCATGGCCGTCGGCTCCACGCAGAGCCTGGCTTGATTAGGCTATAAATATATACCCTTGAGGTGTTTATCATGTTACTTTCAATGCAATTTTTCTCGTATTTTCAAAAACCATATGAGGCTGCCAGCATGGAATTTAGAAGTGTAAAGAGACAATCTATAATAATCATATATATTTATATATATATATATATAAATAATAATAATAATAATAATCTGGCAACACTTTCGGCTGCATGTCTTTTTGACTTAAAATTTTTTCAATAATTATTTTCTTGAGTATATATATTTTCTTCTACTATTTATTGATTTTCAAATATGTTATTTTAAATAATATTTCATATCCGTTAATAGAAACATTCATTAAACAATATAAAAATTCAACATGAAAATGTGACACGAACAAATGTCAATTCAAAAATAAATCAATATAAGTCAAAAGAATGAAGCGCACAGCCAGAAGACGAAACGCACGCGTAACACCCCTTGAGAGCTCGTCGAGCTCCGCATCGTGGGCGTCGGCGACAGCTACTCCACCGTTGTCGCCTAGCGGTGATGCGTCGAGCCTGCGCGACGAGCCTCTGTCGCCTCCGCCGCCACTAAGACCTGTGCGGCGTAGAAGGCGACCACCTACATCGGTCGACTTGGGACCTACGGGGCCTAGTGTCCTGCCTGTGGCCCCCGTCACCGGTGGAGTAGTGCGCCGCATGAGATGGACAAAAGCAATAAATGAAAATGTCATGCGGGCCTACTATGGAGCGACGGAGGGGGGAACTAACCTGACTGCGTATCGTGTTCGAATGCTTTCTTTGTTTCAGACACTTGAACCAACAATTACAGTGTCCGCCCAACGGTTATCGGATCAGGTACGAGTCATTCAACGGAATAAATTGTTGGATGATGTAGTACTTGAACGGCTGCGCTCTACTATACATATTGTCCAAGATATTCCAGACCAACGCAACCAACTTACTGAAGATGCACCGATTGTGGGAATTCCATTGATTTGGTTGCTGAGGAAGTGGACATGGCTTTGGATAGTACTGTATGTACCCAGGATAAACAGCGGTTGAGAAGGGCTTTGGAGGATGCATTGACGGAATTCTGCTCTATTCCTGCATCCTATAGACCGCGGATACCACGTCTGCCGATGCATAAACGGAATTTGGCACTGGTGGGGGCGCTGAACTCTATATTAATAGATTATATGGAGTCCAGTCGGGACCTTGTTGATACGCACTTAATCCTATACTGTGCGGCTGTTGCTTCGTGTCGTGTCGCTAATGTCCATTTTCCTAATGAAGACAAGATCATGCGAGGTGAAGCAACTGTACCTGCTTGGCAGAGTAGGATTCAGGGGCGTATTAACAGGGCTCGAACCCTCATCAGTAAGCTAATCTGCTTCCAGTCGGGCAACACCCGACCGAAGGTGATGCGTTTTGTTACACAAGCTTTTGCAGGAACTGGTATTAAATACCAAGATTACAGGCTTTGTGTAACAGAACGTATCGATTTTTGGAAACAGAAAGTTTATGCATGGGCAAACCGTATTCGCCGATATAGAATGCGGGTTGACAGATTCCGCCAAAATTGTATCTTCCAAAGAGATCAAAAGAAGGTGTATAGACAGTGGGAGTGTCCCAAAGTTAGTGTGAGTGGGCGGCAGTTTCCGGATGGACGAGAAATGCATAGGTATTGGTCGAATATCTGGTCGCTGCCGGTCACTCATTCTGAGGGCGATTGGTGTGGCGTTGTTGAACGGGCTTGTGAACCTATTACACCAATGGAGAACATTGACATTAGCCAAAACGACATAATTGTTGCGATCCGTTCAACACAAAATTGGAAATCTCCTGGCTTGGACGGATTGCACAATTTTTGGTTAAAATGTTTCTCCAGTTCGCATGCTCGTTTAGCAGCACAGTTCCAAGAAGCCATTTGTAATGGTACACTTCCAATGTTTATGACTACAGGAGTCACACACCTTCTTTTTAAATCGGGTAGTACCACAGATCCTAAAAACTACAGACCCATCACGTGCTTACCCACCATCTATAAGCTTCTTACATCCATTTTGAGAGCAAAAATTTCGGACCACGTTAATAGAAATAAAATTATGGCTGCTACTTAAAGTGGATGTAAGACTGGATCCTGTGGTACGAAAGATTCCCTTCTCATTGACATGACCATTTGTCAGCAGGTTCGCCGCAATCGTAGAAATTTGTCTGCTGCCTGGATTGACTATAAGAAGGCATATGATTCGGTGCCTCATGCATGGCTCAGGAGAGTGTTGGATTTGTATAAAATTAATACAAATGTCACTACCTTTCTTGGGTCGTGTATGGGGCAGTGGACCACCATTCTTAGGTATCCAGGTGGTGTGGAGTTCTCCGGTTGTGAAGAACCAATTAAAATAAAGCGGGGTATTTTCCAGGGCGACAGTTTGAGTCCTTTGTGGTTTTGTCTGGCTTTAAATCCTCTTAGTACATTACTAAGGCATTCAAAGTTAGGCTACCATCTACAGAGACGATCTGAACCAATCTCTCACTTGCTTTACATGGATGATCTCAAGTTGTTTGCACAAAATAAAGTACATTTGATGGAATTACTGAAAATAACTAAAAATTTCAGTAATTCTATCAATATGGAGTTTGGTGTAGACAAGTGTGCGGTCATCCATGTGGAGCGAGGTAGAGTTGTAGTCTCTGATGATGTCATATTATCAGAGAATACACGAATCAGATCTATCTCTGGGACCGAAACTTACAAATATTTGGGTATGTCTGAAGCTTTAGGTATAGCAGACAGAGACGTAAAACGGGCGTTGGTGGAACGGTTCTTTAACCGCCTGTCCAAGGTCTTAAAAAGTCTTTTGTCAGGTGGAAATAAGATCCGCGCCTTTAACGGCTGGGTTATGCCTTTGCTGCTATACTCCTTTGGCATACTCAAATGGACTCAAACCGAATTAGATGCCCTGGATCGAAAAGTCCGTACTCTACTAACTGCATATCGTATGCATCATCCACGTTCATCGGTGATGAGATTGTATATCCCGCGGAAATGTGGAGGCCGTGGCATGCTTAATGCTAAGGACCTGCATAACCGTGAGATATGCAATCTCAGGAGTTATTTCCTTCACAGTAAAGTGGATATGCATATGGATGTAGTAAAGGTGGATAAAGGACTAACTCCGCTTTATCTGGCAAATAGGAACTGGCAAAATCCAAAGGTACTGAGTACCTTGGATCGCAGGGATATATGGAAGAGCAAAGAGCTTCATGGACGGTTTTATCGGGCTCTTCATGCGCCTGATGTAGATTCGATTGCCTCCGTTTCTTGGCTGCGTTTCGGCGACCTTTTTGGGGAAACCGAAGGTTTTGTCTGTGCAATTATGGATGAGGTTATCAAGACAAACAACTACAGAAAGTATATCCTCAAGGACGGTACGGTCGACATATGTCGGGCATGCCACCGTCCTGGAGAATCTTTGAGGCATGTGGTTTCTGGTTGTTCGTTTCTTGCTAACGGCGAGTACTTACACAGACATAATCAAGTGGCCAAGATCATACACCAGCAACTTGCTCTTTCATATGGTCTTGTGGACTATGAGGTACCGTACTATCAGTATGTACCTCAGCCAGTTCTTGAAAATGGTCGTGCAATGCTGTACTGGGATCGATCTGTTATCACTGATAGGACTATTTTTGCTAATAGACCTGACATTGTGGTAGTAGATCGGTCGGCGCGCCGGGCAATACTCGTTGATATCACCATACCACATGATGAAAATCTCGTAAAAGCTGAGAAAGAAAAACTATCAAAATATTTAGACCTCGCACACGAGATTACCAGCATGTGGGATGTAGATTCTACGATTATTGTCCCGATAGTCGTATCGACTAATGGGCTGATCGCAAAGAGCCTTGATTACCACCTTAAGAGGCTCTCGCTTGGTTGTTGGATCAAGGGCCGGATACAGAAGGCAGTGCTACTCGATACGGCACGCATTGTTAGGAGGTTCCTCACTTTAAGCTCCTAACTACCGGTGGCTTGGGCCTTAGGCCTCGCCCCAGTAGGTATACATATTTTTATATTTTAAAATTTATATGTTTTTTATATGTATTTATTTTAAAATGTAACTATATTGTATATAAATAATGAATAAATGATAATAATAATAATAATAATAATAATAAGCCCCTCACAATTCTAACTCCACGTCCGGCTTGAACATCAGAGGCCACGTGAGGGGCGGACATCGGCAGCTTAAAGCTACTTACACACCGATGACCAACGGAGCTCTAGTAAAAAAAAATATATGCGATGCGTCTAAGAAATAGGATTATACCCCAGGCGGGTACCAACGATAATATCGTAGGAGAATCCCGCCCCGTGTCTGCTGGCTCAATACCAACGGACACGGGCTGCCCTACGTTTTCTGGGGTGGGCACCGTATCGCATCAACCTGCCCAGGTTAGAGCTGCTGCAGGTCAAGACGACTCACAGTCAATTTCATCTACTCACAGCCTATTCCAATCACCTAGTTCATCACCTCACTCCTTTAAACATCCCTTCACATCTAGGTCTAGTTCTGTTTCCATAACACACAGTGACGTTGTGCAGGAGGTAAATACCGATTTTAATGCACCCGTTGCTGTGGATACTCGACAAAAGAAGCGCATGAGATGGAATGAAGAAATGAATACTTTTATCATGCGCACTTATTACCTAGTCACAAACCTCGAAAAAGATACTAGTCAATACTTACCACTTTTACACGCACACTTCCAAGACAGATACCCGGAACTACAAATAAGCAGACAAAGATTAGGAGATCAGAGAAGAGCAATTATACACAGAGAATTCTTATCAAAGGAAACATTAGAGAGAATAAAAGATGAGGTTAAGTTTCATCTTGAAAACTCCATAAACAATACAACAAGTACATTAACCCTAACACAGACAACAAAACAAAGGAAAAGATGGACAAATGAAGAAAATGAATCGATAATACGAAAATACTACATTGTAACTAATTTAGAAATCAACAAAACAGCGTACAGAAAACAATTATACGAAGCAGTTATCACAGAGCAACCTCATTTGTCAGAATTTTCCGAGCAAAGAATAGCTGATCAACTTAGAGTCATTATTAATAACAATAGGATCAGCAAAGAAAGGTTACAACAAATTCGTGACGAAGTAGCCAATAATATACAAACACAACAAATATCCACATCAGATATAACGTCGAACCAACTGCCTAACTGTGCGATAATTACAGATATAGGCAATTCACATGCTTACCCACATCAACCTAACGATCTTCAAATAAATAATACTCCGCAATATACAGAAGAATCTAACTTAAACAGTCCAGAAGATATACAATCTCCTACTTCCGAAATTGTAACTGAAATCGAAGAGAATTTCTTGCAAAATTATAAAAAGTTCATAAATACAAACCCAATTAATCGACCTATTATACCAAAACAAAGGCCATCACGTAAATTATCAAATATAATGCAATATATAAACCGTAAAATCCTACCAAAACATATACAGGCTGATTCAGATTTTGACACTACCCAAACAATTCTATACTGCGCTGCTTATACGGCAGCAACGCAGAACGGCTCTAAAATTAATGACAACCCACGTGCAGCTCCTTACAAGGAAAATATTCCGAGATGGGAAATACGACTACAAAAAAGAATTGAAGACATAAGAGCAAAAATAGGTAGATTAACAGAATATATCAGAGGAAATAGAAATAAAAAACTAGAAAATCACATAATTTTAATAAAGACTCAGTATAAAATACACTCTCAACATGAAAGCGAAAATATAGACCTAAACCATTTCTTAGATACTCTAAAACAAAAACTTAGTGCCCTTTCCAACCGTCTACGCAGATACAAAACAACTACTCTAAGAGCCAAACAAAATAAACAATTCAACAATAACGAGAAAAATTTTTACAGAACACTTAACCAACATAATGGATCTTTACCGAACACAAATCTTGAACTTCCAGACTCACAAACTCTTTACGAATTTTGGTCGAATATATGGTCAAACCCCGCGCGCCACAACGAATCTGCTTCATGGTTAAGCGAAAGTAAAAAACTACAGACAAATACAACAAATATGGTATTTGATAAAGTAACAATAGATTTATTAGAAAAAGTTTTAGCTAAAACACAAAATTGGAAAGCCACAGGATCTGACAACCTCCACAATTATTGGTATAAAAAATTTACCACCTTACACTCCACTTTACTTAAACATATCAATAATTTCATACAGTCACCTGACACGGTCCCACAGTATATTACACAAGGAATAACATATATGCTCCCAAAAGACTCCTCAGACATGAAAAACCCCGCTAAATACAGACCCATCACTTGCCTGCAAAATATTTACAAAATTATTACGGCCTGTCTGAGTGAACTCATATATAAACACGTAGAAGCAAATAAAATTTTAGCTGAACAACAAAAAGGCTGTCGTAAAAATAGTCAAGGTTGTAAAGAACAACTCACCATAGATGCCATCGTCTCAAAACAAGCGCTAACAGGAAAAAGAAACATGTATGCCATGTACGTAGATTACAAAAAGGCCTTTGATTCCGTCCCCCACTCATGGTTATTGTTTATTTTAAAACATTATAAAATCAATACTGTATATGTAAATTTCTTAGAAAGAATGATGGCACAGTGGACCACAATCTTAAAGATAAATAGTGTAAATGGTTCTATAGAAACCTCCACGATTAATATTCGCAGGGGTATCTTTCAAGGTGACTCTCTAAGTCCCTTATGGTTTTGCCTTGCACTTAACCCTCTTTCAGAACTACTGAACCGATGTGAAAAAGGATTTAAGATTGAATATGACAACAACCATCACATATTGAGTCATCTTATGTACATGGATGATATTAAACTGTATGGTAGCAATTACACAGAGATTCAACAAATAGCTGAAATAGTAGAAAAATATTCACAAGATATTCAGATGGAATTTGGGATAGATAAATACAAAATGCTATCAATGCATAGGGGGATTATAGAACAAAACACGTACACAATGGAAAGAGGGGATATAATAGAACCAGTAAATAATATTGAAGGATATAAATATTTAGGTTATCAACAAAGTAGCCAAATTCACCACAAAGAAACAAAAGGCACACTTATAAATAAATTTCAAAACAGACTCCACAAAATTTTAAACAGTCATCTTAACTCTCGGAATACAATAAAGGCTATAAATGGATTCGCTATTCCCATATTAACGTATTCATTTGGAATAATAAACTGGTCGAAAACAGATTTACATAAACTTCAACGAATAATAAACACTCTCTTGACAAAATACCGAAAACATCATCCACGTTCATGTATACAACGACTGACGTTACCCAGATTCGCAGGTGGACGAGGAATAATAGATATCAAAAACCTTCACAACAAACAAATAACTACACTTCGATCATATTTCCACACCCACGCTCAGCAATCATCTCTTCATAATGCAATAGTTCAATCAGATCACAAATTCACCCCCTTAAACTTGCATGACAAAACCAAACAAATTAATGAGACCATAACCCAACACCAGGAAAAAGTGAATACTTGGTTACAAAAATCACTCCATGGCAGACATCTTAAAGACTTAAATCATCCAAATGTCGATAAAGTAGCATCAAACTCGTGGCTGAAACGTGGAGACCTGTTCCCTGAGACAGAAGGTTTCATTCTAGCGATCCATGATCAGATAATAGAAACACGGAATTACAAGAAATATATAATACAGGATACAAGTATCATAACCGACACATGCCGAAACTGCCACAGTAGCTCTGAAACTATTCAACATATCACAGGCGCCTGCAAATCAGCAGCACAAACAGATTACAAGCACCGACATGACCAAGTTGCAGCCATTGTACACCAAGAAGTAGCATTAAAATATAAACTCATCAAAGAAAAAATAGTTTACTACAAGTACAAACCACAAATCGTAATAGACACAACAAATTATAAACTGTATTGGGACCGAACTATCATCACAGATAAAACAGTACATCACAATAGACCGGACATTACCTTACATGACAAAATAAACGAAGTAGTTTATCTCATAGACATAGCAATACCAAACACACACAACATTACATCAACTCACGTTAATAAAATAGCCAAATATACAGATCTCTCCATCGAGTTGAAAACCCAATGGAAGATCCGAAAAGTGATAATTGTCCCAATCATAGTATCAACCACAGGCATAATACCATACACCCTACACACAAGCCTCAGTCAGTTAGGAATAAATCCTCTGATATATACCACCATACAGAAAGCTGTAATTCTTAATACTTGCCGACTCACCAGGAAATTTCTTAGCATATAATGAACCTTCTTGCCGTTTGGCCAATAGCCCGCGGTAAGAAGTAGAATTACCCCAGAAATGGGAGAAGATATCATATCTTTCGAATATAATAATAATAATAATAATAATAATAAATAAATTTTTTGACTTAAAAATTTTTTTCAATAATTATTTTCTTGAGTATATATATTTTCTTCTACTATTTATTGCTTTTCAAATATGTTATTTTAAATAATATTTCATATCCGTTAATAGAAACATTCATTAAACGATATAAAAATTCAACATAAAAATGTGACACGAACAAATGTCAATTCAAAAATGAATCAATAGAAATAAGTCAAAAGAATGAAGCGCACAGCCAGAAGACGAAACGCACGCGTAACACCCCTTGAGAGCTCGTCGAGCTCCGCATCGTGGGCGTCGGCGACAGCGACTCCACCGTTGTCGGCCAGCGGTGATGCGTCGAGCCTGCGCGACGAGCCTCTGTCGCCTCCGCCGCCACTAAGACCTGTGCGGCGTAGAAGGCGACCACCTACATCGGTCGACTTGGGACCTACGGGGCCTAGTGTCCCGCCTGTGGCCCCCGTCACCGGTGGAGTAGTGCGCCGCATGAGATGGACAAAAGCAATAAATGAAAATGTCATGCGGGCCTACTATGGAGCGACGGAGAGGGGAACTAACCTGACTGCGTATCGTGTTCGAATGCTTTCTTTGTTTCAGACACTTGAACCAACAATTACAGTGTCCGCCCAACGGTTATCGGATCAGGTACGAGTCATTCAACGGAATAAATTGTTGGATGATGTAGTACTTGAACGGCTGCGCTCTACTATACATATTGTCCAAGATATTCCAGACCAACGCAACCAACATACTGAAGATGCACCGATTGTGGGAATTTCATCTGATTTGGTTGCTGAGGAAGTGGACATGGCTTTGGATAGTATTGTATGTAACCAGGATAAACAGCGGTTGAGAAGGTCTTTGGAAGATGCATTGACGGAATTCTGCTCTATTCCTGCATCCTATAGACCGCGGATACCACGTCTGCCGATGCATAAACGGAATTTGGCACTGGTGGGGGCGCTGAACTCTATATTAATAGATTATATGGAGTCCAGTCGGGACCTTGTTGATACGCACTTAATCCTATACTGTGCGGCTGTTGCTTCGTGTCGTGTGGCTAATGTCTATTTTCCTAATGAAGACAAGATCATGCGAGGTGAAGCAACTGTACCTGCTTGGCAGAGTAGGATTCAGGGGCGTATTAATAGGGCTCGAACCCTCATCAGTAAGCTAATCTGCTTCCAGTCGGGCAACACCCGATCGAAGGTGATGCGTTTTGTTACACAAGCTTTTGCAGGAACTGGTATTAAATACCAAGATTACAGGCTTTGTGTAACAGAACGTATCGATTTTTGGAAACAGAAAGTTTATGCATGGGCAAACCGTATTCGCCGATATAGAATGCGGGTTGATAGATTCCGCCAAAATTGTATCTTCCAAAGAGATCAAAAGAAGGTGTATAGACAGTGGGAGTGTCCCAAAGTTAGTTTGTGTGGGCGGCAGTTTCCGGATGGACGAGAAATGCATAGGTATTGGTCGAATATCTGGTCGCTGCCGGTCACTCATTCTGAGGGCGATTGGTGTAGCGTTGTTGAACGGGCTTGTGAAACTATTACACCAATGGAGAACATTGACATTAACCAAAACGACATAATTGTTGCGATCCGTTCAACACAAAATTGGAAATCTCCTGGCTTGGACGGATTGCACAATTTTTGGTTAAAACGTTTCTCCAGTTCGCATGCTCGTTTAGCAGCACAGTTCCAAGAAGCCATTTCTAATGGTACACTTCCAATGTTTATGACTACAGGAGTCACACACCTTCTTTTTAAATCGGGTAGTACCACAGATCCTAAAAACTACAGACCCATCACGTGCTTACCCACCATCTATAAGCTTCTTACATCCATTTTGAGAGCAAAAATTTCGGACCACGTTAATAGAAGTAAAATTATGGCTGCTACTCAAAGTGGATGTAAGACTGGATCCTGTGGTACGAAAGATTCCCTTCTCATTGACATGACCATTTGTCAGCAGGTTCGACGCAATCGTAGAAATTTGTCTGCTGCCTGGATTGACTATAAGAAGGCATATGATTCGGTGCCTCATGCATGGCTCAGGAGAGTGTTGGATTTGTATAAAATTAATACAAATGTCACTACCTTTCTTGGGTCGTGTATGGGGCAGTGGACCACCATTCTTAGGTATCCAGGTGGTGTGGAGTTCTCCGGTTGTGAAGAACCAATTAAAATAAGGCGGGGTATTTTCCAGGGCGACAGTTTGAGTCCTTTGTGGTTTTGTCTAGCTTTAAATCCTCTTAGTACATTACTAAGGCATTCAAAGTTAGGCTACCATCTACAGAGACGATCTGAACCAATCTCTCACTTGCTTTACATGGATGATCTCAAGTTGTTTGCACAAAATAAAGTACATTTGATGGAATTACTGAAAATAACTAAAAATTTCAGTAATTCTATCAATATGGAGTTTGGTGTAGACAAGTGTGCGGTCATCCATGTGGAGCGAGGTAGAGTTGTAGTCTCTGATGATGTCATATTATCAGAGAACACACGAATCAGATCTATCTCTGGGACAGAAACTTACAAATATTTGGGTATGTCTGAAGCTTTAGGTATAGCAGACAGAGACGTAAAACGGGCGTTGGTGGAACGGTTCTTTAACCGCCTGTCCAAGGTCTTAAAGAGTCTTTTGTCAGGTGGAAATAAGATCCGCGCCTTTAACGGCTGGGTTATGCCTTTGCTGCTATACTCCTTTGGCATACTCAAATGGACTCAAACCGAATTGGATGCCCTGGATCGAAAAGTCCGTACTCTACTTACTGCATATCGTATGCATCATCCACGTTCATCGGTGATGAGATTGTATATCCCGCGGAAATGTGGGGGCCGTGGCATGCTTAATGCTAAGGACCTACATAACCGTGAGATATGCAATCTCAGGAGTTATTTCCTTCACAGTGAAGTGGATATGCATATGGATGTAGTAAAGGTGGATAAAGGACTAACTCCGCTTTATCTGGCAAATAGGAACTAGGAAAATCCAAAGGTACTGAGTACCTTGGATCGCAGGGATATATGGAAGAGCAAAGAGCTTCATGGACGGTTTTATCGGGCTCTTCATGCGCCTGATGTAGATTCGATTGCCTCCGTTTCTTGGCTGCGTTTCGGTGACCTTTTTGGGGAAACCGAAGGTTTTGTCTGTGCAATTATGGACGAGGTTATCAAGACAAACAACTACAGAAAGTATATCCTCAAGGACGGTACGGTCGACATATGTCGGGCATGCCACCGTCCTGGAGAATCTTTGAGGCATGTGGTTTCTGGTTGTTCGTTTCTTGCTAACGGCGAGTACTTACACAGACATAATCAAGTGGCCAAGATCATACACCAGCAACTTGCTCTTTCATATGGTCTTGTGGACTATGAGGTACCGTACTATCAGTATGTACCTCAGCCAGTTCTTGAAAATGGTCGTGCAATGCTGTACTGGGATCGATCTGTTATCACTGATAGGACTATTTTTGCTAATAGACCTGACATTGTGGTAGTAGATCGGTCGGCGCGCCGGGCAATACTCGTTGATATCACCATACCACATGATGAAAATCTCGTAAAAGCTGAGAAAGAAAAACTATCAAAATATTTAGACCTCGCACACGAGATTACCAGCATGTGGGATGTAGATTCTACGATTATTGTCCCGATAGTCGTATCGACTAATGGGCTGATCGCAAAGAGCCTTGATTACCACCTTAAGAGGCTCTCGCTTGGTTGTTGGATCAAGGGCCGGATACAGAAGGCAGTGCTACTCGATACGGCACGCATTGTTAGGAGGTTCCTCACTTTAAGCTCCTAACTACCGGTGGCTTGGGCCTTAGGCCTCGCCCCAGTAGGTCTACATATTTTTATATTTTAAAATTTATATGTTTTTTATATGTATTTATTTTAAAATGTAACTATATTGTATATAAATAATGAATAAATGATAATAATAATAATATATAATCATATAATCATATAATACTAATATATAAAAATCAATTGCTGTTCGTTAGTCTCGCTAAAACTCGAGAGCGGCTGAACTGATTTGTCTAATTTTGGGTTTGAATTCATTGTTGAAGTCCAGGGAAGGTTTAAAAGGTGAGTAAATATGAAAGAAATGCTAGGAATATAGTACAACAACAATTTCGTTTTCCCATAAAGGTATGCCTTCAAGTTGATTAGAAGTTGCATGTCATTAATGAAAATTATAATTTATACGCCAAGTAATCAAATAAAAAATAACCCAAAATGTACCATAAGGCATTATAGT
This sequence comes from Automeris io, assembly GCA_036320925.1. NCBI lineage: Eukaryota > Metazoa > Arthropoda > Insecta > Lepidoptera > Saturniidae > Automeris > Automeris io. The sequence continues at coordinate 2,618,909 of JAUDJH010000034.1, read as the reverse complement.
AAAAATATCATTACCTTATATATGACTTAAGTCTTTCAATACAATTTTATTTCTTTTAGACTGCGACAGGCCAATAACTTTTGGCAGAATGAAATCTGACGGGACAGCTATTAACATAAAAAAAAAATTTGTTTTAGAGAAATAGGGCAGAACAAGGTCTGCCGGGACAGCTAGTAAAGTATAAAGGTCAGTATCCAAAGGGGGTGCCCTCAACCCATAACTCGCTGGCTAAGCATTTTAAGTGATCGCTCCTCTCGTCCGGTGAAATTGGAAAGTTGCTTTTCTCGATAAACTGCATATAGTACTACCATTAAAAAAATACGCGCAAAATCAACACAAAAAAAAGGTTTTCCTCTAGGTACGATGAAGTAGATGCAATTAATATATATGGCCTATGTAGGTATAACTAATACGGACGACGTCAATGCGAAGCTTTAAGGGGAGGGGGAATGCGATGGATCAATAAAAAAGGGGTGAGAATAACCTCGATCGCGCAAGTTGTCTCCCATGTTAGCTATATCGTTTGTTCTACGAAATATTTTATTGAAAATTTGTTCTGGACACTTTTAGCTTTTTTTTTAAACACTGCCCTACTGGTTGGTTTTACTCCTGCCTCATGGGTGTGTATACAAACATGAACTTCACATGCACAAGCATCCAGACCCTTGTTTTTGTAGCTCAGTGAAACCCTTCAAGGACAGTCATAGCCGCTGTGAGACCAGCTGTTCATGTGTTAGATTCTTACTGACTAAAGCTACTAGGCTTTTTTTCCAGTCCGACGACCGAAGGCAAGGGTATGGCTGTCCAAGCTTCTTCAGCACCCAGACTACGTCGAGCTTTCTGAGAGGGATGGTGTAAAAAGCCATCTCTCGTGTTAGCCTCATTTGTTTTAGAGAATACATGCAGAAATTGGTTTAAAGACTAATAAAACGATTTAATTGATAAATGATGCTTAGGATCGGCAGTCGTCAGGATCTAATAGCATGATATTTTCCTCCCTTTTTTTGCTTTGTTCGCAAGAGCTACGCACGTTCCCAGTGTTGCCGTATAAGTTTTCCCACATAATATTTTTTTTATTTTACTGTTTTTATCCTTTTAGTCAATAAGGATAATTTAAATAGAATCTAATATCAATACTGAGTAAAACCTTCACGTGTCGGATAGGGTTTTTAAAACATACTGTACATGTCTTTCTTGGCTGCAGTAAAGCATTTGGCCTTGTATTGAATTCTCTAGACCGAAGCACTCTGAAAAATACTATAACTTGATATCATTTAGATAACAAAAAACAACCAAGTACAAGTCGGCTGTGCACCGGGGGCCCTGTACAAACGTGTTAATTCTGCCTTATAATGGCACATATTTTGTGATGTTTTACGGTTTTTGAAATTTCCCCTATGCTATAAAATGTTGTTTCTTGCCATGTTTACCTTGTGAGTTTTGATTTGCAAAAACGTAAATTTCGCGACATAAACTGTCGTATCTTTTGATTATATTGACTTAGAAGTTTGATTTTTTCAGAGCTATAATGAACTGCAATCCCGCTAATTTGGTATTAATTTCAACTTGACACCTTCATGCGTTTCTGAGAAACAGGGTTGTTGCAGGCTAACGGACGACGGGAGTTCTGAAGAGCTATTTAACCTTGTTCCACCCTTACCCTTTCATAAAAGTATCATGTGCTTACGGAGTCACAGCTATACGGTAACTCATATCCCGGCTAGGACTAAGAAGTCCTGTGATATTGGATCCTTTAAATAAAGCATGAAGAGATATTTACGCAGGCCGGCATTATCACTGCTACTATCGATTTTTTTTTTACACTGGCTCGACATAGTGACTACAGAGTACCTGATGGTAAGTACAGTGTAGTCCAAAAACGAAAGCGACTATCAAAGAATGAAAATCCATTGATAGTCTACATCGTCATGTCGGCCCTCGTATACCACGACTGAAGGTCTCTAGGTATATGAGCTAGAATATACACAAGCTGATCCCGAAACGCGACAAGCCGAAACTGGTCACTATGACGGGCTTTACACCCATGTAATGTGGTCATGATCCAGACGGGCACCGACGCCCTACCACCTCGCTGCTTCTCGTTTAGCACCACCCAGGAGTCACGTGTAGGGAAACTAGGGTAAAGCCTGCGGACGCGAGCAGCTTCGACTCCCAAAATCGATTCGATTGTTTTTCTTTTACTGTTGATTGGTGACGTTTTTTAGAATGCGCCAGGCTTGCAATCAGTTGTGACGTGGTCACTAGGCAAAGTTAGAATATATAAAGAAAAAAATGATTCCACAATAAAGGTTTCCTTTTTCGTTTTGAGGTATGGAATCCTAAAAGTATCAATTTCTCAGCATATCGATGATTTTTAGTTTTATACAGCATCTAACTGTTACTAAGCTGGAATATGGATTTGTATTTCGCCGGCAGTAGGAAGCCAGACGGTTATTTCCAGCGGCGCATGTTCGCGCAAGATCGTTGACCTGCCGTAGTTAATTTTAACTGCGTCGATATTCTGCTTGGAGCTTCTGGGTTTATGATCTTGTCGAATACGTACCACAAAAAGGCTATTGAACTTGGTTTTTCTCTACACTTGTAATCATCTATTTGCAGCACCATCAAATGTATATTAACGGAGTTATGTTTACAATTAAATATTTTTTGAACGGATCAATATGGAATTTTTAATATTATTACACAAGAGAAAACATTTAAATGGTTAAAATAATCTTCAGTGATTTGTGACTAACAGTATTTAAGTGAAAAGTTTTTGTTTGGGGAATTAAAAAAAAGTAACATGTAAATCTTTAAGGTTCCATAATAGTTTTTTAGATCCTTCGGTAAAAAAAGCAACGGTTCGGTTTTTTTAGAAAAACAAATACCAATATAGTACCTATGCCAAGTACTTAATTAAGATAGTAGTTTTTAGTACATAGGTGCAAAGTCCGCCTTATTTACTCGCTATTGTCTGTTCCTATACCTAAGGTTTTTTTTAACCCGATTCATCATATGAGCACATCACACCTAATGGTAAGCATAGTACAGTAAAAAAAAACGACTAAAACTACCAATAGTAAAACTTATAGATAGTCGCAAATCATGCCGGCCTGCACAAATAACTCATCACTCTTCGCTTAAAGGATCCCATATCATAGGACGGTGGGAACACGCTCGCCGGTAGACCATTCCACAGCCCAACGACACGGCAAAAGAAGGAGTTAGAGAACTTCTCAGTCCTAGCCGGGATGTGAGTTACCGTATAGCTGTGGCTCCGCAAACTCGCGCGTGTGGTTCTGTTATGGTAGGGAGGGGTGGAACAAGGTTATATAGCTCTTCAGAACACTTCCAAAGACAGGCTAGCACTTGACCTCAATCTCATCTGCTGGATAGCGTTTACGAAGCCGATTATGGATCGAGCTCACCCAATAAATAGCAATTCACTCGTGGTTGGAAGTTTCCCAAGTCGTAAGATGCTGGGAAAAATACGCAGGAAGCGAATTCCACTCCTTGGCTGTTCGCAGCCAAATAGAGGCGAATCACCTCGTGCGAGCTGCTGGTACGTCAACCACATAAGGGGGCAAGCCCGCACGGCGCGCAGCCGATTTATGGTAGAAGGGGGAGGAAGGGCGGTGTTATAACCATAGATGGGCAAAATGTAATCTGATTAATAAAAATGATTACGATTACATTTTACGTTTTTTACCATTAATATGACTGCATTTTATTTCTAAATGTTTTAAATGGATTTAATACTGATTACAGAGCAAAAAAATTAAAATTCCGACTACATTTTGTAATCTGTAAACATTAATCAGATTACATTTTGTCCAGCTCTGGTTATTACTATCAGCACCAGGTGATGATTATTCTCTTTTTTACACTAGTATCCGCATTAATCAATGCTGATTTATATTGCTGATCTCTAAAATTTATGCTGTAAAATTTTTTTTCATCGGTAATCCATGTGGCCTAGATAATAGTCCGGTTTCCATGCTCATCTACGATTGGCCGTAGGTTCGAATCCCGGCACTAACCTCTGGGTTTTTCTAGATTTCGTACGAATTTAGACATCTCATGCTCACCGGTGTTGGAAATCATCGCGAGGAAAGCTGCATGGCATCTAATAGGAATGTCATATGCGAGAGCCCTGAGCACGGGAATTAGCTACTGGTCACGTTGGGCACGACATATAAACGCAAAGTGGATACTGGCACTATTGTATCTCTGCTCAACTCCAAAGGGGTATGGTGAGACGGTATATTATTATTACTAAATAAAACAATGTCACATGTTTATGCATTTGCATTGTAATATATATATTTAATCATTAATAAATTATATCATCAGTTTCAATACTGAAAACCCTATTTAATTTTTTTTTTCTAAAACAACCTCCATTTAAATGGTAACTTAATTTTCTATTGTCTTAGGATGGCTTGCACTAACAAATTAAATCTAGTTTAGAGTTATATAAAATGCTATTTAGCGCTGATCTGTACTTATTATCTTGCACTAAATCAAAATCTAGTTGTAACAACTCTTAAACTAAAATCATCATTAAGATGGAATCAAACCAATTCAATTAATTAGCGTTTTATACAAGTTTAAACTAGATTAATTCGTTAGTGCAAGCCGCCCTATGAGCGACTTACCCGAACAAATTAAATCTAGTTTAAGCTAGTATAAAACGCCATTTAAATCAAGCGGTTTAATTCGATCTCAATAGTGATTATTACTTTGACAGTTGCTAAAACTAGATTTAATTAGTTGGCGCCAGCCGCCTTTATTTAAAACAACTTCGTCTGTAAACTTTATTTCTGCACCTTCCATCTGTAAACGGGGGTCTTTCGAGTCTAGCCGTATTTTCAACCCCTGTAATGCATTAACAAAACTCTAAAAACAAAGCTAGCATTCAAAACATTCATTTTGAATTACCAATTGAAAATTCTCTTCAATTAGGGGTACAAGTGGAGCGCTCACCGCTCCTCTACATAGTAGGCATAATAAATTAACATTGATTTTGCACGGACATAGATGACCCCCGTTTACAGAAGTGCTAAAAATCTTAGTTAATTTCGATACTATACAATGCTAGATTATTACTCTATTTTTAAACTATGTAGAAACATGAAAAATACAGGGTCTTTTATACCCCACTGTCCCGAAACGGTTGATGAAAAAGCTAAATCATCACTATTATGTTTTATTTTAAAAACTGTAATGGCACTTATGGCAGATTCATTACAATAACCAAGAAAAAAAAAAGACATTCCAAAATATATTTACATCAGACCCAGATCTTGAAACTTTCTAAGGCGGGGCAAAAGCTTCTATGTACAACTACCCACCCCCATGCCAGCCCTCTTATCTTGGTTTCTCAATTCTACAGGGGGATTTTATACACGAGAAAGATATTTAGGGAGGATATTCAGTATTCGATTATAATCCTAAATATGTAAGAACTAATATCTCAATATTATCAAATAAAAGAAAAAAAGAAATTGTAGACAACACAGTTCCGTAATATGTATAAATAATTATAATCATAAAATAATGAATAACAATAAATTATTAAATATTTTTGCCTGTCCTAAGTCAAAATAAAATACGAAAAGAAAAGTAAATTCTTGTTTACTTAAAATGAACTTTACTTTACTTACTTACTTACCGTTTAATCGTGCGCCACACGCGCTACGTTGTCCACACTTTTTACGGATCAATTTTCATTTATTCATTAATTTTTTATCAGTTTACAAAATCATCTCGTACGGATTAATCGAATGCAGAAAAAATGTTTAAAGCACAATTTTTTGCAATTTTGTACTCTAAAACTTTGCAAAAATGTAAATATAATTTCTCATAAAATGCGAAATATTCACGAAAAATTATCTTTGACCTTGCATAGTTTAAAGCGTGGTAGAACTGTTTTATGAGACTTTTGAGTTAACTTGAACTTTTAACTTATTTAGGAAGACGTTGATCCAGAGAACATGCTGGTTAATGGGTTCGTTTGCCACATCTAGAGTTTACCAGACGTACCCTCACCTCCTAGATCTGGGGCTGATCTTCATATACTAATATCCGTTTCTTTATTATTCCATAACAACTCACACGTCTGTGCGCAGTTATTTTAAGGAACAAAATAATTAAAATAAGAGAGTAATACTTCAAACAGTCACTTTTAACGCAGCTGTGTTCCTATATAGCTTTAAAAAATATCTTTTTACTTAACAAATCGAAATAAAATCTGAATAATTAATACGTCAATATATACAAACAATTAACCTTAAAACAATTGACAAACGGTTAGCTTATTATTGGAAGAATATCTTTAAAGATACAATAGATATTTATACATTTATTAGCTAGGTTCGTTCATATCTGCACTGCACCGGTAGGTGCCACAACGGCTTAACAAAAGAAATTCACAAGCACTTTTGAATACTCATGATTCAACAATTGCGTACTAATTTAAGAATCAGTAATGTTTAAGAGCATCTTAAAATATAACAAGTGATTTCTGAAACTCAGCGAGAATCCGGGAATCGCATTAGATTTTCAGTTAATAAATATGTGAAATGACAAAGAATAAGGTAATACTTTTTATGCTTATAAGGGATGCACGCTACTGCATTATTGCAGTATATATGTAACACATTCCTTTTTCGTTGTTTTTTTATTCTGGAAAAGTATTGGAAAATACCTAAACTACACGAGATACGAAAATACAGACCTTGGAAATTCTCCGTTTGCTGCGAAACTTTGCTGATGACTTTAGTTACCGTTTGTAGGGAAAGGGTCAAGAAGAAAGTTGGCATCGTTAAATTTGTAATAAAGTGTAAACTTGAAAAAAAAAAAAAACAATTTTTCTATAGAAATTACCATTATACCATTTTACAAAAACATGGAAAAATAAAGACAGAGAACGTATTTTATTTTAAGACGTTCTTTTACTGTTTTAGTTTAAAAATATATACAGCATTTTATAAATGACGGAGATATGTCAGAATACAATAATTTGAACCTTCTTGTAATTAATAAAATTATAAATAACTATATTACCTAATTAATCATAAATAAAAATTGATGAAGAAATGAAAATGGATCCGTAAAAAGTGTGGACACTGTAGCGCTTGTGGCGCACGATTGACTGGAAAGTAAGTAAAGTTCCTTTTACGTAATTTCAGGTATTAACTTGTTCTCCCTTAGCACTGTATCCTGGCTTAGAACAGGCAAAATACCTACCTAATAATTAATTGTTATTCCTTCATTAATGTGTGTGATTGTCCAAGTATGTTGTCTATAATTTATTTTGTTTTAATGTAAATATTAAGGTATTATTATTTGGACTTAGAGTCGAATGCTGAATATCTCCCTCGTCTATAAAATTACAATGTATATTATTGCCATTAAATAAAATAATATAGTATGCCCTAAGTTTAGTAGACCTTGAGCGTAACTGCATTTGACTGGCATCCGTAACTACTTCTGTGATGCGTGACGTCACTGCAAACATAAAAATAATGTAACAATAATTTCGTCGCTCCAGTGTAGTTTTGAGGTGGTAGGGTGGTTGTGTGAACTTTGTCGTGTTCACAGTACACAGGTGTAAAGACCGTCACAGTAACTCGCTTCGGCCTGTCGCCTTTCGGCATCAGTTTATGTAAAACCAGTTCTTGATATACCTAGAGACCTTCCGTCGTGGTATATGTGGGCTAGGGATGTATCGGAGGCAGTTTTATCGAAACCGAAGTCGGAGTTTTTAAATTTGATTTATCGGAGTCGGAACCGAAGTCGGAATCGGAGTCGGAGGCAATGTCAGTAATCACAAATGATGGGAGAAGAAAGTAGTTTTATTAAGTGACAAATAATAAAACCATTATTCAGTGAACCTTTTTAATTAGAAAGTAATAAATATACACATACACAGACAATCAAAAGAAAAATTGCTGTGTTTCTTATTAACATTTTCCCATAAACAGTGAACAAATTAAATCAAATTTGCTCCAGGGTTGTTTTTTTGTTAATTTCTATTTTATTTTATTTAATGTAAATGCAAAATAAAAAAAACACTTAAGTAATAAATTTAAATGTACATTTACTTTTAAATTTAATAACTTTAATAATATATTTTTAATCTATTTTTTTTTAAATTTCTTCTTTAATTTAAGTAGCATTGATTGTTTGATTAATTTATACTATGTTTCAACAACATATAAAATGAAATCAAATGAATTGACTACAATAGTGGTGGTGACTTCCGATGAATACCTCCGATTAAAAAGTTTTGGAACCGAAGTCGGAACCGGAGGTGTAATAACGATCGGAAGTTCCGACTTATCGGAGTCGGAGTCGAAGCTCCGTAACATCCCTGATGTGGGCCGACATGACGACGGCGGCTTTGCCGTTGGTCTTTGCCGTTTTTGGACTACACTTTACTTCCCATCAAGTACAACGTGGTCACTTTGTCGATCCACAGTATAAAAGAAACGACCTTTTTGTATTTTTGTTCAATATCCATATAAAAAATGGGAAAAAAGTCAGTGTAATTTATACCCATCCGTAAAAAAATATTAAAACTTTTGAAACATAAGGTTAAATATATATAAAATAAAAAAAAGATAGTTAATTGTTGATGGAACGTGTCTGCTTTGCATCTGTGAGAGAGGCGTTTGTGAGTGCCTTTGCTCTGGACAGACTTGACGTCGGAATGTTTAATCTAATCTTAATAAATAACAATATATCTTCACGTTATATCCCGTACGGGGTGAGCAGGGAAACATTAGTGGCTGTATCCATTTTGCGCTTATATGCCGTGCTCAACGTGACCAGTAGCGCAGCTGATCGCCGTTCACACACCACTAACACACATAACATTGCTATTCGATGCCATGCGGGATTTCTCACGTTTTTCTTCATCGGCGACTATGAGGTGCCTTAATCCAACCAACATACAAACGCAAAGTGGATATAGTTACTAATGTATCTTTTGCTTACCACAAAAGGGATATAGCGTGATAATTTTTATTATTATATTTCCACCAAAAAAGTTTTTCTGGTGTAGACGCTTCTACGATAACATATACACCTATATACCATCCGCCATGAACGTAGTCGTGGAGTGTTGTTTACCACGTGTCTATATCCGCAGGGTGTAGACGAGACGGCGCTATAGCGGCGCCGCGAGCAGGGCCCCGAACTGCAGCAAGGCCTCGCGCAGGGCGGCGCTGGCGCCCACCGCGCTGCCCGCCAGCCCTACCACGCCGGGGTACAGCCCTATGGCACAGATAAACCTCTATAAAACTCTAGATTAAAGGTGTATATTGGTATGAAGGGTAGTTTTTTCTGTTTTCTTTTGTGCTTATTTTGTTTTGTTGATTGGTTGCATTTTCTGTATTTTATTATGTAAAATGATTTTATTTATTTATTTATTTATTCAACGGTAACTACACAGCATATTATAAGATTATGTACCAAATAGGAAACAAAAAATAAAAAAATCTATAATGCCAATAACGTAGTACACATATTAAATTTTGGTAAATGTTTGGGTCGCTCCCCGCATCATATAGTGAGTCTTGTGTGCGTTTATATTTGTATAACTATATATATATATATATACATAACACACATATAAATATACTTGCCATAACAAACACACACACATTTATTTCTTATTGTTGCGAGCTTACTGCTATAATCTTTGAAGATTTGTTTTTAAATATTATCATTGTGTAATTGGCACAGCTTGTTAACTGTACCGTATGCAAATTGATTGTATGTGCTGTTCAGTGATTGTGAATAAATAAATAAATAATAAATATAGGGCTGTCCCAGTGAAGTGGCTGTGCCGTCCGCAAGGCCCTGTCAGAATACCAGCGCTGCAGAGTCTGTAGCACAAGCTGAGACAGGGCCCTTATTGGCGGCGGCCTAGACTTTTTTATGTATTGTTTGGTTGTTTTTTTTTATGTTTTTTGTATTTTATGGGTGTTTTATTGTACAATGTAGTTACTTTTATACGGTTGCTGTTAATAAAACGTTTTCTTTCTTTCTTTCTATTAGCCTTAAGTTTCTTTTACATTTCCTACGATCTAGGAGCCTTTAGAAGGCTGAATAAGCATTTATTTGGGAAACACGGTTCTTCAAAGTCTTATCAACACATATCGTGTGTGATTACATATGTGAAATGAGCAGGGTGAAAACCAGCACTATGTGGCGCCACCATAGAGCATACGCTAAGTCAGCCACTTTTGCCGAGTGTTATTATCTTATGCATAGAAATGTGCAATCGTGTGCTTTTGGCAATGTGATTATTGTTACGGCATAAGTATTAGGTCTGTAGCGAACTGTATTGTCCAGTAGATTAACCACTGTTCAAAATGCCATCTTGTGGCGAATAGTGTAACTAAAGCTACTAGTGCTGTCATCTATTGGAGAATAGAAAATGATTTCTAGAAATATCGTTGCAGACTAACGTGAGCGCTAGAATATTAGATATGGATGGGGAATCTTCTATATAATTGATGGGATCTGAGTTGTGGTTAAATACGCGGCAGGTTCAAACGCGGGACAGTAGTTGTTAACGGAAAGCGAAACTAAAGTGCAGTGTTCAGTGCGATATTTAGCGTGGTGTTATGTAAACTGATTAGCAGAATTATTTGTATATGAGTAAGCCAAGTTTAATAATACCCGTGTGATTTTAATGAAGACCCTGACCTCGCAACATGACTAAAAAATTATTTATTTATTTATTTATAAATACACATACACGGTATACATAAACACATAAAACTATATAAGACATGAACAAGATACATTATAAATGCGACTATATTTAAAAGTGTAGACTACATGCACAGAAAATAAAAAATACGAGTAACACAAAAAGAAATAAACTAATCTAATTAGAAAAATTTATAACAGAAGTAAAAACAAAAAAAGCGAGCAAGAAAAAAAAAACAATAATCTGTGCAACAATCCTCTCTAATAACATCCTTTTTTTTAATTTGTAAATACTTTCGTTAAATATGTCGAGATCATACGGAACAAGTTAAAATTATATGCTCTGGGTAACCTAGTAGGAGCAGAAAATGCTATAGACAGCTATTACAGCACAGTATTTACGAAAGTAATATTTGACTTTGCATAAGACGTGGTAAGCATGTCTTGTGAGACTTTTGAGTTAACTTTTAAATCGTAAAACCCAAATGCTTGTGCTTTTCAGACAATTTTTGATACAGGATTGTCCCGCTTTTTTAGATATTATTCTAAGTGTACGCTGGGTGTTGTCTTTCTTTGCCGGTCATAGAATTTGTAGCCCAGGACGAGGGCCCGGCCTGAGTTGCACTAGGTCCGAGCCTGGTCACAAGAGGGTATTTGCTTTTGCAGTCTTCTACCTATAGACGGGCAAAATGTAATCAGATTAATAAAAATGATTACGATTACATTTTACGTTTTTTACCATTAATATGACTGCATTTTGCTCATCTATGTTTTAAACACTACAGAATCCCAGATTACATACACATTTATGATATCTTAATGTTTTAAATGGATTTAATCACGATTACAGAGCAAGAAAATTAAAATTAAGACTACATTTTGTTATCGTTAATCATTAATCAGATAACATTATGCCCATCTCTGCTTCTACCTCAATTAAAAATTATTATTTATTATTAGGTAAATAAATAAATAAATAAATTAACCTATTCTTTCGTGTTGTGTATTATTAGCTAAATAATCGTTTGTCTTTATTTTTAAATGCTCATTAGCCCTGTTTAGTGATGAAAATGCCCGGGAATTTTCCCAAAGTGCCCAAAACTTGTATGGGGAATATTCCCGGGAATTTACGAAATGTTCGCGGAAGTGCTGGGTACTTTGGGAAAATTCCCGGGCATTTTCATCACTAGCCCTGTTACAGCTCACCGATAAGTTTCTGCCAGGCGACCGCGTCCACTTTACCGACTGGCGCTTTTTTCATCGACTCCGTTAAGGTCGCTATCGCCTTCAGGACAAACGATATCTCTGACAGCTGATGCCTGTTCACATACAGTATGTTTTGAAAATCCTGTCTCACCCGAAAGACGGTGACACAATAACATTAGCAAAATACATCAGATAATTAGTTTATTCGTGAAAATTAAATAATAATTGCAATGTAAAATTGAATTATGTTAGATACGATCTACATTCAGATCACTAATAAAAATCAATTTAAGTGGTCCTTAAATTGAATGAAACGATTTGATTGACAAACTGTGTTTGGGATCACTTGATATTATTATCTCTTTTGATGCTATTCTAGCATGATATTTTGCTTTTCTTTTTTTTTTTCCTTTCATGAGCTACGCAAGCTCTCAGTGTTGTCATTTAAGTTTTCTATATTTAATTTTTTTTTATATGATTCGATTTATTTTTACCTTTTAACTAAAAAGAATAACGCGAATAGGATCGAATATCGATATCCCTGTGACATATAACATCACTAGCTGATCCGGCAAACGTTGTTTTGCTATGTAAGGTTTTGTAATATCTTCTAAGATGTTCATTGAAATTAAGTGATGTCAAAGACAATTTTGTTCACAATTAAATACTCTTAATCAACAACACATTTATTTGGATAAAGGTTAATATTATTACGTGGATACAACTCTTAACAAATAATGCATCAATTTCGACCTATTTTGATTGCCATAAAAACGGTTCTAGTGAGTTATTCTTAAAAGATAGACATATACTGTCGCGGACATTTTTTTGGATCATTTCAAGAGGAATAATTCTTTCATACATATATTTTTCGTATCTTGAACCGTTTTCGCAGCGCACGCAATGGAAGCCCTCAAGGACGGATAATTTTCCCCGTTTCTTTCACATTTTTCATCATTTCTTCGCTCCTAATAGTTGCATCGTGATGTTATATAGCCTAAAGCCTTCCTCGATAAATGGTCTATTCAACACAAAAAGAATTTTTCGATTCGAACCAGTAGTTCCTGAGATTAGCGCGTTCAAACAAACAAACAAACAAACAAACAAACTCTTCAGCTTTATAATATTAGTATAGATTAAATATTTCTATAATGAAATAATTTTTAGAATACGTGAATTAAAAGCTAAAGTATGCATTATTACCTAGGTAAGGGCTCGGCGTTGTCGTCATCCGGAGTATACCTTGAGATAACCTCTTGGAATCTGTCCAGGAGGGCCGCTATGGCTAGAGGGTCCGTGTCATCTGTAGGATTAGACAAAAACACGTTCAGTACTGACGGCATCGTCAAGGTATGATTCCGATAATGGCAACCGCTGTTCGGCAACGTTGTGCCGCTCTACATACATTTATATGGAAGTGTGTTTTATGTAAGCGACTGTGCAGCGCTGTCTGCTGCAGCGATCGTGATACAGCGCCTGACAGCGCCATCTAGTGGCCTATATCGGAAGCCTTTGCATATAAATGTGCACGAATGGGAGGAGGGACCGACCACCGATCGATCAAACAGTGAGGTACACACACACACTAGTTTCATTCCAAGACACCGGCGTCGTCGGCGGCGCCGAAGAAGGATAGTTCAGTCAACTGCTGCCAACCGGTGCGTTTACGCACCGAGGCGCAGTTCTACTCCGACGCAGCCTTGAGTTTCTTTCGGCGTTTCTTCTCAAGGTAGTCACTTCCGAAACGCTGGTAGATCACCCGTAGGGATAGTACATTATTTGGCTGGCGGTCCAAGTCGAGGCTCGTACCCACAGGGGTGCCCTTGCATTGCCACCCAACCCAAAAATTTCGCTGGCTGAGCACCTTCTGTGTTCGCCCCCTAAGCCCGGTTGAGCTGAAAATGCCTTTCCCGGCAATCAGTAGTTAGTCCGCTTCAAAAAAAAAAAAAAGGAGGGACCGACATTATGAATTAAAATAACGAAGTATTCACAATCCACCCGGTCCACTTATACCCTCCTTCAACAATTTGATTAACTATCGAATATTGTAATTTATCAAAAGTTTCACACAAAATGAACACTGCATACGACTACTCAGCAATGCGTGCACATGGCAACCGTTGCCGACCAAATGATATCTTAGAGCAGTGCGTGCGGCCATGTCAGAAGTCAAATAGATACAGAGACGTATATTGCGGCCTGGCAGCCTCTGCTAGGTCGCCGTTGTCGAGCAGTAATTGCCAAAATACGAATCGCACCTTTAACAATTATCACAGATTTATGCCAGTTTCAGATACGGTCTTTAAATTTAAAACCCCCCTTTATCAGGACTTGGCACAGTGAACACACCACGCCTGTCCAAAAAACAACTATGATTATCAAGAGAAAAGGAAAATGTATCGCTGTTCGTTTCGCGCTTTGTATAAAGGAGCCAATATCATAGGATGCTGGGAACACGCTCGCCGGAAGACCATTCCACAGACCAACGAGTCGGCTGCAGTAAGAGTTAGAGAACTTCTTAGTCCTGGCCAGTGTACGAGTTACCGTACAGTATGCATGAGTTATTACTATTTAAAATAAATTTAAAATTCAGTGACCATTTCTTAAACTGAAGAAGAAAAAACACCTTATACGCGTGTGTCGTGGTAACAGAAAAGACCAAGAAAAAGATGGTAAACTGGTCGAAAAGTCCTGAAATAAATAAGTGGTACCTTCAACACCAGTGAGAGAGTCGATGTCTTCTAACATGGAGAACTGCAGTAGAGTCTCAAAACAGGTCCGCGCGAACTCCTCCCTGTCCTTCAGATCTTGCTCATTCTCTGTTAATTTTATAATAACACGTTTTAAGCTTTCGCGTTTTGTATTCATTATAAATACTTCAGCGGACTTTATGAGGGGATTGACTTACTTTTATTTATGGCTCAACTTTTATGTATTGTGATAATTAAAACGATCAATAACAAAAGAGGGTAGAGGAAATAAAGTGCAACTATTGCAGTGAAAATAAATAACTATTGTGTTTTTCCTATTTTCAATCAATGTTTCTTTTTCTTCTTTAAATGTTACATCGACACATTCGTGGGAATGTAACGACGGTAGTGGTAGCGTCGCTGCTGATCGAATATTAATTTGTCCAAGTTCCAAGGTGTGGCACGTACGCGCGGCGTGCGTGTGATGGTGATGCAGCGAGCCCGCCCGCAGCAACGCCAGCAGCGCCCGCAGGTGCGCGGCGGGCAGTCGCGGCCGCGCCCGCAGCGCCAGCTCCCGGACGCCCACCACCAACGCGCGCGCGCATCGTCCCCCGCCCGCCCTACAACACGGTGAAAATTTCAAAATTAACCTTGCAGCGAAGTCTGAAAATTCGCTTCTTTACTACTAATTATAAAACAAAGTCCCCCCCGTCGCATCTGTCTGTTGCTTCGCGATAAATATAAAAACTACTGAATGGATTTTCATGCGGATTTCACTAATAAACAGTGTAATTTTAGTTTACAGGACGGTTTTAGTGTATAATTTACTAAGGGTCTGTGTAAATTGCTTGATAATGTTGAAAAAGGACGCATTTTTCAAAGATTTTATCAAAAACCCTGCCTGATCCCTTTGAGATAACAAAACAATGTATGTTGGGATTATTTCTCTTTTGTATATCTACAGGTAAATCCGCGATGACATCTATCTACCTACCTTTTACGGATAGCCCACTATATTCATTCTAATTACTATAAAAATGGTTACGGAATATACAGTAATTAGAAAGCTGTTTACACGGGGATAAAACATTAATTCTTAATATTTTAAATATTCCTGTTATCTAAGGTATTTTAAACACATTTTGGTAATTACAGCACATAATTTAAACGAACATCTTAGTTGTTATCGGAAAATTAAAATAAACTCGTACGTAAGCCCCGCACCATAAATGGGCAAAATGTAATCAGATTAATAAAACTGATTAACGATTACATTTTACGTTTTTTACCATTAATATGACTGCATTTTGCTCATTTATGTTTAAAACACTACAAAATCCCATATTGTATACACATTTACCATTTCTTAATGTTTTAAATGGATTTGATCGTGATAACAGAGGAAGAAAATTAAAATTACGACTACATTTTGTAATTGTTCATAATTAATCAGATTACATTTTGCCCATCTCTGCTCCGCACTGCTTTAGTTTAATAATATCTTGAAAAGAGATAGAATATTGAAAACAGAGTGGAAAGAGAGGAGAGAGAGAGTAGCTTTGGCTGTAAATTATCACGACATTAATTGACTGTTAGGCGGTGCAAAGTTCGCCAGATCAGTTAAGGAGTACCACTATCGATGTGTACTTACGGCGGTTCAAAGAGGAATGTCTCCAGCACCTTGGGCAGCATCTCCCAGAACTCCTTGTACACTTCAGGCTGTTCTCTCGCCAACGGTATACCGGTACCCAGTACCTGCGTTACACAGATTTATATTTATCGATTCACCAGACTACCTCCGTATCAGATCAACGCAAGGGTAACTCAGTCACAAAATTTAACCGACAACACAGAAACCCCTATAACTTATTTAAATCTATACTAATATTATAAAGCTGAAGAGTTTGTTTGTTTGTTTGTTTGTTTGAACGCGCTAATCTCAGGAACTACTGGTTCGAATTGAAAAATTATTTTTGAATTGAATAGACCATTTATCGAGGAAGGCTTTAGGCTATATAACATCACGATGCAATTATTAGGAGCGAAGAAATAATGGAAAATGTGAAAAAAAAACGGGGAAAATTATTCACCCTTGAGGGCTTCCATTGCGTGCGCTGCAAAAACGGTTCAAGATACCAAAAATATATGTAAAAAAGAATTATTCCTCTTAAAATGATCTAAAAAATGTCCGCGACAGTATATGTCTATCTTTTAAGATTAAGTCACTAGAACCGTTTTTATGGTAATCAAATTTGGTCGAAATTAATGCATTATTTGTTAAGAGTTGTATCAACGTAATAATATTAATCTTTATCCAAATAAATGTGTTGTTGATTAAGAGTATTTAACTGTAAACAAAATTGTCTTTGACATCATTTAATTTCAATGAACATCTTAGAAGATATTCCAAATCTTATATAGCAAAACAACGTTTTCCGGATCAGCTAGTTTCCAATAAACCTGATTCCACCTTCTCCTTCCAACAGCTAAATCACGCAGGCTGAAGAAAGCCACAGTTTAACAGTGGTTTCTATTCCGAAGCGCTCCAAAATGTTTTTTAACTCCTACTTCTACCGTACCATCAGACTGTGTATTCACTTCCTATGATATTGTCTCCTTTAACGGACGTGTGAAGATATCTTTGAGCAGGCCGGCATGATCATGGCAGCTGTTGACGAACACCCCTCCTGTTTCTTTGTACGTAGTCGGTATTTAGACTAAGCTGTGTTTAACATCAGGAGTAGTGATGAAAATGCCCGGGAATTTTCCCAAAGTGCCCAAAACTTGTATGGGGAATATTCCCGGGAATTTACGAAATGTTCGCGGAAGTGCTGGGCACTTTGGGAAAATTCCCGGGCATTTTCATCACTAATCAGGAGGAATGTAGTCACTTTGCCGAGCTTGTATATATAAAAATAAACGGCCAAGTGCGAGTCAAGCTTGCGTACTGTGGGTTCCGTAGAGATTTAAGATGTAAGAAAAATGTTATTATTTAATTTGACTAACTTACATACAAAATTCTTTCACGTCACACAAAATAATAATCATCAATTGAAAATAAGTTTATTTCTATATAATCGTCGGGTGAAAGTCTATTTGGTTTAAGTGACATTATTTGGTGATATAGTAATATATGTGGAATATGTTATTAAAACTCTCCAATTATTTGTATATTTTTTAGAAGTTTAAAGTTATAAGCTGGTATTACTGTGAAACTGTGCAAAAGACGAATGACGTTTAGTGATAAGTTAGTTTGAAGGTGGTCGTAGAAAAAATGTAGTATAAGGAGAATGAAGTGTTACTTTGGTTTCCGTATTTAAAATTAAAATAAAATAGTTTTGAGCGTGAATATCTCTTCCCTCGATCCCACATATATATATTTTTGGAATCGGTAAAACACGCTGATTCCATATATATATATATATATATATATATATATATATATATATTACTATATCACCAAAAATGTCGCTTAAACCAAATAGCCTTTCACCTGACGATTATTATTAAAACATTTTTGATGTTTTATTTTTATTTCTGTTAAAAGTTCACAGCTGACTAAAATTCCAAAGTCCAAAGAAGCAGCTCGACTAACCTGGAGCAGCAGTGAGGATATTTGCGCAGCCTCCTCCGCCTGCTCCGTCGGGCGGCGCCTCCTGTCCTGAGCGCACTGCTGAACAGCGGAATGCAAGGCCTGAAATTGAAACTGAACATTTGAATAATTGCGGCGGGCGACTGATTCGGTTGGCCACTGGTTCGATGACTCCATTCACGCGGTGGCCGTGCGAGCGACTTCGCCGCCTCGTATTGCGAGTTCGATCCCCACACGGGGGAAACGTTTCGAAACTGTTGATTAGTGAATATGATCTTTATATTGTCTATGCATAAAAGAGTAAGGATGACTTGAGTCTATAGTTTTTAGGTTATGTCACTTGCAAAAATATGGATTTCGGCTTTGTAATGTTATTAATATTTGAGTGTGCAATTGAAAACCTTTAACCAGTAAAAATCCGTGTTGTGATTACTTCGAATGCCCATCAGAAACGATGACTTTAAAGACTCTACGGCTGAGATTTACAGACTCTATTTCGACTTTGATGAGCAAAGGTCTCAAAAATAAATTCGTTTTGACAAAAATCTGAATATATAATAGGAACTTGAGTGATACCATAGTATTCACAAAGCCAAATCCATGTTAACAAAGCTGGTGACTTACCAAGCCCATTGACATTCAACTGTAATGTTTTAGCAAAGTGTAAGCAAAGTTATAGTGGCGTCTGTACGTAACCTGTATCAGGTGCGGCAAGGCGTGCGCGCTCGGCTCCGGCGCGGCGCTGTAGAGTGCCGCTGCGGCCGCGAGGCACCGCGGCGCCGCGGGCGGCTGGTGTGCGCCGCACGTGCTGCCCAGTGACGTCAGCGCCGAGAACATCGCCGGCAGCAGCTCGTGCCGCGCCAGGGCCTCCTGGACATTGGAGCACGCGCTTTGCTGATCTCATTGTGCCAGCGACTCTGCCCGCACTCATCGTTGGTAGTTCAGTATGTGTATGTTTGCATATATGTAGTTTTGGGAATCTTCAGATCAAATAAATAGCAAAATAAACTTTATAAACTTCTTTATTGCACTTTTAAAAATACTTTTTCGTCTTAACACTGTTTTGTCGTCTTAAAATTACAGAGCACTCGCATCGAAAAAAAACCGTTTATCCTCTCTCTCTTTCTATCTTTCCTGTCTTTCACTCCCATACGTTCCGATCTACGCATTTACTACTTCATACATAATAATATTTCACACAATAACATCCATCCTACATATATGTATAGGCGCATCTGTTGTAGGCGAAGCACATATTAAATACATCTGTGGCCTAGTCATTATCTTGTAGCGACAATATAATGCAGTCGAATCAAAGCCTATGCAACCAGCTCCGAGCCCAGCGGGCGCCGATTGCAAACGATTGCCTCGCTCGGTGCGCTGGGCCAATGCTACCGAGACCTCCCTGCAGACGCTACCCTCTAACAAATGTAATAAATCGATCTCATATACTATTCCGAACGATCATGTAAATATTCTGTGATAATTAAGTGACAATTATATTGGTCGTGTATTATTCATATGTGCTCACCCGCACCACCCGTAATCTATTTCCTGCTTCTTTATATTGTACTGTTATATCTACACTTATGTATCTAAGTAATTTTACCTACCCATTTCATATTACCGCACTCGATATTTATTTATATCGTGTGGTGCTTTGCAACTGTTTGGGCACAGGGCATGGGTATAAAAAAGGTACTTGAGATTCTCTTCCGCCTCCCTACATTCCCATTCCACGCTCGGTCCTTAACGGTGATACATGTGTACGCACGGCGGTATCGCTACACTTATCATCAGCGGCGAGCTCAGTCACACTGCGGAATAGTCAGTTGCTTTGGACAATACGGCAGAACATCTAATTAATTGTATACGGTGAACGACTCGGAGCTCCAGTAGCCTGTCCTCATCATCCAGTTTCCAGGTGAGTGCCTTTTGAATATTTCATTGTCACTGTGCCACAACGAACTATTTGTTCCCTAATTCTCTACGTGGAAATCCAGACCAGCGACGCTCTCCGGCGGCTACATAAACTTTTAATACCTTCGGTATCCCAACGCTATCCTGCGCACACAGCAACATTATGCAGTGGGCGGTGAGGCTGTATGCCGCCATCGCTCACTTCGGTCTCGACATCACAATGGCCGCGACACCACGCATTACTCTTTTTCTTACACTGCTTCGACATAGTGACTACAGATTACCTGATGGTAAGTACAGTGTAGTGCAAAAACGAAAGCGACCAGCAAAGGATGAAAATCAGTTGATAGTCCCCACCGTCATGTCGGCCCACATATACCACGACTGAAGGTCTCTAGGTATATGAGCTACTGGATATACACAAGCTGAACCCGAAACGCGACAGACACAAGCGAGTCACTATGACGGTCTTTACACTTATGTACTGTAGTCACAACCCAGTTCGAAAAATCACTCTACCACCAAAACGGATGTAGTCTTCCATGCCTTGATGGGCCGGTTACCACGTAGGTTTACAATACAATGACTTAAAATCTGTTTTTTTTTTATTCTATTTACTTAAGGGACTTACTACGTGTGTACGTATGTCAGCCCCATCGTACCCTAATACAGAAATACCTAACATATTACATATGGTGCCATTGATCTGAAAAAGCCAGACGCCTCATCAGATAATAGTTCTGTTAAGATTTTGTTAAACATCCCGATGTCAAGTCTGTTCAGAGCAAAGGCACTCACAAACGCCTCTCTCACAGGTTCAGATCGGATAAAATCTGGTAATTACTAGATCTATCTAGAATGGATTTAGATCCATCTGGTGAGGTTGTAAAGGTCTTACTAGGATAAAAGCATATTGTTCAGCTGAATAAAAAAACAAATCACCTTGTGAACGATATCGAGGCAGTGCAGCGCGTGCATAGTGACCGGAGTGCCGGAGCCGATGCCCTCGAGGGCGGAGGCCGACGCCGAGGGCTCAATGCTGCAGACGTGCGCGAGGCACTGACCCAGTTTCTGCACGTCTGACGGTGTGAACCTGCACGCGATATTGATAATCATTTTTTTGCTCGACAGGATACACAACAAGGTTACTTGCGGCTTAATACACTGAAGGTCTGATGAAGATCTTCCTTTATATCCCCCCCCCCTTCCCCCCATCCTCCCCCTTCTACCATAAATTGACGAGACGCCGTGCTGGTTTGCACGCTTTTGTGGTTGACATTCCTGCTGCTCGCACTAAGCGATTCGCCTCCTCCTTTTTGCTGCGAACTGCTAAGGAGTGGAACTCGCTTCCTGCGTCAGTGTTTCCGGCGTCTTATGACATGGGAATCTTCAAACGTCGAGTGAATCGGTATTTGCTGGGCGAGCGCGCTACATCGTCGGCCTCATCATCACTTTCCAGCAGGTGAGATTGAGGTCAAGCGCAAGCCTGTATGTAATAAAAAAAAAATATAAAAAGTTTAGGATAATTTCAATCACAATTTTAACTCAAACACGATAAATATACAGATTTCTTTCAACTCAAAAACTGTAAATGAAATTAATTACAAGTTGTATTTTAAAGATTTAATCACTCACGTTGTCCTTATATGCTGGAATATTAGTGGAAATATCTGCACCAGAGTCGTGAGGAAGCTCAGCGACGGCGCGTACACCTCCGCCGGCTTACCGTCTTCCGCGGCTGCGATCATTTACAAATAAATCAATATATCGAAACGCCATTTTTTTTAAAGTTTACCTAGGGGGTGGAATTTTATCCCCTTGGGGATGGAATTCATCAAAATCCTTTCTTAGCGAATGCCTACATCATAACATCTACCTACATGCCAAATGTCAGCCCAATCCGTCCAGTGGTTTGGGCTGTGCGTTGATAGATCACTATGTCAGTCAGTCAGTCACCTTTGAGTTTTATATATTTAGATTCACACCATCTTTCTTTCCTATGAAAGCAATATAATATTTACTATCATAATATAATATTCAAATTAATTACGCGAATTCTGCCTACTCGGTCCAAATATCTTATGCACGTCACTGGTTTTCATCATATCGAAAGCTTAGCCAATGCCCGAGTGGAATGCACTCGGAGGCTGAGGCAAAGGGCGGAAGCACCCCCCCCCCCCCCCTTGCTTCGCACGCCCGCGATACATATGGCCCGTTAAACGAAGCGTGAAGAGATATTAGTGCAGGCTGACAACATCGTTTCGATTATCGATAGGTTTTATCGATAGTAACGTGGATGGACGCTATCGTTTTTTGAACTGCACCCTCTATGACATCAGGTGTGGTCAAATATACCGAAAAGGAATTAAAAAAAACTGTTCAAGTGAGTTCTCACGTTGGTTGTGATGCGTGTAGTCGTGACTGGCTATGTGCGCCCAGGCCGTCCAAGCGGGGGGCCACACGCGGCGCTGCACCCCGCTCCCCATCTCCGCACGACCCCCAGCGCTGACAACTTCCTGGAATGACTTTAGCGCCGCCACTGATACCTGGGTAATACGATGAATGCTTTTTATGTTGCAAAATACCGTGCATAAGCTAAGGCAAAAACCAAGTTTCACACAGCTGAGCAGTCAGGCCCTGCATGGAATACTGTTCGCATCTCTGGAACGGTTTTGCCCAGTGCTCACTCGACGCCCTGGATAGGTTGCAGCGGAGGGCTGTCCGCATTGTGCATGATCCTGACGTCACTAACCAGCCTGAATCGCTTCAGTTGCGCAGAGATGTTGCCTGACTATGCATCTTCTACCATCTGATCATGGCGAGTGTTCTGAAGAGTTATTTAACCTTGTTGTACCCTCACTCTTTTATAGTAGAACCTCAACCTCATCCCGGCTAGAAGTAAGAGGTTCTCTAAATCTTACTGCAGCGAAATCGTTGAGCTGTGTAATGCTCTAAAACTAATCTAGACGACCTGTAAATACCTCGTGACTGGGCTGCAGGGCGAAGTCCGTGATGTAGCCCAGCAGCGCGCTCCAAGACCTGCTGAAGTCTCCGACCGTGGTGAGGAGTTGGAAACGCGAGTGGAATACCCGAGACACTCCTGACAGCGTCAAAACCTGGATATAGGCATAAACAACTCCTTATTCTTCAAACGCAGTATGATATCGCGTATCGTCCAATCAGCTCCATCTCGCGTCGTCTGTGACAATCAGCGCTGGCCGGCGCGTTGTTGTCTTGTTTCTTTTTTTTCTCAATAGACGTTTCTTTCTTTCTTTTACACAAGTGTTTGTGCCCGCTGACATATTTTTCACACGGGAGTGAAGACAGTGGTATCCAGGATTGTCCCACCAAAAACCCAAGGTTACTTGCGAGTTTTCAAAAACCGTGGGTTTATAGCAGTTACGTATTGAGCCCGAACGGAATTCGTAAAAATACTTTATGCAGACTAGAATATATGTAAAGATTGGTCATATAGGTCTAAATGATCAATATTTGTCAATAAAATAAATTACTAGAAGTGTTACGACTTGTTACTCGATATTCCACCCATCTCCTCACTAATCATCGCATCGCGCGCATCCCTAGCGTCGGCACATCCGTAACAACCGCATCGCAGTATCGGCTGATAGTAAGCGTGGTGTGTTCGAACACGGCACCAAAAGCCTGCCCATCACCAAATCCCAATAAATACCATATCCTATCAAGTCGATCAACATCCTTCATCAACGAAATCAAAATACAACCCTAGTTGAATTTATAACAAGATGTTTTACAGCAGTCCACAGACCTGTGTCTCAGCCCACTGCTTCTGCGCCGTGTTCCTCGTATGGTGGATCAGTATGTGCTCGCCGGTGTCCACTTTATCCGAACTCGCGATGTTTGATTGTTTTTGGACCTGGATGTAAACATTCCACGAATAAAATACACCTTGGTGCGGTGCAATGGAGTCTGATATCATAAAATCATTCTTTCTTTTTATAGTAGTTGTGGTGGTCTACTGGATCAAACACCGGGTTCGAATCCCAGCACGTACCACTGGGTTTTTCCAGAGTACGTATGAATGTAACAGCACATACTCATTGGAAAAGGAAAATATCATGAAGAAGCCCGCAAGGCATCTAATAGAAATGTCATGTGTACTAGTGCCGTGAGAACGGCGATCAGCTGCGCTACTGGTCACGTTGGGCACGACATAAAATCACACAGTGGATACAGCGACAAATGTATATTTGCTCACTCCGTAACGAATACTACGTAACGTTGCAATAAAGTGACTAACTAAGTGAACTATGGTAAGTACAGTGTAGACCAAGAACGCTAAGGACCATCAAGAAATGAAAATCCATTGACAGTCTCCGTCGTCATGTCGGCCCACATATACCACGACTGAAGGTCTCTAGGTATATGAGCTACTGGATATACACAAGCTGATCCCGAAAATCGACAGGCCAAAGCGAGTCACTATGGTGGTTTCTACACTCTGTACTGTGGTCAGGATTCAGTTCGGGCAATCGCCTTACGGCCTCAACAAAACTAAATTCAATATTTTAATTTTGCGAGGTGGTAGGGCGTCGGTGCCCGTCTGGATCGCGACCACAGTACTTGGGTGTAAAGCCCGTCATAGTGACCAGTTTCCGCTTGTCGCGTTTCGGGATCAGCTTGTGCATATCCAGTAGCTCATATACCTAGAGACCTTCAGTCACGGTATATGTGGGCCGACATGACGATGTAGACTATCAATGGATTTTCATCCTTTGATTGTCGCTTTCGTTTTTGAACTACACTGTACTTACCATCAGGTACTCTGTAGTCACTATAAATCGAGCCAATATAAATATATAGGATAAGTCCTGCAATAAGATCAGTGCCAGCCTGCATATGTCAGACACTTACTGACTAAAAACTCCTGAGCGCACTGTCAACGGGGCTTGGGAATCCATAATATTCCAATAACTATAGGAATACCTGGTCTAGCATAGGGAAGAGCACGGCGAGGAGCGCGCGCCACGCCTGGGGAGTGAGGAGCGTGCCGTGCGCCCCGATGCAGCTGAACAGCGTCTGGCTGGCGGCGCGACGCACCGGCGCGCGGGCTTCCGTGCACAGCTCGCCTGTGGGGACACACGCGCACACCGCATAAGACACACACACACGCTGACACAATACAGTAAAACTTGAGTGCAATCGAGGCCTAAGCAAAGTAACATTCGATAAACAATAACGTCAAAGGAAAGTGTATAACTGTGGTACACATTGGGCACAACATTTAAACGCAAAGTGGATACACCACTAATGCATCTCTGCTCACCCCAAAAGGTATATAGTGTGACGCTATATACGTTCGCTTGTTGAAGGCTTGTAATCAGAAGACAGTCTCAGTATGAATTATTTTTATTATTTATTTGATGCGTGTTTTATATTAGGTCTGGGAAAAAGTTCGTGGCGTTCTTTCCGATGAATGGCGTTGGTCGCATATAACTAAAGAAAAATAAATTACAGCAACATCAATGAGTGAACCTTTAAAGGTGACCTTTTGAACGTTAGTTAAATGTAAGAAAGGTATTGTCTATAATCGTGACAACGCCCGACCACACACTTCTTTGATGGCCCGTCAAAAATTTAGAGAGTTCGGTTGGTAAGTTTTGTTGCATCTACCTTACAGTCCGGATATAGCACCCTCTGATTATCATCTATTCCAATCTCTGCAGAGCTCTCTTCATGGAATTAACTTGGTTTCAAAAGAAGCCTATGAAAACTACTTGATCCAGTACTTTAACACAGAAAGTCTTTATCAATGGGACCATGGATCTACCTAAAAAATACCGAAACAGTGTCGATAATAATGGAACATATTTGGTTCAAATAAATTCATTCACGCGCTTAAGGAGACTAGCCGAATTTTACTGAAAAAACGCCACGAACTTTTTCCCAGACCAAATATAATTCGGGTGACCTAGATATCGCATGGTACTTATTAGCCCATCGAACTTAAAATAACCTTACAAGTACATTGACTCCTATACACTTTTTTCCCACATGTGTCAACCTATGATGATGATGTTCTAGCCGGAGTCGGCCACGGCGACTGTTTCAACGCCGATTAAGAAAATCGAGGTCCAGTTTTCGGTTACAGCCAATTGCGAAGGAGATATTTAAGTGCATAAGGGGATGCGCAGCCAGAAAAGCACTCTCTCGTCCGAGCTCCCTCAGGCCCGATGGAATGGAAAACCAGTACGATCGGGAGGGAGCGGGATGCAGGTTTGGTCGAGTTTTCCTTCTCTGAACACCTGGTTGAATGGCGGTGTTAAAGAGATACTTTAGTCGCCTTTTACGACACCTCAGCAAGAAGGGGGGGGGGCGCTATTCTATTCTGCCGGCAGCCACCACGGCTACCTATAATCTACATTGTGATACTTAGCATTTTCTGAGTTAACTTCCCTTTGGCGCATCATCACAGCAGAGGGTAGTTGCTTTTATTGTTTTCTATCTTTATTAAAGTATCCTTCGGTGTTTTATGTTATACTATGTGCCAAATAAATGGTTTTTCTTTCTTTAAATATTACGAAATATTCCTATTTTATGTCTAAACACTCAAAGACAGATAATAATTTAAACAGTTATTTTATCACCGTCCATTATAAACTATCATAAAGACATAGAAACACAAAATAAAAATAAAATACAAAATATATCGATTTTATAAATACTGGCTCCCCTTTTAAATTTTTACTGCACGCGTCTAATAAACTTCCATTAAGGGCATTAATTGAACAGGAAAATAAGTAAATACTGACTGAGCCTGATGTAAAGGCACATCCATAGTTTGTCAAGCGGCGGCAGCTCCGCGTGGTTGGGCACCTCGGGGCAGATGGCGCTGTCGTTGGCCAACGCGACCACCAGCTTGTCGCGGTTGTGGTACAGGTAGTCTGATATATTCCACTGTAAGGAAAAAAAAAATTTTACGTGATCTCATTCGTTTCGGCGGGGCTATGGAGCTGTGGTCACTGGGCCCACAATCTCGTCTTAGTGGGAATGAGGTCAACCTGGGGGTTTTAGCCAGTAAAATTCCGACACACTCCAATTGCCACCCCCCCCCCTAGTGCGACCAGAACAGTTCAATGAGGATTGTCCGCAAGTAAAAAAAAAAGGTGTAATTAATTTGAAAGTCTACCGGTACCACAATAAAATCCCTAAGTAAAGTTTTGCTTATTTATTTCTCGTATTGCCTTTTTTTTAATATTTAATTCACCCTGCTTCTAATAATATATTAAAATAAAATAATACTCGTCATGCTCTTATTTGATGTACATGACTTGGTATAACCCACTATACTTTAGTGATTTAATTCTTCGACGCCCGCGGGCGTGAATTCACGTTTTTCATAATTCATTCATTTTTATACCTTTACTAGCTGTCCCGGCAAACCTTGTTCTGCCCTATTTCTCTAAAACAAAGTCACATTGTTTTTTTTAATGTTAATAGCTTCCCCGTCAGATTTTATTCTGCCAAAACATATTGGCCTGTCGGCTGTTTTTTGAAAATTGTTTGATGGAACCTGGCCTTAATGTTATATGTATAAAAATTGACAAATATTGACATTAATATTTATACGTCACTCAATTGTTTTGCTTTCCCGGAACCCGTCCACTAACATTTAAACTTTATGGTATGGTGTTAAAGTTCAAATTGACTTTTAAATATTATTACGAATTTTGTGTATGAGAATATAGAAAAGTGTTGTTTTTAGACTTTTTCAGACAATTTTTTAAATTTTTCTCTCCGTAATAACCTTCCCCAGACTTAATCAAACACAACAAAAAAAGAAATCAGCCAAATCGGTTCAGCCGTTCTCGAGTTTCGCGCTTATCAACAAATTTAGCGATTCATTTTTATATTATAAATGGATTATTTTTGGCATTGGTAACTTTACCAACGTATGCTTTGTAGAACCAAGTGGCTCTATGAAATTTCCCTTCACTCAGCTTAGTAGAAAAAAAATTTGACACTTTCTTTGACGCGATCGCAACCGGTGCTGTGTGGTTTTCGAGTGTCAACTATAAGTGGTTATTTTGTGGCGCGGCCTCAAAAAGGTGTAAGTTTTTAGATGTATCCGGGCAAGACCTCAACGCCTAGTGGTCACTGAATGTGGTAGACAATGAAGAAGGTACCATGAGCCCGACGGCGGTGAGGCTGATGTTGAGGTCCTTGGTCTGCGTCGCGAAGGCGGCGGCGGCGTGCAGCACGCGGCGCAGGCAGCGCGGCCCGGCGCACCCGAGCAGGTCGCCGGCCACCACTTGCGCGCACTGGAACGCCGACCGGATCAGCTGCTCGCTGGAACAGAAAGGGAAAAAATATCCTTACGCTATATCCATTTTGGGGTGGGCAGAGATACATTAGTGGTTGTAACTAGAGATGCCACGAATATTCGGCAACTATTCGGTATTCGGCCTATTCGGCCATTTTTTTTTGCTATTCGGTATTCGGCCGAATAATACGTACTATTCGGCCGAATACCGAATACCAAATCATGTAAAAAGACACGTTATATTACTCAAAGTTATGTATTTATTTCCAAATTACAACACTTTAGTAATTAAAATTGATCAGTGGCAAGTGGTGATGGATAAAAACAAGCTTTTCAGCATTTTTTGGTAGCAAACGATTACGCTTTTCATCGTAAATGTTACCAGCCTCAGAAATAACCTCTCACATACACACTCTCTCTCTCTCTCACACACATACTAATAAACTTATACCGAGAATATCCATATAAAACACAAAACACCCTTGAATAACCCGAACGGAAGTGCGAGTCTCACCAGAGACAAGGTATACTTAATTGGTGAGACTTATCACCCTGTGTATATGCATAAGTTTTGTGTTGAAATAGAGATTATTATTATTACTAAACACGCTACTTCCAGGAATATTCGGCGGCCGAATATTCGGCGCTTCGGCCGACAGCGTTACCGAATATTCGGTATTCGGCCAATTCACTATTCGTGGCATCACTAGTTGTAACCCCTTTGCGCTTAGATATCGGGCTCAACGCGGTCACTAGCGCAAGAGATCGCCGTTCTCAAAGCACTAGTACACAGCATTTTTATTATACGCCAAGTGGGTTTTGCTCGCGTTGTTTTTTCACCGGCAAGCATGTAGTGCTTAAATCTATACTTAATCTAGAAAAACTCAAATGTATGTACCTGGATTCAAACCTATAACTATCCGCATAGACGCGTACGGATACCGGTCGCTTATCCACTAGGTCACTACAGACACAAAATGATCAATTTACAAGTCAATAAACTTATATGGCCTTTGACACTCAGCTTAGTGCATAACAATATAAGAATTATTTGAAGGTCATTTTCATAATGATGGCATATACAAGGTGATTTTATAAACGAGGGAAATATTTCAAGATACAATAATTTGTACCTTATTATAACTAATAAAAATGTAAATAACAATATTCCCTAACAAATCATAAAGAAACATTTATCAACAAATGAGAATTGATTTGTAAAAAGTTTGGACACCGCAGCGCGTGTGACGTATGATTGAATGGTAAGTAGATAAAATTCCATATGCGTGATTTTAGATAAACAGGTAATTGACTCGTTTCCCTTTAGTACTTTATCCTGGCTTAGGAGAGATAAAATACCTACTTAATAATTAATTGTTATTTATTCTAACATGTGTGTCATTGCTCCTAAATATGTTGTCTGTAAATTACTTTGTTTTAATGGAAATATTAAGATATATATGTATATTCCTATATATTTGGAATTAGAATCGAATGCTGAATATCCTCCTTGAATATCTCCCTCGTCTATAAAATCAACCTGTATATATGTATCTCACCGTGCGTTAGATATTTAAATATCTATATGTCTTTTAATAAAGTGAAACTTAAAAACGATTTGACTTGAGAATCGGCGATTTGAAACTCGATAAACGTAACAGCGACGTTAAAAAAAGACGAACATATAAATCTATAGATTTAAGTGTGTGCGAATACGAGATAGAATACATTATACAGTTTTATTGTTAAATGCACACATAGACATTTTTAACTAGGTTAATATGTTAAAACTTTTAATTTGACGCATGACGTACGCTAGCTCAGGTCCGCCAGCGCTGTGTGGTACCTGTGATGGTCCGAGATGGCAGCTATGATCTCCATGATGAGCGGCCAGGCGGCGCCGAGCTGGTCCCCGCGCGAGTGCAGCAGCCGCGCGGCGCACTCGAGCTGGCGCGCGCGCACGTCGCCGTGGCGCACCGAGCACAGCTCCGCCAGCGGCTCCACCACCAGACGCGTCCGCGCCTGTATCCACACACACTCCCTTACATCCACTGTACGATGCAAGCGTCGCACAACACACGACATGAATAATGGGCCGGGGAAAAAGTCTCCTCGCGTTTTATTTGAAAACTCAAGACATTTTATTTCATAGTTTATTTACATTTAATTACAGCATATATGTGCCATTTTTTTTTTTGATGACCTTCTGCAGAAATGTGGATAGGGACATAATCCCGTTGCTGTAGAGATTTAGGGACTTTTGATTAAAAAACGCGACAAATAATTTTAGGAGTCCTCCACTCTTGACTTTAACCTGACACTCACTAAAGAATTCTGAACAGTCCGAAACAGGTGGAAATCTGAAGGTGCAAGGTCATAGCAATGTGACGGATGCACTAACACTTCCCATCAAACTCCCTTAATTTTTACTGAGTGGTTAAAGATGTGTATAGTCTAGCTTCTAGTCTAGCAAAGTTAAAACACCACATCAATTCCACTGATCAATTCTGGCCGTTTTCTTCTTTTTGCTTTAATCTCCTCTGCTATTGGCAGTAGATATCCGAATCGATGGTTCTACCCCACGGTAAAAGCTCATACTGAAAAATGCCCTTCCGAGCCCACCCTTTTTTTTTGTAACCCGGTGGATATCCCTAACGGACCTCAGGGGGCAATGAGGGTCGCCCCCCGGTGTGTCGGACTTGCACCGACTAAAACCCCGGGGTGCTCCTTCTCTCCGTCTAGCCGGAACCGGAGGCACAGCAGCGTCCGCTTCTCCGGAATTCCGAGCTCACCCTACAGCCAGCATTAATTTATTACAAGTTAGTCCGCGTCTTGCCTGTATGTGAAAGAAAGAAAGAAAGAAAGAAAAAGTTTATTGAGCCAAAAGATAACAACACACAACAAACATATTTATATAAAAACAACAATGAAAGAATACATAATATCACATCATGTATCCTGTGTGCTGCTACCCATCTCAAAGAGCACTAAAAGAGCTGTGAAGCCTGACTAAACTTTGACCACGAACTTTTTCGCACATTCTTGTCGTACATGATCCACTCTCCATCAACAGTTATCAATCTCTTCAAAAAAGGTTCCGCTTCATTACATCTCGATAAAGAATTGCAAATGAGTACACGTTTCAGTAAGTTACTTTCAGTGATCTCGTGTGGCATTACAACATAAGTATTTTATTAAAAACTACCGTTTTTACAATATCTACTTACATCTGTGATTTGTGAAGGGTTGTTGTGGTGGTACTGGAAAGCTGCTTGGACCAAGTAAGTTATGGCTTCAACTCCCCACTCCCTCATACGGATGTGTGGGTGTTGACACACCTGGAAAACAAGCAAAAAAAAAGTAACATTGCTAGATGGTAGGCAATTTTTTGAACGTGATAAATTGTTGTTATCCTGGGAAGGCCTTTAGAACTTCACCGGGCACTTAAGGTGCTTAACCAGCGATTTATGGGTGGGTGGCACCCCACGAGTCTTGATTTGAGTGGGCAGCCAGGAAACGAACCTAACGGGGATTTACTAGCGTTTCGGAAGCGACTACCTTGAGAAGAAACGCCATTAGAAATTCAAGGTTGCGTCGGAGTAAATTGCTTGGCTGGTGATTAATTCCCCTGTTACCGAGAGCAAAGCTTCAAACTTTCTGAGATAAGTATGTACAATTGCATAACTTTGCAAGCAGTAAAAAATTTGTTTGTACTTTTAATTATTTCAGTACACTTTCCTCGACACTTAGGTGTCAATAATGGGTCTTTTATTTTTGGTTTAGTTAAAACATTGAGCCATTGATATCTCTGTAATTTCGGTTTGGCCAGCATCGAGCCAGGAATCGTGAGTATCCAAACCTGCTAACACACAAACGACATTTACATACTTTGTTGGGTCTTCCGTTCGAGACTAACAAACGCATCATGGCAGGCAAAGTACACTTTGAAAATACTTAGATACTCAAGGCTGAACTTGAAGTTTATTTCGACATCGGGCTCAATGAGTTAAGATATTAAAGGAGACATTAGCCTTGTTTTTTGTGAGGTTTATGTGCCCTTAGGGGCTTTTTTTTCCAAATACTACACTTACTTCTAGAAGATGGTTCGTGATTGGCCTCCACATAACTTCTATTCTGTGCATGTTCGCCAGCCCGGTCTCCAGCAGCTTCGCCACCGCGAACAACGACGGCTCCTGAGGATCAACAACGGCAGTCTTGCAGCACATCACCCGAAACCTAACTTATTATACTAACTTTTAGACTTAGATTTTTTTATACTGGCTCGACAAAAGAGACTACCATGCACCTGATGGAAGGTACAGTGGAGTCCAAGGACCATAATATGATTAGATAAGCAGGCCCTGATTACCAGGCAGGTGGGGGGCAAGCTGGGTCACACGCTCCGGACAGATTCCAAGGGCCACAAACGAGCACATCTCCCAGTGGTTCCACTGAATAATATACCTAAAAAATGGGTCAATCTCTCCAACAAAAAATTGGCTGAAAAGCTTTTGGTTTAGACGTTAAAAAATGTTACTCAAAAGTCTCATAAGATATTGATACCCGGTCTTTAGTTATACAAAAATCGTTTTTCGTCAATATTTCGCTTCTTAAGCGAGAAAATATAGAGAAGAGATAGAAATAGAGAGAGGGAAGAAACGCTGAAAAAAACTCAAAGCTAAGTCGGAGTAGGCTGACCCCATTGGCAATGCGTTAAATACAGCAATGAGTGCGCAGTCTTTCTAATACAGATTATACATATGTAAATTCTCTGACCCTGTTCGAGTACGCGAGTTCCATCGCTTCGTTTGACAGTTTGCAGAGCGCATCTATCAAATGATGGAGAGCCACGTCATCGAGGTTCCTAGAAGACTCGAAGACGCGAGACAGCATCGCTGACAAAGCTGAAAATCAAAACACATCAGACTACTGTCCTATTGAGGTAGACAGAGATACTTCACGTATATTTTTATACTAAGGAGAATTCCTAAATCTACAAAAGAAACGATAATATTTGTTGTATTTGATTTTTATTGAAATTAAAATTAACTCTTTAAATATTGGGAAAGTGTGAGCTTTTCACAATTATGAAATAATATTTATGGATAATTATACACATTGATCTAGTAACAAAGTAAGCTTGCGCTTATACTGTGGGTACTAGACAAAGATAGAGATCATGTTTCGCGACACACTAAACTATTCATTATAGAAAAGTTCGCCGCTACTGGGATTCGAACCCAAGACCTCCAGCGTTATGGCAAGTTTACTACCATTGTGCTATCAGAACGAAAATAGCAATTTGTTTACAAGACATAATGTAGCCTCCAGTAAATATGAACAGTAGTTAATCAAAGTAAATAAATACTTTATTACTATTAATCATGGTTGCAATTCGATTAACAATATAAATCACAATATCGAGGGGGTTGAAGGATATTTGCTTTAAGCGACATCTTC
This sequence comes from Automeris io, assembly GCA_036320925.1. Taxonomy (NCBI): domain Eukaryota; kingdom Metazoa; phylum Arthropoda; class Insecta; order Lepidoptera; family Saturniidae; genus Automeris; species Automeris io. The sequence continues at coordinate 2,585,011 of JAUDJH010000034.1, read as the reverse complement.
TGTCGACATTGACATATATGTATATAGATTTAGGAAATCAGTGGATTTTATGATTTATATAGTAAATACTTTATCAAAAAGATCTTCCATCAAAAAAATCACCCTTGTAAATCAATTTATTATTCGACATTGAGAACCAAAAGTCCTAATAAAAATTATTAACCTTTTCAAGGACGTAAGCACTTATATGTGTGTGAAAGTTTTTTTTTTTAATTATTTCAAGAGCAATTGTGTAAATCAGTTGTCAGAGAATAATAAAATTAATAATTTTGTCAGAGAATATTTCACTACAGAGTCTCATACAGATAAAGGAATAATCAATTTTATTGATGGTGTTGTGAAAACATTACAACGAAAACTTTAAAAAATTCGTCCCTGAAGAGGTTTGAAAGCGACATTGTGCGAAAAACATATACACAAAAAGTGCCCGGACGTCACAATTGGCTTTTTAAACTATATGATGACGTGCATAACTGAAAAAAAAACACAAAGTAATGAATAATGGCCAGCAAGCTCCATCCCAGCGCGTTCTGAGACCACATAAGCTCTGACTATCGAATATTGTGTCCATTTGGAACTTCAAGAATAGAATAGAGTATAAATAAATAATCTAGTTAGTACCTACTCTAGGCCTTTTATCTTAACTCGATATAGAGAGCGCACCACGTCTGATGGTAAGTACGGTACAGTTCAAAAAACGACTGCAACTATCAACGGCAAAGAAAAATAATCGATAGTCGCAGTGATCATGCCGGCCTGCACAAATATCCCTTCACACTTCCTTTATAGGATCCATTATCACAGGACGGTGGGAACTCCATTCCACAGCTCAACAACTTGGCTGCAGTAAGAGTTAGAGAACTTTTTAGCCTTAGCCAGGGTGTGAGTTACCGTATAGCTGTGACTTCGAGAACTCGCGCGCGTGGTTTTATTACGGAAGGCAGAGAGTGAAACAAGGTTAAATAATTCTTTAGAATACGAGGCAATGGCTTGCAGTGAGGCAATACCACTGCGCAACTGGGGCGGTTCAAGATTCTTCAAATTCACACAGCAACATTAATATTTTTTTATAGATAAAATTTTAATTATTCTGAATATAAAATTTTTCTCCTTATATGTATACCAGAAATACCGCCATCTCCCTTAACTTACATTTCGGCTAGAACTAAGAAGTTCTCATAACACCATCGCCAAAGGAACAATTTGTAGCAACTGCACGAGTCCTGTAAGGCACGCGGGGCTGCGACGAGAGGGGTGTGTGGCAACCATCCACGCGGCTGCCTACAGTTTCAGCGCTCGCGCCGACAGTGTCGTATATACTAGTTAAGAGATCGTACGCGTCAGTCTGCCTTGTACACCGTGCAATACAAGTTGTAACGTATTTATAATTTAGTTTCATTTTCATCAATAATAGTATTGGGGTTAGTGCAGTTACATTTTGCCCATCTCTGGCCTGGAGAATGTGCGGCTGAGTTGTATGATTTAGTTCCCCCTTCCCTTTTCTACCATAAATTGACTGCGCGCTGTGCGTGTTTGCACCCTTATGTGGTTGACATTCCAGCTGCTCGCACGAAGCGATTCGCCTCCTCCTTCTTGCCGCGAACCGCCAAGGAGTGGAATTCGCTTACTACGCCTGTGTTTCCAATATCTTATGACATGGGAATCTTCAAGCGTCGAGGGAATCGTTATTTGCTGGGTTAAAGCGCTCCATCGTCAGCCTTGTCATCACTTCCCAGCACGTGAGATTGAGGTCAAGCGCAAGCCCGCCAGTAATTAAAAAATAATCGTAAGTAGAGAAGTGCAAAATGTATGAAATTGACATGACGTGTTGTCACGATTCTAAAATAAATACACAGACAGACATTCTCATATAACAAATAAAACTTGTAGCACGCACAGTCAATAATAATGCGTGCGGGCAGCGGCGGTGCATACGGCACTCGCCCCTCACCGCGCCAGTCTTAATTTGATGATCGCACGAACGGCCGCGCGCTCCACGCTCCGCGATCGCGCTCCGAATTTCGCATTAAACTGCACCGCGCGAACGGCACAAACTTTAATATTGAGATTTAATTACAAGATACGCGCGTCGGGGGGGGGGGGGGGGGGGGAGGTTACAGGTGAATAAAGTAAAATACAGGTGGGGCGACATTACCTCGATGAATGTAGTCTGTTAGCACGTTCGTCGCCCAAATATGTGTGACGCTTTTCTTGAAGTGAATAGGAATTTAGATGGATTTTTAAAAGGAATTTAATTAAAAAATTCTGTTATGTAAATATAAGATATATCGCTTGTTTGCGTTAAGCGTTGAACGAGTTAAGCAGTTATGTGTTCGATAAATATTTAAAACCAGACTGAAGCAGATTTCCATTAAATATTTATTGCACGCCTTTATCTCAAAAAAGATACACGCAGAGGACACACACAATACTAAGCAGATGAGACACACAAATGTTCTTAATTTTAAAGGAAACGTTTGAGGTGTTAAGAGAGCCATGTTTAAACCGTGACGATATCGAGGGGTGAAAGGCTATTTGGTTTAACATTGGATTGCCCAAAGCAGTCATTTTGACTTATTTTAAAGTTTAGTTATATAAAATATACATATATATATATATATATTTAAGGGACCATTTTTTTTTTAAATATTATGACTTTTTATATATTATCTTATATCATTTATTACTGGGCGGGTGACGTTGAGGGCGTCCCCGTCCAGTGCAGAGAGGACGCGAGGGGTTTAAATCCCCCTCCACGAGAAACCCAAAGGCCAACGCCCGCCGAGCCGTCGGAAGTATTCGGATTCCCAGGTTCGGCGAAGGCGAGGAGAGGGCAGTGCTGGCACCCCGGTGGTTTTAGTCGGGGCAGGTCCGACACACCGGGGGGAGTGGCCCTCACCACTTCCCCTGACGGCCCGAAGGGATTTCCACCGGAATAACAAAAAAAAAAATCATTTATTAATAATTGTACTTACCTCCCCTCTATCTTTATTCCCTATATATGTATATGCTATACCTATATTCAGTCTTTTTAGTGTTAAGCTATATTTGTGATATAGTAGTTTGGTAATATAGTAATAGTATATATATTTAGAATCGGTAAAAATCGCTGATTCCGAAAATATATATATTACTATGTCATCAAAAAATATCGCTTAAACCAAATAGCCTTTCACCCCTCGATATGTTGTTGGCCCGCGAGGACCTCTACAAGTTCACCGGGCGAGAGGGGCGAGCACTGTCTCGGCCCATTGACCACACCACGCGAGGTGCGGTACAAATATTTAAATATTTCCATTAAAACAAATAAATTATTGTCAACATAGTTTCATAATATTTATGGACAATATGTCAAAATGTATTAGCGATAGTGTAGTTCCAAATGGACACAATATATTTGTATATGTATATGTTTGTATACCACTCATGACGCCAAGGGACTCCGCGACTGGAACTTGCTGCCCTGTAAACGGTATTCCACAAAATTCAATAAACTTTTAATATATCCGTCATAATCCTCATCAATAGCCTGTATTCGTCCACTGCTGGACACAGGCCTCTCCCACTGAGCCTGATCCGCGACTCTTTTTATCCCACAGTTGCCAGCAACTTTGCACAAAACATCCCTAACTTCTAACGTCCTAACGGTCTTCGGTTCTTCTGCTATTTTTTTTTTGTAGTCTGGGGTTGATCCTGCATAGTGCTACCAGGGCTGCTGCGAGCGCAGCGACCCTAGTGTCAGACTCCTATTGACTAAAAACCCCCGGGTGTCCCTCTAATTGCTCCACCCGGGCCTGGAAAACTAAATTCGCCCAGACGCCCGGGGAGCGAAAAGCCTTGTTGAGGCTACCTCTTCAGGAGAGATAGGAGTAAAGAGTTCACGCCTCCAAAACCAGGTTCCCTCTCTCAGGCGGCGCGCCAGACACTGCACACAACCACCCTCTCATCCAGGCAGTAGACTACTTCAAGCCTACTACCCGGCTGAATACAACCACTAATGTATCTCAACTCAACCCAAAAGGTATTTAGCCTGATGATAATAATAATAATTATTTATACAATTTCATTTCTATAGTTTCATTCTATAATAATCACATTACTCAAACAATATTTGAACTATAATCTGAATTATAATCTAAAGTACCATAGATAATATAGTCGGGTGAACGGCTATTTGGTTTAAGCGATATTTTTTGGTGATATAGTAATATATATATTTTTGAAATGGGTAAAAACGCAGATACACTATATCACACAAAAATGTCGCTTAAACTAAATAGTCTTACACCCCTCGATATATATTTTTCAATATAATATGATTGTTACAAAAAAAAAGTACCGGGCAAGTCAGCCATGACAGCGGAGGTGCTCATGACGGCGTTGGCGTCTGCGCTAGCCCGGCTCGCCTTCATGCTGCCACCGGTCGACGGCTTCAGACCCAGGATCCACACCTGATATCGATAAACACAATAAACTCCAGGCACAGCATGCTAAGCGACCTTTTTTGGTGATCTGTCGTACAGTGAGCGGATACATATGTCTCGTCTCCCAATTAACGGGTCCAGTTTTAGCTAGATTACTTATGATATTGCTAGGGGTCTTGGATCCTTTAAATGAATCGTGAAGAGATATTTTGCAGACCGGCATGATCAATGTAGCTATAGACAGTAATTTCTTTGCTATTAATAGTTGTAATAGTTTTTTGGACTGGTTTTAATTGGTTAATTGCTGTGTTAGAATAAAAAACCTAGTTTATTACACCTGAGATCACAGCATTATATTAAAACGAAACGTTTTAGAAATGTGCTTTATAGCATGTAGGCGTAGCCCGATACGCTCTTGTCGCCCTAAGGGTCGTTAGGGTGTTACGAGACGTGCGGCGTAAGAGGATGCGCGCGCGCACGGGACGCTTAGAAGTTAGTCGACTACCGAGACCCAAGGCGGGAGTACGTGCGTGTACGTCGCAGTTCGGTGTGCCTTAAAGTGCAAATAAACTGTAAAACGCCAAATTCGTGTCTTACTAAAACCACACCCACGACCACCGGTCATAGCTTTAAATTCTAAAAAGTCTTTTAAAAACAGAAGAGTCACTGGAGTAAGTTTTCAATAAAAAAGTCACTCACAAGGTGCTGCAGCGTGGTGAGGACCGGGAGCCAGGCTTGCTGGATGGTGTCGCCGTCCCTGTGCGCGGCGCATAGCAGTGCCTTCATTGCGGTCACGTGACGGGAGGTCACCATCACGAATGACTGTTGCTGACCTTAAGATAGAATCACAACTAAGTTGGTGGGAGCGGTAGCTTTCATTCTATAAATGCATGAAAGCATTGCATGCCCTTACGATAAATAAGTCTGGAATAAATTACTTTAATTTAAACAAAAAAAAGGAACCGTTTATATTTATATCTATTCTATTTTCACGCCATCTATCTTCCCTGTGAAAGTAATATAATATTTATTATCATTATATAATATTCAAATTCATTATGTAAATCTGCTTACCCTGTAGATATTAACAGACTGAATAAACGATTTCTCAATGATGGCCCAGGGATATGTTTTTTATATCATTGAGGGCGGTCAGTGGCCAACACATTACACGAAAAAAGTCCCATAATTATATCAGCATTAATGTGCTGCGCCGTTTAATGTCATCACATTATGCATTGACAAAGGAAACAATACAGAGACTTAAAATCCATAGAATAAAACTTAAACATTGTTAGTGTTAACAATGTCACCACTAAACTGTACAAATGTGACTAATATATATAAATACACATCAAAACACAGTTAAATATATTTCTAGGCTGGGCAAGGTTATTTCTAGCTGCGGGCACAGGACCCCAGTTGCTGAGCCGCGGGTGGAGCCCGCTACTCAACTTGGGAGCTCCTCAAGGAGTTCCGGGCAGCTCGTCTGAAGCTATACTTCAATGATGTCATGCGTGATCCTGCGCAGCATTTGGTGGTGAAGGGGTGATGTTATTCTTCCATCACCCATTTCTGCTTCTTTGTGTTGTAAGATCAACTTTGGCAGATCGTGCGTTGGGCCGCGGCTAAGGCGCGAACTGCGTTACCGTAGCCCGGCGCCCTGCGAGCGGAGGATCAGCCTGGTGGTGTTAGTCAATAAGATTTTGACTCACTACTGCCTTGAAAGTGGAAGGATTTCCACCAGGTCAACAAAAAAAGGTAAGTTCTAGCTAGTCCCAGTAATACCTGTAGGCAGCGAGGCGGAGGGCAGCGGCGTGCCGACCCAGACGACCTGGTGCCGGTAGTCGGGGTCCGGCGCGGGCGGGGACTCGCGCCGCCACGGGCACGGCAGCGCGCCCAGCGCCGGCACGCAGTACTGCGCCGGCAGCGCCGCGCGGCACAGGGCGCTCACGCACGCGTCGCGGCCCACTGACAGCCCCACCTGCCACCGCACACCGTAAGTATCCTTAATTCTATTACATTTGCACTTCATTTCATTTATACTCCACACAATATTAAAATCTATACTTAAGTTTAACTTTACATTGTTACATCTACATTTTTTTCGTTTGTACCACTTTACAACTAAACTTTATTTTATCCACATCAAGAAAGACTTGCACTTTATGTAATCTATAAATTGTAACATCTACATTTTATTTCGTTTGTACCACTTTACAACTAAACTTTATTTTGTCCACATCAAGAAAGGCTTGCAATTTATATAGTCTATACAATGTTGCATCTACACTTTATTTCATTTGTACCTCGTTACAACTTTATTTCATCTATATCACGTAAGACTTGCACTTTATATCGTCTACGCACTGTTACGTCTACACTTTATTTCGTTTGTACCTCGTTACATCTAATCTCAATTTTGTCTATATCACGTTACACTTGCACTTTATATCATGTGTACCGCCTTACACCTAAATTTTATTTCGTCTACATTTTGTTACGCTTACATGATCAATGTGATTTGATATACCTTGCCGCTGACTCGCGCCAGTGTCTGTATGGCGCGTAGAATGTTTTCAAGTTCGCCGATGCTCGCCTCGGCCAGCACGGACAAGCCCCACACCAGCCCGCACCATGAAGATTTCAGGAGCTGAACACGTTACATTAATAACTTGAAACATTTAAAATATGGTTTTTGAAACAATACTTTCGGGTGTAGTCAAAATATCAACCAGTAATCGTTCTAGCACTTGGTTTTAAACACGCTCATGAAGAACACTGATAAATCATTAATTTGTTGCTTTTACAGACAAACCATTTAAATATAAAGAGCATTTATACAATAAAACAACAGTCAGCATTTAAACAATAGTCATTTTTTATAACAATTTTTTCTACGTAACAAAATCTGTGGACCTGCAAAATAATAAAAAAGAATGAACCTGCAATCGAAGCTGCAGCTCCTTATCTTCTAAATCGTTCTCGATCTTCTGTACCACATTAGAGTTTTGATCTGCCTCTCCATCGTGACCATTGTTCGTTATTGTCTTCTCTGTACCGTTCTCAGTTTCTTAAACATTATAATCACAATTATGTATTTTAGAGCTAAGCACATTGCATTTAAACATTAAAAAGAAAGTATTTTATGACATTTGTGTCCCACTTCTGAATCTGAAAAACAGTTTTTAACAATGGTTAAAATTAAGTAACAGTGAAAAATATGGAGGAGTTTTTAAGGGAGAGTAATGGTGTTTATGTATGCTTTTTTAAACCCGGGGGAAATCCCTAACGGACCTCGGGGCGCGATGAGGGCCGCCCCCCGGTGTGTCGGACTTGCACCGACTAAAACCCCCGGGGTGTTCCACCTTCCACCTACCGGCATCGAGGGCACGACTGGGATCTCATCCTCGATGACCGGCAAGGCGTGCGGTCTTAAGTAGGCCTCTACTTACTCGTTTGGGGAGGAGTGGTGTAAAGAGCCACCCCTCTCATACATCTTTGTTGTAGAGTGGCACGCGGGTACACATCGCGCGCCGGTCGCACCCTTGTTGGACGACACACTCTCTCATGCATTTATGTATGCTGGTATGACTGTGTCCAACTATGGACAGGTATTTCACCTTGAAATAATTGCAGCCACTTATTAGGCTGTAATTATCATGAAATAATGTAGAGGGGCTATATGCTGATTGGAATAAAAAGTAGGATTTGTAGCTTTAGCTAGTATGTGAAAGACCTTAGTTTTACTTAGCATGAGTTCTGTATCCTTTATTTATGGATCTGCTCAATGCTATTAAGAAGTTTTTAGATTTTTCCTGCCTGGTTGGCTGTGGTTGCCTAGTATACATTCACAGCAACGCGAATTGTTATAAGTTCGAATCCCAGCACGTATTTTTGGTTTTTTTCATATTAAGCACGGAGATGCCAGGTTAGGCACCACAACCTTACCTGTGAATGAAAACACAGTGAGGAAGCTCGCATAACATTTAATAGAAATGTAATTTGCAATTGCCTTGAAATCGTCGATCAGTTGCGCTACTGGTTAAATTGGGCATGACATATAAGTGCAAATTGGATACAGCCAGTAATGGATCTACTCAGACCAAAATGAATATAGCGTGTCGATATATTATTTATAATATAGATTTTTCCTACGTATTTTTTTTTCCGAAATCGATTGAAAATTGATCTTTACTGAACTATCATAGTAATTTTGTAAAATCTCACCTTTTTGATTACTGCCTTTATTTGAATTGATTTCCTTTTCATCGGTATCATTTTGGGAATCTTCATACATTTCTTGTAGCCTATAAAAACAAAAATATAATCACAGTTATGATATTATAAATGCGTGGATTTTTTCTTTTTCTTCTCTCATATCGGTAGAACGGAATTACATATTTGGAGTTGTAATCGGTTATAGGCTAGAGTAGCCACTTTCTATCAAGTGCGCTATTCTCTGATATCGTTCAAGTAAACGACGATCGGAGAGGGAGACAAATGGAATTTTTTCTCTTTGTCACTCACTGACACATTCTTTTCGCGCACCGTTAAAGCAGTAGCAGCAGCCCTATTCACATTTTCATAAATACTAGATAAATGAAAATCACATCAACCAAAGCGACCAAGAGACAGCATTGTTAACAAAAGTACGTATGCGAAAGAGATAAAAGTAATAAGTAGGTACAACATCTATTATATGTTCCATGCCTGCTAAGTAATGTTACGGAATAAGGATGAGATATGTAGCGGCCTCTATTGTCTAGTAGATGAACGATCGTTCGTAATGCCATCTTGTGGCCAATAGCAGAACAACAGACATTACTGGAGAATAGAAAGCGATTTCTAAAAGTGTCACTGTAACCTAGAGTGAAAACCGGAATATACAAGGTGGCTGATAATTCTTTTATGCAATTATTAGGACCTGTCGCTCCGCTATAAATTAGAGATGCCACGAATATTCGGCAACTATTCGGTATTCGGCCTATTCGGCCACTTTTTTACCGAATACCAAATCATGTAAAAAAGACACGTTATATTACTCAAAATTATTTATTTATTTCCAAATTATAACACTTTAGTAATTACAATTGATCTTTGGTAAGTTGTGATGGATAAAAACAAGCAATTCAGCATTTTTTGGTAGCAAATGATTACGCTTTTCATCGTAAATGTTACCAGCCTCAAAAAATAACCTCTCACTAAACACGCTACCTCCAGGAGAAGAACGATAAACTTTAGCAAATTTCGAAAGGTTTGGTTATTTTTTTTTTCGTTTGTATTGGGTATTGTATTGTCTTTGCTGGCCGCGCCAACGCAACGAGGAAAACAGGTTGCAACTTGCCTTAATCCAACTTACGCGCCCTCGATAAGCATGTTTCCCATGCCGAATATTCGGTGCTTCGGCCGACAGCGTTGCCGAATATTCGGTATTCGGCCAATTCACTATTCGTGGCATCACTACTATAAATACGCGGCACATTAGTTATTTACCTACACAAAGCGGAATTAATCGATCGAATTGAAACTAAAATGAATTGTTCAGTAGAACATTTAGTTTAGTAATTTGTGAATCGAACAGTGTTTATACTTGTGCTCGAATAAATGAAATTTGGTAATAGTGGTGTGATTTCATTGAAACCCTGGGCTGGCAACACTACTACAGTAAAAATACAATAATATTATGCACTGTACCTAAAATACTCTGTCCCTTCAACAGTGATGGCTATCGACCGTATAATCTCCATGAGACAAGCGTACGCCACGGAAATCCCATACCCGTCTTGTATTGTCGGCGCTTCGGTCCTGTCGAGCATCTCTATACTGAAAAAAAAAAATGTACTTCAGAAAAGGCGTGTAACGGTTCCTTATAACAAAATCCCGCGCGTTGAGTTACTGTTCCACGGTTTTACTGTGACTTCTATTACAATTAGAACTAAGAAACTCCCTGTTATCTTTGCCGAGTCATTGAAATGTAGATTAGAACCCGACCAGTGTTCCTATCGCCCGATGATACTGTGTTCTTTAAACGAAGCGGGTAGAGATATTTGTGTAGGCCGGTTATCGGCAGATTTTGGATTTCACTGTACTTTCATTCAGGAGCTATGCAGTCGATGCGCTTAGTCAGAATTAAAAAAAAAACACTATACGTTCTGTCCCTGATTATGTCTGCTTTAATTGTAATGGCTTTCGTTGTTATTTTTCCCAGACTTAGCACACCACGACAGATGGTAAGCACGGCGCAGTCCAAAAAACGACTAACACATCAATGGTAAAGAAAAACTTATCGATAATCGTAGGAATCATGTTGGCCTGCACAAATATCTCTTCACGCGTCGTTATAGGCACCGATATCACATGTGTCCCATCAGACGGTGGGAACACGCTCGCGCAAGACCATTCCATACAACAACTCGTAAGATTTAGAAAATTTGTTTGTCCTAGCTGAGATATGCGTCAGTGTATAGCCGAGACTCCGTAAGCCCGAGCACGTAGTTCGTTTAGGGAAGGGAGGGCAGAACAAGGTACATTAGTACTCTTATTATTATTATTTTTTTATTCTGACTCGACACAGTGACTGCACCATACCTGATGGTAAGCATGGTGCAGCCAAAAAAACGCCAACGACTATCGACAGGTAAGAAAAACCCATCGGTAGTCGAAGCGGTAGTCATGCCGGCCCGCACAAATATCTCTTCACGTTACGCTTAAAGGATCCCATATCATAGAATGGTGGGAACACGCTCGCTGGAAGACCATTCCACACCCCAATGACACGGCAAAAGGAGGAGTTAGAGAACTTCTTAGTCCTTGCTGGGATATGAGAAACCGTAAATCTGTGACTCCGCAAACCCGCGCGCGTGGTTCTATTCAGGAAAGGAGAGGGTGGAACAAGGTCAAACAACTCTTCAGAGCACCCACCATGATACAGACAGTAGAAAACGCTCAGTGAGGCAATATCTCTGCGCAACTTATCTATCCTGTGACAAAAAATAACACTTACTACACAGATTTGGCAGTCCCTGGTTCGAAGACAACGCACAGAGGCAGCCACACGCCCTTCCAATAAAACCCTGACTGTTGGGGAATACCCGATGACCCTGTAAAATCATAACTTAACTTATAACTTCAAAGATACGAAAAACCGAAATTAATAATACTTTCAAATATACATTATGTTTTGAAAACGCTGACCGATCTGGAAGAAGCACATTACTAAAATACATCAAAGCATTTTATTCTTTTTTTTTATATTACTTATAGGCGAACGCATGACCTCAATCACACCTGGTGGAAGGTGGATGGTGGAATTCGTGAAAATTAAAAAAGAATTGACATATAAAAACAAAGAAATTGAATTATTTTACGATTAATTGCAAAAATAAATTTAAAGACTAATAAAACGATTGAGATTGATAGGGGTCATGACCAGTAGCGGTCATCCCATAGATGCATTAAATCATTGCATACCCTTTTGATAAATAAGTCTGCAATAAATTGCTTAAAGTAACAAAAAAAAACATTTATATTCATATTTATTCTACTTTTACGCCGTCTATCTTTTCCATAAACGCAATATAATATTTACTATAATAATATAATTTTAAAATAATTACGTAAATTCTGCCTACCTTGTCCAAATACCCTATGCACGTCACTGGTCATGACCTAATAGCATGATCTTTTGCTTTCTTTTTTCCTCTGTTCACAAAGTATTCACGCTCCCATTTGCAAGACGTAATATACAATTTTCATGCAAATAAAGCCTAACTATTAAACATAAAAAAGTGATCCAGTAAGCCGTGGTATGACACAGCGATATGACAAGCTAAAAAACATCCCTTTTACAATGTACAGCGTCGTGGCTTTAAGTTTATATAGTTTTGTGGTGATTTACGCGAATCATTATTTTCCAAGTGATGAAGACAGTACGTCACAATATATTTGAATAGTATTGGAGTAAATAAATGTAGTATGTCGATGAAGCAGCGGCAGTAAGCAGTAGCCGCGCCGATGTTATTCGGCAATACATATAGCTTCGTCGGAATACGTCCTTTAAAAATCTATACACACCAGTCGTTTTGCTTGCTGCCTACTGCTTCACCGACATACTTCCTTAATTTAGCAGAACGTCAATTATTATCATATAATACATTAACGGCTTTTTAGTTATATGACCATGTCTCAGCTGGTGTCTTCAACTATCACATATTGTTTAGCACTGTATTGACCATACATTAAACTCTGGTTCCGATGAGAGCCATGTATCCAGTCTCATTTTTAAACTATGCGTTGATTATGAGTCAAAAATATTCTGAGATAATTTATTCCAAATATGCAATGCTCTGCTATTGAATGAGTAGTAACCAATATTGGTTTAATGCCTGATTCACAGGTTACACAGAATCGCCCGTATTTAAGGATAAAACCGATAGAGTCCGTTGCACCCGCCGTTTTTCTCCCGGCAATTGTCTAGAGGGCGTTAAATCCGTGTGGACATTTGTCTTTGATCACCAGAACTGCAGGTAACTGAGTCAATAACACCATCCAGTTTCCTTTTTATTCTATCTTAGTACAGTAACTGCGCCAAGCGTAATGAAAAGTACAGTGCTCTTTTTTTTTTGTTAACCCAGAGGAAATCCCTAACGGACCGTCAGGAGAGTGGTGAGGGCCACTCCCCCGGTGTGCCGGACTTGGACCAGCTAAAACCTCTGGGGTGATCCGCCACTTGCGTTTGCACCGGACTACAGGTATACCGAGGACGTCTGCAAGGCCGGTGCGCGATCAGCCCCATTACAGGCTACGCCAAAAATGTGGGGGAGGTGGGATGTGCTCACCTCCCCGCCACCTTGTGGTGCGTGGGATCACGCACTTCACCACCGGAGTATAGCCTAGACGGTTGGCCCCTCAGTCGAACCGCCCGGCACTCCGCAGGAGAACCCTTGCAATAGATTTGGTGGCGCCGATGCAAGATTCTTCTCCCGCGGAACAGCAGAGATGACATGCTGTTCCTGTCGCCGCGGGGGCAGCGTTCGGGGCAGATCGACGGCCCCGACCCATACGCAATGGCCGCTTTGAGGCGGCGCAAAAGTACAGTGCAAACGATTTTATTCCAAAAGAACCTGAAGTTGGAGGTATTTAGAAAAACATGAATTACATGTTTTCTTAGCTTTTATAACCTCACTAGCTGATCCGGCAAACGTTGTTTTGCTATATAAGTTATTGTAATATCTTCTAAGATGTTCATTGAAATTAAGTGATGTCAAAGACAATTTTGTTCACAATTAAATACTCTTAATTAACAACACATTTATTTGGATAAAGATTAATATTATTACGTTGATACAACTCTTAACAAATAATGCATTAATTTCGACAAAATTTGATTACCATAAAAACGGTTCTAGTGAGTTAATCTTAAAAGATAGAGATATACTGTCGCGGACCTTTTTTTAGATCATTTTAAGAGGAATAACTCTGTCATACATATATTTTTGGTATCTTGAACCGTTTTCGCAGCGCACGTAATGGAAGCACTCAAGGATGAATAATTTTCCCCGTTTTTTTTCACATTTTCCATTATTTCTTCGCTCCTAATAGTTGCATCGTGATGTTATATAGCCTAAAGCCTTCCTCGATAAATAGTCTATTCAACACAAAAAGAATTTTTCAATTCGAACCAGTAGTTCCAGAGATTAGCGCATTTAAACAAACAAACTCTTCAGCTTTATAATATTAGTATAGATAGATTACTTAATCATTAGTGCTTCAGAATAAGGATGAGATATGTAGCGAGATCATTGTCCAGTAGATAAACCACCGTTCGTAATGTCATCTTGTGGCGAGTAGTAGAACTATAGCCACTAGTGGAGACATCTATTAGTGAATATGAGGCGATTGCTAGAAGTGTTGCTGCAGCCGAACGTGAACGCTGCTATAAGTAAAATGGCTGGGGAATCTTTTATGCAATTTTTGGGACCTAACGCTTCGTTATAAATACGCGGCAGGTTCAAACGTGGGACAGTAGTAATCTACGGAAAGCGATTTAAGCGAAATTGGACGTCTGTTTTGTTTTAGTGAGAGACTTGGCTGCACGTTCTCCTCTCGGAGTAACAGGTTCTCTAGCTACCAGACATGTATTCAGAGATGTCAGCCTTTAATTGAACTATACATAAAAGTCCTGAGTATTGAGAAGCAGCCGATGACTGGTTTGATCAATATGAGAAAAATGTATGGTAACGTATCTACTATGTCCATAATATTAACATCATAATAAATCATTGCGCTATATCCCTATTGGAGTGAGCAGAGATACACCAATGGCTGCATCCACTTTACGCTTATATGTTACGCTAAATGGATCTGTTAGCGCGCTGATCGAATTTTTCAGAGCATAGCCGGGTGTATTAAACACCGGATTGCGAGGAACATCCTGGCCTGGTGGATAAGGAACCTGTATCAAGCGTAATGCGAATAATGGTAGGTACGTATCCCAGCGCGTACCTCCGGGTTTTTCCAGAGTAAATACGGAACTAGGCACCACATATTTACCAGTGAAGGAAAATATTGATAGAAAATCCGCATGGAATTTATAGAAATGTCATGTGTCTAAACTTTAATTACCATTAATATAATATAATTAAACAGGCCACTCTAACGTATGTTGTGGATGCCTTAATAGGAACTGTGCATTGCTGATTGTAATTGTGTATGTGTTGTGTAAATGAATTATTGTACCGGGCCACTGGCAACCCTGTAAAATAAATAAGTAATTAATAAATGATGATGTCCTAGCCGGATTCGGCCACGGCGACTGTTTCAACTCAAATTAAGAAAATTGAGGTCCAGTTTTCGGAAACAGTCAATTGCGCAGGAGATATTTAAGTGCATAACTGAACGCGCAGCCAGAAAGCACTCTCTCGTCCGTGCTCCCTCAGGCCCGATGGAATGGAGAACCAGTACTATCGGGAGGGAGCAGGATGCAGGTTTGGTCGAGTTTTCCTTCTCTGAACACCTGGTTGAATTGCGGTGTTAAAGAGATACCTTAGTCGCCTTTTACGACACCTCAGCAAGAAGAGGGGGGTACTATTCTATTCTGCCGGCGGCCACCGTGGCCACACATATGAATACACGGGTGCACGACATAAAAGCGCAGTGTGGATACAACCACTAATGCATCTCTGCTGACCCCGAAAGAGATACAGGATGATGATATATTATTAAAGCACTTTTAACATCAACTTTTTACAGAAATTGCTGACAAACAAGCCGTTAGAAACAGCGCTTCTGAACCTTATACTGATGAGATTAAAGGAGTCAATGCCGATATAGCTCAACTCGATGTTTTCTATAACACTGACAATAAAAATTATCAAGATTCAGCAGAACTAGAAGGATTCCCCCCTAATATAGACTATGTAGACAATGATATAGAAATGATTTAGGATGAACTATCTATGAATCATGGTGTACGAAATTATGATTTATATTTTGGTTGACTAATAAAATTACCTTTTAGTTTACTAATAATGGATTATCAAGAGCATCTAATTTTAACTTGTTGCGAATTGCAAATTATTCCACAAATTTCAGCCACAATACACCCATATACAGAATGATAAGGCAATACAATTCTATGTCGAGATCTACTGATCTAGTCTAGATCTAATGATAATGATTTGAAATTCAAAAAAAATGATGTTATTTAATAATAATAAAAATAATATTTACTAACAATTACACACATTGACCTAGTCCCTAATTAAACTTGCGCTTGTACTATGGGTACTAGACAAAGATATACATACTTAAATACATACAACCATGACTCGTGACAAACTCATCTGCTCATCACAGAAAAGTTTACCACTACCGGGACTCGAACCCAGGACCTTTAGCATCGTATATAGGGTCGCTACAAACAGCGCTATCAGCCCGTCAATTCGCCGTTATTTGAGAGGATTATGGAATCGGTTACTGGTTGATTGTTTTTATTCTCTTATCCTCTACATCTTTTTTGCAGATTAGATTAGTGTTTTTCCTTTTGTTACTGTTTCTATCCGTGAGTTGTTCGTTTTTTCATTTTTCTTTCCTTTTGTTTAAGTAATCTACTAGTTTAAATATACTCGCATTTATATTGTATCTTTTGCATGTCTTATATATTTATGTTTGAGTTAATGTAGATTATGTATGTGTTCTTATAAATAAATAGATATTCGGTTGGATAATGATTATATGTTGTAATAAAACAGTGACTCCATCTTCATCATCCTGAGATATCTTAATAGCGTATGCGTATGCGGAACTGCACGCGGTTTGCTGCTGCAGGCACCTTCTCCGCACATGGGCATACCCGCCAACCCGCATTGGACAAGCGCGCTGGGTTAAATTTCCAAACCACATCACATGGATTTAATAAACATAGTCAAAAAGGGAAGGAAGGCTTTTGCTCTGCAATGGGACGAGTGTGTAATATATTTGCTGTCTTCTACCTTGATTAACCAATTCTTCTGTTTTATGTCATGCAGTAAATAAATATTATTCAATTCTATTCAACAAAAACCCTTGGTGTGTTCAGATCACCTTAAGCCGAGTCCGGGAAGCTGGTAAGTCTAATGCAATAGAATGACACTTACCAACGGGTATGTTGACGTTGGAAGCTATGAAGAGGCTCTGAACGTATGCGCCCAGGGCATTCACGATGTCTTGGAATATGTTAGTAGCGTGCGGCTTCATGTCGTAGCACTCGCAGAACGCCTTAAGCAGATCTGATATAATAGGAACACTGCTAATACTTCTGCATTTTTTTAATTACAAACGGGCTCACTCTTGACCTCAATCTCGCCCAACTGAATGTCATACTGAATCGGATTATGGTGTGTGTTGGACCAACAAATACCAATTCGCGTATTGCTTGAAAACTTCATGTTGTAAAGGCTAAATGTTGTAAAGACGTAGGAAAGTGTATATTATTGCTCGGCAGTACGCCGTAAAAATGAGGAGGCGAATAGCATTTGTACAAGTAGACAGAATAACCACAAGTACTTTTTTAAAGGTGACTACTTCTGCGAATTAGTGGGGACTGCGGGTCCTGTAATAAATTCACCGCAGCCCCACTACGCCGCGCCTGACAGGCACAATCATGGGGGGGAGACGCCGCCTCCCTCGATAACACCTAGTATACTTCGGCAGAGAGCGTCACAACGCACCGCCGTCTTCTCGGGGGTTGCTGACCGGTCGCTCAGAGCCCCCACCCTGAGCAGCCATAACCCTTAAGGCATCAGCTGGCCGGTCGTGGTTCCACCGATCCGCTGGGACTGATATGCCGGGGCGGTTGCCGAAAGCCCGGCGTCTTCTTCGAGCGGCCTTCTGCCGTTCTCGCTCTGCGGCCTCCTTCTGGGACATGGCTTCCTCACAGAAGGAGGCCAAACCACAAGTACTTGTGCAATCCCGAACGACCTATTTTAAAAATATGGTAAAAAATGAACACGCAAGACGGCATAATCTTCTGTGAGGATGTCATGTCCCAGACCTCGCCAATGCATGAAGTAGTCACCTTAGGGTTTTTAGTCGGTACAAGTCCGACACACCTCTATCGCATTGAGGGGAAATAAATGATTTTTATTTCACTTGTAGTGTCTTTTGTGTCCTACAAAAACAGTTTCTATATTCAGACCCTGAACATCTTCTAGATCATACAAATCGGAACTTCTTCATGACATATAAGTAGAAGAAGAGTAAGTATAAAAAAGAGAAGGAATGGGACTCACTTGGCTGTATAGTCATTTTGTGCAGCACCTCTAGGGCTAAAGCCCTTTGCCACAGCGGCTTGTCTGGGTCGAGGAACTTTATAGTTAACGACAGGAATATCTCGCACTCCGTCACCTGAAAAGTGAATTTACTAAAAAATCTCACAACCATTAAATCCAAGGGAGGGATTACAACAAAATTTACGTATGAAATAGCTCTAGCTAAACAGGGCTGGCGTAATCACATGTGTTATTAAAGCCCTAACCAAATTATAGATTAAAAAAAAAAGTATGAAATAGCGAGTGAATGTGGCCATTGCGCGCTTAGTTCATAATGGACCGGTCTCCAGGCACGCACTTCTAGGGTTTTCCAAACGACGCACGGACTCGTGCAGCACTTACTCACCGGTGAAGGACTCGGACTCACCTTGGAGGGGGGGAGGCAAGCCACAGTCCACGAATTCCAGGGGCGTCAGACGAGTATACCATTCAACATATCCACTGAATAGTATATCTTTAAAAAAAGGGCCAATGTCTCTATAAAATATTGGCTGAAAAGTGCAAATCTTTGGTTGTGACGTTTTAAAAGTTAACTCAAAAGTCTTACAAGATATCATTACCACGTCTTAAGTTATGCAAGGTCTAAGATCTTTTTTTGTGAATATTTCGCTTGCTATGCGAGTAATGATATTATTGTTACAAACATTTTTATTGGATCAATCGATATAATTGCGGGTGAGGGCGGTAATTCCCACTCCATCCCGGAGGGTTGGTTTTTATTACGCCTCAAAAAATTTGAGGATACGGAGCTGACGCTAGGCCACAGTTCCCCAACGATGCACTAGCGTGTTTGTATATGTAAAATGAGCTTTATTCACTAGAAATGTCTATAGATAGCTGTGGAATTGACAGTATGATGTGAACATGTATCCTCGCGAGCAGGAGCAGGCGGTACTGACCAGCACCGCGTGGTACTTGTGCACGATGATAGAGACGAGCCGCAGCAGCCGCATGGTGACCGGGTAGTGCGGCCGGTCGGCGGCGGCGGCGGCGCCGGCGGGAGCGCTGGCCGGCGCTGCGCCCGGTATGTGCGCAGATGTGAACGCGGCCCTACACGACAGACCTTATGATGAAACTGAGTCCAAACTATACAGTATGTTCTAAATACCCTGTCCGACCCGAAAAGGGGCTAATTGGAGATACGATATAATTGCCAAAACACAAATGGAATTATTTTAAATGCGATATTTACTCGGATTACTTACTAAAATCAGTTTAAAGACTAATAAACCGATTTAACTTATAAGTGGTGCATGGTATCAACGGGGGTCGTGATCCTTTTGACGTCATGATCTACTAGCATGATCTTTACCTTTCCTTTTTTCACAAACTTTGCACGTTCCCAGTGTTGCTATGTAACTTTTCTCAAATGATTTATTTTATTTTTTGCATTTTAACTAACAAGTTAAGCTAAATAGAATCTACTATTGATACCGAGTAACGCGATCACGAGTCGAACAGGGTTTTTATGACATACTGTAGATATCGACCTCATAAATTGTAAAATGCGTATGTTATCTGATGCTCGATTTCTAACTGCCCATTTACTGGGCAATGTATTTAGTTGTCAAGGAATTTCTCAATGTATTAAAAAAAATACAATTCGCATATGAAATTATTATTTTGACACAATATTTTATATTCTGTAAAAGAAAATTTATTAATACGAAAGCAAACAATTGTTATAGTATATTTAAAACCATACACTAAAGACACACTTAAATCAATTAAGTTTTCACATTATGCTGAAATATTAATATATATGTTACGTAGCAGAGATGGGCAAAATGTAATCTGATTAATGATGAACGATTACAAAATGTAGTCGTAATTTTAATTTTCTTGCTCTGTAATCATGACTAAATCCATTTAAAACATTAAGAAATCATAAATGCGCATGCAATCTGGGATTCTGTAGTGTTTAAAACATATATGAGCAAAATGCAGTTATATTAATGGTAAAAATCGTAAAATGTAATAATTAATCATTTTTATTAATCTGATTACATTTTGCCCATCTATGTTACGGAGCGCCGTGTAGATAGCTCTGGGAGAATGTCCGGGGCAGCGTCGGCAACTCCACGCGTGCGCCAGATTTTGAAGGCTGTCAAAAAAATCTTAAACGGAACTATCATCGTTTTATTTGCATTCACGAATTTATTAGCCAACTAGCTGTCCCGGCAGACCTTGTTCTGCCCTATTTCTCTAAAACAAAGTCACATTGTTTTTTTTAAATGTTAATAGCTTCCCCGTCAGATTTTATTCTGCCAAAACCTATTGGCCTGTCGTTTGTTTTTTGAAAATTGTTTGAAGGAACCTGGCCTTAATGCTATATGTATAAAAATTGATAAAAATTGACAAATATTGACATTAATATTTATACGTCACTCAAATAATTGTCTTGCCTTCCCGGAACCCGTCCACTAACATTTAAACTTTATGGTATGGTGTTAAAGTTCAAATTGACTTTTAAATATTATTACGAATTTTTTGTATGAGAATACAGAAAAGTGTTATTTTTAGACAGTTGAAGGGAATTTTTAAATTTTTTCTTTCCGTAATAACCTTCCCCAGACTTCAACAAACACAACAAAAAAGAAATCAGCCAAATCGGTTCAGCCGTTCTCGAGTTTCGCGCTTATACACATTTAACGATTCATTTTTATATTATAGATTACTTGTAATTGGCTTCATTCATTTCAAATATACTATTGAAGCAGATTAACGGGATAAAAAAAAACACAACGACAATAATAAAAAAGAAAAGAAGCCTGCGAATTTGTCCCAATAACTTACAAAAATGTCGCATAAACTTCCTTCCGAACTGGGTCGTGACCACACTACACAAATGTAAAGACCGTCACAGTAACTCACTTTGACCTGTACTTCCAGTAGCTCATATACCTAGAGACCTTCAGTCGTGGTATATGTGGGCCGACATGACGACGGAGACAATCAATGGATTTTCATCCTTTGATAGTCGCTTTCGTTTTTAGACTACACTGTACTTACCATCAGGTGCTCTGTAGTCACTATGTCGAGCCAACAGAAAAATAATATAAATTTGGTATAGTACCTGTATTTAACATTCGGTGAAAAAAGCCGTATGATCAGCGCGCAAACGTGTTCCTTGAGTAAGAATCGGAATTCAGGTATCTAGAATGAGGAATAATAAATTATGTTATATATCGTCAAGCTATATGCCTTACGGGGTGAGCAGAGTTACATTAGTGGCTGTATCCACTTTGCGTTTCTATACCGTGCCCAACGTGACCAGTGGCGCAGCTGATCGCCGTTCTCAGAGCACTAGTACACGTGACATCTCTATTCAGGAGTAGATCACAATTAACCCAAAAAACTTAAAAAATAATAACAGACCTAGTGTTTAAGGGTTATTAAAAAAAAAAAAACAAAAATTAAAAGTGGAGTTTTAATACACACATTTGTGTCGCTGTGGTGGCCCAGTAGATATGAGATCAGTATCCATGCGCGGCGACAAATGATCGCAGGTTTGTATCTCGGCACGTACATATCGAGGGGTGAAAGGCTATTTGGTTTAAGCGACATTTTTCGGTGATATAGTAATATATATATATATATATATATATTTTCAGAATCCGCGTTTTTTACCCATTCCAAATGTCGGAGTGAGAGCGTCTAAATTGTTATTAATCGAAACGTCAGGTTTAGTGCCTGGACGGAATCAGAGATGGCGTTGCGATCGTATTCAACTATTCGATTTGATACAAAATTGAATAATGAAATTGGCAACACTGAATTAAGGAGTATTGGACGGGATTAGTCATTTTCGAAGGCATTCATATTTGGACGGCCGCAACGATCTGTTATGCCCACGCTATGTTCTTAGAAATGCACACCTGCTCCTGAATCAGCACATTCCCTTTCTTGGGTGGGCACACCTGCACGTTTGCTGATCTAGCATCCCGTTCCTGACAAACATCCTATCCATTCACCATCAGTCTACACTAATCTTCCATCCCGACCGGTCCATTCTAAAAGTATTGTACTTGAAGTTTTAAATTAAATTCTTTTTCATTAAAAATATATTTTTCTTTTTTAATAAGCGGGCAACTCGGTCCGTTATAACAGATCGCACGCATCTCAGAGATCGTCGCGTTACCTTTCTACAATGAGTGATGAAGACAGTGCACGTGGCGCCCTGACAGGCTGTATCCCGTCATGTATATTGATGATGTCCTAGCCGGTTTCGGCCACGGCGACTGTTTCAACACCGGTTAAGAAATTCGAGGTCCAGTTTTCAGAAACAGTCAATTGCGCAGGAGATATTTAAGTGCATAGCTGGACGCGCTGCCAGAAAAGCACTCTCTCGTCCGAGCTCCCTCAGGCCCGATGGAAAGGAGAACCAGTACGATCGGGAGGGAGCAGGATGCAGGTTTGGTCGAGTTTTCCTTCTCTGAACACCTGGTTGAATTGCGGTGTTAAAGAGATACCTTAGTCGCCTTTTACGACACCTCAGCAAGAAGAGAGGGGTGCTATTCTATTCTGCCGGCAGCCACCACGGCTTGTATATTACTATATTACCAAAATAACGTCGCTTAAGCCAAATAGCCTTTCACCCCCCGATATGGTTTTCGCAAATTAAGCATGAAATTAGCCAGCACATGCTTACTGGTGAAGAAAAGCATCGTCAGAAATGTCATGTGTACTAGTGCTGTGAGAACGGCGATCAGCTGCGCTACTGGTCACGTTGGGCACATATAAGGCTAAGTGAATACAGTTACTAATACATCTCTGCTCACCCTGAAAAGAATATAGCGTAACGATATATTATTAGTATTAATACAAACAGGAAGCCGTGGTGGCTGCCGGCAGAATAGAATAGCACCCCCCTCTTCTTGCCGAGGTGTCGTAAAAGGCGACTAAGGTATCTCTTTAACACCGCAATTCAACCAGGTGTTCAGAGAAGGAAAACTCGACCAAACCTGCATCCCGCTCCCTCCCGATCGTATTGGTTCTCCTTTCCATCGGGCCTGAGGGAGCTCGGACGAGAGAGTGCTTTTCTGGCTGCGCGTCCAGTTATGCACTTAAATATCTCCTGCGCAATTGACTGTTTCCGAAAACTGGACCTCGAATTTCTTAACCGGTGTTGAAACAGTCGCCGTGGCCGAAACCGGCTAGGACATCATCATCATCACAAACAGGAGTAATACAGAAAATAAAAAAAAACTTAGAAAAGAAACATCCTAATAGCAAATATAATTTCTATTTCCGATGAATCGTATGAAGTACAAATAGTTACCTTAAAAAATACTGGAGAGAAATCAGTCAATACAGTGTCAAGCAGTTCTAGACCGAATGTTTTGGGTACTTCCGATATCCCGATCAGCCACTGAGCCGCGTCACCGTTTATCAGCTGTATTATATCCTGAAATAAATAACCCATTTATTAAAAAAAAATTATAACAGAAAGAGGTACATTACAGTCAGCTGATACCCAAACTAGAACTACCTATATCTGGGTTGTTACAGTGATTTATGTTTTTCGGGCAGTAGACTTGAGGGAGTCTGCAGCCCGGATGAGAGGGAGATTTGGGGGGGGGTGAGCTTTTACTCCTACCCCTACCAGAGGGTAGCCTCAACAAGGCCTTTTGTTCCCTGGGCGTCGGGATGAATTTGGTTTCCCACGCCAGGATGGAGCGATCAGAGGGACACCGCGGGGGTTTATAGTCAGTAAGAGCTTGACACACCGGGGTCGCTGCCCTCCCGGCGTCCCTGATGGTCCTATGCAGGATTTTCTCCTGGGATAAAAAAAAGTCACATATGTTGATGTACGATTTGTATGAACTATAGGTAGCCTAGATTACTCAAGTCTATGCCCTGGGAGGGGGATGATGACAAAGGTTATAGCGCAGGGGCAGGCTGGGAGTCTTCCTACCTGTGCGATTCCTTTTATGACGCATCTCCGCTCCTCTCTAAAACCACAGGTACATACTTATTATCCTGATTACCTTAGATCACAAGCCTGCTACCCATAGGAGCATAAAAAAAGCATTATTTTGTCATACTTGAACATTTCATACACAAATTAAAATAAAAAAAATGATCCCATTTCGATTTCAAAACTCATATTCTATTAATCACCAGAATTTAAATAAATATATAATATTTATTCAAGAATAATAAGGCAATGGTTTTAATTATTAATTTAAGTTTTACTGCTCTGGATGCAAGTCTTTTTGAGTCCGTCGTTAATAATGTTAATATTAAGAGCCTCTGATTGACGTCAAAAACAACGACCCAAGCGACACGTATTCCATCAAGAAAAATCACAAAATCCTCGCAGCACTTTGCCATCCGGGCATCTTGTTGATGTCCAGACTAGAGATGCCACGAATATTCGGCAACTATTCGGTATTCGGCCCATTCGGCCACTTTTTTTGGTATTCGGTATTCAGCCGAATAATACGAACTATTCGGCTGAATATCGAATACCAAATCATGTAAAAAAGACACGTTATATTACTCAAAGTTATGTATTTATTTCCTTATTACAACACTTTAGTAATTAAAATTGATCAGTGGTAAGTTGTGATGGATAAAAACAAGCTTTTCAGCATTTTTTGATAGCAAACGATTACGCTTTTCATCGTAAATGTTACCAGCCTCAGAAAATAACCTCTCTCACACACACTCTCTCTCTCTCTCTCTCTCTCTCGCTCACACACATACTAATAAACTTATACCGTGAATATTCATATAAAAACACAAAACACCCTTGAATAACCCGAACGTAAGTGCGAGTCTTATCAGAGACAAGATTTACTTAATTGGTGAGACTTATCACCCTGTGTATATGTATTATATAAGTTTTGTGTTCAAATAAAGATTATTATTATTACTAAACACGCTACTTCCAGGAATATTCGGCGGCCGAATATTCGGCGCTTCGGCCGACAGCGTTGCCGAATATTCGGTATTCGGCCAATTCACTATTCGTGGCATCACTAGTCCAGATCCAACACTAAGTAACAATAACAGCACGTCCAGAATGCCACAACGAGAAATCAGTAACTCTCCAATGAACAATAGATAGAATACAACAACTCGCGTTCTAAGTCTGGAAGACAATCGTAATGCTTTTTAAGCTTTTTTAGGCCTTCTATCCTCCTGAGGTTCAATGTGATAGTTCCAGGACAAAATCATATAGTACTAAATGCCCAGCAAAATCACAGCTACTCAAGGACCAGCCAGACCCATCATACTAATACTAGAATAATATTTACGGTCCTCTAAAATGTTTGATTTGAATTATAATGCTATCGGCTTTATGACCCAACACACTAAATAAAGAACAAAATATTATAGTGGTTTATTTATTTATTTAGCATGTCTATATTTTTATTAAAGTACCCTCAAAATATCAAAACTTAATTCGTAATCATTACAGAGATAGGAAAAGGTTTTGGGCTGGGCGTTAGGGCCTATATTAGCTATGTTTTGGTATTAGGACAGCAGGCTTTCTTTCTTTGTGTCTACTTTTAAAATAGGCTGCAAGAGGTTATCCCTTGTTACGAAGACACCACCAATCATTGGGTGGTCAACTTGTTATTCACCTTTTGGTAATAAACACTTCATCAAAATGTCATGTTGACAACTAAATTTCGACTATTACTTTGGTCAATGCCAACATTAGTTCTTCCGGCATTACAAAAAACATTTATTCAGATATAGAATGCGAATCTAACCTGCAATATGCGATAGGCATCCACAGCACAAGGCTTTAGTTCCTTTGGCGCCTTACTATTCGACTGTGTTCGCACATCAGCAGGGTTTACCTTTAACGTACCTGAAAATAACGTACTATTAAAGACAGAATAGATTAAAAATAAAAAAAATATAATTCGAGAAACACATAGACACAACTATACTTTATTTTATAATTTTACAAATTGCCAGTTGGAAACAAATTAGACGAGAATCAGTTCCAACAATTTGCACTCCAAATTACGAATAAAGCAACGAAACAAGAGAAATGGCTCACGCGGTCCTAATATTCTCACACGAAATGAACTGAGTAACTACGAGGTGGTTATGCTATGCAGTAGCGTTCATTCCATATATACATCCAAGCATTGCCTGCCCTTATGATAAATAAGTCTGAAATAAATTGCTTAAAATTAACCAAAAAAGGAACTATTTATATTTATTCTATATTCACACCGTCTACCTTTTCTATGAAAGAAATATAATATTTTCTATTATAATATAATATTCAAATTAATTACGCAAATTCTGCCAACCCTATCCAAATACCTTATGCACGTCACTGATGCTATGAGCGCCAACGAGCAAATAGGTCCGCGTTGCGGTAAGCAACCGCTTTTATAAAGATCTGAGTTCACTGGATTGATTCGGTTTCTGATTTATCCAATATATATATATAATCTTCACATCTACTTTGAAATAACACGCCATGCAAAGAAGAGTATTACATTTCAAACACCTCTAACTCAATTGTGCATCTATTTATAAGTTATTAATTGATCCCATTTCAATGAGTCTATCGCAAGTTAGTGAAGAGTTGGGTATTCTGTTGCTTCCAGATGTAGAAGCATGCACGGTGCTAAATTTCAATTCGACTTAACCAATACAAGTGGTCTATACTTCTTCAACAACTAGAAAAGAGCTGGTTATCTTCAAACAGCTGGTCAATTTTTTTTTCAATAATAATTGAGACTAGTCTCGATCAAATGAGCTTTCAAATAACAAGTACTAAATCAAAAGTGGTTCAGTGATTTTAAAGCTACGATGCCACAGATTAGATATACAAGTACACAGGGCCACGGAGTCGTAGATACGCGCTCTAAACTTATAACACTCTCTTTTTCCGTTGGGAGTTAAAACGAGTATGGTAAAGTGCTTAGTCAAATAAGTTATTCAGCTTCGAGCAACGTACCGATATAGAGCAGTTTGCTTTACGGTTTTCTCTCGACTGTACTTTGGAGTGTGTGGCTGAACTGGACTATTTAATTCTACCCTAATTTTTTTATCATAAGTTAATAAAAAGCCGTGCGCGATTTCACCAGTAAGTTATTGATATTGTAACTGCTCGAACAAAGCGACTCGCTTTCTCTTTATATATATATTAAATATCAGGAAGGAGTGGATTTCACTGTCAGTCTGTTTTTCCAGTTTCAGATAATATGAGAGTCTTTAGCAAACAAAATCAGTTTTTATTGGGCGAAAGTGCTCGATCATTAACCTTACAATGGCTTTCCATCGCGCGATTGGCAAGAGTGAGCTTGTTCGTAACAATTAACAAAACGTACTCACCCTCAGCTTCAGCGAGCGCCCTCTCGAAGACCAGAGCCACCAGCTGCCGGACAGTGGCCGCCGCAGCGTGACTAGTGCTCACGTCCCGGGTCTCCGTCGTCGACACCATACGCATGCACATGACCATAGTCTGTGCAAATATACCACTGATATTATAATAACCATGTGTTATTAGCCGTGGTGTTTAAAGCCAGAATACACTAGTGACTCTCTCTCCGTCATACTGAGGTGTCGTAAGAGTGTAAGAGCCAACTAAGGTATACAGCATGCCGCATTGTACGCAGATTGCTGCTGCATGCATCTTCTCTGCACATAGTACAATCCCGACAACCCACATTAGACATTGTGTGTTGGGTTCAATGTCCAAATCCCTTCCCAAGAATTCCATAAACATAATGGAAAATGGGAAGGGATGTCCTTCCGTGAGATGAAACTAGGTAATAATCATAAGTGTTGTGTTTAAAACTACTTCACACCTAAACGGATTCAAATGATTTTAAGGACATACATAGAATATAACCTGAACTGACATGGAGTAACATAAAGACACTTTTTATCCCGGAAATTTACGAACGGATCCTACGGAAAAGGGATAGGGAAGATAATCCCAAAACGGGTAGCCCGCCCAAAACGGGTAAGCGTTTTAAATTTGGTGTCTTTCGCATTAGTTTCAATGTGTTTGTGTAGAAGAACAGTGCGGGCGTCGTTCAACCACAGGCAGTCTCCTCACCGACACGGATCTGGCGGTTGCATGGTAATTTATAAACAAAGATTTTTGCTGTTTTTGATAAAATTATTGAAGAATTTTGATTTCTGATTAGTCGATTTTGGTTGGTTGGATGTTTTTACTAGTTTGGTAATATTAATTTATTATATTTAATGCTTCTTATCAGTGAAGAAATTTTTAACCTGTTGTCTTGTTTTTGTGGTGATGAATATGCGAAATAAAAATGTGCTTTTGGGCAAATCGGGTATGAGCAAAACGGGTACCCGAATTGCCCTGGTATATTTTCCAAATATACAATTTTATTGACATGTTTTTTTGTTTTGTAGTGGTCAACAGATAGAAAAAAAAAGAAAAAAAATGCATCGTGGGACGAGCAAACGATGGCTTTGGCAATTGAACAATAAAAAAAATGTCTATTAATGCCACTACCAAAAAATATGGCATTAATTTATCCATACTGAAGCGACATATTAAGAAGGAATCAGCAAAAAAAGCTCTTGGAAGATTTGTACCAGTCTTCACGGCAGCTCATGAATTAGTGTTGGTTGAATACATTTTACTTATAGATAAACTATTTTTTGGACTGACAAAGAAACAAAAAATTTTTGCAGTTAGTCTTCCAATATGCAGAAATAAATTAAATACAACATCCATTTCCACACAACGCTGCTGGTGAAGACTGGTATTTACGTTTCAGGGTGCGACATCCAGATATCACTCTGCGCAAACCAGAACTAACGTCGATTTCACGTGCGAGGTGCTTCAATAGACCACAAGTTATTTTTTTTTTAAATATACTTTATTTTATATCCGATCAATTCCAAAAATAGTCACAAATAAAACCAGTCGTAAGCGGAAAGTACAAAGAGCTGAAATTCTTACAAGCTCTCCCATTAAAGGAAAACAGAGAGAGATGAGAGCAATTTAAAAAAGAAAAGAAAATAAAGGTTGACCCATCAAAAATAAAAATCTAAAAAATATGAAGCCTTCACTTCCTGATGGAATGTGACAAGTATAAGAAGGATAGATCTGTCCTTGTAAATAGTTTAAACCTTAATCTATATAATGTAGGCATGTTTCACAGCATTCTAGCGGAACCAACCTCTGGTGCCGCTGGAATGTTGTGGAACATGTATAAATAGTTTATAATTATTTTTTTGTTAGTTTTGATATTTTTTTGTATTTTTAGGTTAAGGTACGATGGGGCTGACATGTTCAAAAGAACAAAAGTCGCTTAAAAATAAAGAAAAAAAAATGAAGCTTGCGACAAGTAGGAAGAGTCAGAATAAAAGAACAAACAATTTAAAGAGGAGTCCAAAACAAAATAAGTGTAATTTAAATGAGTATCTACGCCTGGTGTGCAGCGAAATTTACGAAGATCCGCCAACAGAAGATTGGATAAAATGTGGAGATTGTGAAATGTGGGCTCATGAAGCTTGCATTTCTTATTCAGGCAGAGGTTCCTACTACTATGATATGTGTCATTTCTGAGTAAATAATATTCAGGTTATTCAAAGATAATTATAAAACCAAAGATGTACTATAAGTTCTTATTAGATGTTTACGTTATTCTATCTTTTAAATATTACCCGCTTTGCCCAAAAGCCTTACCCGTTATAGGCACCCCCCCAGGGCAAAACGGGTTATTTCAATGTTTTTGTTTTTTGCCATTTTTCTTCTACAATGAAGATATTTTTTTGAGTTTGTGACTGATTTGTTGAAGTTCGATAAGTAAAGTACTGTAATAATTATAATAAATTAAAAAAAAAAAAATTGTGAACATCTTTTTATTTTAGATTAAACCTTAGCTTACCCGTTTTGGGCTTATCTCCCCTACTTTATGGGAAGAGAAATTAAGATAGGCACTATTAATGTCAAAATTACAATAAAAAATATCTCTTGCAATATTTATAGCAGTAGAATCTTTCTTATTCATACCTTTTAATACGCACTGGCTGTTTTCAATGATAATTAAATCAGAAGTTAAAAAGTAACCTTGTCTCTACTGACTCGACAAAGTGAGTACATTGCATCTGATGGAAAGAAAGTATAGTGTTGTAATCCGAGAACGGCCAGGAGACAAAAGTCCAATGACAGTCGCCATCGCTGTAGCTCACATTTACCACAACGGAAGGTCTCTAGATCTATGAACAACTGGATATACACAAGGTGATCCCGAAACGCGACAGAGCGAAGTGAATCACGATGACGGTCTTAAACCTTATGTAATGTTGTCAGGACCAAGTTCGGACAATCCCACTACCACCTCAAAAACTTTCACATTGTAAGAACTTAAACAGCAATATTCAAAGTAGCAGTGGTGGCCTAGCTTATTAGGGTCTGGTAACCTTGAGCGACAATGCTTATTGTCATGTACACTTTGTTTATTCCAGATTTTGTAGGAATTCAGGCACCACATGCTCTGCAGTGAAGGAAGACATCGTGAGGAAGCCCGCATGTCTAATAATAGAAATTTCATGCGTACTAGTGCTGTGAGAACGACGATAAACTGCGCTACATGAGACTTTGATCATGACATATAAGCGCAAAATTGACACAGTCGCTAATGTATCTCTTCTCACCCCGAAAGGGATATAGCGTGGCGATATATTATATTATTATTATTAAAATAAGGATATATGCTCACCCTGGCAAGAGTATCTCCATGCACTAAGTCTGAGGTGGTCATCAACAGAGCTGCTGTTTGTAATAACTTGAGTTCCAACATATTCGCCTGGCCCAGGTTATATAGGCAGTCTACCACATGCCTTGCGCCTTTGGCATCTATGCCTTGCTGGGCTATTAGCCGCTGAATGGTTCCAAGGCAAAACTGTAATGACAAAAAGTACTTGTTTCATATTTTCTGGAAGTTTTTTAACACATGCCATGCAATCATAACAAATTCAACCTGAATCACACTATTACTGATGGCTTCAAAAATACAATATGCTGCACAATGGACAAAATGGATTCCGTAAAATTTGACTAATAGTATTAGCAGTAAACAAATATATCCAAGAAGCACTTAATACAATTAACAACAAAAGTTGTTGAGTTGGCATATTACTAGACATGTTCAAAGCCTATGAAACATCCGGGCAGTAGACTTGAGGGAGTTTGCTGCCCGAATGAGAGGGCGGCGGTGCGCAGTGTCTAGCGCGCCGCCTGTGACAGAGGTACTGGAGGCGTGGGCTCTTTATACCCATCCCTCCCAGAGAGGAAGCCTGAATAAGGCTGTTCACTCCCCGGGCTACTGGACGAATTTGGTTTCCTAGGCGTGGGTGGAGTGATTAGAGGGACACCCCGAGGGTTTTTAGTCAGTAGGAGTCTGACACATTGGGGTAGCTGCCCTCACAGTGACCCTGATGGTCCAATGTTAGATTTTCCCCCGAGTTACCAAAAAAAATAAAAGCCTATGAAACATGGCACTCTAATGTATGTTGTGGATGCTTTAATAGGAACTGTACATCGTTTATTGTAATTGTGTATGTGTTGTGTGAGTGGAGTATATATCAGAGCACTGCCAACTCTATTATCTAAAAAATAAAATAAGGTACAATTTCAGATCCCACTGAATAGACTACATGGAAAAGGATTCTAAGGAAAATTGCTAGTAATTTATGTTGAATTGAGTCCTTGATAGAATTTTTATGCTTTATTTTTAGAAGTGTTTAATTATTATTTTTTATTTCTTTATATATCATTTTCCTCCTATAAAGTTGATTGAAACGTAGGACAAGGATTTCATACCAATTGAGGCAGAAAAATAACGCCCTAGTGTTAATACTCGGTTTTTTAATATTTTATAAAGAAAGCTCATAAAATTTACTTATCAGTTTTTCATCACATATGGATAGTTGAATATCAAGACAATTTTGGAACAACCAAGTTGATTTTCACAACAAAAATGAATTTAAAAAGTGGTAGCCTGTGAGACATCAAGTTCTCTATATTGTTATAAAGTTTCCATGTCACCAGTTAAGGTTAATAAAAAACGACATTATTTATTATATAAAAAAACTAACTGGTAAACCCTTTCGCTACGGCAGCAGGTCTTGACTGCAAGTGCAGACATCAAACACACACAGTCTTCAGCATTCAGGCCCAAAGTTTTGGCTCAAAACAATTTTCAATAGTTTTTAAATGAAAAACAATATGTGTGAATAAAATACAATAACCCATCATGTGTAGGTGGTGTTTTTCATCTGGTAATTATAGTTACGGATAGGAGCGAAAGGGGTTAGAAAATCAACCTAGAAGTTAATTTCTCAAAAACAAAAATAATTTGTTACTATGCTGACCCAAAATCAGCTCTAAAAATAGAGCTTTACCTTACTGCGTTTATTTAATCCACTTATAAATTGGAAACGTCATATAGATAAAAAAAAAATTGTCATACATCCTAAAAAAAAACATTGATTTACCTATGATGCTAGCTTTCTGCTATGCATATGCTTAGGCGTGGTTTATTTATGGTATAATTTTATGGGGACATAGCACTGACCCACCCACTTTATTATTAAAAAAAAAGAACTATTAAGAATTTTATTAAATATTACATCTACTGTCCCTTGGCAACCTCATTTCCAAAACCATAAAACAATGACCCTACCATCATAATATGGTCTAGAAATTCGTAATAGAATATTCAGGGTTATTAGAAAAATGTTAAGATGTGCAAATAAAATTTCATTTAAGTAACCCCCTATGTAATGTCAATAAAAAAAAAATATAAACTGCTTAAAAATATTATAGAGGAACCTCATAACATATTATCCATTAGCAAATTGAAGTGGATTTTAATTGGAAAATGTTATTACACTGTAGATAACTATCTAAAAGATAAACTAAAGATTATATTATATACATAAAAATAAATAAGATATAAAAAATAAATGTGGTATGGTGTCTGTGTTTGTAGGGATGTGTACATGTGCATCCTTGTAAATACATAAATATAGGATGCAGAATAAAACCTAAACTAATATATGTTTTTATATGTTATGCAACATATGTCCTTAACAGTATTGAATCCCTCTTTTAACACACATCCAACACTTTTATCATGAATTTAGTGTGAATTACATAAATATGAATATAAAACAGACCATCCCAATATATGTTGTAGATGCCTTAAAAGACACTATAGTTTTAATTGTAATTATGATGTATTATAATAGCTAATTGTGTATCAGTCCACTAACAACACTTATATGGCTTTAAAAAACTTAGTGTGTTAAATAAATTGAATTGAATTATTTTTTATGATTATGTACCAGACATAAAAAAAAACTCTTTTCTTATTTTAGGATTGTTATACTTCACCTTTATTATCTTTACATCCTTAGATTCTGAACCTTGTACCAATGGATACAATATCTGGTTAACCACTCCAAATAATGATGCTTGTGGGTTATTTGAAGCCAGTGTTAATTTTTCTATAGCTTCATCGCAAGCCTTTAAAAAAAATCAATTAAAATACTTAATAAATATTAAATATCCATAAAAATTAAATCATGTAAGAATAATAAAATCATTGTCTGGTACAATACTATCTCAATTACAAAAATAAATAATTAAAAAAAATGTGGAATAGCAGATTACAGGCACTTATTAGTTGTTTCAACTGCTTGCCTGATAATAAATAAATACAAAAACTATTTATTGTATTCAAAGTTGTGCACTGAATTTGGATCTTAATTTTAACAAAGCTAGATTAATGTTAGCTATAAATTATGCCAAAATTACTTTATACAACATGAAGTTTGAAATTAAAATTAATTCCTACAATTTTATACATTTTATTAGTAATTGGCAATTATGTTCTGAATATTATCAGTAGGTTTAAAAACGAATTACTAAAAATATTAGCATAAAATATGATTGACTAGATAAATTATTTATAAGTACAAGATACTATATACAAGTATATAATACTGAACAAACTTAAAGCTGTTTTATAGTTATTTTGTAGTAAGGATATTTCAGTGTAAATTTAATATAGATGTAATTTGTAAACAAGGACCTTGAAAGAAGATAATTGGAATATAACACTTGTAAAAATGTTGTTGCTACAGTAAGAACTATAAACTGTATATATGAAAATACAGTCTTTTAACTTATAACTATTTTGGTATAATAACAAATAATTGAAGTTTACAATCAAGCATAAGTAAAATAATCAAAAAAACCTCTCTTATTTGTGGATATTTCTTTTTAGTCTCCAAACTTAGTGTTCTGAAGTCATTCTGTAAGACCTCCATGAATTTTTTCGTAGAGTCATCACCAGTGACTGCACTTACGAATGCCATGGTTTATTATTATAGTGTCTAATCAATTGTTCACTTCACATTTTATGTATAAAATACAAGAAATTATAAATTATGCCGTGTACACAATCGACATCACAGTTTTACGTTCAGAAACTGAAATTTTGACATTGACATTTCATAATCATCAATGATAGAAAATCAATTTTAATGATAACACATCTAATATTTTGTGTACAAAGTAGATGTAGAAAAATAAAGGTGTATTATGTGAATAGATATCGAAAGTATAATATTACAATTATTGGACTAATAAACAGAAATATTTATAATATATAGTATTTCTGAACAAAATTACATACTGCGTATAACGATATGTTATTTAGATAAACTATTGCCATGTAATTTTAATGACAAAAATCTAGTTTTCCCCGTTTTATTTCATAATAATAATTAATTATAACTGATAAAATAAAAAGTAATAATTATCAATATCATTATCAGATTAATAAATGATGCCTATATTTAATAATTATGTAAAGTCAAAAATGCTATTCTTGTTTTTAATTGATGCGAGCGCTCTTATGAATGTAAATATATTGTATAGTTATTTCACGATATATTGTTAATGCTAGTTATAAAATGAAATATATTGGCCCAGATTTTCAAAATTATTTGTATGTTACGATTTACAAAGTGAAAGTGAATGAAATTATTTAGATCGATTTTGACCCACTTTTCACAGTAACTTTATTTTCTAACGTGGCAACATCGATCACTGATTGTGCAGAAGAAAAAACAATGGTGTGATTCCAGATTTTTATTTGTAAGTATTTATAGAATCCAATATCAATTTAGCTAATGTATCGTCTAAAAAGTGATTCAAAGGTTCATATACTCATGGATGAGCATACCAAGGTATAAAACTTAATAATAGCATTACAAATTGACTTTTGGCTTGACGTGCTGTCATTTAAGTTTTTTATTCCTATTTATTCAGCTTGAATCAGCTATGCGCCATTTACTGCATTAGAACGGCCAATGTCTGCGGATTTTACTATATAACTATAGTAAAACAACGATATAAATGAGTGCAACGACTGGGTGTAACTGTTTGTACCAATTCGCATGTACGGACTTGTTAGTTGTGCATTATCGGACGTTTCTCTTGATGTTTTTTAAGCCGGTAACTAGTTTTCGTGTGTTCGATAGTTCTTTTTAGTAATTAAGTGTTATAAAGTGGTCTAAAATCGTGTGTTCGTTCATTTAATCAAGATATACGTGCCTATATGAGGACATAAGGTGGCTGTCTATGCAATCAACATTCGGTAAACAATGCAACATGTTCGTGATTTGATTTGTAAATAACGCAATACCTAATAGGCAACATGCTTACAATATAATACTCAATTATAACCCATAATGTATGAGGTGCAGTGATTATATTTGCATGACATTGTTTTTTTTTCATAATCATATGAGAAACAGGTGAATTTTCAATTTAAGCCTACCAACGACCTTCTATTTATTTGTTGTCAGATGCTGCTAATAAAAATCATGTAACAATGCTTAACAACTTTGTGTTTTATTATGATAATGTTTGTTATTTTAATTAACCAAGTTTTACACTATTTAACACATCAGACAATATTATATTTCTAGTTTTATCTCATCTACTTTTGAAAATTGCTTTACTATGGCCAAATTCTGTCATTTACTAATTTAAAAAAATGTGTCACAACATGTATGCAGTTTTTTATATGAATTTATTTTCTAATCCGAGGGTAGAGTCAAAAAGCTATGAGCTTACTAAGATAAATACTAAAAGATTCATAGATACTACTTAAACTTTACTCAGAAAATAAGTTACTCTTTAACAAATAACTGAATGTATAATAGGATTTATTATCTTGACATGGCACAATACCGTAGCGTGATGTCCCGATTGTAAGCATGGTGTAGTGT
Source organism: Automeris io (assembly GCA_036320925.1). Taxonomy (NCBI): domain Eukaryota; kingdom Metazoa; phylum Arthropoda; class Insecta; order Lepidoptera; family Saturniidae; genus Automeris; species Automeris io. Next base: position 2,548,500 of record JAUDJH010000034.1, on the reverse strand, counting down.
AATTTTTACAACATCTATGAATAGCATAAAAACTTATTGTTAGTCACAGCAATCATGCTGGCCTGCATAAATATCTCTTTACACTTCATTTAAAAGATTCAATAACATAGGACAATAGGAACATGCTCACGGAAAGACCAATCTACAGCTTAACAACTCACCAAAAGTAAGAATCATAGAACTTCTTACTTAGTCTTAGAGATGTGAGTTATCATATAGCTGTAACGTGAGTATACCTTAAGTATTCGCAAATCAATTGAGTAAATAGATGACTTACCCTATACTATGGCATTATTTAAATACAATAATTTGTAATGTTTGAGTAAAGTCAAAGAAACGTCTGTAAATAGAATGCTAATTTATCATTAAAATTGTTAAATAAATTCACTATGCAGGTAGTTTTTGAGTTATTCCTTTTGTACCTGAATATCATTATATTGAGCAGGTTTGTAATATCCAGAATGAAGAAAAACTTTTATGATAAGCTTTATAGACTCAACTTCGACTTTGCTCTGAAAATTAAGTATTCTAGTATCTAAGTATTTGCAAAGCTACATTCAAGTTAATAAAATCAGTAACTTACCATAACTTTAACAATACTTCATGTGTAAACCTTTTATCTGCACCTACCGTCTGTTGTTGAGGGTCTTTCGCGTCCAGTCGTTTTTTCACCCTTTTAATGCTCTCAAAATATTCTGAAAAAATCATGCTACTGTTGAAATCACTCATTTTGAAATGCCAGTTGAAAAATTTCTTTTAGGGAAAGAAGTGAGCGCATGGCATTACATTATTTACCAGGTATAAAGAGATTTTGCTCAGACACAGATAACCCCGTTTACAGAGGATGTGTTAATTAAATAATTGGTTATGTTTGAGTAAAGGCTAAGCAAATCCAAAGCTAAATCTATAAATCTCAGTCTTAATGTCAATGTCCTGTAATTATCTAAATTATTTTATTCATTAACATCAAAGAGCATTCTTGGCTTTTTTTCATTTTAAGGTCAAATTTTTTATTTTTAGTCTATAAATATAGAGAACTGGAGGACTTTGTCCTGTTAAGACTTTTACAATGAAAACTGGTGCATTTTCAAACAAATGTTCATCCCTATCTTATTCTCTTGGGGTTGAAATATTAAAAATCTGCCTTTACTGGGTGTTTCTGCCTTGAAATAACCTAATGTAAAATTTTCATATGTCTAGTTTCAATATTTTAGGTTCTATGTTGATAGAATAGTTAATTCTTATTATACATATATATATATATATATATATATATATATTACTGGTTCAAAAGTGTTTTTTTCTGAGGTCTAGCAACATTTATTTTTCTTTTAATCAACTCTCTGGTTAACTAAGAAGAAAACTTGCCTTTGTTGTGAATAAATTAGATGCAAATGTCTATAAATATAATGTTCTAGATTACATTACTTACTGACAAGAAGCCAGTAAAGGTAATGCCACTGAAGAAATTTTTGTTCATCTATGACATGCTACATGCTAAAAAGAGTAAATACAGGCACACAGCTAAAATTATTTCTGTTGCATAATTTTTTTTTTCACTAAATTGTTGTTTAATTACAGCATTCTTATATTTTGGTGTTGGTATACAACATAACAAAAAAAAAAGAGTACATCTGTTTTAATTGAAATAACTGGCAAACACCTGAAGTCTGTGAATATTGAATTCAACTCGTGAAAGCAATGCACATGCAATGCAATTGATAGTTAATGATGTGCACATTACTTTCCAAATCGGCAGAGCTTATAGTATTATTAATTTCAATTATAGTCTGAAAAATACTTTTTTTATACTGACTCCACACATTGATCACATCCCTCCTGAATGGTAAGCATGGTACAATTAGATAATGACTATAATTATTAACAGTAAGGAATAACTTATTGATAATTATAGCTATCATTAAAAATGACCCCATATCATAGAATGATGAGAACACAATCGGCAGATGATCATTCACAGCCCAACGATTTCGAGTAAGAGTTGAAAACTTCTTAGTCCTAACTGGTATGTGAGTTACCATATAACTCGCACTCCATAAACCTGAGTGTGTAGTTACTTTAGAAAGGAGACATGTCGAACAAGAAAATCCGAAATCCGATAAATATTTTATATAATAATATATTATTCAGGTCAACCTGCATTATAAACATTTGAATATTGTTAAACACCTATATAGTGCTTAAACAAAATAGTCAAAGGTGTGTTGATAAAAATGTAGTAGAAATACAATCTCTTATAAACTTTATATAATAAGATATTTGCATGCAAGAAAATTCTAGAAAAATTAAATAGTTTCATTCTGTTTTTTATACTTAATACCCATATGGATTACTAGGTAGTCTAGTCCACTTTGGAGACTTTTTTATCTAAATTATGTAAAGTGACTTTAAATGGGTTCCTTTATCTTAATTGAATCATAATATATTGTGTTTCATTATATTCTATAATACATTGTAACTTGACTGATATAAGATACGTTTTAATATATCCTCGTTATTAAAAGGGTTTTAAATTTTAGAGAGTTTATTACAACCCTACTGTACACTTAAATTACAGTCGTCTATTATTGTGTCACAAGGTTTTTAGGCTGTAGTGGGCTAGCTAGTAATCGTCGTAAGGTCCACTCCCGGTACAGGCATCTGGGTTTTTCTAGTTTATGTACTGATTCACAAGCTCACTGATGGAGGAAAGCATCATGAGGAAGCCCGCATGGCATCTAATAGAAATGTCATGTGTACTAGTGCTGTGTGAACGGCGAGCAGCTGCGCTACTGGTCACGTTGGCCACGACAAAAGTGCAAACTAGATGCAACCACGGTATCTGCTCACCCCGAAAGAGATATATCGTGGCGACATATTATTATAGTTTTTTTTCTACGTTTTCAAAGATGCTCTCTTACTATTATCACATGTAGTTAAAATTTGCCTCATCTCTGTGAATGATTAAATTAACAACCCTTTTAGTAATTTGATTATTTGATATTGAATTTTATGTATAAATATAGTAATTTTTTGTTATAAATCTAAGCTGTTTTTTAGACTTAAAGATTGAAAAACTTTGATACTATAGTTTCTAGATTTTTACAGCATTTTACCCTTTTCATTGACTTTTATTTCAGCTAATACTAACAAGTTCTCTCTTACCTTTGTCGGGTCATTGGATTTTGGATTAGTCTTCTAGCGAGCGTGTTCCATTCCCTTTATGATATTGAGTTCTTTAAGCGAAGCGTGAAGAGATTTGTGTAGGCCGGCATGATCGTGGTTACTGTCGGCAGGTGGTTGTCACACGATAGTTGGAATCGGTTTTTGGATTGTGTTATGCTTTCCTTCACGTACGGTACAGTCACTGTGTTGAAATCAGAGATGAGCAAAATGTAATCTGATTAATGATTAACGATTACAAAATGTAGTCGTAATTTTAATTTTATTGCTCTGTAATCATGATGAAATCCATTAAAAATATTTGGAAATCATAAATGTGTATGCAATCTGGGATTCTGTAGTGCTTAAAACACAGATGAACAAAACGCAGTCATATTAATGGTAAAAAACGTAAAATGTAATCGTAATCATTTTTATTTAACACAAAATAACAAAAAATTGAAATGCAATAACACAAACAACATACAGAAACAAAAGAAATAGCTAGCTAACCATCTGCTTAAAGCCACAGAGGAAGTCTGCGGCGCTGATTTTCGTGAAGGGCCCAGGTTGTGTTACATCTTATTAGAAATATCTATAAGCATTAGCAAGCGAAAGTGTTAGGTCAGGATAAAAAAAGCACGAATGCAGCAAAGGTTAAATGGTTATTTATTTAAACAGCCCAGTCTTTAGTTATGCTCCATCAAAAAATAATATAAAATTAGAAAATTAAAAAAATATATTAATAATTAAAACTTGCTCACATAAATTAATGGTTTTCATTATCAGCCGCATAGTTAACAATTATTCGTATTTAAAGCCATTTTTTTGGTGGTAGGGCGATAGCCCGAACTGGGTCGAGACCACAGAACACAAATGCAAAGACCGTCATAGTGACTCGCTTTGGCCTGTCGCGTTTCGGGATCAGCTTGTGTATATCCAGTAACTCGTATACCTAGAGACCTTCAGTCGTGGCATATGTGGGTCGACATGACGACGGAGACTATCAATGGATTTTCATCCTTTGATAGTCGCTTTCGTTTTTGGAATACACTGTACTTACCATCAGGTACTCTGTCGTCACTATGTCAAGCTAGTGTAAAAAAGAGATTTATTGGTTTCAGTATTATTACATCATATATTAATCATATGAAATGTATATTGTCTTCAATCTTACCTTGAATTTAATCGGTTGCTAGAAACAACAAATTTTATTTTTTGTTTTATGTGGATCTTGCATTCAAAACCACCACTGGCCCATATTTTTATAAAAATGAAAAGTTTTAATAATACTAATGTATCGTCACGCTATATCATTACAGGGTGAATAGAGATACATTAGTTGTTGTATCCGCTTTGCACTTGTATGTCGTAACCAACGTGAACAGTTACGTAGCTGATTACCGGTTTCAGGGCACTTACATGACAATTTTATTAGATGCCATGCGGGTTTCCTCATGATGTTGCACTCCACCGGTGAGCACGTGATGACTAAAATCGAACTTAATCTAGAAAAGCCCCGATATACGTGGATTGTTACCATAGATGGGCAAAATGTAATCAGATTAATGAAAATGATTAACGGTTTTTACCATTAATATGTCTGCATTTTGCTCATGTATGTTTTAATCACTACGGAATCCCAGATTGTATACACATTTATGATTTCTTAATGTTTTAAATGGATTTAATCATGATTACAGAGCAAGAAAATTAAAATTACGACTACATTTTGTAATCGTTAATCATTAATCATTTTGCTCATCTCTGGTTGTGATATTTATATTTGTAAAAAATTGGATGGTGCCGATTTTGCTTGCAAATCCTCCAATAATGTAAGACAATATTACTTTAAACAACTTTTTTTTATTATAATATAATCTTTCTAATAAATTGTTAATTGAATGGATTTCTGTAGATTTTTATGTTCTTGTATACTTAAGTAGTTTATTTTAGTAGAAGATGTCGCATTAGTGAATGTGATTTTCTGTAATAATCACGTGTGGCTCTCACAGAGTTTGTATATTAGTATATTTTCTAAATGGGATGCTATATACCCCTTAGGCGGGGTAAGTAGATAGGTTTATTAATTTTTATCAGTCTATAATCATTCAAATACATAATCTAAACCTCTTTAGGGCAATTATAAATTTATTCGATACGAATCCGTGAAAATACGGGCCTAGAAATCTCGGACTAAGGTCGGATATTGTATTCAGCTCCGACTCTGAGGTGGGGGGCTGGCAAGCTAAAGCCCCCTAGCGCCAAATTCTAGGAGCGGCAGACAAGTACGTTACCCAGAGTATTTACTGAATAACGTATCCAAAAACGTGGACCTATAAGTATATGTGGACCTATAAAAATATGGGTTGAAAGTTTGTTCAAGTTTTGTTTTGACATTTTCAAAGTGAACTCAAAAGTCTCATTATTGTTACCACGTCATAAGCTAAGCAAGGTCGAAGTTCGTTTTCCGTAACTATTTCGCTTCCTATGCGAAGTGATATTTGTATTTCTGCAGTTGTAAAGTAAAAAATTTCTAAAAATTGTGCTGTTAACGTTTTTTTTTATTTGATTAATCTATATAATTGAGAAATAAAGGTAAAAAGTCTGGCCGGGGTAGGTAGTTTCTAGATAGAAATTTTTGCCCGCCTAAAAATTTCAAGATCCGAATCTGATTGCATTTTGCACTGCCTTTAATCGTAATCCTGGAAAATATAAATCTAGGACCTCAATAAAATCACTATAAAGCGTTATAACCATAGATGGGCAAAATGTAATCAGATTAATAAAAATGATTAACGATTACATTTTACGTTTTTTACCATTCATATGACTGTATTTTGCTCATTTATGTTTTAAACACTACAAAATCCCAGATTGTATACACATTTATCATTTCTTAATGTTTTAAATGGATTTAATCACGCTAACAGACCAAGAAAATTAAAATTATGACTACATTATGTAATCATTCATCATTAATCAGATTACAATTTGCCCATCTCTGGTTATAACTACCCTTATTATGCTAGTTAGATAAATTATTATTTCTAAACGTATGTTTCATCGCCGTTCTCAAAGCACTTGCATATGAAATTTCTATTGGATGCCATGCGGATGGTCTATCAATGTCTTCTTTCACCGGTGAGCATGTATCTAAATCCGTATGTAATCTGGAAAATCCCAGAGTTAAGTGCCAGGATTCGAACCTACGAGCATTTGCGTTGCCGTGTATGAAAATCGGTCCGTTATCCTCTAAGCTACCACAGTTACAGCTGGCGGTCAGCTGCGCTAATGGTCACGCTGGGCACGATATAAACGCAAAGTGGATTTAACCACTTATATATGCAATTATTACTCACCCTGTAAGGACAATAGCGTGACGATATATTTATTTATTTATAGATATTTCATCGTTTATTAGCGTTGATAAAATGAGTTGGAATTGTATGAGTTCAATACTAAGGTCACTTGTTTTAAATAAATACTAGCTGACCCGGCAAACGTTGTTCTGCCATATAAATTATTTCTAGTGAATATCTTCTGTGTTATAATAAATAAAACGTGCATTGTAAAATAGTATCTAATTTAGTTAAATTTATGGTTCACAATTTTGGCCATAGTAGTTTCCACATTAGAGGTAGATATATGCTGTCGCGGACTTTTATTAAGAACTATTCAAGACAAACAATTCTAGGTTACATCATCTTTGTGTAACTCCAATAGTTTAAGCATTGTACGCCTTTTTTTTTTTTTTTATAACCCGGGGGAAATCCCTGACGGACCTCAGAGGGCGATGAGGGTCGCCCCCCGGTGTGTCGGACTTGCACCGACTAAAACCCCCGGGGTGTTTCTTCTCTCCGTCTAGCCGGGACCGGAGGTACAGCAGCGTCCACTTCTCCGGCCTGCGACGACGTCTGGCCTATTCGGTAGGCCTCACCTCTGTGTTTACGAGGGGAAGCATTGTACGCCAAGATAGCTCTCAGAGGCCTGATTTTTTTCTAACTTAATTGATATGTATCGTTATATTATGACCAAAATTAAATAAAATCATTACAAATTGTAGCCTATATATTATTCCAATGTATAATCTGTATTACTGTAAAAGTTTCATACAAATCCGTCCAGTAGTTTTATCGTGAAAGAGTAACAAACGTATTTACAAACTTTCGCATTTATAATATTAAGTAGGACTAGTAGGATACGTACTTTTCTATGATGAATAGGTCAATTTGTCGGGAGTCCTGGATGTGTATATGTATTTAAGTATGTATATCTTTCTCTAATACCTATAGTACAAGCACAAGCTTACTCAGAACCTAACTAAATATGTTTAATTGTCGACAAATAATAAATTCCACTGAATATTAAACTTAATCTAAAATTACTAATTGAAATTCACGGTATGCGTATGGAATGACAGCCTGCTAATGAAAGCAGAATGCGTAAACCCAAATATAGGACACAATGGTGCATTGCGAGACAAATGCCAGGAGAGCTAATCGTCTAACTCAGGGGTCGACAACCCTTTGAAATCAAGATCTCAGAAAAGTCAAAAATGACAAAATTACAAAATTTTTAAAGAGTCACAATTTTTTTTATTGTCAACAAATAAATAGTACTGCATAAATAAAGTTTTTTGATTAAAATATATATATATTTGTTCATTGATTCAGAACGATTTCTAAATGTTTTTTTTTTTTTATGGAACTAAAGAGCCGTAGCTTGACGTCCAAAGAGCCGCATGTGGCTCGCGAGCCGCAGGTTGCCGACCCCTTGTCTAACTAGTAGGGTGCATCCTATAGAAGCATAAAAGACATCTTGTATTACTGTACATTTACTAATTTGTATTCTAAGACTCCTATTCCGGTAAATACCAAACTTGAAATCAATATATTTATCAAATATCCAGGTATAACAAGGTAATTCGGTGATGGAATGCATACCACTGGGTTTAACGCAGCGATTCTCAACCAGCGGTCTACTGTCCTTCAAAAAAGAGACTTAAACCTTGACACTGGTTTTTCGAATTTAATGCAGTAGTGCTAATGATCTCTCAGTCGATAAATATATAGAAAATTCCAAGATAAATTTAGATAGATTAACAAGAAACTATAATAAATAAATATAGGGTCTTAGGAATTTTATAGGGACTGTCATCTCCGCGACTTCTCGTGGATTTGGTATTCTGCACAGAGTGCGTCAGTTTTTCAAACCCGATTAACTGAACCTATTGTATGTGGTCCAGGTCCAGCCTTACATGGAATATTATTCACATCTCTGATACAGGTCTGCCCGGTACTTACTTGATGCCCTGAATAGGTTGCAGCGCAGGGCTGTCCGCATTGCGAACGATTCAGACGTAACTAAGCATCTTAAACCGCTCCAGTTGGGCAGAGATGTTGCCTCACTAAGCGTTTTTATCGTCTGTATCATGCCGAGTGTTCTGAATAGTTATTTAACCTTGTTCCAGCCTCTCCTTTCATATTAGAATCATGCTATTGAGTGTTACGGATATACGGTAACTTACGTCCAGATTATGACTAAGTAGGTCTTTAAATCTTATTTTCGCCGAGTTTTTGGGCTGTGTAATGGTCTTCCAGCGAGTGTGTTCCCACCGTCGTATGATATAGGGTCCTTTAAACAGTGTAAACAGATATTTGTGTAGGCCTTTTAGGTTTTTCTTTACTGTTAATAGCCGTCAATGTTTGGATTGCACTATGCATGCTATCAACCGTGCTGGGGTCAATGTACCGTGGGTAGTTTAAAAAAAATGGAGACTTATGATAAGTCGTGTCCTGGCACGCATAAGGCGAGCTCCCCGCCTGACACAGGCCGAGCGGTGGACGTTGAGGGCAAGGCGTCATATATGTGCCCACATGATGCCTCATTGATTGGTAGTGAGGGGGTAACAATTGACCCCCGTAGGAAGTATACGGATACCCAGGCCCGGTGAAGGCGAAGAGAGGGCAGAGTGCATGTCCGACACACCGGGGGAGTGGCTCTCATCACTCCCCTGACGGTCACAAGGGATTTTCACCAGGCTAACAAAAAAAAAAAAAAATGTCCGAGCACACACCGCAATATTTACATGCACCCTAATTTGAAATTTTATTTTGTTTCAGATAACATCTAAAACACCTGCATAAGAAAACTTTCCAAAATCTTCCTGAAGACTGTTTATTTTTTTAAATCTAGATTTATAGTTAGTTTTTAATTTAAAGACAGTTGAAGAGAGTAACGCGGAAGGGGCATGCCAACAAAGCGAGAGAGAAACAAAAGACGGAATTAGCTATTTATTTAATGAATATTAATTAGTGTAATTCTTAATATAATTATAATACCCCGCATTATACTCCCATGTAAACTATGTAACGAATTTAATTTCATGCAATTATTTATTCGAAATAAAAAAGATAACGAAGTTAATGTTTGAGAATCCGGTCTGATTTGGTCGCTGTGTAGATGGACCGAATATGGACAATATGTCGTCAAACGTGTCATTACGTAGTAACAAGCAAAGGAAGGATAATCTCATCACAAGGAAACAGGACAAGTCCCCGGAGAAGAGCATCAGGGGGACTAGGGGGGCGTACAGGGGCATCCCGTCTACGTCGAAGAGAGATGAGGAGAGCGAGACTGGATCGACGGAAAGACTGGACAGGCCAAAGAAATTTATATCGCAGAATAAAAGCAACTATGGGCTGGGGAAGAGGCCGGATTTCTCGTTCAAGAGTCGGAACGTGCATTTAACGTCCTCCCGGTATGGGCAGGTGAGTTTATTTAAATTTTATTGATCCTTAAGTGCTGACCACATTAGTCGACAAGGAAACACTTCAGAGCTTAAGCTCATAGATGGCCAAAATGGAATCAGATTGGTGAAAAACAATCACGATTACATTTTGTATTTTTCATGAATTGCATACAAATTTATGACTCACTAGCTGATCCGGCAAACGTTGTTTTGCTATATAAGGTTTTGTAATATCTTCTAAGATGTTCATTGAAATTAAGTGATGTCAAAGACAATTTTGTTCACAATTAAATACTCTTAATCAACAACACATTTATTTGGTTAAAGATTAATGTTATTACGTTGATACAACTCTTAACAAATAATGCATTAATTTCGACCAAATTTGTTTACCATAAAAACGGTTCTAGTGACTTAATCTTAAAAGATAGACATATACTGTCGCGGACATTTTTTAGATCATTTCAAGAGGAATAATTCTTTCTTACATATATTTTTGGTATTTTGAACTGTTTTTGCAGCGCACGCAATGGAAGCCCTCAAGGATGAATAATTGTCCCCGTTTTTTTTCACATTTTCCATTATTTCTTCACTCCTAATAATTGTATCGTGATGTTATATAGCCTAAAGCCTTCCTCGATAAATGGTCTATTCAACTCAAAAAGAATTTTTCAATTCGAACCAGTAGTTCCTGAGATTAGCGCGTTCAAACAAACAAACAAACTCTTCAGCTTTATAATATTAGTATAGATTTCGTAATCGTTAATGATCAATCTGATTACATTTTGCCCATCTCTGCTTTTGATGAGATTCACAGACGCTATTTGACTTTGATTAGCAAATTTCACAAAAAAAAACCTTTTGACAAAAACTAAATATATAATAGAAACTTGAGTATAGCCATAGTCTTAAGTTGACCAAATCAGTGACTTAACAAATATTTTGACATTCATTGAGAAATATAGATTGTCTTGTTTAAGTAAAGTCTAAGCAAACTTAAAGTTACGTGTATAAATCTCAGCCTTAGACTTTAGCTAAATTTCGACTCAATAGAAAGTTTTACCAAATGTAGTTTTTTTATGCCGAAGTCTTAGGTCAGACTCTTGAAATTTGTCAATTACTATGTATTCGATGCAGCAATTGATCGTTTGGGGACAGATTATTCGAAAGGTTATTATGTTGTTGAGCAATTGTAAGTTTAATTTGTTATTTCAAAGAGTCGTGCTTTCACTTTTGTGATTTTTTTACATCATCTTTGTGTATCTGTCTTCAAATCTTGATTTGAAAACTATTATTTAATGTGGTAAAAGTCGGTTTTACTTGTAAAGTTTTCTTAGTGTATGTGGGTTTATGTTCTCGTTTCTCTCACTCTTCATATCAATACATATCGAGGGGGGAAAGGCTTTAAGCGACATTTTTTGGTGATATAGTAATGTATATATATTTGAAATCGGTAAAAAAACGCTGATTCCGATAAAATATATATATCTATATCACCAAAAAATATCGCTTCAACCAAATATCCTTTCACCCCTCGATATGATAATTTTTCTTCTATTCACATAAATAAAACATATGAAGATCCATCAGTTTGTAGATTTCTAGAACACTGTTATTTTTTATACTGTTTCGAAAGTGACTACAACGCGTTTGATGGAAAGTACAGTATGGTTCGAGATAGGCAGTGATTATCAGGGATTGAGAATTCATTGTCAGACGTTGGTGTTAAGCCGGTCCACATTTACCACGACTATTTAGCCTCTAGACATGTGAACAATTGGACAGAGTTTGCGATACAGTCGATTTACAAATCACTAACACACTGCTCGGAATGAATTGATCCAGCTCTGAATAATAATTGAGCGATTTAACTCGAGTGTCGGAGCCCCGGTGGGTGGACCTTACAACGGGGTTAATTGGACAGAGCACGTTGGGTGATTCTCAGTTACGAATACGTGCTGATCATAACACGATTCAAGACTGCCGCATCTCCACACCTCTTGTGAGTTCGCTTTTTAACTTTTATATATTAAAGTTTGAAATGACAATATCCCGGTACACATCCCTGGGTTTTCCCAAATTAAGTACGGAGAAGCGAATTTGGGTACCACGTGCTCAATCGGTAAAGGAATACATCGTGAGGATACCCGCATGGTATCTAATAGAAATAGAGAATGGCGATCAGATGCGCCGCTGGTCATGTTGGGAGTCGAAGCTGCTCGCGTCCGTAGGCTTTACCCTAGTTTCCCTACACGTGACTCCTGGGTGGTGCTAAACGAGCAGCAACGAGGTGGTAGGGCGTCAGTGCCCGTCTGGATCGCGACCACAGTACATGGGTGTAAAGGCCGTCATAGTGACCAGTTTTGGCTTGTCGCGTTTCGAGATCAGCTTGTGTGTTTCCAGTAACTCGTATCCCTAGAGACCTTCAGTCATGGTATATGTGGGCCGACATGACGATGTAGACTATCAATGGATTTTCATCCTTTGACAGTCGCTTTCGTTTTTGGACTACGATGTACTTACTATCAGGTACTCTGTAGTGAGTATGTCGAGCCAGTGAAAAAAAAAAACATAGAAGTGCAAAGTGGATACAACCACTAATGTATTTCTGCTTACTGATTTATATTATGATTTTTAAAATTCCAGTTGGTCCAGCGGTTCTCATCCTTTAATAACGCACCTTAAAGAACAGTAATAATAGGAGAACATAGTAAAGTGCCTAATCAAACACAGCAATATATCTCTTTACGTTTGGTACCTTCTAAAAGGGAAATAATCCTAACCTTATCTTCACAGGATTAAAGGAATTTAATGGAATCGTATTAGGACGTGGCGCTAAACCGAATTTACAAAGAAAGCAAGAAATAGTATACATTTGGAACACAAAATAATATATGACACAGAAAGATATGTTAATTAAGATAGAAATAAAAAAAAACAAATCAAGGTGATTTATCAAAGGGAAGTCAGGTCAGCACATGCTAAGTGACCAGCTGAGTCACCTAGCGCTGATTTCAGCTGACATTTATTGTGTCAACCCGCACAAAACTGCGAAGAAGTAGTTCATCCGAAATTATTCCAATCATTTATATCGGATATAGTTATGAATTTCTACATTTCTGTTTATGAAAATGACCTAAATTTGACCACTTCTGGGGACCCCTCTCATGTTATGCCGGCATCCTCGATCCCGTGCCAAGTTTATTTAGTTACAACCCGCAAACTTGACCATATCGTCTATTTTGCAGCCAGATATCCTACGCTTCATCTAGTCAAACCTCCACCTGCCATCGTCTCTTCTATCCAGATGCTCTATCAAATTCCACTTGAGAACCGTTATTCGATCTCTGACATCACGGATTTTAGTGCAATGCTCGATTTCAAAATGAATTCCTTGTTTATGATTATACTAATACGTAATTTAGTATTTTTTTTTTTTTGTTAAATGTGGGTTCTTGTGTCACCTTTATGCTTGACGAGCGTAGAAGTGTTAGAACGGTCGACAAATTCGTGTTAATCCAATATAAACGTCATGTAATCTTCGCAAACAATTGTGTTGTGTGTAATCGATGTGATGCCATTTTCGTAGATGATTTTTTTATTTGTCTATCACATACTAGTTGTTACCGACGACTTTGCTCACAGTTTTTTTTAGCTACACTTGATTAAAAATTTTTTCAACGGATAAGTTTTGGTCAGGCTCGAATTACTTTTGCAATTTAATGTTCCAAATTGTTTATGAGGTAACAATAGTACCATTGTATATATTACAAATGCTTAGTTTTGCCTTAAATATTGTTACAAAGATTTTTTTTTATTGTACGTAACATTTATTACTGTTACAGTGTGTTAGTTTAATACATTAATATAAAATCATTAAAAATATATCAAGTTTATTGGAAGTGGTCTCCACTGGCTGCAATACAGTTCCTTAAACATTGAGGACAGTTATAAAATGCAGCACGCACTCTTTTTATGGGAAAATTCTTCACCGGTAATCGTATGGATTGTTTTAGGGACTCTAAATTATTATGACGTTTAAAGCAAGCAATACTCTTTAAATTTGACCATACAGTAAGTCACTAAGATGATCAGGACTGCAAATTTGATTTATTTATTTTTTTTGTATGGAGAAAATAGATTGAATTAGAAAATGTCGTAAAACAAAAGTTGTCAGTCTTGATATACCAAATACGCAGGCCGGGATAAGTATTAACTTATGCCGTTGCACAAAATGCACCCTCGTAGGCAGGATGATTTTTTATAATATAAAGATTTGCGATAATTTGAGACAATTAGAAAAGTACTTACCGTAGGCAGCGGTATTCAGGCACTTCATAAAATCACTCACTGTGTATGTTTTTGAATATATGTGATGCGGAGTACGGTATTTAATGATGTGTGATGTGTATAGCGAGTTAGAATTAATTATATGCGATTATAAAGAAAAAGGATGCGATGCGATGTTTGTGATTTTAAAGCGAGCACGGTAATAAGGAAGTTAATGTTCGCCAGGTGGCGTTTACGATTAAGTGCGTTTACATTTTAATTTGTAGTTCTGGGGTTGCGCCTTTTGGCGTGACTACCAAAGTCACTCTTAAGATGTTTTGCGTTAATTACCTGTATTCCTGTATATTGAAATTAGATACTGATTACAGATAACCACAGCATTCCTTATAAACAACTATATTAGGATTAATTTAATAAAAAGTCTGAAAATGAACAGAACGATTTTTTTTTTATCGTCGTATGACGTCTATTATTTTTAGAATTTTATTTTTGTTGAAAATATCGCAACGTGCGTACATCGTCTTGCAAAATTCTTTGTTTTCATATTGCATATGCTTGCTAAAATAAATATCGGATGTTTCGTGTTTTTTTCTCTTTGCTTGGTCTCATAGTTTCGTTGTCTAAATTTTTTTAGTATTCGTATATATCAGTGGTTACAAAATGAAACAATTTTTTTTTTCAGTAATAACCATAGCTAACTATTTCGTAAAGGTGTAAACTGGACAAGGGGCTAGTTTTTTTTTGTAAATTTAGTTTTGTACAGGCATCAAATCATAGGATACTGCTGTAATTATAGATCGAGATCGAAGCGAAGACTCCTGTCGCATTGGACTTCTTCAGCGCCATGTTCTTCTTGCTTTAGAGTCGTGGGTTCCCTGGATTACTTTTATTAACTATCACATAGCTTTTTAAGTTAAAAAAAAGTATTAGACACGTGTCATGCCTGATTCAATATCGTTTTTTTTTTTTTAATAATAGTGTTGTGTGTTATTTACGATACTTGATTTCTCCCTCTTCTCTTTCTTGAAGAACTTGCTGTCCTATATCGTTAGAGGCTGTCAAATTATAGTCGAACAATAAATCAGAGTAAGGATCTAAAGTATAGAAATTACAGGTCGATATTTGGGGGAGGTCATGCACTGCATAGAGGCTTTTTGAGGTAGTACGGCGATTGCGAGAACTGGGTTGTGATCAGAGTAGATAAGATTGTAATAGTGACTCGTTCAGCATGTCGCGCTTCGGGATCAGCTTGTGTACATCCAATCGTTCATATACCTAGAGACCTTCCGTCGTGGTATATGTTAGCCAAAATAGCATCGGCGACTGTAACAAATTTTCCTCCCTTAGCGTTCGTTGCTGTTCTTTGAGTACTTGCCATAAAGTGCAATATAGTCACTATATTGGTCCAGTATAAAAAAAGTGAGGTAAGAGTGTTTCGGACTAGTAGATCACCGTATGGTTTCCTATTTTAGCTGGCCGCCCAAGTCGAGGTACGTACCCACAGGGGTGTCCCTTGCGTTGCCGCCTAACCCATAAATTTTCCGGCTGAGCATCTCAGCGTTCGTCCTCTCGAGCGGTGTAGTTGTGAAGGTCTATCCTGGTAATCAAAGTATTGTACAATTCGAAAAAAAAAGTTTGGTTATCACTGTAGATCCGCGTAATGATGACGTATAGTGAAATAATATGTTATTAAAAGTATAGAATAATATTGTTATTGAACTATGGCGCAATTAGGACGCGCACGTTGATACATTGAACAAACAATTTTTAACAAATTATACTGTGCATTGGATCATATTTATTTAGAAACGAATAAACTGAATGGCACTTCTATAATCGGTAAAAAAAAACATTATCATATTTATTCTTCCTCACAAATATGGTTTATCTAAACTTAGTTTACTCAAATAATTGTTAAGATATATTTTTGATATGCACTTCGGTATGTGGTTGGTTTATAAATGGATTTTCAAGGCTTACGTTATTTATATCGAATTTATTAAAAATATTTGCTCTTCTTGTTTAGTATGTAGGTTGAGTCTATATTGAAAGCGTTTAAGATTGTTTTTTGGACGGACAAATGTAGATTGGCCGGGACAGGCTTTGACAACTCAACCGGGCACAGGGGTGAGCACGGAAGGTGCTCAGCCAGCGAATATATGGGTTGGGAGGCAACGCAGCGTTTAAAAGAAAAAAAAAGTATTAATAAGGTCTTAAGATATAGTCTTCGATGCGAACAAAAATATGGCATCACTAATATTGATCTGGAATAATTCAAAGTTGTTTTTTTTTTACAGTGGCGCTGTAATGTGACTACATCGCACTTGATGATAAGTAGTACAGTGATGCCCAAGGACAGTGGTACATGAGTATTTGTTGGTATAACTTCTTAACCCTTTCGTTACCAGTGTCGGGTTTAGACGGCATTCACAAAACGCCCCTTGTGCACCAGCGCCGGTTTGGCTTTAGCCGGCATTCATTTTATAGAAAAGTAAAAAATAAATTACTAAGAATTATCCTATTTTTTTTAATATACTAGCAAAATCTTTAAATATACACTTAAATGAGAAAATTCGAACATCAACTTGCCATGATGCAATGTGCACAGTTCTTCGCGCGGTCGTCAGCAGTGAGGCCGCGTGGAGGGGGATGGCGGCTTTCTGTGAGGCCGTCATGAGCGCGAAGGAAGCGGCGGAGCGGGAGAGGCATATTGCTGATCCTCGCAACCCTCGGCGCCGCCGCAGAACAAGGCGGCTCGGGAGAAGGGAGCAATTCACGCAGGACTCCCAGCGCGAGGCGCTCCCCTCCTGACACAGGCTGGGCGGGTGACGTTGAGGTCGTCCCCGTCCGGTGCAGAGAGGAAGGGCCGGCGTGTGTGTGCGCACACGCCGTCCCCATAGAGTGGCAGTGTGGGGATTTAAATTCCCGCTACAAGAGAGGAGGCCTGCCCAAGGTCAGCGCTCGCCGAGCCGTCGGAAGTATCCGGATTCCCAGGCTCGGCGAAGGCGAGGAGAGGCAGTGCTGGCACCCCGGTGGTTTTAGTCGGGGCAGGTCCGACTCACCGGGGGAAGTGGCCCTCACCACTTCCCCTGACGGTCCGTAGGGATTTCCAACGGGTTAAAAAAAAAATGTGCACAGTTCGCGGCGTGCTGCCCGGTTCAGTAGCAGCACTTCGGCGGAATGGACTGCGGTGGCGAAAGGGTTAATACATTGTAGTAACTTTGTTCTGTATGTGCCTAGGGAGCCCGCGTTTCATATGTAGGAGGGTTTGTTAGTCTCCGTACGGAACTCTAAAAATGAATAATAAAAGGAAGAATTTGATCATAAACGGGTCAATACCTTCCGACATCATAACATCAATACAATAGTGTGATTTAACAGTGACGACTACGGTTTTTCTACATTCGATCTGTAATTGCCAGCGTCATCCACCAACTACGTGTTTCATTGTGTATTTCAATGCAGATAGGGAGTCGGCAGACATCGAATTTAGTTTAAAAGTTTAATGAACTAGTTTAGTATGCGACCAAATAAGGAAGAGGTGACAAGAATATTTTTTTTTTTAGTTATGAGTCGCATAAGGAATGGTGTCATCGACATCTCTTATGATAAATAAGTCTGGAATAAATTGCTTAAAGTTAAACAAAAAAAGGAACCATTTATATTCATATCTATTCTATATTCACGCCGTCTATCTTTCCTTTGAAAGCAATGTTATATTTACTACCATAATATGTTATTCAAATTAATTACGCGAATTCTGCCTACCCTGTCTAAATACCCTACGCACGTCACTGGTAGAAATAGTCACGTGTTCTAATCCTCGGCTGTTTTCTTATGCATACATGCACACGTTCAGGTGTCTAATGACAATGTTTGTAGGGATTGCATTTTCCTTGAATTATTAATCATTTTGTCCTATATTTGCGCCGGTGTTAAAAAAAATCATATTACTTCCTTCTATCAGCTGTTACGGATTGTTTGTGTCCTTTTAAAATATACACAATATTGCTTTGTGATCAGTTATAATAATTATTTTTCTAATTATCTGTCGATAATAGATTCGTAAATATGTTCTGTGAGTAATGGTCGCGTCGATGATTATTTTGGCGTCTATCTGGTCGGCTTCTTGTGCGTAAGTAATTTTAATTTGAACTAGCAATATAAAAATCTTTGATGTAAAAGATAATTTTTGTTTTTTACATATTATTCTCATTTGAGGTTATAGGAATATATAATGTAGGTTTGGTCGAGTTTTCCTCCTCTGAACACCTGGTTGAATTGCGGTGTTAAAGAGATACCTTAGTCGCCTTTTACGGCACCTCGGCAAGAAGAGGGGGGTGCTATTCTATTCTGCCGGCAGCCACCACGGCTTGACCAAACCTGCATCCTGCTCCCTCCCGATCGTACTGGTTCTCCTTTCCATCGGGCCTGAGGGAGCTCGGACGAGAGAGTGCTTTTGTGGCTGCGCGTCCAGCTATGCACTTAAATATCTCCTGCGCAATTGACTGTTTCCGAAAACTGGACCTCGAATTTCTTAACCGGTGTTGAAACAGTCGCCGTAGCCGAAACCGGCTAGGACATCATCATATAATGTACTAGCTGACCCGGCAAACGTTGTTTTGCTATATAAGTTATTTTTAGGTAATTTATAGTAGAAAAATAAAAACAAAAAAATTTGTCCGAAAATAAAAAAAATAAATTTAAGGGTGAACAACCCTTATCACTTAGGGGTATGAAAAATAGACAGTAGCCGATTCTCAGACCTACTGAATATGCATGTAAAATTTTGTAAACATCAGTAAAACCGTTTCGGAGGAGTAAGGTAACTAACATTGTGACACGAGAATTTTATATATATATATATAGAGAAGATTGTCACGCCACATCCGTTTCGGCGTAAAGATACATTAGTGGCTGTATCTACTTTACGCTTGTATGTCGTGCCCAACGTGACCAGTAGCGCAGCTGATCGCCGTTCTCACAGCACTTACACTTGACAATTCTATCAGATGCCATGCAGTTTTCCTTCACCGGTGAACATGCGGTGCGTAAATCCGTACTTAAACTGGAAAAATATAGAGGTACGTGCCGGGATAGAAACATTCGCGTTGCCTCACGTGGATATGGATCACTTATCCACCAACTGCCCAACACAATAACATTTCTATCTTCAATTCGTAGATTGATAACCAGAGATGGGCAAAATTTAATCTGATTAATGATCAACGATTACAAAATGTAGTCATAATTTTAATTTTCTTGCTCTGTAATCATGATTAAATCCATTTAAAACATTAAGAAATCATAAATATGTATACAATCTGCGATTTTGTAGTGTTTAAAACATAAATGAGCAAAATGCAGTCATATTAATGGTAAAAAACGTAAAATGTAATCGTTAATCATTTTTATTAATCTAATTACATTTTGCCCACCTATGTCCTACCTATGAAAAGAGATGTACTATAGGTTCTATAGTAACGAATCTAAGATAGGGAATAAGACAGGTTATTAATTTTTTCCATAGATCACCATAGCCACGTCATGATGCCAGGCAATATTGCTGCTTCATCGGAATACGCCCAAATAAATCTATAAAAACTACTCGTTTTGCCTGCTTGCCGTCTTGGCAGTATGTAATTTTTTTTTAAGTACCGCCTAAACTCTTTTCTTGATAGTGTATCTGTGGTGTAGTGTACACCAGAATTGACAAAACCTATTGCCATAAGTTTTTAGCGCAAACTTAATATTTTTATATGAATATTTAGGTAATTTCTCAGTATTTGAACGCACGGTTAGTTTATATTAGACTTCCTTGGAAAATAAGGGTTAAAAGGTATGAATATTATTTTGATATTGAAAGAAAACATTCTGCCAAGTTAAGTGTTTAAATGTTTTGACAACAATTATTTACTTAGTACAAGTAATAAATTTTTGCCTTCACACCTCAAGAGAACCTTCTTAGAACAATTTTTTTGGCATGTTAGATAGAACCTATATTGTATATAGGTTGTATCCAGGTTAGATTTCAGGTTCAAGGCACTGGTAGTCAGGATATATGAGTAATAAGCCTTTGCATATTTTTTGCCCTCATATACCCACTTCTGATACTACGATTGAATGGGCTATTATCGATATGGTAATCGAACTTTAGCCATAAGCAAATACGGTGTTAATACTATCACAAAACACGCAAGTTCTTCCATTGAAGAACTATATCGTTAGAAGATGTTTCTATTTGAGTCCGCTTCGGAAGTTTGTTCGTGTTTGATTCATATGATAATAGGATTACAGGTATAAGTAACGTTTTCTTGTGGTTTCCGCTCACTCATATTATAACCGCAGTTGCGTTATGGGATAGGCAGATATATAATATATGTATGTTGTGGCTGTGGTGGCCTCGTAGATAATGGACGGGGGTATCAATGCGCGGCAATGCGAATGGACGTAGATTCATTTCTAGGCACGTGCCTCTGGGTTTTTCCAGATTAATTACGAATTTAGGTATCACATGTTCACCGGTGAAGAAAACTTCGTGAGGAAACTCGCATGGCATTTAATAAATATATCATGTGTAAATAATGCCTTGAGAACGGCGGTCAGCTACGCCACTGACCACGTTGAATGTGACATATAAGCGCAAAGTGCTGTACTACTCAAACTGCCAATATCAGCTTAACCCCTTTTTTTGTATCCCGGGGGAAAACCTACATAGGATCATCAGGGACGCTGTGAGGGCAGCGACCCCGGTGTGTCAGACTCTTACTGACTAAAAACCCCCGGGGTGTCCCTCTGATTGCTCCACCCGGGCCTGGGAAGCCAAATTCGTCCAGACGCCCAGGGAACAAGAAGCCTTATTGGGGCTACCTCTCTGAAAGTGTCAATATAATTTTTTTTTTCTTTTTTTTTTTTAACCCGGTGGAAATCCCTACGGACCGTCAGGGGAAGTGGTGAGGGCCACTTCCCCCGGTGTGTCGGACCTGCCCCGACTAAAACTACCGGGGTGCCAGCACTGCCTCTCCTCGCCTTCGCCGAGCCTGGGAATCCGGATACTTCCGACGGCTCGGCGAGCGTTGGCCTTGGGCAGGCCTCCTCTCTTGGAGGGGGAATTTAAACCCCCTCACTGCCACTCTGTGGGAACGGCGTGTGGGCACACACGCGCCAGCCCTTCCTCTCTGCACCGGACGGGGACGCCCTCAACGTCACCCGCCCAGCCTGTGTCAGGAGGGGAGCGCCTCGCGCTGGGAGTCCTGCGCGAACTGCTCCCTTCTCCCGAGCCGCCTTGTTCTGCGGTGGCGGCGAGGGTTGCGAGGATCAGCAATATGCCTCTCCCGCTCCGCCGCTAAAGCGTCAATATCAGTGTAAACCTTTCGCTACTATAGGTGACTGTACTCACCAGCTAGAGACGCCGCCTGAACGCGATGGTTCACTATATTTTGTTATTTTATTCAACAGTATTATTTTTATTTTGAAAACTAATGAAAATCGTTTTAATCTAAAACTTTGGCCCTGAATGCAGCGCGACTGCGCTTATGTTTGATGTGCGTACTTTCAGCGCGGAGCTCCGTTACCTGCGAAACACTTTGCAACGGGGCCTGCCCTAGCGAAAGAGTTAATTTAAGAGCATTGTGAGCTACCCTCTCTTATCTGTTAAAACCTACAGGAATGCAGTTGTAAATATCAATATGAGAGTAGAACTTATAATATTAATAACAACTTTAATTCAGATTACTCCAAATTAGAAAACACAAAAAAAAACATAAAATTTTATACTTAATATTAATTCCTAACGTAAATACCCGAGCGAATGAGCTACTTCAGCCATAACTGAATAAAAGGCCGGTTCACTTTCTCAGCCAAAATACTCAAAATGCCATCAGTACTGCCCCTCAAACGCTGCGGCATCGAAGCACACCGCCGACGCATGCCTGCATGAAAATCATGCAATCCTGCCTCGGCAAACATACCTGACGTACTACAGAATCGGGACAGCCCCAATAGCACTCTGAAATAATAGTCTTATGATGACTGTCCCACAATATACAGTTATTGTCTACATAACCGTGCCATATAGAATAGAATAGCACACCCCTCTTCTTGCTGAGGTGTCGTAAAAGGCGACTAAGGTATCCCTTTAACACCGCAATTCAACCAGGCGTTCAGAGAAGGAAAACTCGACCAAACCTGCATCCCGCTCCCTCCCGATCGTACTGGTTCTCCATTCCATCGGGCCTGAGGGAGTTCGGACGAGAGAGTGCTTTTCTGGCAGCGCGTCCAGCTATGCACTTAAATATCTCCTGTGCAATTGACTTTCCGAAAACTGGACCTCGATTTTCTTAATCAGTGAAACAGATGAGACAGGTGAGTGTTGAAACAGTCGCCGTGGCCGCATCCGGCTAGGACATCATCATCATTGCCTTCATACCTAGCTTTTGTGACAGGTACATCAATGAAAGTATTATACATTGCACTTTAATAAGAACTATTTTGTTCCTCTCACGTAAAGCTAATCCAAAATTATCTCTTTCACCGTATAATCGTGTTGATTATCTTTAATTACTGTCAACATTACGCTCTGTCCTTACTCGTCAGCGTCGTATCATGCCGTCATGTACTTACATCATTAGCTTCGAAACTATGTTCCCTTGCAGATACAGCACTCGGTTACCGTCTCGAGATCTATATTATACAGGTGATTTTATAGACGCGGGAGTTATTGCAGGATGCAATAATTCCCTAATAAATCATAAAGAAAAATAGATGAACAAATGGGAATTGGTCAGTATAAAAAACGAAAAAATAACTTTAGATATTTCTGTAATTTGACTTGATATTTTATGGAACAGCCTGTATGTATGTAAATGTATTTTATTATCAATCTACCCTATCTCTATTATATTTTATTTAGTATTCTACATTTTTCTATGCTACTTAAAAGTATTCTATGTATTTATTGTCATACTTGTTTGTTGTACGTTATAAGGTATGTTTATATTTGGTTCTAATATTTATATAGCACCGTGACGTCCGCGCAATCGATTCCCCTGAGCGTTGGCTGACAATCAGCGCTGGTGGCGCGTACAGCGTCGCCCAGCATACGCTGAGCCGAGTGCTCTTTGAGATGGGTAGCAGCACACAGGATACATGATGTGATGTTATGTATTCTTTCAGTGTTGTTTTTATATAAATATGTTTGTTGTGTGTTGTTTCCTTTGCCTCAATAAACTTTTTCTTTCTTTCTTTCTTTCTTTAGTATGAAAAGTGTAGACATCGCAGTGTGTGTGGCGCATGTTTGAATGGCAAGTAAATAAAGTTTCTTTTTACGTTATTTTAGGTAAACAAGTATTGACTCGTTTTCCGGTCGCACTTTATCCTGGACAGGCAACATACCTACTTAATAATTAATTGTTTATTCTTTCATGTGTGTAATTGTAATTTTAATGAAAATATTAAGATATTACTATTTTTACATATATGGAATTAGAAACGGATGCTGAATATTTTCCCTGAATATCTCCGTCGCCTATAAAATCATCCTGTATATAAAGGCCATTGTGAATTACAGGATGGTTTTTGGGTATAAAAGATACCCGTCGTGAAATAATTACGCAGCTTGACTTGTCTTTTTTTTATTTATATCTAGTATTTCACCGTTGTAAAGGGAAATCTATACTAATATTATAAAGCTGAAGAGTTTGTTTGTTTGTTTGTTTGTTTGTTTGAACGCGCTAATCTCAGGAACTACTGGTTCGAATTGAAAAATTTTTTTTGAGTTGGATAGACCATTTATCGAGGAAGGCTTTAGGTTATATAACATCACAATGCAATTATTAGGAGCGAAGAAATAATGGAAAATGTGAAAAAAACGGGGTAAATTATTCATCCTTGAGGGCTTCCATTGCGTGCGCTGCAAAAACGGTTCAAGATACCAAAAATATATGTAAGAAAGAATTATTCCTCTTGAAATGATCTAAAAAAATGTCTGCGACAGTATATGTCTATCTTTTACGATTAAGTCACTAGAACCGTTTTTATGGTAAACAAATTTGGTCGAAATTAATGCATTATTTGTTAAGAGTTGTATCAACGTAATAATATTAATCTTTATCCAAATAAATGCGTTGTTGATTAAGAGTATTTTATTGTGAACAAAATTGTCTTTGACATCACTTAATTTCAATGAACATCTTAGAAGATATTACAAAACCTTATATAGCAAAACAACGTTTGCCGGATCAGCTAGTAATTGATATCTGTATAAAAATCTGTAAACATTACTCCTGTTTTTACAAACGTCACGGTATATATCTTCCGGGTTGATCAGAGATACACTAGCTGAACGTGACCCGTAGTCAAGCGGCTAAACATGAGGCCTAAATTCGTACTTAATCTGTAAAAACCCAAACGTCATGTACGTTTTGGGATTGGAATCTACGATTATTAGCCTCACCGCACATGGATACCGGTACCTTATCCACTAGGCCATCATCGACAAAAAAAAAGTAACAGAGATAACTGGTATGACAGTTGTCAGAATTTGTTATTTTAGCGATACAAAGGGTCGCAAAAGTAAACATTTATCGAGAATCGAAATCGTTAGTCAAAGGGAAAATTCGGAACGAGTCAACGGAGTAGGCGGGTTCGATTGATAAGATATAGTGGGAACTGATAATACGTAATATTATGAATCGACAGACTTTACGTGAAAGTATAAAGGTTTAAGACGAAATCAGTAATCCTTTGTTTACTATACAGTTATTCGTAATGCTATTTCAATACGAAAATAGTTTAGCAGCCTGAAAGCACACTTCAAATTCTAATTTTCAGTGCTCGGTATCGGCAGCATAACCGTGATGTATCCGTTTTTATGGAAAGTTGTCCGATGTACGTGCTGTTATGAGTCCCTTATTAATTTGTCTACTTTTTTAAACGATTGTGAATTAAAACACTTAAGAAATAGTAAGGCGGCCGTCTCTGTAGGAATAGGACTATCTGGATGATTGACACTCAAGCTACAGGGCTGTGGCTCAGATATGCTGAGTCGCAGGAATAGGGATAGGTAAGCAAAGGTGAGTTGGGTGCATTCGAATAGTATAACAGTGAGACTAGCGCTGCGCAGTAAACTACAGCCAGTAAAAGACTGAGATATCGCCATCAGCCCATCCAAGTCTATTGCTAGATTTAGGCCTCTTGTAATAAACGCATCAAACGTGGACTTCGGTGTTTCCCATCCAATCCTTGCTCACCTTAACACTGGCGGCTTCATTATTGAATCTAGATAATTGTCTTAAATAATTGAGGATTAAACTGATTTATTTACTCCTACTATCTTGTTCTATAGCTTTGGGTGTATATGTCGCTCACTCTCTGTCATATTTTTCTACTTCCTCATTTAACGAAGGATGCCTAAATTTCATTCGTTAAATATTACTCTTAATTCTGTCCATTTAACTGTGATTTTCCTGCTTTTTCACGCTATTGTGATTTGGGAGCCTTATTAAAGAAAACTGAACGGGCCTTTGTTGAGCGGAAGCGGTCTATCATTGAGCTCATCTTCATCTTCCAACAGGTGGTCAAACCCCTTTTTCCCCTCTCCCTTCTCTTCAGAATGTGTCGCTTGCAATGCGCGACAGCCTAAATATCTTAGGTATGAATATTCGCTGTGATCTTAATCCTAGGGATCATTTAGGATCTGTTATCGCCACAACATCGCGTAGGCTTGGTGTCCTGAACAGAGTGCGTCGGTTTTTTACGCCTGATCAACTGTTACTTTTGTATAAGGCTCAGGTCAGGCCTTGCATGGAATATTGTTCGCATCTTTGGGACGGTTCTGCTCAGTACTTACTTGACGCCCTGGATAGGTTGCAGCGGAGGGCTGTCCGCATTGTGAATGATCCTGACGTGACTAAGCATCTTGAACCGCTCCAGTTGCGCAGAGATATTGCCTCACTGAGCGTTTTCTACCGTCTGTATCATGGCGAGTGTTCTGAAGAGTTGTTTGACCTTGTTCCACCCTCTCCTTTCCTGAATAGAACCACGCGCGCGGGTTTGCGGAGTCACAGTTTTACGGTTTCTCATATTCCGGCTAGGACTAAGAAGTTCTCTAACTCCTTCTTTTGCCGTGTCGTTGGGGTGTGGAATGGTCTTCCAGCGAGCGTGTTCCCACCATCCTATGATATGGGATCCTTTAAGCGTAACGTGAAGAGATATTTGTGCAGGCCGGCATGATCGCTGCGACTACCGTTGGGTTTTTCTTGCCTATCGATAGTCGTTAGCGTTTTTTTGACTGCACCATGCTTACCATCAGGTATGGTGCAGTCACTGTGTCGAGTCAGAATAAAAAAAAAAAAAAAAAAAAAAAAAAAAGAATCTGCTAAGAGATAATTAAAAAAAATCGTACAGCCTTTCAAGAAGTTTCACTGTTAATATTACCTTGTGCGGCGGCACGTACTGCTCTGGGTTCCCCATGGTTCGTACCATGGCGCATCGTATATAGCATATCCCCAGAAAACTACGGGCTGAACTCTCTTTTGATGGAATACCCGGTTGAGAGAAGTTGTTGGTATGCCTGAGCAGGTCTGGTAGGGGGAAGGGCAAACCTAGATCTACCCCCAGACACCAAATTCTATAGGTGGCAGACAAGTTTATCACACAGAATATATTACTGAATAATATATCTAAAAAAAAGTGCGCCATCAAAATTTGACCCAAATGTAAAAGCCTTTGTTTTGACGTTGTAAAAGTTAACTCGAAAGTCTCATAAGATATTCTTTCCACTTACCACGTTTTCAGTTATACAAGTTTGAAGGTCGTTTCTCGTGAATATTTCTCTTATGTGATAAATTATATTTACAATAAAAAAAACTTGGAGAGCACAAAAGTTATTATAATTGTACTGGTGACTTGGGGGACAGGCAGTACTTTTTGTCCTGCCTAGAAAAATTTCAATATCATGAGCTGTACCTGAGATTTTGCGAGATGACCGAGTGAATGGGACTTGTATATGCCCGTTGTATAAGGATTATATTGTTATTCTTGCTGACTTTGTATTGTTTTCTTTTGTTGACTAATATTGTGTTGTATTATAAACTTTTCTTTCTTATTATTCGTTTCATGTATAGATATTTTGATTGTTCGATGTAATTGGCTTGCTACGTTTTCTGTGAATTTGCTATTAAATAAATGTTTAAAATACCATGTTATTGGGCACGTACATTTGGGTTTCTCCAGATTAGGCATCACATGCTCACCGGTGAAAAAAAAAACGTCCTGAGGAAACCCGCGTGGCAACTATTACATATGTCACGTGTAACTAGTGCTTGTGAGAGTGACGATCAGCTGCGCTACTGATCGCATTGTGTACGACATATAAGCGCGAAGTGGATACAGCCACTAATGTATCTCTGCTCACCCCGAAAGAGATATAGCGTGACGATATGTTATTATTATTTGTTAGCCGTGGTGGCTGCCGGCAGAATAGAATAGCACCCCCCTCTTGCTGAGGTGTCGTAAAAGGCGACTAAGGCATCTCTTTAACACCGCAATTCAACCAGGTGTTCAGAGAAGGAAAACTCGACCAAACCTGCGTCCCGCTCCCTCCCGATCGTACTGGTTCTCCATTCCATCGGACCTGAGGGAGCTCGGACGAGAGAGTGCTTTTCTGGCTGCGCGTCCAGTTATGCACTTAAATATCTCCTGCGCAATTGACTGTTTCCGAAAACTGGGCCTTGATTTTCTTAATCGGCGTTGAAAGAGTTGCCGTGGCCGAATCCGGCTAGGAAATCATCATCATTATTTGTTAGATTTTTGTATCAGTTCCTAGATACTGCATCCTGTCTCTCTTTAGGTGTATCAGTGCCTCGTCCTATTAGGTTAAGAGGAGTTTGGACGAGAGGGTGCGCTTGTGCAAGCGCTAGCATTATAGTACTAAATATATTCTATGCAATTGACTATATCCGAACATATCCATCAACGATTTCAGCTGCTCCGAATGGGGCTGCATCTCGCGTTTACTTAATGTGATTCGGTAACGTCTCTAACGCCGAAATCGGCAAGGATTTCATCATCATCATCATTATTGATGTTACTGGGACCGGTAGCCGCAATAAACGCGACAAAAGCTCAATAAAACCTTATCCGGCGTCGGAGCGCACCGCGGCGCGTGCTCCGCAGTGAACGCTCGACCCGCCGCACTGTACCATCTCTCCGTTATCAGCGCTTGTGACGCGTTATCATGCTTCCCATTCAGTGGCGAGATTATGCCGTAACAGTGTTATCCTAGATGCGTTTCCTTGCACTCGTCTCGAACCGTGAATGGGACGTCTATCACGTTTATTTATAGTTGTGCTTAGTGATAGATTTCTTTGTTTTTTTTTTATGTTTTCGTATGTTTTATAATGTGTATTTTTGTTTGGTGAGTTTTATGTTACATTTAATAATTACAATAATAATAATAGTATGAACAGCTTGCCGAAGAGATGAGGCAAGTTTGGCAGCTTTGAGACCTGTATGCGGTACTGCTTATTCTTTCCACCATTGGTGTTATACCGAAGAGTTTGTCGAATGGTCTAGATAAACTGGGCCCGGCAGCTCTTCGATGCTGCATGCAGAAAGCTGTATTATTCCGGAGTACCGTCGTCATCCGACGTCATCTTAATTTTTGTATAATAGGTAGTGTATTGTTGTTAGCGGCCACACTAGCAAAACCACGACCCTTTGAGGAGATGATACAGAAGAAAGAGATAATATATCGTCACGGTATATCCCTTTCGGAGCGAGCAGAGATATATACTAATATACAGCCACCAGGATGTATCTACTTTGCGCTTATATGTCGTACCTTTTTAATTTTTTTTTTGTTTCCCGTGTGTAAGTCTTGCATATCACCATCAGGGACGCTGTGAGGGCAGTGATTCCGCTGTGTCAAACTCCTGCTGACTAAAAACCCCCGGGGTGTCCATCCGGGGTTGTCCTCTGTTTGCTCCATCCGGGGCCTGGGAAACCAAATTCATCCAGACGCCCAGGGAATAAAAGGCCTTGTTGAGGCTACCTCTCTGGGTGGGGTAGGAGTAAAAGCCTACCCCTCCAAAATCTCTCCCAGGCGGCGCGCCTGACACCGTGCAGCGCCTCCCTACATATATGTCGTTTTTTTTTTACTTGGGGGAAAATCCTCTTAGGACCATCTCAGCCTAACCAGGAGGGTTGTGCGACCGAGGTGTGTCTGACTTGTACCGACTGAAAACCCTCCAAGGTGAATACTTCTGCGCATTGGCGGGGACTGCGGGCTCTGTAATCAATTCGCCACAGTCCCGTCGCGCCGCGCCCACAGGGCACAGACTCGAGGGAAGTTGTTGCCTTCCCCGACACTGCTCATTGTATTTAGGCAGAGCACGTCACAATGCTCTGTCTACTTCTCAAGGGTCGCTAACCAGTCGCTCAGGGCTCCCACCCTGAGCGGCCATGACTCCAAAGGCATCAGCCAATCGGTCGTGGATCGACCGATCGGCTGGGACTGACTTGCCGGGGCGGTTGCCGGCACCTTGGTGCCTTCTTCGAGGGGCTTTCTGCCGCTCTCGAACTGGGTCTCTTTCTGGGACATGACGTCCTCACAGACGGTGACCACGGCCCTCCAGTTGCCATGCCCTGCCAGCATGGCCGATAACACTGCTGGCAGATATATGTCATACCTAGCGTGACCTAGTACGGCAGGCTCAATGCGACTATCGATAGGTTTTTCGTTAATAGTCTTACTCATTTTTTGGACTACACCATGCTTACCATTACTCGTGCGGTCATTACCCCGAGTCAGGGTAAAAAAGGCGAATTATTTTAATGTTAATTTTAAACTTCAATGTGTTTAGATAACAAAATGATACAATTAAAACGATGAAATTGAGTTTATTTCTGTATTTATTATTACAAAGAAAAACAACATTATTGCGAATAGCATGATAAATAATTAACTGTTTTTAGTTTATTTAATCATTTTACATATAAAAAATACAAGTACTTTTTTTTTTTTTTTTTTACACTGGACAAATTAACTATAGGGCACCTGATGGTAAGTACAGTGTAGTTCAAAAACGAAAGGGACCATGAAAGGATGAAAATCCATTGATAGTCTACATCGTCATGTCAGCCCACACATACCACGACTGAAGGTCTCTAGGTATACGAGTTACTGGATATACACAAGCAGATCTCGAAACGCGACAGGCCATGACGATGTAGACTATCAATGGATTTCCATCCCTTGATGGTCGCTTTCGTTTTTGGACTACATTGTACTGACAACGAGCTACCTGTCACTACAGGTAGTTCTTTCCCTGGTTGTCCGTTCAAACCGAGGGTCGTACCCGGGTACTCTTGCGTTACCACCAAACCACAAATTCGTTGGCAGAATGCCTTAACCGTTCGCCTCTCTCGCCCGGTAAACTTATAAAGCCCTTCCTAGGCCAAGAGCAGATTGTTCCATCGATATAAAATATGCTTACACTTTGCTTAGGAAATAAGCTCGTCTTTGACAAAAAAAAAATCTGAAATATAATCAGTATTGCTTCATTCGATAGATAATTCGAAGTTGATGAAACCGGTGGCTTAATTAAATATAATAATATAATTTATAATGTGGCATAAAAAATGCCTTAGTGAAGTGTAAGAAAAGTCGAGGTAGAGTATGTTTTGAAGTTGGTATTTCCGACGAGTGACAATTACAGTAAGTCTTTACCGTGTATGCCCTGCTAGTGAAAGGTTTGATGAATGGTTTATTTGCAGATGACACCGGGCCTGCACGGGCACCCGATCTCGCAGGCGCCCACTCACCATCTGGAATCGTCCGCCGTCCTGCCACCAGCTAAGGAGAAGACCGTTCACGGGAAAGAGAAAACTTTTAAGGTATCCTCAGTTTTCTTATCACTAAGTTGAACTGGACAGCAAAAAATGTTTTTTTTTTAATTCTGACTTGGCACAGTTACCACACTACACTTGATGGTAAGTATGGTGCAGTCCAACAAGCGAAGACGACTCTCAACAGTAAAGAAAAACCTATCGATAACCCTGGTCTGCACATGAAATGTATTTATTTCGCCACAAAGTAACAAAAAATTAAAAATTTAAATGCAATAACACAAACAACATACAGAAACAAAAGAAAATACGAAAACATACAATACAATAAATAGAATAATATATAGCTTAAATAATTGTAAGTATAAAGTATAATAATAAGTTTAGGTAATAGCAACACACCCACTCAAAAATAAATAATACTAAAATAAACTATGACATACAATAAACAATTTGACTACAAAATGTGTTAGTGATACTATAGCAAAAATATATGTGACACAGGTATCTCTTCACGCTTCGTGTAGAGAACCTCATATCATCGGACCGTGAGAACACGCTACCGGGAAGACCGTTCCGCAGCCCCGCCGAGCCGTCGGAAGTATTCGGATTCCCAGGCTCGGCGAAGGCGAAGAGAGGGCAGTGCTGGCACCCCGGTGGTTTTAGTCGGGGCAGGTCCGACACACCGGGGGAAGTGGCCCTCACCACTTCCCCTGACGGTCCGTAGGGATTTCCAACGGGATAACAAAAAAAAAAAGACCGTTCCGCAGCCCAACGATTTAGAGTACCGAATTAGAGAATTTCTTAGTCCTGGCCGGGATGTGAGTTACCGTATACTGTAACTCAAAGACCTCTATGGATTCCAGTCCTATAGTAAAACCCACTAACTTGACCTCACTGTCAGTGTGAGATGCAGGGTTTACGTAAATGTTAAAGGTGGTGGTCGGCAACGAAGTGGGCGTGATGAAGGCCCCAGTGCTGGGCCCGAGGCCGTACAACGCGCTGGCGATCATCCACACGCAGCAGAGCAACACCTTCGACATGCTGAACTCGCTCACCACCAGCGTCGTTAGTATCGCACATTGTTAACCAGTCCTCAACAACAACAACAACACACAACAACAACACAACAATACAATACAATACAATTGTCCTCGAGGGTAACGAAATGCATTCCCTAACCTTATTCAAAGACAAGAGAACGCTAGGGTAATACATTATCAGGGGTATTTTTTTTTTACACTGGCTCGACATAGTGACTACAGAGTTCC
This sequence comes from Automeris io, assembly GCA_036320925.1. Classification (NCBI taxonomy): domain Eukaryota; kingdom Metazoa; phylum Arthropoda; class Insecta; order Lepidoptera; family Saturniidae; genus Automeris; species Automeris io. The sequence goes on along the minus strand of JAUDJH010000034.1, from coordinate 2,516,175 downwards.
TGATGGCAAGTATAGTGTAGTCCAAAAACAAAAGCGACTATCAAAGAATGAAAATCCATTGATAGTCTCCATCGTCATGTCGGCCCACACATACCACGACTGAAGGTCTCTAGGTATATGAGCTACTGGATATACACAAGCAGATCCCGAAACGCGACAAGCCGAAACTAGTCAACATGACGGGCTTTACACCCATGTACTGTGGTCGCGATCCAGACGGGCATCGACGCCCTACCACCTCGCAAAAAAAAGGGGGATAGTGGAAATTTACAAAATGTATGTGGTGGACTCGGATGGAGTGTGTCCGGAACGAAGCACGACGTCACGATTTATAGATTGTCAACTGTCTTGTGGGCACTTGCAACTGCATTTTGTCCTCTCCGCTATCCGAGCAGGCAAAAATGCTGGTTGCGCTTTACCTAAAGGTGACTTGAGCTAATTATAAGTGTTTCGCCTGTACGGAGGTGACGCGGTCACTCTGTGATAAAACCCCCTTTAAATTAAAGAGTTAAAAAAAAGTATGTGGTGGACATTTCATACCACGGCATCGGCGGTGCCGCCAAAGTATGGTTAAGTCAAGTGTCCCTAACCGGTGCGGTTATTGAGAGGGCGGCGGTGCGCAGTGTCTTGCGCGCCGCCTATGAAAGAGGTACTGGAGGCGTGGGCTCTTTATTCCCATCCCTCCCAGAGAGGAAGCCTGAATAAGGCTTTTCGCTCCCCGGGCGACTGGACGAATTTGGTTTCTCAGGCCTGGGTGGAGTGATTAGAGGGACGCCCCGGGGGTTTTTAGTCAGTAGGAGTCTGACACACCGGGGTCGCTGCCCTCACAGTGACCCTGATGATCCAATGTAAGATTTTCCCCCGGGTTTTTTTTTTTTACACTGACTCGACATAGTGACTACAGAGTACCTGATGGTAAGTACAGTGTAGTCCAAAAACGAAAGCGACTATCAAAGGATGAAAATCCATTGATAGTCTACATCGTCATGTCGGCCCACATATACCACGACTGAAAGTCTCTAGGTATATGAGCTACTGGATGTACACAAGCTGATCCCGAAACGTGACAAGCCGAAACTGGTCACTATGACGGGCTTTACACCCATGTACTGTGGTCGCGATCCAGACGGGCACCGACGCCCTACCACCTCGCTGCTGCTCGTTTAGCACCACCCAGGAGTCACGTGTAGGGTAACTAGGGTAAAGGCTACGGACGCGAGCAGCTTCGACTCCCAAAAAAAAAAACCCGGTGCGATTACGATCCGAGGCGCCGTTCCACTCCGACGTAGCCTTGAATTTCTTTCGGCGATTCCTTTCAAGTTAGTCGCTTCCGAAACGCTGGTAGATCAGCGTTAGATTTCTCCATTGGCGTGCCGCCCAAATCGAGTTTTGTACCCGTAGAGATAACCTTGTGATGCCTAATGCAAACTCGCTGTCTGAGCAACGCAAGGTTGAGATATATAGACACGGCTTTAAGTTTGCTTAGACTTTACTTTATATTACTCAATGAATGTCAAAGGATTTGGTAAGTCACCGATTTTGTCAACATGGACTTGGATTTGCGAATACTATGGCTATACTCGAGTTCCTATGATATATCAAGTTTTTTGGTAAAAAATAATTTATTTTTTGAGGACTTTTCCAAGCATTCTCAGCCTAAGTGCTCACCCCCCTCGCTCGGTGAAGGTTTAAGGCCTTACCTGGCCTATAGAAAAATGTCCTGCTGAAAAATAAAAGATCGACATATACTTTTGACATATCACATCGATAAGTCATTTCTATTGATTTTGGACCCTTCTATTAGCGTTTTCACTGATCGCATGTTATTTGTCCCCTCTATGTAGAGCTCTAAATCTATACCCTTTTTACCAGTAATTTTTTTTAAATACTATTTTGGCACAGTGATTACAGTGGCCTTGCTAAATGGCGCTTATTAAGAGTGATCTATGTCCAGCTGTGGGCTAAGATAGTCTGATGATAATGTGTGTGCTTGGCGACGCAGGCGAGCCAGCCGGTGGTCGGCGGGTACCGGCGGCGCAGCTCGGGGCAAGGCGCGCTCTGCGACCCCGAGCTGGATGACTCGGGCAACAAGCTGGTCGCGCGACTTGAGGACGACGCCTTCATATCCGAACAGGACCTGGTGAGTACCATCTTGTTTTTTATATGTAACTAGCTGACACGGCAAACGTTGTCCTGCCATATAAATTATTTCTAGTGAATATATTCTATATTTGACAAATATTGATAATATTTATACGATACTAACGTGACTCAATTGTTTTGTCTTCCCGGAACCCGTCCACTGACATTTAAACTTTATGGTATTGTATTAAAGTTCAAATTGACTTATAACAAATATTTTGTATGAGAATATAGAAAAGTGGTGTTTTTAGACTTTTCCAGACAATTTTTTTTTAATTTTTCTCCCCGTAATAACCTTCCACAGACTTCAATAAACACAATACAAAAAAGAAATCAGCCAAATCGGTTCAGCCGTTCTCGAGTTACGCGCTTATACACATTTAACGATTCATTTTTATATTATAGATTGGTGTCTCTGTCTTACAGGAGGAAAATATACAAATAGCGACTGCGACGGAGAAAAGGCTCTCTCACCCGACACCGGACGCGGCCGATCCGGAACAACCCCAGGAACCGCAGAACGGTACGCACCTATATTATACTAGGCATCGCTCGCAGCTTCGTCTGTTCTAATACCATTGTTCAAGTTGATTTTTTATTAAAACATATTGTATAGCTGGCTGCGTCACTGGATGTCGTGTGATATTTTTGTTATCTTGACCAAAGTAATCCAAAAGTAAATTTGTAGTCTATGAACAGTAAAGATAAACCTATCAATAGTTGCAGCGATTATGCTGGTCGCAAAAATATCTCTTCACAGTTTAATTGAAGGATCAATATCATAGGATGGTGGGAATACGCTCGCTGGAAGACTATTCCACAGCTTAATGACTTGGCATAATTAAAAGTTAGAACTTCTTAGCCCTAGCCGGAATATGAGTTATCGTAAAGCTGTGACTCCGTAAACCCGCGCGCGTGGTGCTACTGTTGAAGGTATAGGGTGGAACAAGGTTGAACAACTCTTCAGAACACTCGCCGTGATACAGACGGTAGAAAACGCTCAGTGAGGCAACATCTCTGCGCAGCTGAAGCGGTTCAAGATGCTTAGTCACGTCACGATCATTCGCAATGCGGACAGCCCTCCGCTGCAACCTATCCAGGGTGTCGAGTAAGTACTGGGCTAAACCGTCTCAGAGATGCGAACAGTATTCCATGCAGGGTCAGACCTGGGCCTTACACAATAGGCATAGTTGTTCCGGCGTGAAAAAACATCGCACTCTGCTCAGGATACCAAGTCTACGTGAAGTCGAGGAGATGACAGTCCCTATGTGATCCCTGAGGTTGAGATCACAGCGGATATCTATATCTTTTTTTTTGTAACCCGGGGGAAATCCCTAACAGACCTCGGAGGACGGTGGGGGCCGCCCCCCGGTGTGTCAGTCTTGCACCGACTAAAACCCCACCTTCCACCTACCGGCATCGAGGGCACGACTGGGGTCTCATCCTCGATGACCGGCAAGTCGCGCGGTCGTAAGTAGGCCTCTACTGGCGAATATCCATACCTTTTTTTTTTACTTGGGAAAAAATCCTCATTGGTCCGTCCCGGCTACACATGGGGGATGGTAACCGGGGTATATATAAGATAATTAGGCTGTCGCGCATTGCAAGCGACACATTCTGGAGAAAAGAAGGGGGGAGGAATATTGACTTTGATTTTTTTTTAATTATTTTAAATAATCTATACTAATATTATAAAGCTGAAGAGTTTGTTTGTTTGTTTGTTTGTTTGTTTGTTTGTTTGTTTGTTTGAACGCGCTAATCTCAGGAACTACGGGTTCGAAGTGAAAAATTCTTTTTGTGTTGAATAGACCATTTATCGAGGAAGGCTTTAGGATATATAACATCACGATGCAACTATTAGGAGCGAAGAAATGGTTAATGTGAAAAATGGGGAAAATTATTCATCCTTGAGGGCTTCCATTCCGTGCGCTGCGAAAACGGTTCAAGATACCATATATATATATATATATATATGAATAATTTATATGGCATAACAACGTTTGCCGGATCAGCTAGTATAATATTAGGTCCTTACATATGAAATTGGCGTTTTTCGTACTGGCCACTTTAATCACAAATTTCTCCTCTTTGGTAAGGAATTTCAAATTCAAATTTGTACAGCTATAGACTCATGTATTTGTGCTTCGATGATCGTCATTCATTTGTTTTTTTCTTCTGTTTTTTTCTGTTTGCGTCACTCATTTTACAAAATGGAAAACTTAAAATATCGCATTATTTACGAGTACGAGTTCCGCCGTGGCACTAGTGCTGCGGAAACAACTCGAAGGGTGAATGATGTGTATAGCGGTCGTGTTGCAAAAGAAAACACAGTTCGTTTTTGGTTCCAACGTTTTCGTTCTGGAAATTTCGACCTGCAGAACAAGCCCCGTGGACGGCCTGAGACTCAAGTTGATAATGAAGAGTTGAAGGCTATTGTGGAAGCGGATCCATCGCAAACCACGTCCGAGTTAGCTGCAGGCTGCGATGTTAGTGATAAAACTGTTTTAATTCACTTGAAGCAAATTGGGAAGATTAAAAAGCTTGAAAGGTGGGTACCTCACGAATTGACTGAAGCAAACCGGCAAACGCGCGTCGACTGCTGCGTTACATTACTAAACCGGCACAATGATGAAGGTATTTTAAACCGAATCATTACCTGTGATGAAAAATGGGTTCTTTACGATAATCGGAAGCGCTCAGCGCAATGGTTGGATCCTGGCCAGCCAACCAAATCCTGCCCCAAGCGAAAATTAACCGCAAAAAAGTTACTTCTAAGCGTTTGGTGGACTAGTGCCGGTATTGTTCAATACAGTTTTCTCAAATCTGGCCAGACTATTACGGCTGATGTCTATTGTCAGCAATTGCAAACCATGATGGAAAATCTAGCGGCTAAACAACCTAGGCTGGTCAATCGCTCCACGCCACTGCTGCTTCACGACAACGCTAGACCACACACTGCGCAACAGACGGCTACTAAATTAGAAGAGCTTCAATTGGAAAGTCTAAGACATCCTCCGTACTCCCCGGACCTTGCTCCAACAGATTACCATTTTTTTCGAAATTTGGATAACTTCTTGCTAGGGAAAAAATTCAACTCCGATGGGGCAGTCCAAATCGCCTTCAAAGATTTTATTGATTCCCGTCCGACTGGTTTTTTTAGTAAAGGGAGCAATGAACTACCTATGAGATGGCAAAAGTGCATAGAAAATAATGGTTCATACTTTGATTAATTAAATATATTATATTAAAAAATATTCGACTTTTTGTTCCTCCCATACAAAACGCCAATTTCATATGTAAGGACCTAATATATATTGGCAATTACACACATTGAGCTAGTCTCAAAGTAAGCTTGCGCTTGAACTATTGGTATTAGACAATGGTATACATACATACTAAAATACATATACACATTTATGACTCGCGAAAATCTAATCTGCTGAACACAGTGCGATTTGCCGGTACCAAGAATCGAACCCATGAGTTTAGCATCGTCAGTTGGGTCACTACATACTGCGCTACCAGGCCGTCAATTATAAGCGTACTTATGGTAAAACTATAATATATCATGTACGAAGCATAACATTTCACACCATTTTAAAGATGTAGGATTTTGTGGTATGGCGATTGCCCGAACTGGATCCTGACCACAATACACAAGTGTAAAGACCGTCATAGTGGCTCCGGCCTGTGGCGTTTCAGCATCAGTTTGTGGATATTCAGTTGCTTATATACCTAGAGATCTTCAGTCGTAGTATATGTGGGCCTATATGAAAACGACAGAGGCTTTCAATGGATTTTCATCCTTTGGTGATCGTTTTCGTTTTTGGACTACACTGTAACTTACCATCAGATGCACTGTAGTCACTATGTCGTGCCAGTGTAAAAAAATGAATGTCAACTACTACCGAGATGTCATGCTGTGTCACTGTTTCTATAAATTACTAGCTGATCCGGCAAACGTTGTTTTGCTGTATAAGGTTTTGTAATATTTTCTAAGATGTTCATTGAAATTAAGTGATGTCAAAGACAATTTTGTTCACAATTAAATACTTTTAATCAACAACACATTTATTTGGATAAAAATTAATATTATTACGTTGATACAACTCTTAACAAATAATGCATTAATTTCGACCAAATTTGATTACCATAAAAACGGTTCTAGTGACTTAATCTTAAAAGGTAGACATATACTGTTGAGGACATTTTTTTAGATCATTTCAAGAGTAATAATTCTTTCTTACATATATTTTTGGTATCTTGATCCGTTTTTGTAGCGCAAGCAATGGAAGCCCTCAAGGATGAATAATTTTGCCCGTTTTTTTCACATTTTCCATTATTTCTTCGCTCCTAATAATTGCATCGTGATGTTATATAGCCTAAAGCCTTCCTCGATAAACGGTCTATTCAACACAAAGAATTTTTCAAATCGAACCAGTAGTATCTGAGATTAGCGCGTTCAAACAAACAAACAAACAAACTCTTCAGCTTTATAATATTATAGTATAGATGTGACATTATTTTAGTATTTGATAAATAATGTGTTTTATTTTACACTGGTTAAGCTATATCTCCAGTTCTAACTCCATTTGTTTTTAGATATTTTTAAGTAATAATAATTATTATTAGCTAGATTCAGCCCACTGCAGGGCAAAGGATTCCCACCCCTTTCCACTATATTTGTTGAATCTATGGGAAGTAAAAAAGTGATTTCGACATGTAATCCAAAACAATCTCCAATGCAGGCTTGCACTGTGTGCAGAGAATGTGCCTGTAACAGCTTAGATGCTAGCAATCAGCAATGAGTAGATAATTATGCAATTATTGGTGTATCTCTGTACACCCCGAACGGTATATATTAGCGTGAATATAAATTATTATTAAACAATTACAATCATTCCTGTAATGCAAACAGCTAGCTTCGCGTAATCTGAGTGTCCGACCTATAATAAGAGACTAGTGCTGATTAATCAATATAATTCTATATCGACTTTATGCCTTAACACGACAGCAGTAAGTCACGTTTTATAAAAAAAAGTGCCTGTGTCAGCGTTTATTCTCATACTTGTTTTACATTGATGGCGCCTACCTAGGTGGCTTTTAGTAGTGCTGTAACGGATATGCAGTTACGGATATGTTTTTTTTTTAATACTATTTATTTAAGGGACTTTTACGTGTGTACGTATGTCAGCCCCATCGTACCCTAATACAGAAATACCTAACGTATTACATATGGCGCCATTGTTCTGAACAGGCCAGACGCGTCATCAGATAACAGTTCTGTTAAGACTTTGTTAAACATCCCGACATCAAGTCTGTTCAGACCAATGGCACTCACAAACGCCCCTCTCACAGATTCAGATGGTTACGGATATGTGTGACCGACACAGATATATTTATACAACTGTACAAGCTTTAGATGTTAATCTCGTCTGCTTGATGAAGTGATTGATGATGGAAAGCGTTCACCTAATAAATGTCAATTCATTCTTTGATTAATTTATATACTGCCGTCGCGTTTCACTCGAAGGCAGACGCCATACCACCTCGCTACACTCCTGCCTGCCCACCAAAATGTAAAAACTTCGGATATATATTTAATTTTTTACATTTTCATGGAAACATATAGCAATAACAATACCCAAAAAAGATAACTGAGCCAGCAAAGTTTCCATAAAACTAACATCAAGTTAAGAGACACTAAACTATAAAAAAAAGTGTTTAACTAATTAATTACATGAAAAAAACATATAGAACAAAAAAAAAACTAAATTTAAACTTTCATTTCTTTTTTCTCGGGCGTAGATGGGCAAAATGTAATCAGATTAATAAAAATTATTAACGATTACATTTTACGTTTTTTACCATTAATATGACTGAATTTTGCTCATTTATGTTTTAAACACTACAAAATCCCAGATTGTATACACATTTATGATTTCTTAATGTTGTAAATAGATTTATCATGATTACAGAGCAAGAAAATTAAAATTACGACTACATTATGTAATCGTTCATCATTAATCAGATTACATTTTGCCCATCTCTGTTCTCAGCATTTTAATATTCGAACGAATATACAAATACGGATTCGCACATCCCTACGTCACAATAATTATGTGTGCACATTAAAATTGTCAATAAAGCAGTCCCGTGTTGCACATTGCCACCTTGTTACATTATTTTGGTGCCTGCGGTTATTTTGTTTTAAACAATACCAGTTTTAGTTCAAGTGTTGCTTTAATAAGTAGTATTTTCAGTGATTAGTGTCTTTATTGCAGCGTTTTTCAATCTTTTTGTAACAACAGAGCTTAAGGATATAAGCAATGGTTTTTACGGTGTTCTAGAATAAAAATATACGAGTTCCTACACTCTACAATCATAATATCTGCCAGAAGAGCAACGTGTAGCAATTCCGCAATCTCAAACAAATAAGATGCCTCGAAACCAATTATTCAATAGTTTTTCCCCACATGTTTTACTTTTATATTTCCTCATAATTATTAGCCCACTTTATAGTTCACTGCTGGGCATAAACCTCCTATTGATCCAACTATTATAGCCATATATTAAAGTCATTCTTAGACTCCAGGTTGGTTTCATAATGGATAGCGCACGACGCTCGCCGAAAGCCAATACAGAAAATAGCTCCGTTAGTGGATCTTACGCCTGGTCACAAAGGAAGGTTCAATTTAAACAATTTCAAAGAGCATCTGGATTGTTTAAAGAAAAGAGCATTACGCAGACTACCCATCAGATCTCAATTCGCCATGAACCGTCCGATACCCAGGAAACTTGTCCATTAAGAGCTGTTGGTGAATTTGCTGTATTTAAAAAAAATTATATACATATTGGTATCAAAAAAAATTTATCGAAGTGTCGATGCAGGTTTATGAGACGAGAACAAACCGAAGAATCTCCTGAGAAGTATGTCAACACAGCGAAGACGATAAAACAGGGATGTGGATCTAAAGATTTACAGGAAGATGTGATTTATAATCGAGCCATTGGTGGGAGTAGCAGTGATCAGTTAAAGCAAGGCGATGATGTGACGGTGGATGAAATGGTTAATATCAGTCAGGGTGATGAGTTGTTGTCTAACAGAAATGAGTCGGGATCAGACAGCCCCGCATCGGGGACGGCATCGGAGGATCCAGGTGGTGGCCAGACGAGCGGATGTCCCAGATGTGGGGGGCAATGTCAGTTGCCACAGGACTGTCCAGCGATCTCAACGCAATGTTTTTTGTGTGAAAATTACGGACATTATACCGGAATGTGTGCGCTTAGAAAAAATATGATATGTATGTATTTATATGTTGGAAGAGAAAGTGGTTTAGGTTCGTTTTCGGCCGGGACGGTCCTATGAGAATTTTCCCCAAGTAAAAAAAGTATAGATTACATTGAGAAATAAAATAAAGAAGAATATAGGATAGGAGTTCAATTTAAATTTATTATTACTGTATTAACTAATATACTATTTTGTTATTTTTTCCTTTTTCTGATTATGACTTATAAGCTCGATTTTTTTTTTATTGAAGTGAAACTTCTTTGGAATATTGTGTTCAGAAATTCGATGAAATATCTTATTACTTAAGCCTGCGAGAGAATAAGATAGAATGCATTATACTGTTTGACTTTTACCGCGTGTGAATTGCAAGTTTTTTTTTTTTTGCCTGCTGTATCTATATTCTTTTTAATAATTTTATTGATTTTACAGGGTTTTTGATAAGGCTGGACAAAAATATAGATTAATCATTCTATTTCGTGAATAATGATTCATGATTGAATTTAATGAAAATGGAGACATATTGCATTGATCGTGCGTGCCGTACTCCCTCATAAGTGTTGCATTATAAGAATGAACTAATAATGACTATAAATATATTTGAATGTGGTCGCTTGGTGGATAAGGGACCCTGTATCCATGTCCAGCGACGGCAACTGTCGTAGGTTCGAATTCCAGCACGTACAGCTATGTTTTTCCAGATTAAATACGGATTAAAGCATCTCATGATCTCTGGTGAAGGAATAGATGGTGAGGAAACAAGCAAGTCATATAGTAGAAATGTCATATGTACTAGTGGTTTGAGAATGGCGATCAGCTGCGGTACTGGTCACGTTGGGCACGACATATAAGCGCAAAGTGGATACAACCACTAATGCATCTCTGATCACACCGAATGGGATAATGTATCGTGACGATATGTTATCATTATATAAATATATTTTTAATCGGTTGGATAGAAACAAAGATTAAGCTTGTTCTTTCCACTAGCTACCCTTACATTAGGAAAGTCAACTGAAATGATGCATCTGACAGATGGTAACAGCTAGAGTTTTAAACTTATGATTGTTTCAGGGCTCGTCTTCGGCTCCCCATACGACCTGGACAAGCAGAAGGACAAACCAAAGGAAGACGATGAAGAGGAACCGATAGGAGTCTCGCCGTGTGGCAGGTCGGTTATCTTTTTTTTTGTAACAAAATTGTAATCCAAAATACTAGGTGAAGTATGTTGTAGAAACAATTTTCCTGCAAACAACAGTGCCTTTTGTTCATAATAAATAAAGGTGCGTGGTTGTGAGAGACTAACGCGCAATCGAAATAGAATGGAATGGAAATAATAATGGGAGTCGAAGCTGCTCGCGTTCGAAGGCTTTACCCTAGTTTCCCTACACGTGACTCCTGGGTGGTGCTAAACGAGCAGCAGCGAGGTGGTAGGGCGCCGGTGCCCGTCTAGAGCGCGACCACACTACATGGGTGTAAAGCCCTTCACAGTGACCAGTTTCGGCTTGTCGCGTTTCGGGATCAGCTTGTGTATATCCAGTAGCTCATATACCTAGAGACCTTCAGTCGTGGTGTATGTGGGCCGACATGACGATGTAGACTATCAATGGATTTTCATTCTTTCATAGTCGCTTTCGTATTTAGACTACACTGTACTTACCATCAGGTACTCTGTACTCACTATGTCGAGCCAGTGTAAAAAAAAAAGTGACAATTGTGTGAATCTATAAATTCTTTACGCATTAACCGACGTGGGCTCTCCCAGTATGATGTTAATTTCTCCGACACTTCGCCAGTCCTGAGAAAGAAGTCTTCTTCCCCTAAACTTTTCATTGCAACTAAAAGGAGACTGTATGTTAGAGGAAATTTTACAAAATGTAATTTATTCAAAAAATCGTTTGAAAGCGCCACATTATCAGGTGAAACCCAAACTAGAACTACCTGTATCTTGAGAGGGAGGAGGTGCATAATGTGCGGCGTACCGCCTATGTAATAGGTTTGGAGAAATGCGCTCTTTACACCCATTCCTCCCAGAGATGAAGCCTGAAAAGGCTGTGCGCACCCCGGACGTTTGGAAAAATCTTGATTCCCAGGTCCGGAAGGGCCCTCGGAGGTTTTTAGTCAGTAGGAGTCTGACACACCGGGAAAGCCGGCCTCGCAGTGACCCTGATGACCTTATGCAGGATTTTAACCCGGGCTACCTAAAAAAAAAAGGACTACCTGTATTTCGGGTGTCAGTGTTGTTCATGTTACATAATACACCTATCCCCCGATTTACACGGTAGATACGTTCCTGAGAAAAACGTGTAAATCGAAAATTAAAAATTTTCAAGTCAATACCGTGTAAATCGAAAAGCTTGCAGAAAATGCATAATTTTGCTATTTAACAGTTGTGATTTTTTCAATATTTTTAGGTGTACACAGAAATAAAAATGAAATGCATTGACAGGTTAAAATATGTAATATATTACGGAAACATTGTTTTTTTATTTAATTACAATACAATAAACAGAAGAACAAAAAATAAAACCAAAGCTGTTTTATTATCCTTCATCATGTGCAGCAAGTCAGCACATAAGCTCGGGATTCCCCGTGAGATGTGTACACAGCGCACGTGTCAGACACAGCAGCATTTAGTAGAGTGCGATAAAAATAAAAAAAAAACTTATTTGGAAAACCGTGTAAAAGCGAAAACGTGTAAAACAAGTACCGTGTAAATCGGGGCATAGGTGTACTAGTTTCGGTTGATGAATAAAACACTTGAATGTGTGAGTGTAATGTATTGATGGTACTTGTAATACAAAAACCTATGTGTATCTGCCGGAGTGGCTACGTGCGGCGCTGTGTCGCTGGCCACTGAGCAAGCGCATGCCTGCGGTGTGCGGGGGTAGCAGGGCATTTCTGTCTTTTATACTCACCAGTGGAGTAAGAAATTATGTATTAAATATTATTTTTGTTTAACCCATTTCGTCCCAAATGTCCAAAATTTTTACACAGTTTTCAACGCTATAACTTTTGACCTAAACGTCGCAAAAAAAAATTGAAAAGTACCAATGTCGATGGTTTTTGATGTCCTCTTTCGAAATCCGTGGTTTATTTTGGCCTTGGATTTTTCGATAAAAAGTTATGACCATTTTTTTTGAAAAAAAAAAACGCGATTTTTTAGAAATTTTTCTCTAAAAATCGTATATTTTCACATCGAATAAAGTAGAATAGACCGTTGAAAATAATTGTAATCGAGGATTTTTTTATATTTCCTTTTTCCTTGCGTTGGAATTTTTTGAAAAAGTGAAAAAGTCAAAAGTCGCTTTGAAAACTGTGTAAAAATTTTGGACATTTGGGACGAAATGGGTTAAGACGTGCTTGCGGGCACGTAAGATGTGATAAGGTGTAAATAATTGATTCTCGCTGTATTTTTCATTGCAGGTTCTTCAAATACGACAAGGAAGTGGGCCGGGGCTCCTTCAAGACCGTGTACCATGGGCTGGACACTCAGACCGGCGTGGCCGTGGCTTGGTGCGAACTTCTGGTGCGTTCTCTGCCTTGCAAAAAAAAGTGACTATATAACGCGTGATGGTAAACATGGTGCAGTCTAAATTACTAAGACAATCAACGGTAAATAAAAACCTATCGATAGTCCCAGCGATCATTTCAGCATGCGCAAATAACTCTTTGCGCTTCGTTTAAACGTGTCAAAATCATACGGCGGTGAGGACACGCTCGCCGTAACAGCATTCCACAGGCTAACGGCTCGGCTGCAATAAGAGTTAGATAACTTCTTAGTCCTGGCCGGGAGGTGAGTTACCGTATAGCTGTGACTCTGTAAACTAACGTAGGTGATATATAATTAATATTACTAGAAATTGCGAATAAAACCGTGATATCACTGGTGATTTGAAAGTGATTAATGAAACAAGGGACCTAGACAAGATAGCATTTATAAAATTACAGCTCTGTGATGATAGTGAAAAAAAAATGAAATGAAATGAAATATATTTATTTTCACCACAAACTAACAATATACTAGAAATTAAAAAAAAAAATTCTTTTTCACTGAAAAAAAAATAATTTAAAATTAATTTTTTTTTCTGTTACAAGACAACAACATAAAAAACAAAAGAAAAAACAAAAACATATTAACATGGCGAAAATGGAACCTCCATCAGCTTAAAGCCACAGAGGAAGTCTGCAGCGCTGATTTTCGTGGGAGGTGTAGTGATATTAACTTTACAAGTAGTGTTACGTTCGTACTCCAACACGTGCCTCTTGATTTTCCAAGATATCGTACGGATGTAGGCAGCACATGCTCACCGGTGGAGAATAACATCGTGAGGAAACCCGCGTCGCATCTAATATGTGTATGGATGCAGTGAGAGCGCCGGTTAACTGCACTGTACTGGTCACGTTCGGTACGACATATAAGCGTTGAGTGAATACCGCCACTGGTGCATCTCTGCTCACCCCGAAAGGGATACAGCGTGACGATATATTGTTACTATGATGTAATTTTTCAGGAGAAAAAGCTGAACAAGACAGAGCGGCTTCGGTTCCGCGAGGAGGCGGACATGCTGAAGAAGTTGCAGCATCCGAACATAGTCCGGTTCTATAACTACTGGGAGGGCACCGTCGCCAAGAAAAAGAACATCGTCCTCATCACGGAGCTCATGCTTTCCGGTACATTGAAAGCGTAAGTTGTTTTCTATGTAATACTAGCAAACTCGGCGAAATTCGTTGCGCCACCAGATGGCTTCGTTTTGGTTTTTAGTGAGCGTTTGAAAGAACGTGCGCATAATAAATGTCACATGAAATTAACTGAGCAGAGTACAATGAGTAGCTGTCAAACAATGTATGACGCATCGGCGCCATCTACTTAAAATACTGGTGCGATCTGCTCCACCACCATGCAAAACCATATTGGTTTGTAGTACATGCTATGTATCAGAGTTGGCGCTGTATGTAAAAAAGATTTTCCCCGTTTTCCTGCTTTTATGTTGAAATTTTTCCTTAATTTTGTTTGCTATAAACCTCACGGAGCCCGAGACCTTTCCAACGAATGCAAAACCGTGGAAATCGGTTCGTACGTTCTAGAGTTATAGCGTCAGGAAGGAAAACCAGACTTATTTTTATATAATAGATAAATCTCCCTAGTGGATTTTTGAGGTGGCAGGGCGATTGGACAAACTGAGTCGCCGCCATAGTACAAAAGTGCATAGACCGTCATAGTGACACGCTTGGACCTGCCGCGTTTCGGGCTCAGCTTGTGTATGTCTGGGCTTGTTCATAACTAGAGATCTTCTGTCGTGGTATAGTGACAATACAGACTGTCAGTAGGTTCCGCTGCTATATAGCCGCTGCTGTTTTTGGACTACGCTATGCTTATCATTTACTGCGGTGAAGTCGCTTTGTCGAGCCAGTATACACAAAATATTTAAATGGTTTTCTTTATCGTTATCCTCGATGTAAGAGTGGCACAACGCAGGCGAAGTCTCAGTTATCTGATCTACATATATATTCGTTACGTCTATCGAAACCGCGAAAAATCGCGAAATCAATATTGTTATGTTAAGTAGATTGAAGTGTTTTCAATCAGAGATTGGCAAAATGTATTCTGATTAATGATTAACGATTACAAAATGTAGTCGTAATTTTAATTTTCTTGCTCTGTAATCACGATGAAATCCATTTAAAACATTAAGAAATCATAAATGTGTATGCAATCTGGGATTCTGTAGTGTTTAAAACACAGATGAGCAAAATGCAGTCATTGGTAACGCCACAGATAATAAGTCCTTGCTTTGTCTGGCTCTTGTTGCGTTTGCTTGCCACCCAGTCCGAGAGGGGGGTAGTTTGCCTAACCACTGTGAAACCGTTCGTCTTGCAATCAAGACATATGCGTCGACGGTGCACTTTAATAATATATATTTTGGTTTTTTATACAAATATTGTGTTGTGGAAGGGACATCACATATCATCAGGACTGCTGAACAGCCTAACAGGTGGGTGGCAAAAATTATATCGCATGAGCCAAGACCTAGAAAAATTACAGTCCACTTTTAAATTCCACGGAACCCTCCAAACTCACGGCGGTTCCATTTGGTCCAGTCGATACCGGATCTATATTTTGATCCAGTTAAGGCCCGATTTATATTTGGCCTAATTGAAACAGTTCCGTCCCACCTTGAAAGGTTGCCTATTTAGTAATAATTTTCCTGGATATTGTGTTTACATATCAATTTAGTATTTTAGGTATACTAATATTAGTACTAAATACTATAATTCCACGTTAAATAACCAGTTTAATATGCCTATAAGCCAAAACGCAGGAAAAATTGCTAAATTTTCTGTTGATATTTTAGTGTCGTAGGTACAAAGAAAACAAATCGTGCCGTGTTTTGTATGTCTAACAGTTATTTTGTACCTATAAAACACCGTTCGATGATAATTTAGCAATCCAGGAAATATATATTTCATATTGTATTTGTATTATTTACACAGTTGTAGTATATAGAAGCTGTTTACTTTATTGTTGTTTAGCATTTTGTTAGTTTCTTTGTATTACTGAACAACAATTGTTAGTATACAAGAACTCAAGCTAACACAGTAATAGTTATTCTGTTTTCTGTATTACTTACACGGTGCTATAATACACAAGTCTATACATATATATAATATTAATGTTATATTTAAAATAATATTAACGAAAATAAAAAAATATTGCAGAGTCAGCTTGACTGTATATTTAATTAATTTGCGAAATATAATGCAAGTACAATTCATTTGAAAAATATAACATTTTAACTTGAGTACTATATCATTGTTTACTTTCAAATTGAATGTTAATAGATTGTAATACCTCCTCGAGCGCACGGTTCTGTGATATACTTACTGTGGGTCATATTTTACAATAGTTGAGACGCAAAAGTTTTATTTATAACTTATATATAGCTGATCCTATTACGTGACCATCATAGTTATGATATATGTTCACAGAAACAGCGCTTAGTTTCATTTAACTTAATTATATGCTCATAAATATAGTGTTCACTATACTCTAATTTCTTATTATTTAATTCATGTTTTGATATGTTGTATGTTTGTTTGTAAATGATACGAGTCGATGTACAGTCGAACTAATAATTTACTGAAACAATTTAACTTTGTAATTTAATAAATATTTTATTGGCTTTATATTAATTGCAGTACATATTCACTTATTGCTTTTGGGTTTGAAAAAAATGTCTCGAAAGGAAAAAGAAGATAACTCAGATGAAAGTCCGCAGTTTCGTCTTATCTATGCTAAGCGCAATGCATTGTTCGCACGTATGCAAAGTGTATATAATTTATCACTGAATATTACGGGCGACGATACGCAGAATAGTTTTCTTAACGCGGCGAGTACTATTAAAGATATTCGTACGGAATTTCAGGCTGCTCTTGATGAGTTTAATATATTGAATATGAAGAGAGACCCTAATGCGATACCGAGCTATGATTCTTTTATTGCGTTTGAGGATATGTACTGCGCGGTTAAACGTGTTTCAGATAGTTTAAACTCGGTCAACTCGACACAAGTTGCACATATTAATGACAAATATCCTACGAGACCTACGCTCCCCCCTACTGAGTTACTGCCCTTTGACGGGGATGTAAGGAATTGGTCATTGTTTTATAATAATTTTAGAAAGCTCATACACGAGAACCCATTGCTTACGGACGATGAAAAATTATATTATCTTTTTGGTAAATTGTCTCCGAAGGCTCTTGAAGTTGTATCGAGTATTACTGCAAGTAGTGAAAATTATACGCTCATTTTGCAGACCCTGATTGATAGATTTGAAGATAAACGTTTTATGGCCAACACTTACTTAGAACAGATATTAGAGTTTCAATTTAATGGTGGACCGTCCTCTAATAATTTTCAGTTATTTACTGACAAGGTGGTCACTGCTGTGAATGCTTTAAAAAATTTAAAGTTATCAGATTTAGCAGATTACATGTGTCTTTATCTGGCATTGTTAAAGCTGGATACAGATACCGTAATGAATTTTCACATGTACGCCCGCGGTGCCAAAATTCCAACATTTGCTCAGTTAAATGATTTTATTAGGACACAGGGTCAAGCATACCATTACAGTTCAGTTCAATCACGGTTTGCTGCCGGTGGTGCGAATAAGAACTTTAAGCTCAAATATCAGAAGCCTGTTCAAAAGGTTCCAAGCCCGCAGTCGTACGTAGCCGAGGTTTCTCAAAATAATTTAAGTTGCTTGTGCGTTAATATTATTCATGAACATCTTTTTAAATGTCCTGAATTTCAAGGTATGTTACCTTCCAATAGATACAATTGCGTTAAGTCGAAAGGTGGCTGTGTTAATTGTTTATCCATCAGACACAATACAGGGCAATGTAAATCGCCTATGAGGTGCAATGTATGTAACAAAAGGCATCACTCGTTGCTTCATTTTATAGACAGTACGTCCGCACAGGTGCAGTCCTCACCTAGCTCCGATTTCTCGTCACCACTGGAGGTTCAGCCGACATTGCACAACACACCCGATATTTCTACGTCTTGCATTAGCAATACGTTGAGCCAGCCTAGTAATATATATACTACTGTTGCTCTTGCCACTGTGCAGGTTGTGGTGTATGATATTCACGGTCGTCAACATATCGTGCGGTGTTTATTAGACTCAGCTTCACAGAGTAACTTCATCTCAAGCGACTGTTGTTCGAGATTGGGTTTAGTTAATTACGAAAAGTCTAATATCATAGTGAGAGGTGTAGGTGGATCTGAGAAGCGAACAAAAGGTGTTGTTGATATAAGATTTCATTCTAAATATAATCCTAATATTTTCTATGACATGAATGCTCTCGTAGTTGATTGCATCACGGGCTATTTACCTACGCTCACTATTGACCAGGCGGCTCTGCCTCACTTGAAGCCGTTGCAACTTGCCGACGAGACGTTCGCAACGCCTGGCCCAATTGAAATGCTTATAGGTGCCAGCCTATTTTCTCATTTGCTGCTGCCAGGTAGGGTAGCCAGCAATTCTCCTAAAATACCATCTGTCATTGAGACTGTGTTGGGCTATGTCGTGGTTGGGTCACTACCCACAATGACACCGGCACCGATCACTTGCGTTACTACGGTGTTATGTTGTTCTGTTATCAATAAAAATTGTATTGATTCTCTTCCACAGCGCTTTGTGAACCTAAAAGCGATATCAGTTCCTCATGCTGAAGATCTAGATGATCATAAGTACAAAGGGAATTCTACAGTTGATATTACTCAGGACAAACCCGGTAGATATGCAGTTGCTCTGCCGTTTAGTAAAGAATCCTACTTGTTAGGTGATTTCATGCAAAATGTAAAAGGGCGAAATCTATGTTTAAGGCGCAAGAAGGAGTATTTACGGCCACTAGGTGAAGCCAATGAAAATGTATCCAGAAATTACATAGACAAAAATTATTTAACATCTCTTAAAATTTCGGGAAACGAACAGACATTACCTTGTTTTATACCCAATCATGGTAGGCTTAGATCCGAAAAATCGTATGCCTTTAGCCTCGTTCATAATATTGGGTCTGAGACCAGGTTAGGTATCTGTTCAAATCGTATCCTTCACTTAGGTTTTGATCAAAGTAATGATTTGCCTAGTGTCCTTCCAAGCTATAGGCTGTATCTTGTTGCCTTTTGTATTAAAATGAGGCAGATACTTCTGCAAATAGGTATGCGTGAAGATGACCGGCGATATCAGAACCTTTTGTGTCAAATCAACAACGAGTTCGGGCATGCTAAATTTAAAATGTTTTTGTCTAAAACACTCACTTTATCGATATTTGAGCTTTGTTTTGTTAGATTGTGTTCACGATTACTCCGTTGCACCCATAGTACTAATAGCCCACGTTACGTTATCGTGAGTATTTTTGAATTTACCAACTCAAAGGTTCTTTTTTGGTCTATTTCGCTGACATACCGATGGCAAATATTTATTACGAAACGCGTTGTGAAAACTATGAAGAGTTTTCAGTCGAGCATATTTTACTATGCTGCACAAGAGAAAAGTATTGCTATTTGCGTTTTATTCAGTTTACTATCTTGTAACTTATTAAATCGCTTTATCCCGTATAATGGTCTGCCTTGGGTTTTACTAAATCCGACGCAAAAGCCTTTACATCGAATTGCCGATATTTTAACTGCTGAATTAGTGTCCAAGAAGAGACCTTATTCTCTTCTAGGTAAGGTTTTCGAAAAATCGTTCTTGATGAAGTGGCGACTCGAGTATTTGCATATATTGCAAACTCATCCAAAATGGAAAATTCCCATCATCCCAATCACTATGGGTCTCGGGGTAATTATAGTTCACTATGATCTGTCTGTTTCATGGCTGTTGGGTATTGTCAAGGCATCTCATTTGTCAATGGATGGTGCAACTTGTTTCGCGACGACCAGAACGTTTAAAGGATGCTTATTCATCCTATGGTAAACTCTTTGCCAACTCAATAACATTTTATCATAATTATTCTTTACTTGTTTATTTTATATTTACTCATTATTATTTACTTTTAAGGATTTTAACATCTTAAATACTAATATAATCTTTATTAGATTAATAAGTTCGCAAACTGTACGCTTTACTTTAAGTTCATTACTGTGCTATATAGCAAGTTTATAGTTATTGTTAATACATTTAGTTTAATACTTTCTTAAAGGCAACTCTTTAAGGTCGGGGGGAAATGGTAACGCCACAGATAATAAGTCCTTGCTTTGTCTGGCTCTTGTTGCGTTTGCTTGCCACCCAGTCCGAGAGGGGGGTAGTTTGCCTAACCACTGTGAAACCGTTCGTCTTGCAATCAAGACATATGCGTCGACGGTGCACTTTAATAATATATATTTTGGTTTTTTATACAAATATTGTGTTGTGGAAGGGACATCACATATCATCAGGACTGCTGAACAGCCTAACAGGTGGGTGGCAAAAATTATATCGCATGAGCCAAGACCTAGAAAAATTACAGTCCACTTTTAAATTCCACGGAACCCTCCAAACTCACGGCGGTTCCAGTCATATTAATGGTAAAAAACGTAAAATGTAATCGTAATCATTTTTATTAATCAGATTACATTTTGCCCATCTATTTTTTCAACGAATCAAATTGTCATGATTCGTGATTGAGTTTCATCGACTGTGACGCAGGAGCTACCCGACGTGATTCATTTACCATTTACTTTCGTAGTCGAGGAACCCCTTGACGTAGGTCTAACTTAATCGATAAACAAATTAAAGCAGTTTGAATTGGCCGGTTTCGTCCCACTACAAGGCAAAAGCCTCACTTTCCCTTTTCCACTATATTTGTGAAAAAAAAAACATTTTTTTTTATCATTGTACACTTTTTTTTTACTGTATAGATATTATTATATTGTAAATTATTTATTGTATGGTTGGGTTTTGTTGTGACTTTATAAGTCATTATGCAGGATGGAATCGTTCGCTCAGAGCGAGCGCGGCATCCCCCGATAACAATAGCCGGGTAGTAAACTTGAGGGAGTTTGCTTTAATTTAATTAACTAATTTAGGTATAGGAACATTGTGATGTGTATCGGTTTGGTTTAAGGGAGAGTGTTGGAAACTATTTTATAGTTTTAAAACAAACCTATATACACATAAGGTTTATAAGAAAAAGTAGTTGTCATATATTGTAAAAATAGATTATGACGTTATCTAAAATATAAAATATTATCCATACGAATCTCAGTTATTATTCTGTATATTTGTCCAAATTATAACATGAAAGAGGTATTGGAGTCGTGGGCTCTTTATACCCACCCCTCCCAGAGAGGAAGCCTGAATAAGGCTGTTCGCACCCCGGGCGACTGGCGAATTTGGTTTCCCAGGCCTGGGTGGAGTGATTAGAGGGGACACTCCGGGGGTTTTTAGTCAGTAGGAGTCTGACACACCGGGGTCGCTGCCCTCACAGTGACTCTGATGGTCCGATGTAGGATTTTCCCCCGGGTTACCAAAAAAAAAGGTGTTTTGCTGCGACGTTATAAGTCATTATTGATATATTTTTGTATAATCTATCGGCCACTAGCTGATGTATTTTTTTTTTTTGTCTAAAATGTATCTAAATAGATTTCGTGTTGGTTTCAGTTATCTCCGAAGGTTCAAGCGGATAAACCCGAAAGTGCTGAAGTCGTGGTGCCGGCAAATATTAAAGGGTCTGAATTTTTTACACTCACGAACACCGCCCATTATTCACAGGTAAACATATATTATGTATGTTGATGTATAATGACGATACGTACACACACACACACACACAAACACTTCAACTTGCTTTATTAATAGAAACCAATATCTCACAACATTCTTACTTTTAATTGTTTCTACTTATGTGTGTATTGTTGTTTTGTTTGTGAGGAAAAATAAATTAATCATTATTATTATTAATGAGATAAAAAATAGTAGATATTGTGTCATAATCTTAGCTGTTAAAAATAGTTTAAAATGTTTTTGTCAATCTTCTTTCTTAAAAAATAAATAATTAAAAATGTATTCAGCAAGATAGTCACTTATCAGTTGTTTTAATAGCTTACCTTGATATAAATACTAATATATTTCCTTTCCGGGGTGAATAAATATATTTTAGTGATTGTATCCGCTTTTCGCATATATATCATGCCCAACGTGACCAGTTGCGCAGCTGATCGCTGTTCTCATATTGCAATACGAGCCTCCTCGCGATGTTTTCTTACACCGGTGACCATGTGGTGTCTAAATTTGGAAAAACCCAGAGGCACATGGCGTGATACGAATTTACGACCATTCCCATTACTGAGCATGGATGCCGGCCCCTTATCCATCAGGCTACTACAGTTAAAATTACAGTCATGAGGCAATGTTTTTGTTTTTGATTCAGAGATCTGAAGTGCGACAACATTTTCATCACCGGCACAACGGGCAGCGTCAAAATAGGTGATCTCGGGCTGGCAACACTCAAGAACAGGAGTTTCGCCAAATCTGTCATCGGTGAGAACTTACAACAAAATTATTGATGAACGAATCTGGTCTTAAATTAAAAAAAGAAGTATTTGTCTGCCGTTAAATTTCATTTACTCTACTTGAGCTCTGAGGACCTCATAATTCCTTTAGCGGTCGCTACGGTTCCTGGACTGTACTGTAACTAGACATATCCCCGAAGGGATTGAATACTTGCTACTGAAAAAAAAGGGAATTAGCGACATGTAGCGAACTGGCTTTGCTAAATATCTCCGTGACTCATAGCGATGTGCTGGGTCCTGGTTGAAATTCCACTACGATATTTTTAAGGTTTAGATGTACAAAGAAACTAGCGCCATCTAGCGGAGAGGGCATAACAACAAACATTATGAACTGTAAAGCATCTACTTTTGAGTATACGTATTATGTATCGCACATATCTACCAGGAAGTTATGATTTTTTTATTTTGACTAAAATCCTCACTAGACCGTCCAGGCCACATATGGGGGTGGTAGCCAGGGTGTGCCAGAGATATACCGACTAAAAACCCCAAGGTCCTCATCTGCACGCCAATATGCGATTGCGGACTTTATAATCATTTGCATCACTGCCCTACCGTGTGCTGTGCCCATTGGGCGTTATCTCCAGGGCAGGTGTTGTATTAAATTCCATCTTCGAGGATGTAGTTGTATTTTTATTTCTACGTGTCGGATGCTGTTGACTACATAGCGAGTGCATAGAGTGCTCGGCCAGCGAATTTTATGGGTTGGTGGCAAAGCAAAGACATTCCAGCCTATAGGACAGGAAGGACAACCTATAGTGATCTACTAGCGTTTGGGAAGCGGCTACCTTGACAAGAAACGCTGTAAGAAGCTCAAGGTTGCGTCAGAATGGAACATAATTACAGAGCGGTTGATGTGTGCGTGTGTGTGACAGGCACGCCCGAGTTCATGGCGCCCGAGATGTACGAGGAGCACTACGACGAGTCCGTGGACGTGTACGCGTTCGGCATGTGCATGCTGGAGATGGCCACCGGCGAGTACCCGTACAGCGAGTGCAGCGGGCCCGCCCAGATATACAAGAAGGTCGTCTCGGTATGTGCACTGGCGACTCCTTGCCTTAACACGGAGCGTACACTCCGGCAAAAATGTATGGAATTGACAGATTAACCCCTTGAAGCCGTGGCACAAAATAACCACTTATAGTTGACACTTGAAAACTACACAGCACCGGTAGCGAGCGCGCCAAAGAAAGTGTCAAAAAAAAATTTATTTTCTACTAAGCTGAGTGAAGTGAAATTCCTTAGAGCCACCTGGCTCTATAAGGCATACGTTGGTAAAGTTACCAATGCCAAAAATAATCCATAAAGTTATAAAAATGACTAAATTATGAATAACGTGAATTCACGCCTGCGGGCCGCAACGGTACAATTGTTGGGCGTGAATTCAAGCCCGCGGGCGCCAAAGGGAAAATTCGTACAAAAATAAAATTTTGCACTTTGTGTCCATAAACAAAAAATAGAGGGTAGAGGAAGAAACATACTTCCCCAGACGAACGATTAGCGACGCGTCGGCTTGCTGTCAGTCTGCTTGTGACCATGACCTGTGTAGCCAGGTCGAAACGTCGACCCATAATTAAAAGTAAATTAATTCGCGCATAAGTCCCGTTAAAGTTTTTGTAACGAGTATAAAATGCGAAAATCTAAAATGTTTTTAAAAAAATGTAACCTTTTTCACTGTCTGAAGTATTCGAAATAAGTACAAAATACGCAGCAACAGAAAATAAACACTTTACTTTTATTTTATATATGTCACTGTTGGGGTGTTTATAAATTCCAGGGCTAGCAAAGGCAGTATTTTATTAACAAGAAATGACGTTTTGTTATTCATACCAGGAGCTTCGACTCCGACTCCTATAAGTCGGAACTTCCGAGTGTTATTACACCTTCGGTTCCGACTTCGGTTCCGAAACTTTTTAATCGGAGGTATTAGTCGGAGGTCACCACCACTGTTGTAGTCAATTCATTTGATTTCAGTTTATATGTTGTTGAAACATAATTTCAATTAATCACACAATCAATGCCACTTAACCCTTTCGTTACCACAGTCCATTTCGCCGAAGTGGTGCTACTGAATCGGGCAGCACGCCGCGAACTGTGCACATTGCGTGATGGCAAGTTGATGTTCGAATTTTCTCATTTAAGTGTATATTTAAAGATTTTGCTGGTATATAAAATAAAAAATTAAATTAGGATAATTCTTAGTAATTTATTTTTTACTTTTCTATAAAATGAATGCCGGCTAAAGCCAAACCGGCGCTGGTGCACACGGGGCGTTTTGTGAATGCCGTCTGAAGCCGGCGCTGGTAACGAAAGGGTTAAAGAAGAATTTTTTTAAAGTATAAACTAAAATAGAATATGATTAAAATTATTAAATTTAAAACTAAATGCACCATAAAATTTATTACTAAAAGGTATTTTTATTTTACATTTATATTAAATAAAATTAAATGGAAATTAACACAAAAACAACCCTGGAGCAAATTTGATTTAATTTGTTCACTATTAATGGGAAAATGTTAATAAAAAACAAAGCAATTTTTCTTTTCATTCTCTGTGTATGTGTAAATTTATTACTTTCTAATTAAAAAGGTTCACTAAATAATGTTTTTATTTATCAATAAATAAAACTACTATCTTCTGCCATCACTTGTGCCTGACATTGCCTCCGACTCCGATTCCGACTCCGATAAATCAAATTTAAAAACTCCGACTCCGACTTCGGTTCCGATAAACTGCCTCCGTTACATCCCTAATTCATACTAAATAAACGGGATGAAAATATTTCATGTCTTTCATAACTTACCCTAAAAATAAAACTCCAGTCTAAGAGTGAACTGCTCTATACAAAAAAAAATATCGAGGGGTGAAAGGCTATTTGGTTTAAGCGACATTTTTTGCTGATATAGTGATATCACTATACTAAAACGCTGAAAAAATATATATTTTCGGAATCAGCGTTTTTGCCGATTCCAAATATATATACATTACTATATCACCAAAAAATGTCGCTTAAACCAAATAGCCTTTCACCCCTCGATATTATTAAACAATGTGGAGGATGAAGACAGATACCGTAGCATGTTTCCTGCAAGGCTAAATGATCCTTATAGATTTTGGTAAACCAGTTCTATGAAATTGATTTACGTATGCAAATTGGATAGAGCCATTATATACGTCTGCTTACCACGAAAGGGATATAGCGTGACGATATATTTTTATTTAAATTCTATGTTATCGGCAGGGTGTGAAGCCACAGAGTTTAGAGAAAGTAACCATTCCAGAAGTGAGGGACATCATCGAATCTTGTATCAGACCGAACAAAACTGATAGGTAAGTATTTTTTAAAATTATTTTATGTATTTATGCCGAGGGGTTACCGGCAGAATAGAATAGTGTCTGCCTCTTCATTATACTGAGGTGTCGTGCAGCTCGACCGAGACCTTCATGTGCGGCCGGAATGGTCAACAAAGATTTTCCACAAGTAAAAAAAAAGACTTAGTTTATATATGAGTTAGTACTTGCTCCCTACCTGTACGCTAGTGGGAGATCGGATGATGTACGTATGCTTTCCTGACGCTGCAGTTTGCTCGATGGAGCCATGCTGAAATGAGCCGTTACAACATAAGACAACATAGTGATATTAACCACCCTCAAATTCCACCATCTCGAAGGGTGTTCTCCTCTAAATATTATCTTTCCGGCAGGCCGAAAGTGAAGGATCTCTTGAATCACGAATTCTTCGGCGAAGACATCGGTTTGAGGCTGGAAATCGTGGACCGAAACATGGTGATCTGCTCCGATATCCCCAAGATTAAGTTCAACCTGAAGATCATAGACCCGAAGAAACGGTAAGGACCTCAATTTTATACATAAAATAAAAGTGTAAATTATTGCTGTCAGTACATGAAAGATATATGAGACACTATCATTGGGGAACTTTATTAACCCAATTGAATCCAAAATAACTTTTGTTTATTTTTGCCTGTTTGGTTGCGTGTGCTATTCTCAGAAATGGTAAAACCGATTTGAATGAGATTTTCAGTAATTGGATGTCGTTAGTTTCGATTAATATTACCTGTGAACTTTTCTATGACGAGCAGAATAAATTGTCGCGAATGAAGGATATATATTTTGTATATAGGGTAATTTTATAGTCAAGGGAGATATTCAGGGAGGTTATTTAGCATTCGATTCTAATTCCATATATGTAAAAATTCTGATATCTTGTTATTTTCTTTAAAACAAAATTAATTATTGTTATATCTTCGTCTAATATCTAGAGCACAAACGCAAAATTAGTTCGAGATTAGAGATTGGAAAAACTCAAACCTTTCAGACCAGACGTCCACAAAATGTATATATTAGAACTAATAAATTCAAATCCGAGTTACATTTTACACATTGACTTATATGGCACTTCATCTTTTACACTATTGTGATTATTTTTCCCATTTTAATTTAGCTTCATGTTTTTTTTTATTCTAACTAAGCACACAGTGATTGCACCGTACCTGTTGGAAGGCACAATGCAATCCAAAAATCGAGTACGACTATCGAAGGATACCTACCTGACGATAGAAGCCGCTATACTACTGACTTACACAAATATCTTTACACGCTTCGCTTAAAGAACCCAATATCGTAGGACGTAAAGAACCCACTTGCCGGAAAACCATTCCACATGTCCGACATTCCAATGACACGACAAAGGTAAGAGATAGAGAACTTTTTAGTTAGATAAAATAATCCAACTCTGAACGGGTTAATCCGGTTGAAAATATAATAAGTAGCCAGTAGACTTGAGGGAGTCTGCTGCCCGGAGGAGAGGGAGGCGGTGCGCAGTGTTCGGCGCGACGCCCGTAAGAAAGGATTGGAGGAGTAGGCTCTTTACACCCACCCCTACAAGAGAGGATGCTTGGATAAGGCTTTTAGCTCTCGGGCGACTGGACGCGAATATGATTTCCCAGGCCTGGGTGGAGTGATCAGAGAGACACCCCGGAGGTTTTTAGTCAGCAAGAGTCTGACAAAATGGAGTCGCTGCCCTCACAGCAACCCTGATGGTCCATTGTAGGGTTTTCCCTCGGGTTACCAAAAAAAAATGGTTGAAAATATAATAATTATCAGCGTAAGACAGTTCTGGTCATGGGTTGCAACCCTGGGCGAGCGCAGTGGCACCGGCGTAAGGCTGTACACCGGCTAAAGCGGGAGCGGTTCTCGTCTCAGATTGTACACGCACAAGGAGAACGAGGCGATCCAGTTCGAGTTCGACACGGTGAACGACAAGTGCGAGGAGGTCGCCAAGGACATGTGCCGCTTCGGGCACATCATGGACGAGGACACGAGGATCGTCGCCAAGCTGCTCAAGTCGCAGCTCATCAGCCTCGAGAGGTGAGTTGCCCTAACGTTGACGACCTGTCTCTATCCACTGCTCTACACAGGGTTCTCCCAAGGTTCGCCATTTTTTTTTTTTTTGGTAACTCGGTGACAATTCCTGTCTAACACCGTCAGGTCCACTGTAAGGGCACTGTAAGCCGTGGTGGCTGCCGGCAGAATAGAATAGCACCCCACTCTTCTTGCCGCGGTGTCGTAAAAGGCGACTAAGGTAACTCTTGAATACCGCAATTCAACCAGGTGTTCAGAGAAGGAAAACTCGACCAAACCTGCATCCTGCTCCCTCCCGATCGTACTGGTTCTCCTTTCCATCGGGCCTGAGGGAGCTCGGACGAGAGAGTGCTTTTCTGACTGCGCGTCAAGTTATGCACTTAAATATCTCCTGCGCAATTGACTGTTTCCGAAAACTGGACCTCGAATTTCTTAACCGGTGTTGAAACAGTCGCCGTGGCCGAAACCGGCTAGGGCATCATCAAGGGCGACAACCCCGATGTGTCAGACTCCTACTGACTAAAACTCCTCCGGGATGTCCTTGAAATCGCTGCTAGCCGGGTCTAAGGATGTGTTCCTTCAACGACCGACGGCATGCGAATAGTCTTTTAGTCTCCGTCTCTTGGAGAAGCGTGGGTGTACACAGCCCACCAGTTAAGGTCACTCTAAAAATTAAGCGGAGTGCAGGGCATATACGCACTACCTCCGCCTTATCCGGGCAGCAGAAACCCTCAAATCTAGTGCACGGTGTCATAATTCCACCTAACCAGAGGGCGCCCTACAATATATTTACCTGTGCGACCAGGTCGAAACGTCAAGCCATCATGGCTTAAAAGTAAGTTTATCCGCGCATAAGTCCCATTAAATTGTAGCATTTATATTGAATAGAAAACGCATAAGTTTTAAATACGATGTATATGTAATCGGATTGCTTTACTGTATTTCTTAATTTCTTGTCTATTTCTCTGAACGCTATGGACTTTTTTGCATCAGTGTTTTTACATACAAAACAATGTACCCTTACAAATTCTACCCCACGAATTTTCACTTTAAAATCCTAGTAACACGCAAACAAATCTACTAATAGGGAATACAAATAATAGTGTCTGCAAGCTAATTTTTAGGATTCCGTATCTTAGTAGAAAAAAAGTAACCTTTATAGGAGTGACCGCTAACGGCGTTGTCAAGCTGTTTGTTAAAACTCTTTATCAGAAACACGTGGAGATTTCGAGTTGTACTCACATACACATGAGTGTAAAGACCGCCATAGTGACTTGTTTTTGAGTGAAACTTCTACGGACAAGGCTACCTAATGCTGCATATTTTATTATTTCTCAAAGTAATCAAAACCTATAAGTCTTGGCCGAGATTTATAAACGCTACTTCGACTTTGCACAATGTTTACTCAAACATTACAATCGCTGCGACAGTCAATGAGTTTTTCTTTGATTTTGATAGTGGTAGTTATTTTATGGGCTGCACCAAGCTAACTGTTAGGCGTAGGGTGGTATTAATAGTCAATATAAAAAAAAAACTTGTAACATACATGTGGTGCCCTTTTTTTTGTATCCCAAGGGATATCCCTGACGGACCTTCAGAGGGCAGCGAGGGCCGCCCCTCTGTGTGTCGGAGTTGCACCAACTAAAACCCCCGAGGTGTTCCTTATCCCGCCTGCCGAGTGCCAAGGGCAAGGCTGAGCCATCTTCCTCGGCACCCGGAAAACAGATGATGAAAATCCTGGCCGATTTCGGCCTTGGCGACGTTTCCGAATAGTATCAGGTAGGCGCGGGCTGCAGCCCCAATCGGCGAAGGTGAGCTCGCTGATGACTTGTGTAGCCCACCTTAGCGCGGAATGTCCTGTTGCATAATGGACAAGTCAGAACACCACCCACGTGGTTATAGGAAGCGAGCACAGGTGGACGGGCCTTGAAGCGATCTCGCTTCTCATCCAACTCAAGCCTACGTCTGGTCTCGAATTCGGCCACCACGCGCTGCACAAGAGTTCTCCACTCCGAGCGTCGCTCCGCATGCATCTGCCACTGCGTCGGCTCAATATTGCAGCCGAGAAACTATACATAAAGAAAGAAAGAAAGGAAAAGTTTATTGAGGCAAAGGAAACAACACACAACAAACATATTTATATAAAAACAACAATGAAAGAATACATAACATCACATCATGTATCCTGTGTGCTGCTACCCATCTCAAAGAGCACTCGGCTCAGCGTATGCTGGGCGACGCTGCACGCGCCACCAGCGCTGATTGTCAGCCGACGCTCAGGGGAACCGATTGCGCGGACGCCGCGGTGCTAATTCAATATTAGATCCGTTCACTATAATAAACAAGTATGACAATAAATACATAGAATACTTTTAAGTAGTACACAAAAATATAGAATATTTAATAAAATATAATATAGATAGGGTAGATTGCTAATAAAATATACATACATACAGGCTGTTCTATAAAATATCAAGTCAAATTACAGAAATATCTAAAGTTGTTTTTTCGTATTTAATTTTAGATTCAAGCAAATATTTTTTTAATTTAGTTTTAAAAGCATAAATACTGAACGAAGATATATAGAAAAGAGATACAGCGTGACGATATATATACCGTACAAGTTTGTACGGTACCCTCGGTGCGTAAGTTTGCCTCAAACTTGCCCGGTATTTTTTTTTTTGCATAGTAATTCGTGTCTGTGAAAATAAACGTTTCGCGTGAAAGCGCACTGTATACAAAATGAGATGCGAAATCGTCTTGTCACGAAAACAAATGAAAGGCTGGCACGCGATTCCACTTGCCTGTAAACTGATTCGATTTAAATCTACTGTTATAAAATCGTTATTTCCAATGTAGGGGCGGATTATTTGATGTAGGCGCCTTTCACGGCATTCTAAGTCATCCGACAGAGAATGCCATGAAATCGTTGATGAATATAGTAATCATCTCTCATCAGCGACTCTCTCGGAATCGGGGCTTCTGTTGGCGTATTGAACATAATGGGGCTGATATGCCATAACTGCAAAAGCCCTAAAAAAATCAGTACTTGTATGTTTTATTGGAGGTTCAAGATAAAGTAAATTTTTTCAGGGCGGGATCTGGGCAGATGTCTTCGTCCTGGACGCTAAATTCAAGGAGATGACCCTCGGAATAATATGTCTAAAAGCATGGACTACCTTCTCCATAAGAAGTAGGCTGAAAATTTGTACAAGCCTTTGCTTTGATGTATTAAAAGTTGATTCCTAAGTTTCATAAGATATCCTTTAAACTTCTTCAGTTATACAAGATTTAAGTTCGTTCTTCGTGAATATATCGCTTTTTATGCGATAAATGATATTTGCATTTTAACTAAGCTGTATACCACAAAAACTCCAAAAAATTTGCTATATATATATATATTTTTTTTTTTTCATTGAAGTAATTTATATAATTGTTCTGCAAAGATAAAAAGAATTGCGGACGGGAGGGCAGATAGATAGTAGTTTTTGCCCGTCCTTGAAAAATTGAAACATTCATGGCGACGTTTTTTTAATGATAACGCTTGTCGAAAAGTGCAAATATGTGGATTGAAATGTCTACAGGATATTATAAAAGCTTTTGTTGCTTAACGCTACCACCCTGAACGGTCATGATTCAAAGGCATCAACCCACCTGTTGTGAACTAAGTGGTGACCAGGAGTTGACAGACAGTTTCTTCCCATTGCAGGGAGAAGACCTCCTTTCCCTTTTCCACTATATTTGTGGGATCCAAGGGAAGAAGTTTTGGGAGTCGAAGCTGCTCGCGTCCGTAGGCTTTACCCTAGTTTCCCTACACGTGACTCCTGGGTGGTGCTAAACGAGCAGCAGCGAGGTGGTAGGGCGCCGGTGCCCACCTGGATCGCGACCACAGTACATGGGTATAAAGCCCGTCATAGTGACCAGTTTCGGCTTGTCGCGTTTCGGGATCAGCTTGTGTATATCCAGTAGCTCATATACCTAGAGACCTTCAGTCGTGGTATATGTGGGCCGACATGACGATGTAGACTATCAATGGATTTTCATCCTTTCATAGTCGCTTTCGTATTTAGACTACACTGTACTTACCATCAGGTACTCTGTAGTCACTATGTCGAGCCAGTGTAAAAAAAAAAAGACTTGGACATTGAACCCAGCACGCTTGTCCAATGCGTGCTGTTCGGCATGATGTATTCATTAGTCGGCCCTTACGCTTTCACGACACCTCAGTATGATGAGGGAGGAACTATTCTATTCTTGTGTATAGATATAGTCAATTATAATTTGCACAGAAATTAATCTTATCATATCCAACGTCGCGTCATAGATAAATAATCTTAATTCGATTACATTTTAAACTTTGCTGTCGCAGATTATAAATGTAGGAAGAAGATATGAAATAATAAATTAATATATTAATTAATTGTGTTTAATATTACTTCAAAGTTCTCTGACTATTGCTTTTGCCTAGTGGTTGGGCTGTGGAATGGTTTTCCGAAGAGCGTATTCCCACTATCCTATTATTTATTACTACCACGCCATTTCTCTCTATTCGTGCAAACCTCTTTCGCTTCCTTAAAATTCATTAATCCGAAGGAAGAAGCATGAATATGCTCTCTCGCTTATTCCGCGTACTTTGCAACATTACCCTCTATCAGAACTCTATTTGGTGTGTGTAGGTAAATCTCGGTCGACCTTTTTTTTTTTTTATAACCCGGGGGAAATCCCTGACGGACCTCAGAGGGCGATGAGGGTCGCCCCCCGGTGTGTCGGACTTGCATCGACTAAAACCCCCGGGGTGTTCCTTCTCTCCGTCTAACCGGGACCGGAGGCACAGCAGCGTCCACTTCTCCGGCCCGCGACGACGTCTGGCCTATTCGGTAGGCCTCACCTCTGTGCTTACGAGGGGCTAAGTAAAGGGCCACCCATCGCTCTCCTCATAAGTGGTCTTGGAGCGGTGTGCGGAAACACACCACACACCGCTCTCGCCTGGATAAGTTGGGCGACGTGCTCCCTCAAGCGCGCCGCCCAAGTCTCGGTCGAACTTGGTTTTTGCTTCCACTCACACTCATATTGTACGTCTTTTTCATCATCCTTTCATCATTCATCCTCTCCACATGTTCCCAAAGCACCCAAGGATGCTTCTGTGCATGCTGTCTATGACACTATTTTCCAAAGCAACCATTCTATGTGTTGTATCAACCTATCAACTTTGTGTTGGTATTCTTTAACATAATGCTTAATAACATAATTGTTTTTTTTTAAATATATTATCATGCTATATGTCTTTCGGGGTGAGCAGAGATACGCTAGTGATTATATCCACTTTGCGCTTATATACCGTGCCCAACGTGACCAGTAGTGCAACTGATTGACCTTCTCATGCTATGCGGGCTTCCTCACGATATTTTCATTCGCTGGTGAAAACGTGATGCCTAAATTAATACGTAATGTGAAAAAATTCAGACGCACGTGCTCCGATTCAGAACTACGACCACGACAGCCACTATAGAAACATTATAATAAACAATTGTTACATTACTGATGAAAGTAAAAGGCTTTTATATTAAAATCGTTTGTTTGTAATACAATGATAAGGAGATAATGTGTTTTGATGCGAAGCATGATATCCCGATAAACTCGTGTCTTGTTGGGCTCGTGTAATCCGTACTCGTTTGTATGGCTGAATGCGCGCGATTAATTGCTGTGACGCAACTATTAAATGCAGTATGTTGTTTGTATATCCCTCGCATACAAAAGTGCAGTATGCTAACTTGTTTTGGGCTAAAAATATACGATTTTCTCAACATTTGTTACATGCTTGTAGAGTACAATGGATTTACTGTATAAGGGTTGATATGTTAAGAAAATACTTTTTTTTCTAGACGTTTCGTGTGGATTACACGGGTCCGTAGTCACGAGCATGTTGTCCGTTGTAATGTGTTTTTAGAGAGTGAAAAAAGCTAAAATAAAAACAAGTATTTCGCGTATAAGTCTGGATATAGTGGTTATAATATGCACAAAACGTAATAGACCTCAATGGGGATATTATTGCTTGATATTTTTTAATTAAATCTTGCGTAATTTGCAAATATCCTGTCATTACTGTTTAAAATATGTGGTCCAAAAATACTTTTTATTAGATCAGGCACCTTACTTAAATATTATTACATATTTACTTTTAAATTAATTTAATTTGTCGTTGTTATTTGAAAATATCTGAAATATAAGTATTTTCAAGCGATTATAAATGTGAACGCCCTTCTTGGAATTTATGACAAGTGTCATACTGAACACTTACTGTGTGTTTATCGCATATTATAACGTTTTCTGAGCACATACACAAGACGATGCCTACGTTTCACCCGCGTCCGCATACAAATTGTAATTTTAATCATTTTCCAAGGTATTCTTTACTTTTGACGATCTTATGAAGTATTATATATTAGATAAACGTGCATTTGGACCTATTTCAATCGAATATCATACGTACACGAATTTCGAAGGTCACGTCTCGGTTAGAATTGTGCGTGCAGGTTTTACTGTGATATATATATTTTTAAATATTTTTAAGT
The DNA here is from genome assembly GCA_036320925.1 of Automeris io. Taxonomy (NCBI): domain Eukaryota; kingdom Metazoa; phylum Arthropoda; class Insecta; order Lepidoptera; family Saturniidae; genus Automeris; species Automeris io. The sequence goes on along the minus strand of JAUDJH010000034.1, from coordinate 2,481,731 downwards.
GCTTATGATAATGAAATTTTTAAATGGATTTTGAAGGAAGTAAGTAATTTTATAGTTGGTTGTCGATTTTAAAGAATATTCATTCATTAGGCCGTGTCAACTTTCCGTATAAACTAAATTTCGCCAGACAACTGTTGGTTAAATCAAAATTGAACGATTAAACGTAACAAAATATTTTTTAAAGTTTTTTTTGTCGGACACAACATATCATATAAACTGATTCTGTTTGTATTTTCTAACAATAGCCTAACCGGAAGTCATTATGACTTATCATGATAGAATAGAGAGCCCTAATAAAATAGGCCTGTATTGTATTCTTTATATCGGTACAATTTCGGTTAAAGACAATTCTAAGTTTACCCAGATTACCTTGACCTTTCTTACCAAGTGTCACCTTGGAATACAGAGATCCAAATTGTATTAAAACGACTCTTCATTATTCGTTACCAATATATATTTTGATTACATTTTTTTTCGTATAAGGTTTCTATTTTCAGTCAAACGGGACATTGGCCTACTTTTGTTTATAGTAAGACATCTAACTGCGGCTTCGCATCGTGTAAAATCGAAATAATATAAAGCTTTTTTCCCCCTGAAGGTTTATTATAACTAATAATGAAAAAGAAAAGAAATTATGTAAATAGTTTCGATGATTGTCGCCTATACTAACAAACATGACCTCTTTACAATATCAGTACAGACATATGGTCATGCTATATCCCTTTCGGAGTGAGCAGAGCTACATTAGTGGTTATACGGTTGTGCCCAATGGGAACAGTCAGCTGTTCGCTGTTCTCAAGGTAACATTGCACATTATGTTTTTATTAGATGTTGTTTGTTTGTTTCAACGTGATTCTTAACCAAACCGTTGCCATGGTAACCGTAACTAAGCCGATTTCACCCAGCCGGTCCGTGACCTTGCGCGATCCTATTTCAGTAATGCACGGCCGAAGTGAAGCGAACCGTGCCCCGGCACAAGGCTTCATTTAAAGTTAAAAGTTAATTTCGGATAACAGTATCTTTTAGTATTGCTTATGCATTAGGAGATGTCATACTTAGTAGTGTGAAATAACTAAATAAGTATTCGTCCTAATGCTGATTTATGTATCCTGAATAGAGTGCGATGGTTTTTCACGCCGGATCAACTGTACCTATTGTCTAAGGCCCAGGTCAGGCCCTGCATGAAACTGTTGGCATCGCTGAGACGGTTCTACTCAGTACTTACTCGACACCCTGGATAGGTTGCAGCGGAGGGCTGTCTGCATTGTGAATGATCCTGACGTCACTAAGCATCTTGAACCGCTTCAATTGCGTAGAGATATTGCCTCAATAAGCGTTTTCTACCGTCTGTATCACGGCGAGCGTTCTGAAGAGCTATTTAACCGTGTTCCGCCCTCTCCTTACAATAAAAAAACCACGCGCGCGTACTTACGGTAACTCATATCCGGGCTAGGACTAAGAAGTTCTCTAATTCCTACTTTTGTCGTGATTCTGAGCTGTGGAATGGTCTTCCGGCGAGTGTGTTACCACCTTAATATGGCATCGGATTCTTTGAACGAAGTTTGAAGAGATAATTGTGCAGGCCGGCATGATTACTGTGACTATCGCTTGTTTTTCTTCATTGTTAATAGTTGCAGTCGTTTTTTGTGCTGCCGTATGCTTACCGTCAAGCGTGATGTGGTCGCTATGGCGAGTCAGAAAAAACAGGACCCACTGGCAGTTAATTTTATAGTTGACTGTATTATTCCTCTAATTTAAAAACATAGCTTTATTGCAAAGGCTTTTGCGTCTTCCATGTTTTTATTGTTTAAAGTTGTAGATAAGTGTTTTTACGGATTCATTAAGGAAATGACATTTCTATTTAAATATGTAAGCTATTTTGAAATATAAATGCAAACCCTCGCACTTCGGCCTATGAACATGACATTTGAGTATGGCTTAAGGCTCAGGAAGTACTGCGATTTATCACCACGCGATATTTTTCACAAATCCGCACAACTTTGTAGCACGTATAGTGAAATAAGTATACAGACAGGCAGAAAGAAATCACACGGAAAAGATTGCAATATGAGAAGCAGCGCGGAAAAATATCGAACGGTAAATAACCTCTATTGCCCAATAGATGGATCAATGCCATCTTGTGGCATTTAGCACATCTACATCCACTAGTGGTGTCATCTATTGGAGAATAGAAAGCGATTTCTGGAAGTGTCGCTGCAGCCTAGCGTGAACACTGGAGAATATTCAATGCAATTGGTGGGTCCTGCCGATCCGCTATGAAACGCGGTAGTTTCAAATGCGGGACAGTAGTTGTCTACGAAAAGCAAAATAAAGCTATCTAAGCGAAACTAAATTGAAATGAAATATTCAGTGCTATGTTTAGTGTAGTTTTTTGTGGACTAATTAGGTTTTTCGTTCGTATTTGTGTATATCACGCTTAATAATACCGGCGTGGTGTTACTGAATACCATATTTATTACATTATTCTATCTAATCTTTGATGTTTATTTACAGAGAGCGAAACGAGAAGAAAGCCCAGATGCTGTTCAATCAGGAGGTCTTGATCGACCAGAATCGGCAGCAGCAACTATTCGAGCAGCAGCTGAGGCAGGTCAGTGCGTGTTTAGACTTGTACTAGTTGTAGAAGGATGAAGTTATAAAGATTGAAACCCCTTATTGTAGGTCTATTTTAATGCACATTCAAGCCTCACGTCACCTTTTACTTTATGGCTTCATTAGAATACACTTCATACAAAACTTTCATTTTCCTTTCTACCTGCAGTATTTTAAGATGAACTCGTTTACAGATGAAAATGATACAAAATCAACAGCCCATCCCCGTGGAGCAAGTGAACGCTGGCCTGCTGAACGGAGTGGGTCCCCAGTCTCTAGCTACAGTACCGTACGTTTTAGATCGTAATCTACATACATATAAAAACACCTGAACCGCCTGACATATCATCTTTGAGCCTAAATTACCGAAGCTAGGAACATATATTTTAATGGGTTCTTTTTATGACGCAGGCACCCAGTATATGCATTTTTTTATATTCTATACCCAAGAGTGTAAAATAAGGGTTGAAAGTTTGTTTGAAAATTCACAATATAGTTTCTAAATAAGAAGATATATATTTTTACGTAAGTGTTTACGTCGAGCATCGATGTAATGTCTCCAGTCTCGTAGTTTCTGCCGGCTGCGCAATAGATAATATTCTCAAGAGCATTTTATAACCCATAAGCTTCATTTCACCATAAAACCACCACCACCAGAAGCCGTGTCGGATACCATCCCTACATAGTGCGTGCTCCCTATATCGGCACGAAAAGATTCGCTTCTACATAATATGAACGAATACATGGGGGAGCGACCATGTTTACAGGTTATTATAACTTGAGTGCCTTTAAAAATGAATAGGCACTTGTAGGGCGCACGCGGTCCATTGCCGGTCTCATCTTTACTTTCCACCTGACATGTTTGAGGTCAGGCATCCATGTGTAAATCATAGACAAATGTAACGTAACAATTGACAAAAGAATATGAAATAACCCTATAGTTGATCTGTCTGTAGTGGATTAGGGATTTGTAAGTATCGTACAGGCTATTCTTTGTTGTTTGTGGCAGGCTAGACCAACAATCCCAACTCCTGCAGGCCCAACAGCAACTCCTACAGCAGCAGTATCAGCAGCTGAACAGCGAGGAGACCGCGATGCAGCTGCTGCAGCAGAACCTGATGCAAGCGAGGATGTCGCCCTCTGACCAGCAGATTTTGCAGCAACAGCAGGTCCTGCAGCAACAGCAGGCCTTGCTCGAGCATAAATTTAAACAACAGGTAATATTCTCGTTATAACGTAATTTTGTAAGTTTTATTGTTAACCATATATCGAAGGGACTGCAGATAAGCCAGATTCACTTTATCCTTGCTCAAGTCGTGAGAGGCGAGTGTGTGATGGGGGGTGGCAGGTCAATTTCGAGTAATCTGTAGCTCGTCCTCTCCGCGTGAATCCTTTTGACGTCATACGCGCTCCCTTCTAATTTCTCAAGAGATATTTGGGTTACCTGTAATCAAATATCCGTTTGATCTAGTGCGTGTAAAATCACCAAATTAGAAATTTATTAGAGAATTGCTTTTTTTTTCGTGTCATGACCGCGATCAACCTGGTTTTTTGATTAGTTGACCATGTAGTAAATATGCTCTAAATACTAATTTGTTAATGACTTCCGAGGTAATGGTATAATCATCAAATTTACAGATTAATGAGTCAAAAGTATAGTCACAAATTATTTTTAAAATGTTATACTTTTTTAGTAGGAAAAAGTTAAAAGTTAAAACTTATTATTACAGGCTTTAATGGAACAGAATCTCTTGAACCAGCAAATGCTGGAACAAACCGTTCAAAACAAAGCTTTAAACGAACGACAATCGCAGCAAATACTCGAACCGACCGCATCCCAAGCCCAATTGCAACCCACGTTACTCAACCAGCAGCTGACGGTGGAGATCAGCAACCAGAACCAAGCGTTACAGCAGCAAATCATCCAGCAGCAGCAAAACATTATCGCGCAGCAAGCGGCAGCAATACAACAGAAACAATTGGAAGAACAGTTGACAACGCAAGAGAACATCATATCCGCCCCTCAGAACGTTGTTAACAATCAAATCTTGGATCCGTCGTTACAAAACCTGCAGAATATACTATCTCAGATAATCCACCGACCAGACACGCTTCAGTCGAGAAAAGAGTCCGAATCAGAGATACAGTCCACTCAGGCGCAACCGCAGCAAACGATGCACATGGTGAACCAGCATCAGCAAGAATTAGACCAGTCTCAGGAGCAGGATATGCAGAATTTAATAGGAGCACAGATGCAACAACAAAATTACAACTACCAGCAAAATCAGCAGTTCGTTCAGCCGATTTTAACAGCAGCCATGGATTCCACTTTCCTGGCGCAGCAACACCAAGTCGCTCAAAGGCAGCAACAGGTCGCGCAAGTTCAGCAACAGTTGAACATGCAAAAGCAGATGCTAGCGCAACACCAATGGGCGTTACAACAGCAAATGATGAGTCAACAGCACCTCCAAATGCCCGGAGCGACGCTTTCACCGCAGCACATCAGAAATTTCCAACAGCAACAGTATTTAGCGCAGCAAGAATTGCAACTGCAAACTCAACAGAATATAATCGATCAGCAAAATTTGGCTTTATTAACTCAGAAGCAGCAGTTGATGGGACAGCATCAGCAAAAGGTCGAAGAGATCTTAAGAGCTCAGAGACCGATTTATCAACGCCAGGGCTCGGAACAAAGCCAAATGAGCTCAGCTGACATACATGACACGCAAGTTCTTATGTCGGAGTATCAGAAGCCGCCGTTGCAGCAACAAGTGTCGATAGACCATCTGCAATATCACAATCAGTATGTCGACTTGCATAAGCAGCAATGCCTACAGTCCGATGAGCATTATCACCAAGTTCACCAAATGCAGGGACAGTCGCTACCCCACAACTTGCAAATGCTACAAAACTTCAACGTCGTGCAGCAGGATAGGCAGATATCTAGTCACGAGGGCACCCCCGTCCAGAATTATACGTCCAATCCGCTGCAAATATACCAGCAGCCAGTGCAGATGATGCAGTACCAGGTGGAGTCATCGCTACCGACCTCAGTCGCTCAGAGCATGCAGCAGGAAATGTTGCAGCAGAATTTGAACTTAGCTCAGTCTATTTCGCAGTCGATGTCTTCAGTCACGCAGCAGCTGCTATCGATGTCACAGCCGATGCAGTCGATCCCGCAGACAGTACAGTCGATGCCGCAAGCAGTACAGTCAATTCAGCAGACCATCCAGTCAATTTCACAACCCGTTAACTCAATGTCACAAACAATGCAATCGTTACAACAACCGATACAGTCCATGGCTCAATCGATACAATCGATCCCACAACCGATACAATCGATTCCACAGTCCACTCAGTCAATGTCACAACCGACCGGGACCATTCTGCCAACATCCATTCCGCAACCGGTGCTCTCTATCACTCAATCGATGCAGTCCATGCAGCAGCCAATTCCGCAACCGACGCAAATGACAATACAGTCTCAGCCACAGTTAATCACATCACACACCCAGCCGATAACGTCGCACGCTCAACCGATACTGACGAAACAGCAAACGATACAAGCCATTCCGCAACAAGCGCAGTCGCACCCGCAATCGACGCAACAAATTCCGCAATCGGCTCAACAAATACCACAATCGATTCAAACAGTCTCGCAACCAACGCAACCAATTTCACAGTCGATTCAACCAATTCCACAATCGACACAACCAATTGCACAGTCGGCGCAGTCGATTCCACCTGCCGCCCAAACGGTGGGACAGCCGGTGCAGTCGATTCCAGCTGCGCCAGCGCACCCTACTACGGCCCACGGTCAACCCATTCCCTCGCACCCAGCGCCTCAGGAAATGATACCTCAGCAGCTGAACTTGCCGCCTGAGCCAGCTGAGAATGGTCAACAAACTAATGGTGCGCAAAAAGAACAGTTTTTGACCCCTCTCAGCGAAGCGCCTACGAGCGGTGGTCATACGGAGGTCATAAAGCAGTCAGAGCTGGGTCCTGTTGAAGAGAAGCAAGCGGAATCATTGCCTGAAGGTAAATTAAGTACATATAAATAAGTCTACATAATAAATAATGTAACTTTAAAAAAGGTGATCGGATTTCCTAAATATAACAATCATCTCTATAGCTAAGAATAATCTCGAACGAATTAGGTTAAAAAAGAAACGTAATCAAAATCGATCCACCTGTTTAGGAACTACGATACCAAAAACAGACATACAAATATATAGATACATAGATACAAGCGTTGAATTTATAATAACCCACTTTTGGCATTGGAGGGTTGAAAATGAATGTGACACAGGTACAGCGATGCCGTCGCCGATAGCGAGCGAGAAGCGATCACGCGGTTCGAAGAAGCGGTCCCGCGAGAAGGACAAGCTGCCCAAGCTGACTGTGCTGGAGGTGAACGAGGCGTCCGTGGTCGAGTGCCAGCTCGAGTCCAAGTCCAAGACGGTCACGTTCAAGTTCGACGTCACCGACGTCAACCCGGAGGAGATCGCCAGCAATCTCGTGAGTTTAAAAGTCATTTGTTTTTTATTTCATCACACCATGTATACAGGCTGATTTTATAGACGAGGGAGATATTCAAGGAGGATATTTAGCATTCGATTCTAATTACAAATATATAGGTATAGTGATATCTTAATATTTCCGTTAAAACAAAGTAATTCATAGTCATCATATTTAGGGGAAATTACACACATGATAGAATAAATAACAATTAATTATTAAGTAGGCATTTTGTCTCTCCTAAGCCAGGATAAAGCACTAAAGGGAAGCAAGTCAATTACCTGTTTACTTAAAATTACGTAAAAGGAATTTTATCTGCATGCCATTCAATCGTGCGCCACACGCGCTGCGGTGTCCACACTTTTTACGGATTAATTCTCATTTGTTCATCAATGTTTCTTTATGATTTGTTAGCGAATATTGTTATTTAAATTTTTATTAGTGTTAAGAAGGTACAAATTATTGTATTCTGAAATATCTCCCTCGTCTATAAAATCACCCTGTATATTTATGATTTACAACAGGATGTGACTTCTTCACATCTGATGACAGAGGAAGATGAGTCTGATGATGGACTGCATCCGCCCTAGAAATATATGTTTGTTATAGAAAAATGGCTTAAGTTAGTAGCTAATGGTGGTATAGTCAGTAAGGAAGCGGCACACCAACGCAAATGGTATTAGTTCCGCACTGCGCTTGCCAGTACAGTTACTGTATATCTGACATGATTTGACATGTTCAAGGTGTCGAACAACCTGCTGCCCGAGTGGCAAAGCGCTTCGTTCATGGAGCTTATCAAAGACATCGTGAACCAGCTGGTGACCAACCCGGGAGTAACGCCGGTCCTCAACCCGGCGCACCACTCCGCCCTCAGGCTGAACATTGACAAGGTAAAGATCGAGACTTCTCGCCTACTCTCTGATATAAGCTACAGTAATGATATCTGAAGTTGTGATTATCGAATTCAGATTATGATGTGATCCCATTCCGTAACTGACAGAACGCTTGGCCTGGGAATTTTTAAGCTGATTTTTAGAATTTAGGTCTCCCAGAAACAAGTAATTCTCTGGAAGATGTATAAAATAGATTTTTCGAGTGGTAAGTAAAACAGGATTTAATTATTGAATAAATCTTTTTGAGGCTTTCAGTCGAATATTGATTTAGTTGTATTCTTTCTTCTCTATGTTATACCCCATTTCTCAATCTAATTCTTTTGTGTCAGCATTATGGTTTTAAAGATTTATTTCTTAATTGTAGGACTTACTGATTTAATGCCTGCTTCCTACATATGTCATTTTAGTCTCTAGTCTAGTTACCTACGGTTCTGCGCCTCTATAACCGCGAATTAGACCGAGAGACTACAGGCGAATAAAAACCTCAATCAAATATTGAAAGAGTTCAATCGTCTAAACCAACTCAGCTAGGCGTTCGGGGAAATATCCACTGATTTCCTGTCCAATATACACCAGTGTTTCGAAACGAAAGTTTTCGATTAATGAATGTTGCCAGTGATAACATATAGTTCAGAAACGTCATCTCTTACTCTTGGCTTCATTAGAAAGATCAGTGATACGCAACGATTTTACTTGGTGTTTCTATACCTGGTCGAGTTAGAAATTTAGAAATATGTTAACGAAAGAGATTCACTAACTTAGCCCATTGGATTAGCAAGTTGAAATGGCAGTGGACAGGCCACAGAGCTCGTAGAGCAGATGGCTGATGGGGCAGAAAATTTCTCGAGTGGAGACCACGGACTAGCAAGGGCAGTGTGGGACGTCCATCTACAAGGTGGACAAACGACTTAGTTCAGATCTTAGGGCGACGCTGGATGCAATCCGCTTCCAACCGGTCTCTTTGGAATACATTATGGGAGGCCTGTGTATGTCGTACGGGTCCTATGATGATAATGATTGTAAACTTGAGGTTGCGTGCTGAAACTATACCTAATATTATTTATTGACAGACTGATTACGATTCGGAGACAACGGAGCGCGAGGAGAACCTGACGGATTCGAACCAGGACAACTCGGAGTGCACGACGCCGACCGCCAGCCACGACAACATAGCGGCCGAGCTCGCGTACGACCAGCCGCCTGACCCCGGCCCAGGGCCCGTAGACACCGTGCAGGAGACCGTCGTGCTCAAACCCTCGCACATCGACACCCTATCCAGGAAGATCAGCACCGCTTCGTCCATTGGTGAGCTGTAATACATATGATTTCATCTTTTTTTGTATGAGCCACCCGATGGTAAGAGATCACGGTCGCGCATAGACAACTGCAACTCAAGAAGCGCCCACTCAGTAGAGCGTTATTCATTTCTTTTTTGAAGATTGCCATGTCATATTGTTGAGGAAATACTGCACCAGGAAGCCACTTCCGCGAAAAGAACGTTCTAGGGAACTGCAGTATTTTTGTGAGTTAATGATCTTTGTAAGTCTGGGATGGGTGGGATGAGTCGATAGTCAACCGTGCAATGTGCGCCCCAAGAAATTAAGTCTATTTGTATATGTAGATTGAAGAGAGTGACGTGGAGAGGAAATAAAGAACTAAAATAAATAGATAGTAGATAGGTAAAATTGTCTACTCTCCACACATTTTAGGTTCCAATCAATCTGACGGCGGATCTATAGCTCCTGAACGTTCTGGCAGCACCGAGTCTACGAACGGCGATCGGAAGACTCAAAAACCCACCAGGAAGATCTCCAGGTTCCTAGTCAGCCCCGTGGTCGATCGCAGCGAAAGCAACGTGCCTGAAGAGAGGCCTATCGACACGGAGAAGCCTATCGAAACGCCCAAAGAAGCTCCGCGAGAGGCGCAAATGAACGGGCTGCCTGAAAATGAACCCGTTCAGACCCAAGTCATTAATCAAGTTCCTAAGCAGTATTCCGTAACCTCTTATCAACCGTCCCAAGCTATGGTCGAACAGCGGACGGTAGAAAGTAAACAAATTGATCGACCTGTCGACAAACCTATAGAAAGACCAATCGAGCAACCAATCGAAAGACCAATGGAAATCAAGCAAGAGATTCCGGTCTCTACCTTACCGATATCGATGTCCGCTCCTCCAGTACAGAATTCGATTAACCCGACTCTGGTGCAAACTAATCTAACAACGCCTCTACAAATTGCAACGGATTCCCCACTGCTGGGACTGAGTCAAGTGAGTATAAAAACCTACGTATTATATCAATACCAGACTCTATAGGTAAAGTAGATAATTCATTCCTCCACAGTGACTTTAGAGGGAAGCGGGGTTGAGGGCAAAAGGGATTACGGGCTAGTGAAATTTTAACCTGCCTGCTCCCCGCGCCCCCTCGTCCCATCCCAGTTCCTTTTAATCTGTAGTGAGGACTGAATTATCTGGTCCACAAACTGTCGATAATATTATCGTTAATTTATTTTATGTTTCTTCAATCTTCACTTACTACGGGCTGTAGGTCTCTTCTGTTTTTCATTTCCAATTAATTTGATATGATCGCGTCCAACTTTTGATATGTATGATAGCGTATATCGAGGGTGGAAAGGTTATTTGCTTTAAGCGACGCTTTGAGCGATATTGAGTTATACAGGGTGATTTTACTACTTTCGACTAATGAGAATGTAAATAATTATATTCCCTAACAAATCATAAAGAAACATTGATAAACAATTGTGAATTGATCCGTTAAAACTGTGGACACAGTAGTGTGTTTGGCGCACGATTGACTGGTAAGTAGAAAAAGTTATTTTTACATAATTTTAGATAAACAGGTATTAACTTGTTTTCCCCTCGCACTGTATCCTGGCATAGGACAGTCAAAATGCATACTTAATAATTAATTGTCATTTATTCATATACGCGTGTAATTGCCCCTAAATTTTTTGACTATAATTTAATTTGATTTTAAAGGAAATATTAAGATATCACTATTTTTACATATTTGGGATTAGAACCGAATGCTAAATATCTCTTTCGTCTATAAAATCACCTGTACATTTTCGGAAAAATGGAATTGTTTTATTTCGAATGGTCCGAGCTCGACTCGGATCTGACCGCTTTAGCGTTTAAAATAACGTGATGATTGAGTTCATTTGTAAAACCTTTGACTCCACGATATGTGTGTATGATTGTCAGGTGGGCACCCCAATGAGTGGGGACCTGGGCTTCGGCGCAACCCTTCCACGGGCGCAGCACCCTCTGGGCGGCATGACAGCAGTGTCGGCGGTTAACGAGGCGCTGCCCAACGCTGAAAACATACAGCGGATGCTACTCAAGCAGAATATTATGAAGTAACTATGTATTTATAATACTAGTACAAGTTTATTACAACAAATACTCTTTCGTGCAATGATGTTTACATAGAACTAAGTTTTGAAAATATGGTTTTTATACTCGCTCGACAAAGTGATTACATCGCACCTGGCGGTAAGTACGGAATAGTCCAAGAACAACAACGACAGCCAAGGAACGAAAATCCGTTGACAGTCGCCGTCGCTATATCAGCCCGCAGATACTAATACGGAAGATCTCTAAGTAAATAAACAACTGGATATACACACACCGATATCGAAACGTGACAGGCCGAAGCGAGTCACTGTGACGGTCTTTACACTTATGTACCGTGGTCACGACCCAGTTTAATCACCCTACCACCTCAAAATAATAATTAACAATTATATTCGCGTAGTCATAATTGTTTTTCTTTTTATCTTGTCTGTAATTATACAAATAATCTTGTTTTACCACGATCTTGAAGAATCTACGGGTGGTGCGGGTGAGCACATATGAATGAAAACACGACCAATATAATTGTCACTAATTTTAATTATTACAGATTTATTTACACGATCTTTCGGAATAGTATATGAGATCGATTTATTACATTTGTTAGAGGGTAGCGTCCGCAGGGAGGTCTCGATAGCATTGCCACAGCTCACCGAGCGGGGTGTCCCCGCGGCGCCCGCTGGGCTCTGAGACGGTTGCGTAGGCTTTGGTTCGACTGCATTATATTGTCGCTACAAATCTCTGAGAGACTTCAATGCATCTGTGCAATGACGAGCCGCTTCAGTTGCGTAGAAATGTTGCCTCATTGAGCGTATTCTACCGTCTGTATCATGGCGAGTGTTTTGAAGAATTGTTCAACCTTGTTCCACCCTCTCCCTTCCTGAATAGAACCACGAGCACGGGTTTACGGTGTTACAGCCAGAGACGGGCAAAATGTAATCTGATTAATGATGAAAGATTACAAAATGTAGCTGTTATTTTAATTTTCTTGCTCTGTAATCATGATTAAAACCATTTAAAACATTAAGAAATCATAAATGTGTATTCAGTCTGGGATTTTGTAGTGTTTAAAACATAAACGAGCAAAATGTAGTCATATTAATGGTAAAAAAACGTAAAATGTAATCGTTAATCATTTTCATTAATCTGTTTACATTTTGCCCATCTATGGTCACAGCTATACGATATCTCACATCCCGGCTAGGACTAAAAAGTTCTCTAACTCCTTTTTTTGCCGTGTCGTTGGGCTGTGGAATGGTCTTCCGGCGAGCGTGTTCCCACCGTCCTATGATATGGGATCCTTTAAGCGTAGCGTGAAGAGATATTTGTGCAGGCCGGCATGATCGCTGCGACTACCGATGGGCTTTTTCTTACCTTTCGATAGTCGTTAGCGTTTTTTGTACTGCACCACGCTTACCATCAGGTATAGTGCAGTCACTGTGTCGCGTCAGTTAAAAAAAATGTCTAATGAAATACTATATTTCTGTACAGTCAGCAACAGAACATGTCGGGGCCGAATCTCCTCGGGCTGCTGAACCAGCCGGCGTTCCCCCAACCGGACCTCGGCCTGCATACGAGCCTGCTGAACAACTCGCAGCCTGGTCAGTACTACGTCATAGAAAGTTAATGTCAGGAATGTCATTCGCCACGCTTTATTAACCTTGTATATGCTAGCTGTACATGTATTTTGTTCTTATACGCTTCGTTTCTAGTGCCCAGTTAAAATGTATATTTTGCAATTTTCTGCGCCTTACATAAAAAGAAAATTCTAGCAATATGGTTGTGTATGTTATGCTTTACTGTGTATATTATATTTTTTTAGCAGGTTAGGTAGGAAATTACAGGTTATTTTTCATTCGTATTAGTTTACAATTGTCAATATAAAGAATAAACAAATACTTAAATACCAATTCCCGAATTTATCTTATTTTTTTCATCGACGAACATGTCGTGCTCACAAGGAAATATCGCGAGGAAAAGTTGTATCGCATTTAATAATAATGGCATGTGTATTAGTGCTGTGAGAATGGCGGTTAGCTGCTAAGCGCAAAGAGAATACAGCCACTAATGTATCCCTACTCATCCCGCAAGGGATATGGCGTGACGATATACTATTATGAACATTGTTCAGCATGGCAAATTAAGTTGCTTTATTTTTATAATAATAATTTGAAAATACCGATGCTTTTGTTAGTCAATGTGAATACATATTGACCGTGGTGGCTATTGTACAGTTTGTTATAAAAACCCAGTCCGACCCGTAAAGGCATTACCCGGTATCGATATTAAACTCTCATTAGTTACGGAGTAAAAAAAATCAGATTATATATAAACAAAAATGTACTAAAGGGGGAAACTTACATGCAACACCGGAAATGTGCGTAGCTCGTGAACAAAGGAAAGCAAAGGGTCATGCTAGTAGATCATGACGTCAAAAGGGTCGTTACCTCCGTTGATCTCTAGCAAAGATTATTAATGAAATCGGTTCACCAGTCTTTAAACTGATTGTTGTAAGTAATTCGAGCATAGATCGCAAGTAAACTCCGACGCAGCCTTGAGTTTCTTTCGGCGTTTCTTCTCAAGGCAGTCGCTTCCGCTACGCTACCGTTCCGTTAGTTGTTACGCTAGTAGATCAGCGTTAAGGTTCGTTTGACTGGCCGGCCGCCCAAGTCGACGTCCGCACCCACAGGAGTGCATTTGCGTGGCCGCCCAACCCATAAAATTCGCTGGCTGAGCGCCTTCTGCGTTCGTCCACCAAGCCCGGTTTAGTTGTGAAGGTCTACCAGGTGTGTAAATATGAAACCGGAATTCGCCTATAGATGGTCCTAGCTGGCAATATAATCTTTTTTTTTTTTATACCGACTCGACACAGTGTCTGCATCATACCTGATGGTAAGCATGGTGCAGTCCAAAAAACGCCAACGACTATCGAAAGGTAAGAAAAAAACCCATCGGTAGTCGCAGCGATCATGCCAGCCTGCACAAATATCTCTTCACGCTACGTTTAAAGGATCCCATATCATAGGATGGAGGGAACACGCTCGCCGGAAGACCATTCCACAGCCCAACGACACGGCAAAAGAAGGAGTTAGAGAACTTCTTTGTCCTAGCCGGGATGTGAGATACCGTATAGCTGTGACACCGCAAACCCGCACGCGTGGATCTATTCAGGAAGGGAGAGGCTGGAACAAGGTTGAACAACTCTTCAGATCACTCGCCGTGATACAGACGGTAGAAAACGCTCAGTGAGGCCACATCTCTGCGCAACTGAAGCGGTTCAAGATGTTTAGTCACTTCAGGATCATTCACAACGCGAACAGCCCTCCGCTGCAACCTGTCATCGTCGAATGGCGTTATTGGCGCCATTTGTTTTGTTTACACCTGATACAGATTTGCAACTCACGATAATACAAGTTTCGTACAACAGAACAGTTTGTAATAGCTTTGAACATGTCAAATTTCGTGCCTGAAAACTAAGATTTGCCGACATCATTGATTTTCTGCTACCATCTAAAAAAAACTGCTGCAGAATCGCATCGAATGCTTCTCGACGCATGCTGTAGGTAAATCACAATGCTTCGAGGGGTTTAAAAAATTCAAAAGTGGCGATTTTAACGTGAGTGTTGAACAATGTGGGAGACCACCTAAAAAATTCGAAGACAACGAATTGCAAAAATTGTTGGATGAGGATGGCTCTGAAACGCAACAACTACTCGCCGAACAATTGAACGTGACATGAGAAGCCGTCTCCATACGTTTAAAAGCCATGGGGGAGATTCAGAAGATGGGAAAATGGATTCCACATGAATTGAACGAAAAACCGAAAAACCATTTGCGAAATCCTGCTCGCGGTACAAAAGGAAGTCGTTTCTCCATCGAATCGACACTGGCGATGAAAAATTGATATATTTTGAAAATCCTAGGCGTAAGAGATCATAGGTAACTCTAGGCGAACCATCGACATCGGCTGCAAGGCCAAATCGCTATGGACGGAAGACAATGCTGTGTGTGTGGCGAGATCAGAAGGGAGTAATCTATAACGAGCTGTTAAAACCTGGCGAAACTGTTACTACTAAACGCTACCGACGTCAAGTGATCAATTTGAACCAAGCTTTGCTTCAAAAACGACCAGAATATCAAAAAAGGCAACACAAAGTGATTTTGCTCAATGACAGAGCACCATCACACATTGTAAAAATGGTCCAGGAAATCATTGAGGCACTCAGATGGGAAATAGTTCTGCATGCGGCTTACTCACCGGGCTTGGCTTCGTCCGATTACTACCTATTTACATCGATGGGACATGCAATGGCTGAGCAGCGCTACGCTTCTTACGAAAATGTACAAAAATGGCTCGATGACTGGTTTGCCTCAAAGGAGCAACATTTTTTTTTGCGTGGCATCCACAAATTGTCAGATAGGTGCGAAAAATGTAGAGCTAGCGTTGGGCAGTACTTCGAATAGAATATTTTTTATCATTCCCGTACAATAAACGGCTACTTTCTATAAAAAAATTCCGGTTTCATATTTACACACCTAGTATGTCGGCCAAACAATAATGTCACTTCGAAAATAAAAACGCAAGTAAAATAATTTAATTTTTATACGGCGATAACTTCTTAATGTTCTCGAATAATACAATTTTCTGACGTATTTCGGCAATGTTATCATGTCACCAATATGCTCCTTTAGAGTCGGACAGGGTTTTCAAAACATGCTGTATGTTAGTATGTACATTAACACGTGTCTGTCTGTTGCATCGTGTGTTGTTGTGACTAACCGGCGCCGCAGCAGCCGCGATGGTGAACGCCCGCCTGCAGCCGCAGTACCACCCGCACCAGAAGTTCTACCAGCCCGTGCTGGCCTCCACCAACGATTTCATCGGTGAGTGCTCGCTGGCGACTTCTCTTATAGGCATACTGTGCTCTGCTACCATTTTTTTTTTAATTGAACATCATATGTACTGTAGCGTCTTTTTTTACCAGTGGAAAAATCCAAGTAAAATGACGTTTATGACATTCTATATAGCGAAACTTAAGAGCTAACACATAAATATTTAATTCAATAAATTGAAACTTCGCTCATTACATACCTATTAGAAAGATAACATTTAGTCAGTAGCAGGCATAACTAAAGTGACGAAATAGTACAAATAAATTACACATAAAAAAGAAGAAATAGAAACAATATATAATATATAAAAATCTCTAGGCCGCCTATTAAGGAGCCTGTCTCGGCGTGAGAGCTACAATATTACAGCATTCTACTTTAATTAGATACAGTATATTTTGCCAAACCACTATAAAAATATACCACAGCAGTGATGGGCACAGTGTTATCTGATTAATGTTTACTAAATGTAGTCGTAATTTTAATTATCTTACTCTGTAATCACAATTAAATAATCCATTTAAAACATTAAGTAATAATAAATGTGTATGCAATCTGGGCTGACGTTGTGTTTAAAACATAAATGAGCAAAATGCAGTCATATTAATGATGAAAAACACAAAATGTAATCGTTTTTCATTAATCTGATTAAATTTTGCTCAACTATGTACCACACAAACTGTGAAAATCTCATCAAGATTAATTTAGTAACATCCGCGCGAGGCACAGACAACAACAGGCAGATTTAAGAAATCAGTACGTTGACTGTACGCTTGCAGCCCAGCAACAGGCTCTGCAGTCGTCGGTGAGCCAGCTCGCCCAGCACCAGATGAGCCCGGGGTTCGGCCTCGGGTTCGGTCTGCCGGCGCCGCTGCCCGCCGCCCTCGGCGCCCAGGGCCTCGCGCTGCAGCACCAGAACATCGGCCTGGCCTCGCAGAACCTCGCTCTCAACCAGAATCTTGGACAAAACTTAGGTAAGTAAACAAGACAGATATGCAGGCCTTGGGTAACATTGTTTGTTATTACTAAAACAATTGGAAATAGTAGTTGAAATATAAAAATTAGAGGGCAGCTTAGCAAAATAAAAATATTTTATTTTATCCTTGCTCGACATACTAACCAAATCACGCCTGGTGGTATCAATGATGTCCAAATAACCATTACGACTATCAACAGAGACAAAAACTTACCGGTAGGCGCAGTGATCATGCCGGCCTGCGCAAATACTCATAGAACAGTGGAAATACAGAAGACCGTACCTAGGAAAGTTATATATCGAGTGGTGAAAGGCTATTTGGTTTAAGCGACATTTTTTGGTGATATAGTAGTACATATATATTTGAAATCGGTAAAAATCGCTGATCTCGAATATATATATTCTTATATCACCAAAAAAATGTCGCTTAAACCAAATAGCCTTTCACCTTTCGATATGTAATAATAATAATAATAATAATAATAATTTTATTGAATCAAAAATTTTACATTGTATAGATTAATTTACGTTGACGCCTGCACTAGTCGTGAGACTGTGTCGCAGACGTCAGCGCCCGCCATTACAGAGAATACAAATAATTACAAAAATATATAAAAATATACAGACGTGTTGTGTATAGGTGTGTTATGTGTAGAAAAGGGTGAGTAAAGAGTGTTGTGTGTGAGTGCAGATTATATATGAGCATTTAAAAGATTTTCAGTTTGTATAAAATCGAGCTGCAACAAGTAATCCTTGACTTTGATTTTTAGTTCATAAAGGGAAAGGGGATATATATTGAGAATTACATTTAGTTTGTTGTAAAATCGAGCGCTTAAAATTTTGAAGTGTCTAGAGGCGACCGAGGTGCGGTGAAATTCAGTTTTACAGACAGTAAGCCCTAGACGTTTATTTAGAATGCCTAACTCCAATGATTGAGTGTCATGCCTAAAAACAATAGTTTGGAGCACAAAGAGCTGTCTCACAGTCATGATTTTGACTTTTTTTCTGATGTATGACAGCATCAGTAATTCAGTGTATATTTTTTTTTAAATAAAAATAATTGAAGTCATTCCATTTTGCTTCTATTCCAGGTCTAACCAGTCAGAATTTAGGATTAAGCAGTCAGAATCTCATCGGAGGGCAGAACCTCGGTCTTGGAGGTCAGACGCTGGGCCTCGGGGGCCAAGCGCTGGGTCTGGGCGGGCAGACGCTCGGCCTGGTCGGTCAGAATCTGGGGCAGCTGGTGGCGCAGCGAGCCGTGCACCAGGCCCTGGCGCGGAGGCCGCTCGATGTCGATATGAGTGAGTCGTCTTCAGTTACTGCGAAGGCACGATGTCACAGGCAACACTATGACATCACTGCGGGTGTGAATGGGATTAAACTAATAGTAGATATACCCTTGTTATAATTTGGCCCAGGTATTGTACATATACAGTGTAACCTCCATGTAACGTCACTCGATTTAAAGACAAACTCCTTAAAGCGTCGATTTCACTCTGCTTTGTTTGGTATAGCTTGTTTCCCATATAATGATACACTCTATATAGCATTACAGCCACTCTTAATAGCGACAGCAATTTAATAATATGAAGTACTTTGTTTATCACCAAGATGCCTCAATATCGCAAGATATGAATAAAATAATTAAAAAAAATACAACAAAATTACTGGTGCAGCAAAAGACATCAGACAAAAATAACAGACTATACTCAATAGCGATCATTTAAGAATTTGTTTTTTAATGTAATTACTAACATTAGCCTGAAATAAACTTTTTCTTTTTCTAATACAGATTTTTCTTCTCTCCATTTAACGACAACTCTCTATAACGTCAAAATATGCACAGTCCCTTGAGGGTCGTTATATAGAGTTTGCACTGTATATGGTTTTACACGGGCTCATCAAGGTGACTATACCACAGCTGATGGAAAGTCCAGTCTAGTCCAAGAACGGCATCAACCGTTATAGGATAAAACTATTGTGGTGGTCTACTCGGTTATGGACCGGTATCTGGCACGTACCTACGGGTTTTTACAGATTAAGTGCTGATTTAAGCCCCACATACTCACCAGTTTAGGAAAACACAGCGAGGAAACCCCCGCGGCATGTCATAGAAATGTCGTGTGTACTAGTGCTTTGAGAACGATAATCAGCTGCTTTACTAGCATAGACGGGCAAAATGTAATCAGATTAATGAAAATTATTAACGATTACATTTTACGTTTTTTTACCATTAATATGACTGCATTTTGCTCATCTATGTTTTAAATACTAGAGAATCTCAGATTACATACACATTTATGATTTCTTAATGTTTTGAATGGATTTAATCACGATTACAGTGCAAGAAAATTAAAATTACGACTACATTTTATAATCATTAATCAGATTACATTTTGCCCATCTCTGCTACTAATATATCTCTGATCACCCCGAAAGGGATATAGCGTGATGATATTATTAATGACAGTCCTCATAGGCATGTCGGCCCATATATACTACAACGGAAGGTCTCTAGGTGTATGAACAATTGGAGATACACTAGTTCCGAAACGCGATAAGCCAGTGCATCGACCTTTGCATTAACGTACTGTGGTCATGACTAGTGATGAAAATGCCCGGGAATATTCCCAAAACGCCCAGCACTTCCGCGAACATTTCGTAAATTCCCGGGATTATTCCCAAGCAAGTTTTGGGTACTTCGGAAAAATTCCCGGACATTTTATTTATTTATTTATTTACTTCTACAGGGTTGCCAGTAGCCCGGTACAATGACTTATTCACACAATACATACATAAAGTTACAATAAAAAATGTACAGTTCCTATTAAGGCATCCACAACATACGTCAGAGTGGCCTGTTTAATTATACTGTATCATATTACATTATACTAAATCATACTATACTATATTATATCACACTATATCACATTACATTATATCACTAATCGGGACCTACCTAGTCAGTCGATACTAGTGATGCCACGAATAGTGAATTGGCCGAATACCGAATATTCGGCAACGCAGTAGGCCGAAGCGCCGAATATTCGGCCGCCGAATATTCCTGGAAGTAGCGTGTTTAGTAATAATAATAATCTTTATTTCAACACAAAACTTATGCATATACACAGGGTGATAAGTCTCACCAATTAAGTAAATCTTGTCTCTGGTGAGACTCGCACTTCCGTTCGGGTTATTCAAGGGTGTTTTTTGTTTTTATATAGATATTCACGGTATAAGTTTATTAGTATGTGTGTGAGAGAGAGAGAGAGTGTGTGTGTGTGAGAGGTTATTTTCTGAGGCTGGTAACATTTACGATGAAAAGCGTAATCGTTTGCTACCAAAAAATGCTGAAAAGCTTGTTTTTATCCATCACAACTTACCACTGATCAATTTTAATTACTAAAGTGTTGTAATTTGAAAAAAAATACATAACTTTGAGTAATATAATGTGTCTTTTTTACATGATTTGGTATTCGGTATTCGGCCGAATAGTACGTATTATTCGGCCGAATACCGAATAGCCAAAAACAGTGGCCGAATAGGCCGAATACCGAATAGTTGCCGAATATTCGTGGCACCTCTAGTCGATACAGTTGATAGTAACGTGTCGCGGCGTCCCCAGGCATGACGAACGTGAACTCGACGGGCTCGTCGCAGCCGAGCACGCCCAACAAGAGTCACTCCTACAGCGAGTACATGCTGTCGCTGCAACACAAGCTGGCCTCTATATCCAACAGTGTGAGTACTCGAACACAGTCTGCACTCGTTCATACACATGCTTCAACGGGTCTTATGCGCGAATTAACTTACTTAAAAAAGAGAAAATAGCTTTATGGCAGTAACTACCTGCCATCGATGAAAACTTCGCGGCGCTCCAGTTTGACCGTGTCCATTACCTGTGTAGCCAAGTCGAAACGTCGAGCCACAATTAAAAGTAAGTTAATTCGCGCATAAGTTCTATTAATATTTATAATGAGAGTAAATACTCTCAACTAAAAATGGAAAAAAGTGTGAAAACACTTGTTAAAAACAGTGACAAATGTAAAATAAAGATATCAGTCATGTCTCCTGTTTTTATATTATTTGTCATATGCCTCCTTTCGAGTCTCATAGATGATCATAGGTATGTTATAATAAAAGAGTGCTGAGTTCATCGTCACACACGAAGCGAAGCCGAGTCTTATAATGCACTCGCGTGTTATACGACCTTTTTCATTATCAAAATCAACAGTTGCATATTATATTACATTCTGCATACTGTTAATTATTTAAATAATTAATAATTTAAAATTGTCAGAGTTTAGAAGCAACGTTTCGTACCTCTATTAGTATTTCCGACTTATGTCTTACACATCTGTACCACTTGAAGTAATTATTATTGATACTAATGACACGGAAAATTTATTACACAATTGTTTGTCATATGCCAATTACACAATGTACATTTTTTTTTTTAATAAAAAAGAAAGAATCAACTAAATGGTGACATTAATTTTTATATGTAGAAGAGTGTGTTTCTGTGTATAAAATTGGTGAGTATGTAATTTTATAGCGGCTGTAGATTCCTGTTGCCGATCTAAGCTTAGTAAATCTAAAATTAGGGCCTAATTTTTTTTTTACGTGAAATGTAGCAACACTATTTATAATCTATAATATTTAGTAATATGTGCTTTGTAAAGTAATGAAATGCATATTTCAGGGTCCGGTCTCCCCGCAGTCACCTCTGGAATACAGCCCTGCGCTGTCGCCAACGCATAGGCCGATGACTATACAAAAGGTAATTCACCAGGCGACAGTAAAGCGCTGTCAGGCGTCGTGTAGTGACAACTGACAGCGCTTCATAGCTACCTACATCGGGCACTTTTACAATGCGACCTGGCAGTCGCTATGGTCTGAATCAGGGATGTTACGGAGCTTCGACTCCAATTCCGATAAGTCGGAACTTCCGATTAGTCGGAACTTCCGATTGTTATTACACCGCCGGTTCCGACTTCGGTTCCGAAACTTTTTAATCGGAGGTCACCACCACTGTTGTAGTCAATTAATTTGATTTCATTTTATATGTTGTTAAAACATAATATAAATTAATCACACAATCAGTGCTACTTAATTTGTAGAAGACATTTTAAAAAATTTAGATTAAAAAAATATGATTAAAATTATTAAATTTAAAACTAAATGTACATTACTACACGGTTTTTTTATTTTACATTTACATTAAATTAAGTTAAATAGAAATTAACACAAAAACAACTCTGGAGCAAATTTTATTTAATTTGTTCACTGGTAATAGGAAAATGTTAATAAGAAACCGCAATTTTTATTGTCTGTGTATATGTAAATTTATCACTTTCTAATTAAAAAGGTTCACTGAATAATGTTTTTATTGGTCCCTTAATAAAACTATTTTATTCAGCCGTCACTTGTGACTGACATTGCCTCCGACTCCGATAAATCAAATTTCAAAACTCCGACTTCGGTTCCGATAAAACTGCCTCCGTTACATCCCTAGTCTGAATGGCGCCTTAAGCTCCTTAGGGTGAAACTGTTAACGCGCGTGTTGCAGTCCGAGGTGAATGAGCTCGGCGAGAAGGCGCGTCACGTGGCGCAGCTGGCAGACCTCGACCACGAGCTCAGCAAGATCAGCCTGCACTACAAGCACGCCCCGGCAAAGGTACCACACAACGACCCCTCAAGTACCTATGTCGAAATTTAAATGAGAATTCATGTAAATTTTATAACGAGGGGGAAGCTATTTTGTTTAAGCGACATTTTTGGTGATATAGTAATATATATATATATTCGGAATCAGCGTTTTTTACTGATTCCGAAAGTATATATATTACTATATCACCAAAAAAATGTCGCTTAAACCAATTAGCCTTTCACCCCTCGATATGTATATTTCTTATTAGTGATATATCGAATATAACTAGATTCGTTAAAATTCGCATTTGTAATGAACGACAGAAAAAGTTAATATTTATTATTTTGTTTTTTCAGTAAACAGATATACATCGATTTCTTATTATTTTCTCTCAAAATCTAATTCATTCAGCATTCTTATATATATACAATAAGACCATGATCTATAATACTGGGTGGGCATTAACGCATCGCTGCTTATATTTCAAATCGATTAGACCTTTGACGCTAGTCGATAGTAAGGAAATAGGTAACTATTTCATTTGGAGCAGCTCTATAGAGCTTGCAACTCTCGCAACACGACCACTGGTGTAAAATATCAACCTTTGCTAATCGCAGGATATGTTCATCGACCACAGCGCAGAAGAGCAGGAGATGCTCACCAGCAACATCAACGACTCCGCCGTCAACAACTATGAAGGTACACGCCCACTTATCGACTTTCAAATCAATTTAATTTGTATATAAGAAACAAACTCTTGAAAAGAACGACTAACAGAGTTTTTGCCGGCTCTTCTTCGGTAGATTGTATTTTTTGAACGGGTGGTAGATTTTTTAAATATTTAGCATGCTTGGTCTGACGATGGACCGCTTCCATCCAATAAATGCTTATTCATACTCCTTTTAAAGACTCCTAAGTCAAGAACGTGGAAATATGCTCGCTGGAAGCATATTCCACTCCTTAGCTGTTCGCGTGATGAATGCAGAAGCGAACCTTTACGTGCGGACATAAGGGACGTTCACCATATACGAATGATATCCGACACGGCGTCTAGTGGTTTTACGATGAAATGGGGCTGGTGGAATTAGAGAAGGCAGCTCTTGAGGTTATTGCACTGTGCAATTGGTAAAAGACCGTGAGGTAGATGTGCTGCATTTCAGCGTCAGTCAAAGAGTCTTCGCCAACAAGTCTACGAGCTCATAATCAATTGAGTCCAGAGCAGCAAAGCGATACATTCGACATCATGACCGGGTTCATGTCTCTGACGCTTTAAACCGCTTGTAATGGGTTTAAGTTGTACGTATTCTTAAGTGGCGATCACGCCTCGGTTAGGCGTACTGTAAAACGCCTTGCGCCTGGGTGGAGCGACGATTAGCGCAAAGTGCCAGGGAATATTTATATGACAAATGATGAAGATCGAGCTCAGTGGCGAACCTTGGGAGAGTTCTATGACCAGCAGTGGACGGATACGGGCCGGCAATGGTGCGCGTCAGACAGTTAATGATTGTGTGTGCAGAGGCGGGCGGCGAGTGGGAGCGCTTCGTGTCCCGCGCGGTGCCCTGCGCGCCCTACGCCCTCTGCCGGCTGCTGGACCACCATCACGGTAATCTATTTCTCTTCTATTACTTCTGTATATCTTTATCGAGTCGTCAAGCTAGGGAACGGTTGTCCAGCGAACGTGTTCCCACCGTCCTGTGATACGGGCTCCGTTAAACGAAGCGTTAAGAGATATTTGTGCAGGCCGGCATGATCACTGCAACTATCGATAAGGTTTTCTGGACTATTGATAATCATAGTCCTTTTATGCTTACTCGCAGGTGTGGTATGGTCACGCATTGGGGTCAGAATTAAAAAAAAAACACGTACCGTTAGCATCATTTATTCAATGAAATCATACAACTTTTAGTTTACTTAAAGAGTTGGAATGATTTCAAATCAACATAATTATGCCTTCAACACTGATTAGAACACTGATTTGGAATACCTGATTCTTAAAAAAGGAGTGAACACATTGTTGTCACAAATAGGGTGATTTGAGGGCCTAGACCAATTAACATTTTATCGGTGTAAACGTTGAAAGAAATGTGTACAATGTATGGAATTGGCAAAAACTTTTACATTTCGGCATTAGTTATGCTGTTGGCCGAGAAAGGATTTTATAACTTCATCAGGCGAAGGGGCGAACACTTGGGTGCTTTATGCGTTATTCAGCGTGTTCTGAATTCCTGTTGCCAAGCAAGGGCATCTCTGTGGGTACAGATCTCGACTGGGGTGGCTAGCCA
Source organism: Automeris io (assembly GCA_036320925.1). Lineage (NCBI taxonomy): Eukaryota > Metazoa > Arthropoda > Insecta > Lepidoptera > Saturniidae > Automeris > Automeris io. Next base: position 2,456,536 of record JAUDJH010000034.1, on the reverse strand, counting down.
AGGAAAGAACCGAACGGTAATCTAATGACGTTTCGAAAACGACTGTCTTTAAAAGAAACGCCGAAAAAACTCAAGGCTGTGTGTGTGTGGAGTGGTGGAATTTGTTGTAGAAATATCATGTAGATATGATATGTAGGCAATTCCATACATTTTGGAGTTTTCTTATAGCGATATCGCTACTCGAATCTTTGCTCATTACGTACGTTTAATAATCTTTAAGTGTCGAGAATTGCGACAGATTGAAGCGAAGCCTTTATGGTAGGTTTCGCATTCATTTACTGCAGTAACTGTCCAATCTGCAATAGTACCAACGCGTAACAACATTAGCCGTGTTTAAATGTAATCGAAGGCAAGGACAAGTTGGAGATGGTGGGTGGCGGCGGGGGCGGCGGTGGCGGCGGCGGCGGGGGCGGGCGGCACTTGTACGCGGCGGACTCGACCCTGGACGAGGTGTCGGTCGCGGACAACAACTCCTCGTGCGACGAGTCCGGCGCCGGGGCCGAGACGTACGTGATCACGGACCCGCGCGCCGCCACCTACCTGCTCAGCGACGCGCTCTGCGACACCGTGGCCACCGTCATCGACCCCACGCGCTCGCTGCAGGTACGCGCTCCGACACCCACCCGTAGATTCATGAATGCGCTGGAGGTGCTCACCTACACCTCCATAAATACACTACAAGTACTCATACTATATGTTATTCTATTTTTATTGTTTAATGATAATTCTCATAAGATGTAACTCGACCGGGGCCCTCCACGAAAATCAGCGCTGCAGTCTTCCTCTGTGGCTTTAGGCTGATGAAGGACCCATTTTCGCCATGTTTGTATGTTTTTGTATTTTCTTTTATTTCTGTAAACTATTTATGTTAGTGTATTTAAATTATTAGTTCTTTGTAAGTTATGGCGAAATAAATACATTTCATTTCATTTTACACATCCACAAAGGCGATATTAATATAAACACCTGTAGCTATACAAACGCACTACAGCTACCTTTGCATATATTCATAACTACCCTACGAATACCAACCCACGCACTGAAACGACTCAAACATTTACATTTTCGCTAAAGATACAACTAACAGATCCACAAATACGCTACAAAGCATCTACCTGTAGCTAGCTCCACAAACATAGTAACTCGTTCGTTACCAGCGCCGCATATATGCGTCGTGTCAGTTCTTGAATTCGAGCCCGCCGCCGCAAATGAGCGGCGTGTTTACTTTTTCAGTTTATTACAAATCCTTACACTTATTTTTCTCCGAAACGGTTGTAATGGCCCGTAAAAGAACATAATGGGTTCAGACTGACCTTGGTCTGGAGATAATTACGTGTTTTTAAATAAATATAATATTAAAAAATTAAATGTTATTTAAAGTCACATTATAAGAAAAAAATCCATGGGCTTGTGGTTCAAGATTGTTTCACAAGCGTCGATAGAGAACGTGTTAAGATACTCATCCATAAATACATAAATGTACAGAAATACACTTTTTTCTGTATGTATGTAATAAAAAATGTTGGACTACCACTCAGTTTCAGAAACGCTCTTTAAAAAAAAAAAAATCCCTTTAACAGCTTATAAATTATGTACAAATAACTTTTCGTACTTTGATAGTCGCTGCCTACCATCAGGTGCGCTCCAGTCACTTTGCAGAGCCAATGTACGAAAAAAATGTCACGTTATATGTCCTTTGTCGGAGTGGTTGTATCCACAACTTTGTGATCGGATATAACCCTGATTGCTAAAACTGAATAGCTAAAAAAGGGATATTATTCCATTAATGACTGTTTGAATGATAAAAGTGCGTGGTCTTAATATATGTATGTAATCGTTCTCGCGTGGCATTCAATCCTTTATATATTATACCTCTCCTTGTGCATCATTATGTTAAAAGGAGCAACTACCAGAGTTTCTTGCCGGCTCTTCTCGGTAGATTTTGCTTTCCGAACCGATGGTAGATTCACTTTGTTTTTTTGACGATTCAAAAGTGCTTAGAAGTAGGCCTATTTGAATAAAGTTATATTTCATTTCATTTCATGCCGCGAAGGAATTTACTGTGATAGTGGTAGTATTGCGTTGCAGTGCGATCCGGCGAAGGCGTCCCCGGACGCGTCGGCACCGGCCGCGGCACCGGCCCCGGCGGGCAGCGAGCGCTGCTACCTGATAGTGGACCCGGCGCGCGACCTCACCTGCGCGCTGGTGGACTGCTCGCTCAGCCTGGACGACGAGCCCACCTTCAGGCCCTTCGTCGAGGAGAAGTACACCTACCGGCCGACACTACAGGTCAATTGATATCCAATTAGATTATTCTGCACCCCTTTTTTTTTGTAACCCGATGGAAATCTGTAACGCACCTTCAGGGGGTAGTGAGGGCCGTCGGTGTATCGGACTTGCGCCGACTAAAACCCCCGAGGTGTTCCTTCTCCCGCCTGCCGAGTGCCAAGGGCAAGGCTGAGCCATCTTCCTAGGCAGCCGATTATTCTGCACCCAGCATGATTTACAAATACATATTACTGGTCTGGTACCCACTTTGTTTGTTGTGCGGCAGTGAAGCCTGGGTACTCGTATGTCAGAAGAATGAGGAAAGTAGAATTAACGCAGTTAAGAGTCTATATGCGGAGTTACGCACGCGAATCGCGTTTAAACCGTAAAGATACGCAGAATGGTTGCTTTGGAAAATAGTGTCATAGACAGCATGCACAGAAGCATCCTTGGGTGGCTTGGGATAACGTGGAGAGGATGAATGATGAAAGGATGATGAAAAATACGTACAAAATTAATGTGAGTGAAATCAAAAGCCAAGTTCGACCGAGACATACCTACACAGACCAAATAGAGTTCTGATAGAGGGCAATGTTGCAAAGTACGCGGAATCAGCGAGGGCGTTTGAATGGATATTTTTATCCATACTACATACATACTAACATAGCAAATATTAGGTTAAAGTTGATTCACGTTAATCTTATGTATTAAGCGACCCGTGGCAACTAATACAATTATTTACGTTACTGTGTTTTATACGCATTCCCCAGCACTACACACGTGTCCGCCTTATTCTTAGTTCTTACAAGAAATATTAAAAAACAACAAATAAAAAAAAGTAAATACCAAACATGCATTAGTCTGGACAGACTTGACATCGGGATGTTTAACAAAATCTTAACAGAACTATTATCTGATGACGCGTCTGGCCTGTTCAGATCAATGGCGCCATATGTAATATGTTAGGTATTTCTGTATTAGGGTACGATGGGGCTGACATACGTACACACGTAAAAGTCCCTTAAATAAATAGAATAAAAAAAAAGCATGCATCGGTAAAATTTTTTGAATCAAAATATATACATAAAAAAATTAATATACAAATTGCCTCCTCACCCTCTCCAGAAATTATTATAAACATTTTTATTTTGTTTTATGTCAAAAATGGATAGAACTTTCCGGTTGACCTGATATTTACAATGACCCGTCAAAACCGCGGCCAAACTTTCAGTTGGAGACGATTTAATAGTGAATGTTGTTTAGAGCACCTCGAGCGCGGTGCCCGCGTCCGAGGAGCTGTCGCGCTGGAGCGGCGCCGCGGCCGACAGCGCGGACGGGCTGGGCGCGCTCTCCGCCGCCGGGCTCAGCGCCGAGGTCCTCATCGAGGAGGTGCTCACAGACAGAGGTACCCCTTCTCCAATCTGCATTTGTTATTATGCCTCACGTCCAAAATATAATCGGCAATGACAGAAAACTAAATTTACCGAGGTTTATGTAGAGCAATCCTAGACTACTGGAGATACAACACGATCTTAGGAAACTAGGTCTTTCTATTACTAAATAAAATTGATGTTATTACAATTTTCGTCAAGCTTGAATTTTCTAAGTTATGCAGTTTGTGAATTTTTATGAATTTAATAATGTTGCGGTAGGCAGGGATAAGGGGCCGATATCCATGCCCGGTATCGCGTATGGTCGTTGGTTCAGATCCGGGTTTCTCCAGATTAGGCTTTAGGCGCCATATGCTCACCGTTTTGGGAAAACATTGTAAGGATACCCACATGGCCTTTAATATAAATGTCATGTATACTAGTGCTGTGGGGACGGCGATCAGTTCCGCTATTTGGTCACGTTGGGCACGACATTTAAGCGCAAAGTGGATACAGCAATTTTACCCCGTAAGGGATACAGTAAAAGATAAACAAACACGTATTGAATTTTTTTTTTGAAAACTTTTTTTTACAGCAGTGTCCTACCTCAATTACGATTAGCCCTGCCTACCTACACATGAATCCTTTATTACACCTACTCGCGGCACCTAGCACCTGCTAAGTCGATCGCTTATAAACTTGAGGCTAGATTGCCAGTTGTTCAAATCTGAGCACCTCTACCCTAGTTCATACAAGGCTTTATGATATTTCTTTATACTGGCTCGACAAAGTGGCTGCATTTCACTTGAGGCTAAGTGCAGTGTAGTCCCAAAACGGCAGCGACCGCCAAGGGATGGAAATGCGTTGACAGTCGCCATTGCTATGTCTGTCCACATACCACGACGAGGTATATGTACAACTAGATATACCCAAACTGGTAACGAAACGTGACAGGCCGAAGCGAGTCACTCTGACGGTCTTTGCACTTGCTATTGGCTTCCTATTCTTTTTTTTTTAAACTGACTCGACACAGTGACTGCAACATACCTGATGGTAAGCATGGTGCAGTCCAAAAAACGCCAACGACTATCGATAGGTAAGAAAAAGCCCATCGGTAGTCGCAGCGATCATGCCGGCCTGCACTAATATCTCTTCACGCTACGCTCAAAGGATCCCATAGCATAGGATGGAGGGAACACGCTCGCCTGAAGACCATTTCACAGCCCAACGACACGGCAAAATAAGGAGTTAAAATTATTATTAGTTATAAAATAGTGTGTTTGCTCGGCAGCGGCGTGCCGGCGAGTGGTGCTGCTGCGGGTGCTCCCGGCGCAGTTATGACGTGTGTAGCGACTCACCCTGTACCTTATATTTATTGTGCGATGTAATATAATATTATATATAATTACTCGTAAATAAAATATTCATATGTGATATCTAATCTGTGGACTTTTTATTTTGTTACTTTTATGAGATTAATTAAAATGTTTTGTTTCAACATTTCACTGGTTTTCTTATTTATCTATAAATACTATATTCACAATGCCACGTCTTTTATTGTGCAAAAATTATAAACCCTCTTATTACTAAAAAGCTTAAATGCCGCATTGTAAATATATCTGTAGAAATAATTTTTATATAAAAGAAATATTTTATATAATATAATACATACAACAGACATTGTTTTAATTCACTTGAAGCAAATTGGGAAGATTAAAAAGCTTGAAAGGTGGGTACCTCACGAATTGACTGAAGCAAACCGGCAAACGCGCGTCGACTGCTGCGTTACATTACTAAACCGGCACAATAATGAAGGTATTTTAAACCGAATCATTACCTGTGATGAAAAATGGGTTCTTTACGATAATCGGAAGCGCTCAGCGCAATGGTTGGATCCTGGCCAGCCAGCCAAATCCTGCCCCAAGCGAAAATTAACCCCAAAAAAGTTACTTGTAAGCGTTTGGTGGACTAGTGCCGGTATTGTTCATTACAGTTTTCTCAAATCTGGCCAGACTATTACGGCTGATGTCTATTGTCAGCAATTGCAAACCATGATGGAAAAGCTAGCGGCTAAACAACCTAGGCTGGTCAATCGCTCCACGCCACTGCTGCTTCACGACAACGCTAGACCACACACTGCGCAACAGACGGCTACTAAATTAGAAGAGCTTCAATTGGAAAGTCTAAGACATCCTCCGTACTCCCCGGACCTTGCTCCAACAGATTACCATTTTTTTCGAAATTTGGATAACTTCTTGCAAGGGAAAAAATTCAACTCCGATGGGGCAGTCCAAATCGCCTTCAAAGATTTTATTGATTCCCGTCCGACTGGTTTTTTTAGTAAAGGGATCAATGAACTACCTATGAGATGGCAAAAGTGCATAGAAAATAATGGTTCATACTTTGATTAATTAAATATATTATATTAAAAAATATTCGACTTTTTGTTCCTCCCATACAAAACGCCAATTTCATATGTAAGGACCTAATATATCAGTATATAGTAGTATCATGCCATATATTCAATATTTCAGTGTTTTTTTATCTTAAAACACCCATTCTATGAGCAATGGCGTGCATTCCTTAGAAGCATAAAAATCATTATCTTGTCATACTTACACATTTAATATATATATATATATATATATATATATATATTGTATGATATATATATAGGAAGTTAGCCGTGGTGGCTGCCGGCAGAATAGAATAGCACGCCCCTCTTCTTGCTGAGGTGTCGTAAAAGGCGACCAAGGTATCTCTTTAACACCGCCATTCAACCAGGTGTTCAGAGAAGGAAAACTCAACCAAACCTGCATCCTGCTCCCTCCCGATGGTACTGGTTCTCTATTCCATCGGGCCTGAGGGAGCTCGGACGAGATTCGCAATTGACTGTTTCCGAAAACTGGACCTCGATTTTCTTAATCGGTGTTGAAACAGTCTCCGTGGCCGAATCCGGCTAGGACATCATCATCATATATAGGACTACCAGGGTGGCTATGAGGGTAGCAACACCATTGTGTCGGACTCCTACTGACTTAAAACCCCCGGGATGCCCTTCCAATCACACCACAAAATTATTGCAATAATTAATTACAGTGAGCCTTACTATTTAGCTTTCAGTATAAAGACAAATTACAAAAATGTATTAAAAAATAAAAATCCAGTAAACCTTAATAAAAATTTAATCTTAATAATATTTTTACAATAACTTAACATGATTTACTTGCTAATGTAACAATAAACGATATTAACAGTAACATTGCGCTGGCATTGCTCAGTGGCGGGCTGGCGTTGTACCTCACCACCTGGAACAACATTCATCATCATCACAAACCTGCGGCGGGGGCGCGCTGAGAATCAGACACCTACATAAACAATAATTGTTACAATAATGGAGACGCCCACCAGGTAATCCATTCCTCAGGGCCCTTCACGAAAATCAGCGCTGCAGATTTACTCTGTGGCATTAAGCTGACGGAGGGCCCATTCCGCCATGTTTATATGTTTTTGTATTATCTTTTTTCTGTATATTGTTTGTGTTACTGTATTTCCATTTTTAGTCTTTTTGTTAGTTTGTGGCGAAATAAATACATTTTTTCATTTTCATTTCAATTGTCAATAATACAATTTTATTTTCATTTCAATTGTCACTGATAAATTATAGTGGATAAAATATAAATAATAATGTTTTGAGTTGGCAACAATATAATGTGACAGTTCGGAGAATTAAAAGAGCAGCGACATGACACTAGGATTCCTAAAAATATTGTTGAGAGTAGTAAATGATATTAAATAATAGCATTCCGTGAATGAATAACATATTTATATGAGGCCAAGGGTTGAATGATTAGAACAGGTGTTCTTTCAATTCGGTAAGGCCAAAGGAGTACTTGATCATAAAGTCTAACACTATGATCAGGTACTCCTTTGGCTGAAGTGTAGATTCGTGGACGGGACGGTCCTATGAGTAAACATGTATAATAAAAAAATATACCGTCGCGTTGATCCAATTGGTGTAATTGGCGACTCTGGCGCTGACTCCTGGAAACATGGGCTCCGCGCAGCCGTAGCCCCACGAGGTGATGCCCACCACTACCCCGTTGTATATCAAGGGCCCCCCGCTGTCTCCTTGGCAAGCGTCTTTACCTAGAAACGATTGTGACCAGGAAATATGAGACATCTGTGGGACCGATAGAGCTATCTAACCAAAAAATATGTGTGACCAATTGAGTTGTAACTAACATATCTGTGTGACAAGTAAATCTTCATCAATTAAATTGATGTGGTCAATACATGTGATAATGTGGTAGCACAGCGGACAAGAGACCGGCATCTTATAAAAAATACATAATAAAGATTCCATAAGTCAGAAAATCCTCCACAAAACAAAACAAAAATCAAGTTGAGGGACAAAAAACAATAAAAGAAAACTAACTAATTATATAAAGAAAAATAAATGCAAAAAAGAAAAGAAAAATTAAAACTGTAATTTTTCTAACCATTGTTCTAAAGGAGCCAAACGTACAAGATAGAATGTTGACATCACAAAAACGTTTGTTCTACACATTACAGGCACGAAAAATAAAAATGTATTATTAACATAATTTTACTTCAATCAGGGAAAAGTCTCTTGCATTGGAATGCGGTCACCTGAAACCTATTTGGCTTAACAAATAGGACGAATCTATGACTCCTCTAATAAAAAGCTGGATCTTTCTTAATTCTACGTTTATCCAAAGTAGAAACTGAACGAGAAGGAAGGTTGTATTTTTTTTTTACACTGGCTCGACATATTGACTACAGAGTACCTGATGGTAAGTACAGTGTAGTCCAAAAACGAAAGCGACTATCAAACGATGAAAATCCATTGATAGTCTACATCGTCATGCCGGCCCACATATACCACGACTGAAGGTCTCTAGGTATATGAGCTACTGGATATTCACAAGCTGATCCCGAAACGCGACAAGCCGAAACTTGTCACTATGACGGGCTTTACACCCATGCACTGTGGTCGCGATCCAGACGGGCACCGGCGCCCTACCACCTCGCTGCTGCTCGTTTAGCACCACCCAGGAGTCACGTGTAGGGAAACTAGGGTAAAGCCTACGGACGCGAGCAGCTTCGACTCCCAAAAAACAACTCAAACAACATAAAACAAAAAATTAAAACAAAATTTTTTTTTTTTTTTTTAATATATATAAACTACTCTCTTATACTAACCTCCAACATCAAGCAATCCCGCGCAGATCATGCTTGTAGTGACAAGGTAGGGATCTCCGGTGAGAGATTGCAAAAAGTTGTACCGGGCGTAGCACACGTCGAAACTAACTTTACGCACTGCCACTTCGTTCAAGATAGACGAAGCTTGAGCGACGTTAATCTGGAGGAACATTTACTTATGTATTAATTAATAAGAAACTGGTATTACTTGTGCTTAGCTTTTTCTATGATTAAAAGGTGGACAATTGCTTTCAATCACATCTGGTGGAGGGTAATCATAAATTCGACGATGTGCCGCGACCGCCTAACAAATATCTATTCACTCTACTCTTAAAGGCTCCCGAGTTATAAAAACGTGTAAATTTTAGTATAGTCACTGCAAGTATAATTGGTTAACTGATGAATGTAAAAGCGAATCTTTTTGTACGGATATAAGTGCGTTTACCACATGCAGATGGTATCCGACTCGGTGCCTAGTGGTCTCATGGTGTTAATGGGGCTGGTGGAATTAGAGGAGGTAGCTCCTGAGAACATTCCATTGTGCATCCGGTTAATGACTACGAATCAGGCGACTTTTCGTGGATGCTCGATATTTTGTATTTAGTTTGCTTAGCGCTGAAATAGTCATTTAGCAAGAATAGCAATGAAAGATATTAAAAAAAATATAAAGTCCCTAATAGAAAAACGTCGTTTCTTCATTATTCTGCTAAACTAATTGGAGTGGTAATTCGATTGTTGAGATCCAACAGGACATAACGCGGGCGGCATATTGCTATCGCTGAGCTGCTGGACATTTTGTATATACAGGCGTTATAAACTATTGGATTCGGCTGATGCAACGCCTTGTCAGAATAAATTAAAGAATACCAACATTAGTCCTTCCCCAGCCGACGTGGATGACGGTGGAGTTGTCAGGCACCACTTCGCCCTGCGCCGGGATGGTTGCCGTCGCTACTGAGGTGCCCAGGGTCACGGCAGAGGAGAGCAGCATCACCGCCACGTCATTGTCGCGGAGTGGGTTGTTGTAACGCTCGTGCGTCACTATCAGCGACACTGCGTGGACTCTACCGCCTGGAGACATTTCTCTTTTTAACTGATTTATAAAGTTAATATTAAAATATTACCATGTTATATTCATGTGATGAGCAGACATAATTTAGCGGCTATGTCCACTTTATTCTGAAGTGTCGTGCCCAACGTGACCAGTAGCGTAACTGATCGCCGTTGTCACAGCACTAGTACACATTACATTTCTGTTACATGCTATCCGAGTTTCCTTCCGATATCTTCTTTCACCACAGAGTATGTGGTACCTAAATAAAACCGTGTCGTACTTGGTCTGTAATAATTCTGAAACACGTGCCGGGATTCAAACCTATGAACATTTTCGGTGCCTCGCAGACCCTTATTCACTAGGCCAAGCTTTTACAACAATACCAGGTCGTCACATTATGTCAACTCATTACATTTTGGACTAACGTTATTACTGACCGAATATTACATTGTATATGGCGTCAGATAACACTACTTCGTAAATCCAGGCGCTTGATAATTTACTGGTGGAATGTTGACTTCAATCACACCTGGTGGAAGGTGAATATGAGTCCGACGATAAACCGCGTTGCCCAATAAATGCCTATTCACTCTTCTCTTAAAGGCTCCTAAATCATAAAAACGTGGAAATATGCTCGCTGGAAGCATATTCTACTCCTTACCTGTTCGCGTGATGAATGTAGAAGCGAATCTTTACGTGGGGATATTAGAAACGTCTATCACCTACGTATGGTGTCCAGCACTGCGTCTGGTGGTGTTATGAGGAATGGTGGAATTATAAAATGTAGCTTTTGTAAGCATTCTCCGTTGTACAACCGGTAAAGACTGCGAGGCAGGTGACTTCACGTCGATGCTCATTGTTCTACTACATTTTAGCTTCAGTTAAAGAGTCATCGCCCACAAGTCAACGAGCTTACGATCAATTGAGTCCAGAGCGGCCAATTGATAGTTGGCGGATCAGTTCCAAAGGTGACAATAGTATTTAATTATTTATTAGGAATACGAATAAAGCACGACATGAACATTATATGCATATAAAGTACGTTAAAACCCGCTTATCATGATATCAATAATCACGGAAACAACTGTAACGCGATATATTTAGAAGGTGCTTGATATCAAATGAACATGTTTGAAAGAATAAAAAGGAAAAGTATTTATTTGGCACACAACATACAACACATGGCTTAGTGAAGATAGAAAACAACAAGCAAATACTCTGTGTTGTGATGATGCACCAAAGGGAAGTCAGCTTAGCAGATGCTAAATGACCAGCCGAGCCACCCAGCGCTGATTTTCAGCTGACACCAATTTATTGCGTCGACGCGCAGAAAACAGTAAGGGAAGGGATTAGTAGAGTATAGATGCACAGCTCTCGAGACTAATTGAAAAATATTATAGATATGTACAAGTATACACAAGAACACACACACACACACACGCCTGCAAATATATATCACACACGTTATGCATTATTGTTCAGGCGCAGGGCAAAAAGGTACTTGAGATTCTCTTCCGTCTCCCTACATTCCCATTCCACGCTCGGTCCTTAACGGTGATACATGTGTACGCACGGCGGTATCGCTACACTTATCATCGGCGGCGAACTCGGTCACACTACGGAATAGTCAGTTGCTTTGAACATTACGGCGGAACATCTAATTAATTGTATACGGTGAACGGTGCGGAGCTGCAGTAGCCTGTCCTCATCATCCAGTTTCCAGGTGAGTGCCTTTTGAATATTTCATTGTCACTGTGCCTGAACGAACTATTTGTGCCCTAATTCTCTACGCGGAAATCCAGACCAGCGACGCTCACCGTCGGCTACATAAATTTTTGGTTCCTTTGAGACCAGCGCTCTACTGCGCACACAATTATTATTAATATACGTATACATACAAAAATAAAATAAAAATTTAAACAACTAAATAAAAGAGACATCCAGTTGTTGCACATTATGCTGCTTATTCAACAGGAAGGTGTTAATTTTCTTTTTAAAAGTATGTCAACTCTTTAACCTCATTGATTTTGGCGTGTCGCGTTTCGTAAGCAGTTAGTATACCTCCAGTTGCTCATACACCTAAATGCCTTCAGTCGTGGTATATGAGGGCTGGTATGACAACGGTGACTGTCAATAGCTTCTCGTCCCTTGGAGGCCATTGTCCTGCCGGTGTCTTTGAGGCTTTAGAGTTATTATTGAGTGATTACTATTCACGAACCTGTGTTCAGAGTAGCGCTGCCGACTCGCACTGAGAAAAGCGTCGGACTGACCGCATTGCCGTTTCTGTAAATAATGTGTTAATTTTTAATTACTTCTCGCTCTATTGCCTATTTGTCCAAACGACTAATTTCTATGTTTATTTAGTCTTCACATAAAAATTGTTCCCGTCTATAAATAAATATAAATTATTTTAAACATAAGACACTAATGGAACTATAATGAAAATTCGATCCATGAAACCGGCGTCACCGACGAAGGATAGTTCAGTCACTGCTGTTAACCGATGCGTTTATACTCCAGGCGCAGACTTGAGTTTCATTCGGCGTTCCTACTCAAGTTTGTCGCTTCTAAGACACTAACATATCACCGTTAAATTCTTTCCCAGACTAGCCCCCCCAAGTCAAAGACCTTGCAAACAGGGTGCCGTTGCGTTGCCACCCAACACAAAAAGCACAGGATGAGCACCTTCACTTTCACCTCACGTGCCCGCCCTCTTCGCCCGGTGAATTTATAAATAGGAGATTTTTGAATGTGAAAGAGGCTTTTCTAGATTACGATTTGGGCGACACACAAGAAAGAATATATATATATATATTTTTTAATATACTACGTGCCAAATATTGTGTAGTGCTTTAATAGTATTTCCAATATATATCGAGGGGTGAAAGGCAATTTGGTTTAAGCGACATTTTTTGGTGATATAGTAATATATTAGGTCCTTACATATGAAATTGGCGTTTTTCGTACTGGCCACTTTAATCACAAATTTCTCCTCTTTGGTAAGGAATTCCAAATTCACATTTGTACAGCTATAGACTCATGTATTTGTGCTTCGATGATCGTCATTCATTTGTTTTTTTCTTCTGTTTTTTTCTGTTTGCGTCACTCATTTTACAAAATGGAAAACTTAAAATATCGCATTATTTACGAGTACGAGTTCCGCCGTGGCACTAGTGCTGCGGAAACAACTCGAAGGGTAAATGATGTGTATGGCGGTCGTGTTGCAAAAGAAAACACAGTTCGTTTTTGGTTCCAACGTTTTCGTTCTGGAAATTTCGACCTGCAGAACAAGCCCCGTGGACGGCCTGAGACTCAAGTTGATAATGAAGAGTTGAAGGCTATTGTGGAAGCGGATCCATCGCAAACCACGTCCGAGTTAGCTGCAGGCTGCGATGTTAGTGATAAAACTGTTTTAATTCACTTGAAGCAAATTGGGAAGATTAAAAAGCTTGAAAGGTGGGTACCTCACGAATTGACTGAAGCAAACCGGCAAACGCGCGTCGACTGCTGCGTTACATTACTAAACCGGCACAATAATGAAGGTATTTTAAACCGAATCATTACCTGTGATGAAAAATGGGTTCTTTACGATAATCGGAAGCGCTCAGCGCAATGGTTGGATCCTGGCCAGCCAGCCAAATCCTGCCCCAAGCGAAAATTAACCCCAAAAAAGTTACTTGTAAGCGTTTGGTGGACTAGTGCCGGTATTGTTCATTACAGTTTTCTCAAATCTGGCCAGACTATTACGGCTGATGTCTATTGTCAGCAATTGCAAACCATGATGGAAAAGCTAGCGGCTAAACAACCTAGGCTGGTCAATCGCTCCACGCCACTGCTGCTTCACGACAACGCTAGACCACACACTGCGCAACAGACGGCTACTAAATTAGAAGAGCTTCAATTGGAAAGTCTAAGACATCCTCCGTACTCCCCGGACCTTGCTCCAACAGATTACCATTTTTTTCGAAATTTGGATAACTTCTTGCAAGGGAAAAAATTCAACTCCGATGGGGAAGTCCAAATCGCCTTCAAAGATTTTATTGATTCCCGTCCGACTGGTTTTTTTAGTAAAGGGATCAATGAACTACCTATGAGATGGCAAAAGTGCATAGAAAATAATGGTTCATACTTTGATTAATTAAATATATTATATTAAAAAATATTCGACTTTTTGTTTCTCCCATACAAAACGCCAATTTCATATGTAAGGACCTAATATATATATATTTGAAATCAGCGTTTCTTGCCGATTCCAAAAATATATATATATATTACTATATCACCAAAAAATTTCGCTTAAACCAAATTGCCTTTCACCCCTCGATATGATACAGTAACAAGTACATGAAATTGAACACAGCTATTCAACAATTCACAATACTATCGTTATAGTACTATAAAATTGAATATCGAGAATTGAACATTTTTGCACTAAATAATTAATTTATTAGGTTTTAAACTCCAACAAATTCTATTTGAAGCATTTCAATCATTAGAAGATTTTAACACGTTCGCTGCGGGACAATATTTGCAATACTTCTTCAATCAAGTGCATTACAAGATTATATTAAGCGCTTCGTGCATAATATTTTGCACCAAACTGTGTGAAAGCTTTGATTGCGTCAATATGGCCTCATACCGCATCAAACTTATTTGAATACTCTACATGAAACTCCCAGCTTAAATGGTTAACAAGAAGGGCGCGAATTGGGATCGCATTATATGGGTGAAAAATTCATTTTAAGTTTTCGCGTAAACGTTTTGCGTTTTACAAATGTTGAGTCTTAATTAAAAGTATGTCACCTCGCGTGTAAGACCCATTAAAGTATTTATAATGGGTGAAAAGGCAATCAAACTGACTTGTCTAGGCCAATCGAGTTTCTAGAAAATTGCCTTTGTATGTTAAAATGGGCTGGCTCGTTCTTTCCATCTCTTTAAGAAACAGCCACACGATAACTGGTAACACTTCTAGTGCTGTGCTTGGATATAAGCAACAATAGGGCCGTCTCATTTCAAAATTTAATAAGGCTATCAAACTAAGTTTTCCAAAAGAATCATGTTTTGAAGTGGCTTTTTTTTAGTATTTGGTACATTTACTGATTTTAGGGATATTAAAATAACAGTCATTTTCAAGATTTTAATGCGAGTGATTTCTTTCTTTATGTGTTTTGAAATGGGGTTGACGTCTTTGTTAATTACTTTTCATCAGAAAGGCTGCCAGCTTGTTTGTCGCCTTTTGGAACACAAAAACATCAGTGAGGAGATATATCCATTTACTCTAACCATAAAAACTTCAACAATCTACAACTTACACGTCAAAGAAGCAGTGGGCGGCGGAGAGGACGTGCCGGCGTGTGAGCAGAGACCCCCCGCACGACAACTGAGAGTTGTACAGCACCTGCCAATATTTGTAACTTGTAGTGGAGTTTTTTTACACTGGCTCAAAAAAGTGACTACAGTGCATCTAATGATAAGTACAATGTATTCAAAAACAACAGGAACTAACAAAAAAAGAAAATCCACTGATAGTCTCCGTCGTCATGTCGGTCCACATATACCGTGACTGAAGGTCTCTAGGTATATGAGCTACTGGATATACACTAGCTGATCCCGAAATATAACAGGCAAAAACGAGTCCCTGGTCCCTGATTGTCTTTACTTTTATATGCTGTGGCTACGACCCAGTTCGGTTAATCCATATTACCTTAAAAAGATATAGGAGGTATTTTTGGATCTTGTAATGCTCAGCTCAGATAGCGGTGTTCCGAGTAGGTTTCTGAATAGCCGGAGCTTCCTTTTAGCGCTGCGCATCACCAGGTGCCGGAACGGAACCAATACTCGTAGAGGCAGCCAGTTTCTAGAAGTTTTTTTTTTTCAGTTTTTTTTCTGGGAGTCTTTAGAGAAGAGTGAATAGGCATTTGCTAGGCGATCGCGTTTCATCATCGAACTCATCTTCACCTTCCACCAGGTGTGATTGAGGTCAAGCGTTCGTCTATAAATTATTAAAAAGAAGTTTCGATCCTCAGCAGTAAAGGAACGTTGAGTAAGGGACAGAATTGACAAGCGGGTATTCAGGTAAAGACTTTTTAAATTTTGATATTAATCTTGTTGAGAGACTTTTGTACGTAATATTGTACAGGAGTCTTGAAAATTTCTTTCTAGTAACTGTTGTGGCTGACTGTTTCTAAGGATTCTTCAAAGAATGAAGTATATCATCGTAACGAGTCTTGCTTTTCTTTTAACAATAATTTGTGTGACAATTACTGTATTAATGTAAAAAGGAAGCCATAAATATTTTTAATAAACGTCATATGTATTATCAACGCCGCGGGGCGTGTGTTTATCGTGCACAGGATCGAGGATGATGGCTCAGAGGACAGTGTAAGAGGGAGACACGTGTTCAACAGTGGGCAGAAATGATGATTTTATTATGTATATTTTAAAGGAATGAAACAGGGGTTAAAAGTTTGTTTTAATATCCGTCCATGTAAGCGCTATGAAAATCTGTATTTTGACTTTTGATTAGAAATAATAAAATACGTGTTTTGACGGTTTTGGAAAATAATTCCTACACTAGTAACGCTGGGTTACTACAGCTAGCCTCTTATAAAGGCAATGTTTTTCTTCTAGTGCGGCTTACACAGGCTAGTGACGAAGACAAACCTGCACAGTGTAAGGGTAGCGCTCTATAGTGGTGGGCGAGCCGCCTATGATCCGAGAGTCCGTGGTGGCAGGCGCGGTCAACGGCACTGTGGTTATGTTATATATCTCTGCCTGACCTGGAAATCAAAATTCATTTATAAAAGGCACTGTTCTAATAATACATAGTGCGTTTACGCTCCGAGACCCAATTTCACTCCGACGCAGCCTTGAGTTTCTTTTGGCGTTTCGCCTCAAGGTAGTCGCTTCCGAAACGCTAGTAGATCACCGTTAAGTTCGTTTCTCTGGCTGTCGGAGTCGGTACCCACAGGGGTGCCCTTGCGTTACCACCCGACTGATAAATCTCTGGATGAGCAGCTTATGTGGCCGGCCTCTTTCGCCCGGAGAAATAAGGCTTTTCTAAAACTTTTCTAGGATAACAACAGAATGTACTATCGACATAAAAAACAAAGACTTCAATTCGTATTCATAAAACTGTATAAAATTGACCTTAGCCAAAAATAATTTACGCAAAACGATAAATTATTAATTGCCAACTAAGTTTGACAGTAACTCTAAAAATAAGATTGAAAATAAAAATAATCTTCTTTTTTTAATTCTTTGACATGTCCAAACGTTTTTTATTTATCGGCCATTCCTCATTCGCACTATAGACAAAACAACCAAATTCGACGACCTCCTTACATAGATATATGTTACAGTAGCTATTAATTATACTACTTCAAAGAAAGATAAAGATTTTTCGTTTATTATACCAAAGAAATAAAACAAAAGCATTTCACTTGAATTCAGCATTACATGATTCAGGATATATTGCCTAATTTTCTTATCGGTCAATTTACCAATAAATGCTAATCGTTCCGAGAACTTATTTATCTATAATATTAATCGAAATAAACAAAGACCCCTGTATTAATGATAACAAAACCATCCAGAACACTTAGCGTGTTATCTTATTTATAAATGGGAATTCCAGTTCGGCGCTTAACTTTTTTGTTGAGGATACACCGTAAAAACTAATTTCGGTACCAGCCTACGAAAGGCTTAAATTGACTACGAGAGATCAGGATTCTCCATATTCCTGTATGTTTTTTATAAATAAATGCCTTTACGTTTCACCTGTAGAATCGGAAATCATAAACGGAAAAGAAGTTTTTCTCTTTTTAATTCTCTCATAGTTTTGCCGAGTCATCAATGAGCAAGCGTGTTCCCACAATCCTTTGATGTGGGGTCTAACGAAGCGTGAAGAGATATTTGCGCAGGCCGGCCGGCATGTTCGCTGAGACTGTCGATAGGTTTTTCTTTACTGTTAATAGTCATAATCGTTTTTTCGACTGCACCATGCTTACCATCAGGCGTGGTGTGGTTACTATGACGAGTCAGGTTAAAAAAAAACAGCAGTTAGTAATTACTGGAAACTTTTTAGCAACTCCTCTTTGACACGAATTCACACCAGAATCAAACTGGGCCAAAATTATCGTAAAAATGTAATCAAGTGGAATTTTACATTTAACTTGTAAATTGCGCAATAATCTTAGCATCGAATATAAATTACATGTGTTTATATTGTGTGTTTTGTATTTTTGACACCGTAACATTATAGTAGTTTTAGATCTAAAAAAAAACAATTCTGTATTATTAAATAGTATTAAATTTCAATGTAAATAAAAATGTTATTTTTCAAATATGATATTTTATCGATAGTATGATTTACTTCATTGTAAATTGTATCGATGATTGTAGAATGTGCTTGTTTCTTTTGCCTTGTAATTATTGTTTTTTTTTGTTGGTGTATGTATGTAGACATGTTTGTGGTTGGTTTTGAATAATTAGAGGTGATGTCTTTTCGTAACTGGCGTTAACTTTAGTCTCTTAAAGCTTTTTTCTTTTCTGGTGTATTAATATTAATCAAAAGTTACAATTGGAGCTACGCGGCGGATATAAACTGTACGTAACATATTATGCGACACGAACACCACTGAAGCTGGTATTTATAGACGTTAATTCGACTTTATTTAGCAAAGTTCTCAAAAAATAAATTCGTTTTGACAAAACACTAAATATATAATAGGAACTTGAGCATAGCCATAGTATTCACAGAACTAAGTCCATGTTGACAAAATCGGTGACTTACGAAATCCTTTGACATTCATTGAGTAATATAAATTGTAATGTTTTATTAAAGTCTATACAAACTTAAAGATGCGTCTATAAATCTTAGCCTGGCAACCAAGATACAGATAGTCATAGTTTGGATGTCGGCTGACTATAATGTATTGGTTACAAGCTGTTTTTCTTTTTGAATAAATTATTTATTAGTATTACCGATGCAGAATCGAAACCCTTCAGTCATAAAACAACTATAATTTTACCCGGTATATTCATAATGCCAACTCAAAGTTAACGAAATTGATGGCTTACCATAGACTTTAACATTGCTTAAATATTACAAATTGCGTACAATGTTTGATGAAAATTCAAAGTAACATCTATAAACCTCAGCCCAAGGATCACTTGGAATTCACAAACTGTTCCTTCAGGCCAGTCTGATTCGGACACCTCATGTAATAGGTCACAAAACACTTACAACAGGCGATAATGAGGGACAGCACAGCACGCCGCAACATGTTCATTCCTTCGTCACTGTCTGCACACTCACCGCTCGGCCTACATGTCGATATCACGTTATCTTCGATACGATAAAACGCTTTTTATCGGCACAATTCAAAAGTATTATGATAAATTGTGAGAATTGATTACATGTTTATTGAGTATCAAACAAAATCTCCTTTTTTTAATTGTGAAAAATCCTTCTGCGGTCTTCTCAACGCATATGAGGGTTGTGGGTAGTGTACCGGCCTTATACTGGCTATAAATTCCAAGGCAATTGGCAGTAGTTAGCGGGGACTGCGGGTCTTGCAATAAACTCCTGCCAGGCACGATTTCGAACAGAGAGGCGACCTTCGCCGACACCCCTCGGCGCACTTGAGCAGAACGCGACATGACGCTCTGTTAACTTCTCGAGGGTTGCTAACTGGTCGCTCCTGTCCACCCAAAAGAAACCAGTCAACGAGTCGTGGATTAACTAAACGGCTGGGACTGATTCCCCAGGGCGGTTGCCGGCATTCTGGCGTAATTTTCTTCGAGCGGCGTCGACTCTCTGCCGCACCCACTCTTATACCTGTCATACTTACTTGTTGCTTTGTCTGTTTGTTGCATTTTCACGCGATTTTCTTACGAAATTTATGTATTGATGATTTTCTTGAGATATTTATGTATGTGACCGGCATAATTATAAGTGTTGCTAGGTTTTTCTTTACTGTTGAAAATCGTTGTCTTTTTTTTACTATACCATGTTTATCACGCGTAGTGAGGACATTATGAAGAAACAGGATTATATAAATGAAGTACCTACATAAAAACCAATAGCATTAATTTTAAGAATTTTGCATCGCAAATTAGTCAATTAATTTATA
Source organism: Automeris io (assembly GCA_036320925.1). Classification (NCBI taxonomy): domain Eukaryota; kingdom Metazoa; phylum Arthropoda; class Insecta; order Lepidoptera; family Saturniidae; genus Automeris; species Automeris io. The sequence goes on along the minus strand of JAUDJH010000034.1, from coordinate 2,436,482 downwards.
CACATAATTATTATTTTCCTATGCTTTTTATTTTATGTAATATACCTATCTTTACGAAACCCGTCAAATTGTCAGACTTGCTAATTTCATATTTTTTTCTGAGTGACCGTATTGCGCGGCCGGGAGAGGCTTTCACAAGTAAACCGGGCTTGATGGACGAACGCAGAAGAAACTCAGCCAGCATCCAATTTCAAAAACAATTAATTATTGCGTTCCTAAAACCAATGAATACAAGTCTAAGAAATCTTTACTAAAGTAAATTCAGGAGAAATTCCTGTCCCCTTCGTCCTACAATATTGGGTTCTTTAAGCGAAACGCAAGGAGACATTATATAGGGCGACATGATCGCGGCGCCTATCGCCAGTGGAAGTCTCTCTACAGTAGCGTTCATTTCATATATGCATAAAAGCATTGCATGTCCTTACAATAAATAAGTCCGGAATAATTTACTTCAATATGAAGAAATACCTACCTACATACATTCATACATATTCTATTTTTACTCCAAATTACTGTCGTATAACTATATAATATTTACTGTAATAATAATATTCAAATTAATTATGCAAATACTGCCTACCCTGTGTAAATATTCTATGCACGTCACTGTCTCTCTATAGTCGCACTTGGTTTTTGGATTGACTATACTTTCCATCAGATATGGAGCACTCACTGTATCGAGTTTGAATAAAAAAAAAATTACGATATTGAACAACATGGAAACTAGAAGATTGTTAGCTGCTAGTGAATATTCTAGACACATTGAAAGTCGAGAGATAAAAATATCTTCGCAGTGAAGAACTTTTTTAACCGACTAGACAAAATTATTACTTACTGGATGAAACATATATTGCGACAGACTTCGGCGAGTTCTGGCAATACTTTGGCTATACTTATGTTTTTACTTTATTTATTTATTTAGGCAAGCATTTGATACAACTGCTCAGTGCTTGTATTCTGCTATTTCACTTTATATATATCCCGAGCAAATCAAAGTCGCGATTATAAATCACAGCCTAAGACGGTGTAATATTATTTGAACGCAGCGTTTAATAGAAAAATAGATTGAGGAATGTGCGATAAACATAGATACCAAAAGCATTGTAATTTTTGTAATTAAATATAATTCAACAAAATATAGTTTTCTAGACGACAAATATAAACAAAATTTTATTTAAAAAATGTAGATAAAATTTTACAAATATAACCTTTATTTTATTATTCATACAGGGCGTTGAATTCAACTTTAAAATTTACAAACAATGATAGAGTATAAGAATACATTCATATTGAAAATTAATGTATGTGTATATTAAAAGTATATTTAAAAACGCATCAAGAATGTTAAGAAATTTTTAAGAAAATTTAGACGGTTTGCACCAGCGACTTAAATCTAGTTTAGACTGTTATAAAACGTTAGTTAATTGAAGCGGTTAAATTCTACCTTAGTGTGATTAAAATATAACAGTGTAATATTTTGTCACTAATAGAGGTACAATAACTGTTATACAGGGGACAACATGCTGTTTGTTCCATCTCATTACACGCGTAGTTTTGTCATAGCGCCGTCTCCCTCACAACAATGTTGTTTCACATTATCTGTTGATCTGATGAACAAATAATTTCATGTTATTTAACATCTCTAGCCACTAAGCTATCATCGCGGCTGTTAGTTCCGATTGGTTTTCAAAAAGGTGCGTGATGTTTAAACATGCGCGTGACTACTTTGTTATTGGTTCTCGAAAAGTCGCGCGATGCTAAAAGTCGCGAGCGGACGGTTGAAGAACGTCCGCTACCTAGCGTCAGTCCGGGCTTGCCTCTAACAGAGAAAACGAGCGCAACAGGTATTAAAACTGGATTATATTTCCGTGTACGACAATAAGTGCAGTTTAACGGTATACTAACGTCTTCTACAAGTTAAACCTAGATTAAATTTGTTGGTGCAAGCCGCCCTAAATTTTAATTATTATACTATTGATATTTCAATATAATTCCGATCTTTCTTTATGTAAATAATAAATAAATATAAAAATGTGTATATAAAAATGTATCAAACTGTGCGGAATATCAGTTAATGGTCAAAATAGATACAATAAATCGAAATTAAGTACATGATATTAACAAAAAAATAATTTTTTTCGTAAAAAATTAAGGCAACCAATTCATAGATAATATATAAAAAATAACTATACACAGACAGATTTTTTACCAAAATCCAACATTAATCTAAATAAATATCTAATACATAAAAAAATCACACATTAATTTTTTAAGTAAAATTATATTATTATCAAAGATATTTTAATGGAATATATATGTATTTCGATTTCTTTAAATAACATATCAACAAAAACTTTAGGACGGCTTGTACCAGCATATTAAATCTAATTTAATCTTATACAAAAGGCTATTTGGCGTTAAATTATACTGATTGTATTGCACCGAAACTTATCCAGTTTTAACAATAGTTTTTAAATCGCCGCTAAGGTCGAATTAGACCGCTTCAATTAAACAGCGTTTTATACAAGCTTAAACTAGGTTCAAATTGCTGGTGCAAGCCGCTCTTGAGCTTACAACAAACTAAAATCCAACCAGACACCGAATTCACAAACTTAGATCTTCAAAAGATTCACAATTTTTAACCATTCGCTTTGATATTCGATATTTTACAAACTAGTGTGTAAATAGGTAACAGGATTTGAGCTACATATTGCACTTGTTAATTTAAGATATTGTCACACAGTTGCAGAAACGGTCTTTAAATAATAAAGTCAATTTTAATTACGATCACCGTTTGGGGCAGAGGGCGTTTACAATACCTTTCTATTTTGATCTGTCCTGCGCATTACAATTCAGTTCGCCTCACGTTTTACTAATATCCCATCAAACCGAGTTTTCCAACCAAGTCATGACCATCTCATCCAAAGCCGGAAACGGATCCGAATTTGCCGCACAATAGGTATCAATCACAATAGTATCATGCCCACATATCCAAACAGGCTCTAGATTGGAGTTCTCTGCGTACGAGAAAAATATGAAGATGCTCTGGTGGAGTCAATTTTAAACACGAATAATTAATTTGTTACCTTTATAAAGGAGAAGTGCATAGAGCGGTTCTTGTGCCCGCTTTATTGTACGGCAGTGAGGCGGGTATGCTAGAAGAAGCAGGAGAGTAGAATTAATGCAGTTGAGATGCGTTCTCTTCGTTCTATATGCAGAGTAACTCTTGCGGATCGCGTTAGAAACGAAGAGATACGCAGAATGGTTGGTTTGATAATGGCATCGATAGCATGCTTCGGACACGTGGAGAGGATGAATGGCGAAAAAGATATACAATATGAATGTGGGTGGGAGTGAGAGCCGAGACCGAGCGGGACTTCTTGGACCAGATAAAGAATGTTCTGATGGAGGGTAATGTCAAAAGTACGCAGTAAGGTCGAGAGCGCGTGAAAAGACGAATAAATGTTAAAGAAGCGAAATAAGTTTGCAAGTATAGAGAAATGGCGTTCGATCTTTTCTGCCAACCCGAATTTGGCGTGATAATAGATAGTTAATAGTTAATTAGTATTTATAATCGCTTTTAAACTTAAAGATAGTTTTTTGCAACTGTGTGTGAGGGAGATTAATACTGCGACAGATTCGACATTTTTTATTTATGTCGGGAATTACAGAGTTCAGTCAACTTTTTTTAATCGATATAAACAAACTAAACTTTGCCTGCTGCAGTTATGATAGATATACACTATAATAGAAAAACAACCCCTCTCTTCTTGCCGCGGTGTCGTAAAAGGCGACTAAAGGTATCTCTTTAACACCGCAATTCAACCAGGTGTTCAGAGAAGGAAAACTGGACCAAACCTGCATCCCGCACCCTTCCTATCGTACTGGTTCTCCATTCCATCGGGCCCGAGAAAGCTCGGACGAGAGAGTGCTTTTCTGGCTGCGCGTCCAGTTATGCATTTAAATATCTCCTGCACAATTGGCTGTTTCCGTAAACTGGACCTCGATTTTCTTAATCGGTGTTGAAACAGTCGCCGTGGCCGAACCCGGCTAGGACATCATCACGGATAAACCGTAAATCTTTAACCATATAAGACAGTATTTAAAAATATACACAAATTTGTTGCTATAACATACAATATCGAATAGGGAATTAAGGCAGTTTAACTTCTCGACATCACTCAACTAAAAGAAAGTCGATCACAAGAAGTTGGGGGCAAAAAGAACAAAAAAAAAAAAATAGGTGCTGTAATCTCCCTCTACAATTAGAAGTATGTATTTACAATCAACAACGAACAAAACACTTTTTATCATAACTACGATTTATGATACAAGAGGCTGAGATTTATAGAAAATACTTTGAGTTAGATAAGCATTCAATAATATAAAAAATATATTATTTATTAATGTCAAAGTATATGGGAAGTTTTTTTTCAACCAGCGCGTCTTTCCCGTTATGACGTATGGAGTCGAGACGTGGACACTAACGGTTTACCCCATTTCACCAGTTTAAGATCGCTCAGCGTGCGATGTAGCGGGCTATATTGAACATCTCTCTGAAGGATAAAGTCCGAAATGAGGTTATCCGACAGAGAACTAAAGTTGTCGTCATAGCTCTCAGTATTAGGAAGCTGAAGAGGCATTGGGCAGGCCATATATGCCGAAGAACCGATGGTCCTTGGAGCAGGCAGGTTCTCGAGTGGAGACTGCGGATTGGTAGACGTAGCGGGGTGGGGTGGGGCGGGGCGGTGGATTGGATGAGAAGAGCCGAAGACCGATTTCAATGGCGCTTGTTAGGAGTGACCTATGCCCAGCAGTGGACTAGGGTGGGCTGATGATGATGTTGATATGGTAAGCCACCGATTTTATCAACTTAGATTCGGCGCTGCGAATATTTCGGCTATACTCTTGTTCTTATTATATATTCAGTTTTTGTTTAAAGACGAACATATTTTATAAGTCAAGTCTAAGCAAAGTCAAAGTAGGATCTATAAATCTCAGCTTAAAATATTTCGTAAGTCACTTCGAAAGAACAATGGCGCCCTACGGACATCAAATGTTTATATATTTTATTTTCTAATAAACCTATCTCTAACACCTACGATACATATCTTGAAATATCATGAGAGATATGATTGAACTCTACACCTACTGTTGTTGCAACTGCTTTGAACACTTAATTACTTATTAAACTGCTTCTCTGCCGAACACGAGATATCTCGTTCTACAGTCTATGCCACATACGAGTATACTCGTTCAAAAACCTGTAGTCTATTCGCTCTCTATTTATTTATTTCTGCTCTTAACATTATCTATTTTCTACTTCTTTATTTCTCTCATCTCTACACGCTATAGGCTTAAGGTAGGTCACCTCAACACCACAATGCTTGCCTCTCCAAACTGGAAATATCCAAAGAGAAACAATAAAAGTACGAACACGAAAACAATACAAAACAGTACGGATTGGTCTCGTTTCGTCTCTCTTTCTGTGGACATCGGGCGATATTCCACCTGGTCTATTATTATCAACATCGCTTTACTAGTAAAAACCGTTACTTCAAAACTTAAGATACCCACAGTATCGGACGACACTACATATAAATAAATATGATGTATGAGGATATGAAACGTGTACATAATATTATTTAGATACATACATGAAGATATAATAATGGTATTTAAAATACCCATTAGTTATTGTTAGTATAGACAAGTAAAAAATGCTAAGGACAGAAATAAATAAATAGAGAGTGAATAGAATACAAATTTTTGAACGAGTATACTCATTTGTTGTAAATGAGTATACTCGTCCAACAATCCCTATCACACACGAATATACTCGTTAAATACTCTGTACCACATGAGAGTATGCTCATCTAACAGCCCGTGCAATTTATCAATGAGCTCGTTTAGCAGTTCGTGCCAATTCGGACCACATACGAGTATAATCGAGCAACGGGTTACTCATACGACATAGCTCGTTGTCACCTATCACACGAGATATTTCGTTTAATAGTCGAACGCATCACATACGAAACAACAGTGCACGCCTCCCACACTCCGTTACCTTTATAGTACTAAATCAATAACTACCTTCCAAACTATTCTTACAAATAGATATTTAATAACGACATTTATTGCTTTTTTTCCAATTTCCATATTCTATTTGGCATGACGGTATTATCGATATTTTAAATTAGGCAGAGAAAAGGTTAAAAAAACTTATATTTATTACGTATCTCATATATCTTCTTATAATGATCTCATTTTGATCCAAAAATCTAGATCATTAAGCGTCACGGAAAATAACGTTTCTTTTAATTGTGTTATTACAGGGAATTTTAAAAGTAGGGAACGATCCATCCAAGGGGGACATAAAAAAGGGGATGGGGATGTTGTCCATCAGTATAATTGAGGACCTAATTTGCACATGAGCCTTTACGCCCAACTACAAACGGCAATAAAATAACTGAACAGTTGTTTTTCTGTTTACACAGTATGGTATACAAACTCTGTCCGACCCGTAAAGGCGTTACTCGGTATTGATATTAGATTCTATTTAGAATATTCTTTTAATTAAAGAGCCTAAAAAAAATTTGAATAAAATTAATTAAACGGGGAAAACTTACATGCCAACATTGAAGAGTGCATAGATCTTGATCAAAGAAAAGCAAAGGATCATGCTAGTAGTTTGTGACGTCATAAACGTCATGACCACTGTTAATCACTTCGGTACGAGCGTAGCCTATAGTCGACGGCCGTGATATAAACGCGCGCGGCTGAGCGTCAACAAAAAAGTGAAATTGTCAACATTTAGAAATATCGTAATAAAAACAAGCGATTTGTTGATTTACATTACATGCCGCATGTAATGTAAAACAAGCTTTCAGTGTTTCAAAGCTTATCTCGTCACAGATCTGTCGATGAAAGAGCGCTTCAGGCAGCGTACGAACGGTGAATGCCGGCTGTGGGCAACTTTTCGTGGCCGACAGGCGCCGTACCGAAGCGGTTTCAATGAAATCGTTACATTAGTCTTTCTTAGCATAGATCGCACGTAAAATAATTCCATTTCATATATTTAATAACACAATAACTTTTTAATTTTCATAAATATTTTTATGATGAATTTTAGTAATGTTATCGTGATATCAGTATCGGGTCGGGCAGAGTTTTCAAAACATACTGTATAATGTGATAGTAATCTAAAATTAATTACCTGAGCAAGGGAGAGCGTTTATATTTTCTTTGTAAAAGGGGGTGCGTTCTACGGTAGGGAAAACTGTGCTATAGAGTTTATTATACTTTCCTTTTTCGTGTGAGTTCAATGATTTTTATATTCGATACTATGCATGCTAGTGTGGTATGGAAATATATTTAATAACAATGAAACTTATACATAGATTCAAATGTAAAGGGAAATTTCGATATGATAATTTGGTATACACCGTTTTAAGAAACATACATTTGTACATGTTTTAAGTATGCTTAGTGAGATTAGAGCTACTTAAAAGATATTAAGTTAAATTAATCACAGAGGTTTAGTACTTTCGACGTCAGTTATTTTGGTTTTTATTTTTAACCCTTTCGCTACGGCAGCGGTAGACCTCGCTGCAACTGCGCACAGTAAATGCGCAATCGCGCAGCGTGAACTGACCAAAATAAAGGCTCAAAACGATTTCCATTAGTTTTCAGAAGTAAAATAACACAGGTGAATAAAAAATATAGTCACCCATCGTGTACAGGTGGCGTTTTGTAGCTGGCAACTACAGTCACCTTAATAGTAGCGAAAAGATTAAATGAGGCTACTAGAAACAGAGTGTCCTAAGTGATAATTTTGAAAGTACAAGTTCCCGCATAAATTGCTTTTTTTATTCTGTTTTGTCACAGTGACCACACATCGCCTGATAAGCGTGGTGCAGTCTAAAAAACGACTATTAACAATAAAAAACCTATCGATAGTCGCTGCGGTCATGCCGACCTGCACAAATAAATTATGACACATCGCTTTTAAAAAATAAAATAAAAACAAAAGCACTACCGAATCAATCATATTATATTGTAACGTTTTGCAACTCATCTATATATTTAAATCTATTTTTATAACTGGTCATGTGCCTGTATTGGTCCGTTATAAATTATGTATCCAGTTAGTTATTTTATTCTATATTTTTTTAGCACTTTGCCGTCCGCACGATTTGTAAATATTTATTCGCTTGGCGCCGGCAGCGCTAAGTCTGGTCACTTGACATGTCGCCGGCCGGTCTTGACATTAGCGGGAGATTATAAATTGTTTAGTTTTACTAATCTCATCGTTAGTTATGATAGGTTCTCAACCCTGTTCCTCTACTTTCATGCAATGAGGAGTGGAACTCGCTTCCTGCGTCGGTGTTTCCGGCATCTTATGACATGGGAATCTTCAAACGTCGAGTGAATCGGTATTTGCTGGGCGAGCGCGCTTCATCGTCGGCCTCATCATCACTTTCCAGCAGGCGCGATTGAGGTCAAGCGCAAGCCTGTACGGACGGCATAGTGTTAAAAATGTTTTAACTCTTTGCTCTCGAGAGGCGACTCTCGCTCACTACATTATATGCCCGCGGAGACGGACTCGTGAGCAAAGGGTTAATATTGTATTTTTGTTTTTTATGTGAAAACAACAACTTTATCATAAACGGATTCTTATAAAAATAGTTTTGTCACATCTAAAACTATTTGTTTAAAGGTCAACATCAAAATTGATATACGAATAAATCAAATAAAGTAAACAGATCCCAAACAAAAGCAGTGACAAAAAGTAAGTACGTAGTCAAATAGTAAGTAAACAAAATAGTAACAGCAGTGGTAAGTAAGTAACTCATAATTAAGATTAGTAAGTAAATCGGTGCTAGTTCTAGTGTTAAACACTCAGTTCCAGAAACGTTCCTTAAATTTTAAATTAATTGGCGCTTAAAGGCGTTTTTTTATTCACTCATCCAGTATATCATTACACCTGGGTGACAAAAATTTTGACGACAATATCTAAGACGCTCTGTTCCTGGTGCCCTTGTATGAGTTGTGAGGTTATTCAATTGATTGCGGGTAGTTTAAAAGTTCATTTTCGGTGCTGCGTGAGGGCGTATTGAGGGGGGAGTCCCTCACGGCGGTAGGTTCATCTGCAAGTTCTGCAGGTAGGCGGAAGTAGAATTCAACAGGCCTATGCGTTGCTTTTGTTTTCTTTGCTCGGTCATCTAAAACAATTCAATATTTTAATTTTTATAGTATATTGATTCGGCGAATTTTATCGCTCCTAATAGTCAATTAATTTCGTGTTAATTTTTAACTTAACCTAATTTCTCTTAGTCCCATCACATGGCATAACTGCATTTAATAGCTATTAACATAATAAAGATATGAGGTTTTTGGGAGTCGAAGTCCATAGGCTTTACCCTAGTTTCCCTATACGTGACTCCTGGGTAGTGCTAAACGAGCAGCAGCGAGGTGGTAGGGCGCCGGTGCCCGTCTGGATCGCGACCACAGTGCATGGGTGTAAAGCCCGTCATAGTGACCAGTTTAGGCTTGTCGCGTTTCGGGATCAGCTTGTGTATATCCAGTAGCTCATATACCTAGAGACCTTCAGTCATGGTATATGTGGGCCGACACGACGACGGAGACTATCAATGGATTTTCATTCTTTGAAAGTCGCTTTCGTTTTTGCACTACACTGTACTTACCATCAGGTACTCTGTAGTCACTATGTCGAGCCAGTGTAAAAAAAAAATACAACCTTCCTTCTCGTTCAGTTTCTACTTTGGATAAACGTAGAATTAAGAAAGATCCAGCTTTTTATTAGAGGAGTCATAGATTCGTCCTATTTGTTAAGCCAAATAGGTTTCAGGTGTCCGCATTCCAATGCAAGAGACTTTTCCCTGATTGAAGTAAAATTATGTTAATAATACATTTTTATTTTTCGTGCCTAAAAAAAATGAACGCATACAAGTTACAAGATGGACTCAATTAATCGTAGGGCTCGTAGACTTGTTGGCGATGGCTCTTTGACTGAGGCTGAAATGCAAAACATCGAGCATCGACGTGAAGTCGCCCGCCTCGCAGTGGGAAATATTCTCAGTGGCTACATTCTCCAATTCCACCAGCCCCATTTCATAGTAAAAACCACTAGACGCCGTGTCGGATATCATTCGTATATGGTGACCGTTCCTTATATCCGCACGAAAAGGTTCGCTTCTACATTCATCATGCAAACAGCTAAGGAGTGGAATATGCTGCCGGCGACCATATTTCCAAGTTCCTATAACTTGAGAGTCTTTAAGAGAAGAGTGAATAGGCATTTGTTGGGCGGACGCGGTCCATCAGCGGACTCATCTTCACTTTCCACCAGCTGTGATTGAGCTCAAGAATACACCTGTAAATCATTAAAAAAAAATGGTAAAACAATGTGAATGTATCAGTGATAGATTGGGCTTCGGTAATGTGTGGTACCTGGTCACGAAGGTCAGTCAGCAGGTCGGTGAGCGTGCTGACCGCGAGCTGGGCACGGTCCAGCTGGGCTTGCAGCGCGCGCAGCTCCACCTCCCCGCCGTCGCCTTCCCCTCCCCCGACCAGCGACAAGGCGCGCAGCCGCGGGAACCAGTCCAGGTTGTTTGTCTGAACGAAAATTGTTTGTCTAAGTACATTTTTTTCAAAATCACATGTTACCTAAACACATTTTGGGAGTCGAAACTACTCGCGTCCGGGAGTTGAAGCTGCTCGCGTCCGTAGGCTTTACCCTAGTTTCTGTACACGTGACTCCTGGGTGGTGCTAAACGAGCAGCAGCGAGGTGGTAGGGCGCCGGTGCCCGTCTGGATCGCGACCACAGTACATGGGTGTAAAGCCCGTCATACTGACCAGTTTCGGCTTGTCGCGTTTCGGGATCAGCTTGTGAATATCCAGTAGCTCATATACCTAGAGACCTTCAGTCGTGGTATATGGGGATCGACATGACGATGCAGACTATCAATGGATTCTCATCCTTTGATAGTCGCTTTCGTTTTTGGATTACACTGTACTTACCATCAGGTACTCCGTAGTCACTATGTCAAGCCAGTGTAAAAAAAATTATTTTGCTTGTCTATGGCGAGCGTGGAAGGGTAACATATATTTTATGCAATGACATTTGTTGTGATTTGATAGAAGTTTAGCCAAGAGATTCAAATTTGATTCAAACACGATTAAAAGTAGATTTTGAAGGTTTTAAAGAGCAGTCGTGCCTCACCTTGATCATGGAGTGCACGTAGCTCTCGGGCCCCGTGAACTCGGTGGGGTCCTTGACGCGCACGAGCACCATGAAGTAGAGGTAGTGCCACATGTTGTGCTCGCTCTTTATATGCTCCTCGAACGACACCGTTTTGTTATCAAACGCGGACCGATTCAAACCTGGCGACAAGATATCACAATCATAACAATATATTATCACTCTTTCAGAGCGTCTTAGCTGAGCAAACATCTTGCGCAGCTGAGATGCTCTGTAGACTCACATATACAATGTTGAATTAGCATTTACATAGATGATGATGTCCTAGCCGGATTCGGCCACGGCGACTGTTTCAACGCCGATTAAGAAAATCAAGGCCCAGTTTTCGGAAACAGTCAATTGCGCAGGAGATATTTAAGTGCATAACTGGACACGCAGCCAGAAAAGCACTCTCTCGTCGCATTTACATAGTGTGATTATGTGACTGACATGGTCAGCCTGATCCAAAGTCCAAAAAAAAACAGAGAATAAAAAAATATATATATTATCACTCTTATGTTTTCTTTTGTCTTAACTTAGTATAGCTGCCACGTCCCGCTCCTGATGATTAGCATGGTGTAGTAAAAAAAAAACTATCAACAGTAGAGAGAAATCTATCGATAGTTGCTATGAGCATACCGGCCTGCGCAAATATCGTTTCAGGATTCGCTTATAATTCCGTGGCATTAAGCTGACGGAGGACCTATTTCGCCATGTTTATATTTTTTTTTTAGTATTTTCTTCTCTTCTGTGTGTTGTTAATGTTTCTGTGTTTTAAATTTTAGTTTTGGGTAAAATAAATATAATATAATTACTTTTTTTTATATATTTTTTTCACGGGTCTGTATTGTTGGTCTGAGACGGCCTTTTGAATACCACTTTATTGTGTCACATTGTGATAAGTCCTAGAGCGGAGAATAATTTTTAAATCTTTTAGCCTGTCTCGTTTCGAATTCAGTTTGTGCATATCCACTAACTCATATATCTAGAGACCTTCAGTCGTTTTATATGTGGGCCGACATGACGACGGAGACTATCAACGGATTTTCATCCTTTGATAGTAGCTTTCGTTTTTGGACTACACTGTGCTTACCATCAGGTACACTGTAGTCACTTTGTCGAGCCAGTGTAAAAATATCAGACGAGTACTGACCGCAAATAAAGCAGGTGCTCTTGAGGATGAGTTCCTTCTGCTGCTTCTCGCTGCGCAGGTCGGCGAACGTGTCGATGATCACACCGAAGATCAGGTTCAGCACTATGATGATCACGACGAAGAAGAACAGCAGGTCGTAGACCACGCGCGCGACGAACAGCGGTTCCTAACGGAGAACATTACTTATTTTTTATCGGCATCACTATCTACTAGAAATTATTTAGAAATAGCTTATATGGCAAAACAACGTTTGCCAGGTCAGCTAGTATATGATGATATCCTAGCCGGTTTCGGCCACGGCGACTGTTTCAATGCCGATTAAGAAAATTGAGGGCCACTTTTGGAAAACAGTCAATTGCGCAGGAGATATTTAAGTGCATAACTGGACGCGCAGCCAGAGAAGCACTCTCTCGTCCGAGCTCCCTCGGGCCCGATGGAATGGAGAACCAGTACTATCGGGATGGAGCAGGATGCAGGTTTGATCGAGTTTTCCTTCTCTGAACACCTGCTTGAATTGCGGTGTTAAAGAGATACCTTAGTCGCCTTTTACGACACCTCAGCAAGAAGAGGGGGGTGCTATTCTATTCTGCCGGCAGCCACCACGGCTAGTATATATACAATATACATGTGTACACGCCATTATACTGTATATCTATGTATATTTACGCAAGCCTACCGCCAGATGGCGTCATGCGGTGGGCAAACGTCACACTCCGTCGGACGCAACTATACCGGACACATCGGATTTGTATCGGAAGGCTTTTTATTAATTTATTTACGGCTACGGACCTATTTATATTGTTTTATTGTGCTCCTTGTGTTTTGTGTTGCGTGGGACAATTATATTAGCACGGAGTTAGCATCAGTTACGGATTTTCGTACTTTTATCTTCGGGCACACGACCATGTCGGATTCACTACCCCGGAAGCTGGTCTGGATCCAGGCAGGCAGAGACACCACGGCGGCAAGGTAAGCGGAATAGATATATGTATATTTTATAATGGTCGTGTGCATTTAATAGGGCCCAAAGAAAGATAACCTACCAACACCTACAAAAATACAGTCCACTATCTTCCTTGTTCGGAAAACCCAGTGCAGGCCTGAGTGGCGTGCACAACATGTAGTATAAATACGTAATATGTGTATTTATGTTAATGCCATATTGATATCTTGTTTACACTTTGTTGTACCAATCATGTTTGTCCCGTTTATGCAATGTTAATGTAATATGTTATTATGTTGCAGTACGGGGCTGTGCTGTCTTATTCTACTTGTATCTCTGCGGCCTAAAAGATCTATTGTGATCACCACAGATATCAGTTGGCGGCTTTGGACTCGATTGATCATAGAGCTCGTAGACTTCTTTGACAAAAATTAAAATGCAGAGCATCGAGCATCGACGTAGAGTTGCCTGCCTCGCGGTCTTTTACCGGTTGCACGGTGGAGAGTGTTCTCAGGAACTACATTCTTTGATTCCACCGGCCCTATTCCACCACAAAACCACAAGACATCGTGTCGGATACCATCCGTATGTGGTGGATGTTCCTTATATCCGCACGAGAAGATTCGCTTCTACATTCATCATGCGAACAGCTAAGGATTGAAATATGCTTCCGCGATCTTTTGACCTGGGAGTCTTTAAAAGAAGAATGAAAAGGCATTTGTTAGGCGGACGCGGTTCATCATCGGACTCATCTTCACCTTCCACCAGGTGTGATTGAGGTCAAGCGTTCCGCTATAAGTTATATAAAAAAAACCACGTTACACATATAGCTCCCCGTCCAGTCGTATAGTTTTGAGGTGGTAATGTAATACAAGTGTATGTGCATAGTTACAAAGCTGGCCGGCGCGCGCAGGATGTCCCCGATGCCGCCGCCGTTGCGCAGGCCCTGGTTGAGCGTCGTCACGATGCACATGATGAGCGAGTCGCAGCTGCGCTCGCGGACCTCGCCGCCCACCGACACGAAGCGGCCGGGCCGCGCGCACGCCGCGCCGCCGCCGCCGCCACCCTCAGCGCCGGCGCCCTGCAGGTACTTGGACGCGGGCTGCTCGCCGCACGGGCTTGCAGAGAAGCGTGGGTCGTCGTCATCTGTTCCGAGTACAGATTACAACCAATTATAATAATCAGTCAGCAGCGTCCACAACAAAAAGACAAGATAACACAAGTAAATGGCACATGAAAAGAAAATAACAGGATAAAAAATAACAAAAAACTACATGCGATAACTAATGTATCTCTGCTTACCCCGAAAGGCGACATAGCGACCCCGATATAGCGTGATAATATATTATTATTAAAAAAATTAAAAGCTGCCGCCGATAAGGACCCTGTCTCAGCTAATTGCGGAAATCATAGTTAACCAATGGCCCTAGCATGGATATTTTCGACAAAATATTCACACAGTAAACCACCATATTATGAGCTAAAACCGAAATCATTAAGAGCTCAAATCACATGCGGCTTGTTAACCTCAATACCTCATTTGTATAATACTAATAAAAAGGTTTTGGATTAAAAAAAGAAAAATTTGCACGTAATTGTCGTTTCTTCAGAATCTCTTGGAATAAATCCGTTCAAGATACGAATACATTATCGCAGATAACTGCGCTAGTGCCTCAGATTTATAATTATAAATAACTGACTCTACTACAATCGAGTCAATAATCAAATCACCCAACCGATTGATTGCTTGTGATATTTTTTGTGTTATCGATTGCTTGTGAGCGAGCCTACACTAGCAGTATGTCACGTACACTACAATTGAACGTCTCGCTAAGCTATAATTGACACTGTAGTAGTCCGTAGCAGTGTTAACAGGGCGAGGGAAGAAAAATTAATGAGGAGCACAGTTTCCATTCTACATGAAATTTTATAAAGTATTGTGTAATTATATGCACGATTTTCCCCCGGGTCATAAAAAAATTGGCATACCGTCGAGTCGGTCGACGCTGACGAGAAAGTGGTCCCTGAAGAACATGTACCCGACGATGGAGAACATGTAGACGAGCACGAGCGCCAGCACCGCCGTCAGCAGGATCGAGCGCCCGTTGCGCGTCACTGACCGCATCACGTTCAGCAGGGTCTCCTCGCGGTACACTATGTCCAACAGCTGGACGAACAAACAAACACTTTGTTATTAATTTACTTATTCTCTAATAAAAACTGTAGTCATTTCAGCACTTTTGAGATGGGAGAAAAAGCACTGAATTCGCGTGTCCGTCACGCTAAGATAGATGCGCGAAAATAAGAAGGCAGATTCGAGATAGGAGTCAATATAAATGAAGACGTATCTATTTATTATCTCTACATTATTACTAATTTAAAAAAAAAACATGCTGAATAATAATAGAGATAAAGGTTCACCTATCCATAGTTGCAGCAATAATATCTTAACTAATTAAAATTTTCTCAACTAATTTAACTTTAAGGAGATCATTTAATAATCGATAAAGGAGGCAAAAACCGCAGGCAAGGGTCTAATTACACAATAAAAACTCCTCGAAGATGTATTCAGTGCGCTATGAGTTTCACAATGCCTCTAAACTACATTCATACATTTCTGCAACATTTGGCGCAGTCGTTATATCAATATAAGAGACTGGCCGTGGTGGCTGCCGGCAGAATAGAATAGCTCCCCCCTCTTCTTGCTGAGGTGTCGTAAAAGGCGACTAAGGTATCTCTTTAACACCGCAATTCAATCAGGTGTTTAGAGAAGGGAAAACTCGACCAAACTTGCATCCCGCTCCCTCCCGATCGTACTGGTTCTCCATTCCATCGGGCCTGAGGGAGCTCGGACGAGAGAGTGCTTTTCTGGCTGCGCGTCCAGTTATGCACTTAAATATCTCCTGCGCAATTGACTGTTTCCGAAAACTGGACCTCGAATTTCTTAACCGGTGTTGAAACAGTCGCCGTGGCCGAAACCGGCTAGGACATCATCATCATCATCATAAGAGACTAACGCCAGGTTTCAGAAACTTTTTAAAAACGTTTATAAATACTAAGGAGTCATAAATTGCTTGCACAAATATGATTCAGTAGTGTTTAAAACATTGTGTAAACTCACCAGAACGGAAAAGAAGAACGGATGGCAGCAAATGCCCAGGAAACAGAAGACCAGGTACACGCTGTGGTAGAGTAGCTCTGGGTCCGTGATCACGTTTCGCGTCGACTTGGACAGCGTGCCTTGGTTGCCCATTATGCTGACCAGGTGAACGCCCTTAACCACTATCTGTTTTCGAAATGTCACGTGTAAGTGCCTTGAGGAAGACGATCAGCTGCGCTACTGGTCACGCTGGACACGACATATAAGCGCAAACTGGATACAGACATCAATGTATCTCTGCTCACCCCCGAAAGGGATATAGCGTGTTGATATTTTATTATTGTTATTTATAGTTGTGTTTATGAACAACGTCTTTATTTCTGATAAACGTGTGTATTAAGCCACACTGGATTTTAGTTTTTGCCCAGGAGCAGCTGCTTTCATATAAAGCAAAAGTTTACATGAAAGTTCCAGTTTTCCTAGTATTAAGGGGGTCGTCTAGTGTGTCAGATGAAAAAAAAAAAACGTTTTTTTTTCTAAAGAGTACAGTCATTTTTTGGAATTCAAACTTAAATTTAGTTCAACTTGGAACCTCAAGTCTCAGGATTGAAATTACGTTTGGTTTTTTGACCTCACATAAGCAGAACTGCTGGAATCATGACAGCAGTGCAGCACCACTTTTTATGTATGTGTTCCTGTTGGGTAGTGTATCTCCGACTATATTCGATATAATTACTTCAGAAAATTCTTAAAGATTGTTGAAATGTCGATGAAAATTATATACGATTTATAAATTATTTTATTTAAACGAAGTGAAAAAAAAAACCTCAAAAACCCAATGAAAAACGGTTTTCCCAATAGACGACCCTCTTAATTAAACATTTACTTATGTAATATCAACAGTAAGTACCATTGTAAACATTACGAATATAATCATGTGCATCAGTGATATATCGATAAACGTTAATAATAATAATATCAAGGTGTAACTAGACACAAAGGGTGAATGAGTGGGGTACTGGGGCATTACGGTGAGCATGGCCAGCGTCCAGAGCGTCGGCTCCGGCCCCGCGGAGTACATGAACCGCACGATGGCGCTCGCGAGCAGTGCGCGCACGCCCGAGGAGCGCGGCAAGCAGGTGACCAGCGCCGCGGCCACTCCCGACACGCACCACACCACCAGCGACAGGTGCTGGCCCAGTTCTACAGTGTCACATTAAACAAAACGTATGTACAGTTTGCACACGGTAGAATCAGCACCGGATCTTGAAATATTTCGAGGCGGAGCAAAAATTACTGTCTGAGCGTCTGAAAGACCGGGGAATCTATTTAGATTTGATTGTCAATTATATAGATAGATTTATTCAATAAAAAATATTTTTGTAGCACATTTTTAGAGATTTTGTTCTCAATATCTTTGTGAAAATGTAATCAAACATTGATTGCATAAGTGAAACATTCACGAAAAACAATCTTTACATAACTTAAGGAGTCACATTGATATCTTATAAGATTTTTCAGATAACTTTTAAATCGTCATAACCAAAAGTTTTTTAATTCTCAGCGATTTTTTTATGGAGAATATGGCCCACTTTTTTTAGATATATAACCGCTAGTTAATACGTTGGGTGGTGTACTCGTCTAATGCCTCAAAAATTTAGAACCCCAGTGTGCCGTTTCCGGCTGACCCCCCCCGCCCCCTAGATAGAAGATAGCCCTAGATAACCTGGGTAGAAGTAATACTTTATAATAAACTCTATGTCAGTTCCTTACTTGCTTACCCAATTAAGTGTATTTATAGCCAATTTATCATTACAAATTACAATCGGTTGAATAGTAGTGTCCGACCGAAAGTTCGGTTTCGGTTTCGGTTTCGGCCGAGTTTCGGCCAAAAATCAAGTTTCAGCGGCAGTTTCGGTTTCGGCCAAAATTGGCCGAAACTTTTGCCGAAACCGAAACTGATTTCGGTAGTTGTCGTACATGCTTGCCTAGCTTCGTTTCTCGCGGCAACGCTTTGACGGACGCTGGCGGCCCTGTTCAGGATTCGTGCGCCGTTCGCATTGCTTTTTTTTCAAATTTACGCGTGTTTGTTGACCGGGAAAGGTCTTCACAACTTAACCGGGCGGGTGGGCGAACACTGAGGGTGCTCAGCCGGCAATTTATGGGTTGGGTGGCAATGCAAGGGCACCCCTGTGGGAACAAACCTCGACTTGGACTGCCAGCCAGAAATACGAAACCTAACGGTGATCTACTAGCGTTTCGTAAGCGACTACCTTGAGAAGAAACGCCGAAAGAAACTCAAGGCTGCGTCGTTTAGACGACAGTTGACGGATCTAATTAGCATTGCTCTATAGCAACACAACTTAGTCAGTGCGTTAACACCCGACGTAAACATTCTTTAGAGGTTATGCTTTGATGGAACTGATTACATGTAAGTTTTTGTTTCATTTTTTTACTTGACCACGTTGACTTTTATACTTGACCACGTGAGTTTCGGTTTCGGTTTCGGTTTCGGCCGAAACTGAAGCCACGGCCGAAATTTCGGTTTCGGTTTCGGCCGGAAAACCAGTTTCGGTCGGACTCTATTGAATAGTAACTGAGATACAGCTTGAACTATCTATAGTACTCAACAACTTATAACGCGAATATTAAACTAGTTTTCATCATTATCAAAGTGATAGTCTTTGATAGATGATTTGGCTATATAATAACTGTGACTCACTGGGGTTTTCATCCTGGAACGGGTAGAAGAACGCTACAATAACGTTGATGAGAACAGCAAAGTTGAACAGTATGTTGCTCCACAGAGACATGTACGATGACACCCAGAAAAGAAGAGGTTGACCTGGTGACAAACAAGACAATATTAACTAGCTGTGCCCGTGACTTCGTGTTCGCGTTGACTGCCTTTGTTGTAATTATTTCAAGCTTTTTCTGAGACAGCGATTAATTACAATTTTATTAAAGTAATATTGACAACAAAATAATATTAACTAGCTGTGCCCGCGACTTCGTGTTCGCGTTGACTGCCTTTGTTGTAATTATTTCAAGCTTTTTCTGAGACAGCGATCAATTACAATTTTATTATAGTAATATATGGAATTTAGCCAAATCATCTGATCAATTATTTTATAAACATTTTACGACGATTTTTTTCTGGAAGACTGTATATATAGAAGCTTGAAATAATTTTTCATCTAAATAATATTATATAGAGGTAGCTGAAGAACGAATTTATTATATGTATTGATTAAATCCGGTCTGCCTTCATCCAGCTTCATAACGGTCTTGACACAGCATCTGCCAGAGAAACCGGACGGAGAAGTGAAAACATGTTGAGTATGCCAAAAACTAATGGTGCCGAAACCCGGATAATTAAGAGCTTCCAAGGTGCTGAGCCTTCTGAAAGTAGTGAAATGGTATAGAGATTTTACCTCTTAGTTTCTTCTGCCACTTCATTTCGTGGAAGAGGTTGTCGAGACGCGAGAAAAAGTCAGCGACCTTGCTGCCCTGGTCGTCGCGCTCGGCGCTCTGCAGCACGCGGTGCTTGCTGTCCGCCGGCAGGTACTCGCATATCTCCGGGATCGGGAACACTATCTGCTCCATGCTGCGGTCCGTGCGCACTATCTGGAACGCGTTGTGCGTTATTTTGCCCCGGTTTAACATAACGAATAAACTGTACTTGTATGTGAGTATGGTTCAATTCAATAATATCGAAAAAACCTAGTCACGCCAAAAGGCGCAACCCCAGAACATTAAAATTAATAAAATGTAAACGCACCTAATCCTCAACGCCATCTGGCGACCATTCAATTTCTACACCTTAATAGTTCTCGCTTTTAAATCACAAACATCGTATCGCATTCTTTCTCCATTATAATCGTATACAATTAATTCTAACTCCTTATATACATCGTAAATCCTCACTTACACTATACTCCATATCATACGCACTAAAAAACATACAGAGTGAGTCACTGTGGAGTGCCTGACTACTGCTGCCAGCCGGTAAGTACTTTAACTGTCTCAAATTGTCGCAATCCTGTTTTATAAAATTATCCCACCTACGAGTGTGCATTTGTGCAACGGCATAAGTCCATCAACTGATCCCGGCGCGAGTAAAACCATTAGTACATAGATGCCAACAACGTGGAAATATATCGTTGTAAATGTTGAGAAAATATTAAGCTTACATAATAATTAATGTGACCTTAACCTAATATAAGAAAGAAGTACACGCGAATATATTTATTAGCAAATAAATAATCTTGACATCAATTACCATTAATATGATATAATATAATATAGTATGTTATAATATAATATGATATAGTATAATATGATAGAGTATAATGTAATATGATATAGTATAAATAAACAGGCCACTCTGACGTATGTTGTGGATGCCTTAATAGGAACTGTACATTTTTTTAATTGTAACTGTGTATATGTATTGTGTAAATGAGTTATTATACCGGGCCACTGGCGACCCTGTAAAAGTAAATAAATAATCAGCATCAATAGCGCCATAAATAGTGCTACTAGTAGTAGTAGTACTAGTTACCTCAATCTGCGCCGTGTGCGTGCGGTAGTACTGCAGCGCGTGCGCGTGGTGCCCGTGCGGCGTGGAGCGCACCAGCGCCGCCAGCTCCTTGTTGTGCGCGGACAGCTGGTGGCACAGGATGTAGATGTTGTGCCCCACCTGCGCATGCCTATCTCTTACCTCTGACGAAAGAAAAGCGGATCTACTTTTTTTTAAAGGTGAATTGATCGATATATGTTGGTTATGACCGAAAGCAATCTGTTTAACTATTTAAAGATCATCAGAACTATTCTATTTGTTTAAGAAATGTGAGTAACTTCGACTGGTCTGATTGATTTAAGCTTTAATGACTTTTGAATTCAATGATATTACAATAACAATTTGATAACAATGATAATTCTGCAGTATCATTTATAATCAATAGAACATTCGACTTATCGCCTACTTATCTTCCTCTATTTCTCCTTCGGTAAGAATTTCCCCCGGGTAAATAAAGGGGTACATACCTCTTTAGGCGAAACAGCCTGCACGGGAGCATCGTCCTCGCTGTCAGAATCAGCGTCGGAGCTGTGCTCCTGGTGGAAGGCGGAACACGCCACGTCTACCTGAAGGCGCAAACGGATTGTTACAATAGCGGACCTGTCCTGGTCTTTTTTTTGTTTAGGAAATATCCTTACTGAACTTAGGTAGAAGAGGTGTTTGCGTAGGTTCGCATAATTGTGACTAGTGATGCCACGAATAGTGAATTGGCCGAATACCGAATATTCGGCAACGCTGTCGGCCGAAGCGCCGAATATTCTTGGAAGTAGCGTCTTTAGTAATAATAATAATCTTTATTTCAACACAAAACTTATGCATATACACAGGGTGATAAGTCTCACCAATTAAGTAAATCTTGTATCTGGTGAGACTCGCACTTCCGTTCGGGTTATTCAAGGGTGTTTTGTGTTTTTATATGGATATTCACGGTATAAGTTTATTAGTATGTGTGTGAGCGAGAGCGAGCGTGTGTGTGAGAGGTTGTTTTCTGAGGCTGGTAACATTTACGATGAAAAGCGTAATCGATTGCTATCAAAAAATGCTGAAAAGCTTGTTTTTATCCAACACAACTTACCACTGATCAATTTTAATTACTAAAGTGTTGTAATTTGCAAATAAATACATAATTTTGAGTAATATAACGTGTCTTTTTTACATGATTTGGTATTCGGTATTCGGCCGAATAGTACGTATTATTCGGCCGAATACCGAATAGCAAAAGAAGTGGCCGAATAGGCCGAATACCGAATAGTTGCCGAATATTCGTGGCATCTCTAATTGTGACAGTTTTTTGGATTGCACTCTACTTTCCATCAGATGTTAAGTCACTATACTGAAAAAGAATTTAAAAAGCTACAGACCAGCTGTTTAGGGTTCATGTTGTAGAGTATCCTCTCAGCGTTATTCTCCGAGTCATTCCTGGACTCCATAATGGCCAGGAGCAGCTTCGAGGCGTTATTCTTCAACTCCAGCACGAGATCCATGCGCGTCTTGCCCAGCGGGTTGATGTCGTTCAAGATCAACGCTGTAATGATGTCCAGGCCGTTGCTCTCGTGGGTCGCTATGCAGTTCTGGTTGTCGTGGCAGGGACCTGTACATGTCGACTTCATTAATGGCGTTATAGGACAGAGAGAGCTATATACTGCGCAAAAATAATGCGTAATTTTCTGTGTTCAGAGCCCTAATCTCTGGCCGTTCGTGGTTTTGCGAGAGGAGAGGTGTACCATGTCTCGCCTAATGCTAGAGTTGACCGGGTGGGTGAGTAGGGATACATTAGTAGCTGTATCCACTTTGCGCATATATGTCGTGCCCAACGCGATCATCACCTGATCGCAGCTCTCAGGCTATACTGTTTTTTAACTGCACTCTTAAACGGGGGGAACATCAACCTTGGCAATACTCGGTGAGGGTCTCCAGGGTCTGGTTGATGAGAGCCACGTTGCCCTCGTTGATGTAGAGGCCGAGCAGGCCGAGGCCGCCGGTCGTGGAGCCGCAGATGCAGTCCAGGAACATGAGCGTCTCCGACACCAGGTTGTAGTTCGATTTGTTGTTTTGGTTCCGCAGCAGATTCTGTAATAGAACAATTTTGGTTTGACATTGTTCGTGTCCGTTAGGTATATATCTTCAACACCCCAACACGTGAAACCGAGGCGATACTCGTACTAAAAATACCTAGGATTCTAAACAACTAGCATTCCTTTATCGATAACGTTTGAATGACATAAGCTTTTAAAATTTCACATCGACACGTTATGTCAACTCATTATTGCATTTTTCGAATAGCGTTATTGTATATTGAATGTCATTTTGTCTAAGCCTTGTGAATGGAGACATATAGAGAATCAGGCCAAGGCTCCTGCAAAGTCGGTAATGATGATGAGGTATCGTAGCAAGGAGGCTCACCTGCAAGTCAGGGTTATGGTTCTCGCAGAGTAGCTGCAGGAACCGCAGTATGGGCCGCATGACGGACACCTTCGCCGGCAACACGTCCGAGTTGCCCGCTTCACGTTTTTTTTCCGCCATTATTTCCTCCAAAACCGTTGCACCTGTAATTTTGGCGACTACGTTAGCGTCATAGTGAGTCACATTGACCTGTCGCGTTTCGGGATCGGCTTTTGTATATCCAGTAAATCACATACCTAGAGACCTTCAGCCGTTGGGTAAATATGAGCCGACATGACGGCGGAGACTATCAATGGATATTCATCCCATGATAGTCGCTTTCGTTTTTGGACTACACTATACTTCCATGAGGTTCACAGTAGTCACTTTGTCAAGCCAGTGTAAAAAAAACAATAGGAACGTGACAGCATTAATAAGATGGAGACGTAAGTGGGAAATTGCCGGTCGTATATGACACATCAAAAAACGGAACATACTGAACTTTCCTCCTTGAAGAGGACATCACGGGAACGCAAGATGTTTTGCTTATTGACCTCCAAATTTCATTATAAAGTTGGTAATTTATAATGATGACTATTTAAAGAATTTCCTATTAGGAGACAATTTTTTGAGGCAGTAGAACGATTTATCGACTGGTTCATTAAAATAATACACTAGAAGAAAGCCCGCCGTATTAACTCGATTCGACCTGTTGCATAAATAGATCAGCTTTCTCAATTGAGAGCCCAGTTGTTCAGACACTTCCGCAAGCCTACCACTAGATGGCGATAATCAACCCTCTGAGCATGCACTCGCTTCGGAACCGCCAAGCAACGAACAATGGCATTGCTTCGGTAGCCAATGTGTTTTAGATTGCTGTTTCGGATTTCTTTTTATCTCGGTTTAGTTCTTCAAGAAGGTCAGTGAACAATGCCCTTCTTAGTGGCAACGCAATAACTACGCTCCTTGTGTTGTAATTATCCATAGATGCCGGTAACATCAGGTGGGCCGCCAGTTTGCTAATAAAGATTTAAAAAAATAAGCCTGTAAGTATTGTAGCGGTGATCGAGCTTTACCGTGTGACATGGTATGTATGTCAGTGTAGGCGTGCATGACTGAATTGCACGCGTTGGCCACTTCCTCGTCCATCTCCTCGCCGACGAGCAGCGGGCCCTGGGACGCCTTCGCGCCTGGATTCAAATGAATAATAAAGGTAACCATCGAATTCTGACGGTTGCAACCAGCAGCGGCTGCCAGTCCGTGATGCACCGAGTGTGTGTGATGCAGCAGCGAGGTGGTAGGGTGTCGGTGCCCGCCTGGATCGCGACTACAGTACATGGGTGTAAAGCCCGTCATAGTGACCAGTTTCGGCTTGTCGCGTTTCGGGATCAGCTTGTGCATATCCAGTAGCTCATATACCTAGAGACCTTCAGTCGTGGTATATGTGGGCCGACATGACGATGTAGACTATCAATGGATTTTCATCCTTTGATAGTCGCTTTCGTATTTGGACTACACTGTACTTACAATCAGGTACTCTGCAGTCACTATGTCGAGCCAGTGTAAAAAAAAAACATTCTAGACATGTTTTCCTTTTTTTACCTAACTTAACCTCCCAGCGACTTGCTACAGCCTGTCGCGTTTCGAAATTGGTTTTTGTACGTCCAGTTACTCATATATGTAGAGACCTTTTAACGTGGCATATGTAGACCAACATGACGACGATGACGTTCAATGGATTCTCTCATTTGGCGGTCCATCAGGTGCAGTGTGGTCACTTTTCCCAGCTAACATAAAAAAAGCTTTCAAAATATCACGTCGACAAGCTGTCATTCCCATACAAGTTCAAATTTCTATTATCCTTAGCACTTATCAAATTTAATTTTGCGTCGGCACTCTTGTCACTTACCGTCGATGGAGGCTTGCTTCTGTTTCTCGGAGTGCGAGGCCCGCTGTTTGTCGGAGCCGGTGGCGGCGGTGCTGGAGGCGGCCAGCGACCGGATCTCCTGTTGGGCTTCACGCATCTTGTCGTAGAAGACCTAAGGCCGTAAGCCAAGTACTCTTATAGTAGTATTATTTTCACCTTACTTTCATAATTTAATGTCTATTGGGTCAGGGTCCGGTCTCTGGCCTTCTCGCGTATATTAACAAAAGATTTATAATCTACTTCAGACAAAAAAAAGTTTTAATTATAATATACTTTAAATTTAAATTAGTGTAAAATTTGTGAAATGTTCCTTAGTTTTAAGCTAAAAGGCTCGAAATCTTCATTCCATTCCGATATTAATAGCACAGGTGCGGACTCAAAAGAGAGTTATGGGGGCTGCGGCCCCCATGTAAGATTTTGTTCATAATTACACAGTTTAATGTATTCACGTATTTAACTGACGACGTTTTTAAAGTTAATTAACATTTTAAATTAAATAGGCCATTGAGAAATTATAACAAGGAAAATAATATTTCTTTAAACGTGTTCAAATTGAAGGTGTTATGGATAAGAAGCTGTTGCCATTAAAATGTGATGTGAATAAATACAAAATAGATTTAGTTGACAGGGCTAAGTTATTAATAGGTTAGCGCCCCCTTTCCGAATGTGACGTGAATTGATAAAAAAGGTGTGTTTAAAAAAAATGTTCTATTGAACGAGAAAAATGTACTCATTATAAATACTTTAACGGAGTTTATGCGCGAAGAAACTTACTTTTAATCAGCTCTGGGTGGTTTAATTGGTCACCTAGCATTTGCTGAGTTGCCTTCTTTGTGGAGCATCATCACAGCACAGGGTATTTGCTTTTGTTTTCTACCTTGACTAACCTATCCTTTTGTGTTGTATGTTATGTGCCAAAAAAAAAAATGTTTTTTCTTTCTTTGTTTAACCTTGGCTCGATGTTTCTTTCGACTGGGTTTTGTGTCGCCTTGTAAATTCTGTGTGTTGTGCCGTGACTATTTAAATTAGCCTCTGGTCCGTGGAATCCCATTACAGGACTCTGAACCTGAATCTGATTTTCTCTAAATCAATCTATCAATAAAATATATTTCTTTATATAATTTCTTACACTACACTTAACTATGGATTGCATTGCAACTGTTCTATATGAAATAATATGAGTTACTATAATGGGACGTGTCACTGATGAAAGGTTATAAAGAACAAAGTAGATAGAGGAAATAGCTGCGAGCCCCCGATGAAAACCCCGTCGTGGAGACAGTTCTCCTCGTATTTACGATCTTTGTAATTAGATCGAAACGTCGAGCCATTATGAATAATGTATTCACGTCTAACATTGTTAAAGTATTTATAATGAGTGCAAAGTTTAAAAGTGCTAAAAGAAAATGTAATTGGATACCTATTTTACACACTCCTATAGAGCGATTTAGGTTCAAGGCAATTTTTGTTCCATATAAACTGATGTACAGCGCCATCTATTAACGTGACAATGTATTTTAGTTTCTTACAAATGGCGTGTCTTATTAAATAAATCATTTTGCGTACACTTACTTTCAAAAAGGCCTGCGAAATTTCACCGT
Organism: Automeris io; assembly: GCA_036320925.1. Classification (NCBI taxonomy): domain Eukaryota; kingdom Metazoa; phylum Arthropoda; class Insecta; order Lepidoptera; family Saturniidae; genus Automeris; species Automeris io. The sequence goes on along the minus strand of JAUDJH010000034.1, from coordinate 2,409,530 downwards.
TCTGCAGCTTTGTAAATATGCTGTGCTGGATTATAGGATTTCCACCTTCGAGTAATGCGATACCTGTAAAAATGTACTAGATTAGTTCTTAGATGGACGTCACTATGATTATAAATATAATTGTGGTAGAACAAGCTGAAACCTTTCTACTTGCGCTTATATGATGTGCCCATAGAAACTAGTCGCGCAGCAAATCGCCGTACTCACAGCACTATTACACGTGAAATTTCTAATAGATGCCATGTAGGTTTCCTCATGATTGTTTCCTTCACCGGTGAGCAGGTGGTACCTAAACCCGTATGTACTCTGGTAAAACACAGAGGCACAGGCCGGAATTCGAACCGGTCCATTATCCGCTAGGCCACCCGAGAACAAGTATTTTTATTGCTTATATATAGCTATATGTTTCACTGAAAGTATAAAAAATAAAGTAACTACCTCCTTAAATACGTGTACACATACATGAGTCGAGGTAAAATATTCTGCTCTTTACATTGCAGTTTGACGGTGCCGGGACTCGAACCCAGGACTTCAACATTGCAAATAGGGTCCCTGTCAACTGCGCTATCGGGGCGTCTTACACAATGAAGGTATTCTTCCAGGTACAGACGGCTTTTGCAGCCAGCGTGATGCGGTGTTCGCCTTACCCAGTTGTATGGCTTCGAGGAATATTGCCGGACGGTTGGTGCTCTTGATCACCAAATCCACGACCAGGTCCGAAGCCCCCTCCTTGTCAAGGTGCGCCTGCACTTGCGCCAGCGTCTGACCCGTGCGCAATAACACTTTAGCTGGGGAAATATACCATTTAAAATTACAATTTGTATTTAAATTTCGTGTTACCGATACCCAAAACACTGTTCAACAAAATAGTTAGATAATCACTATTATTAACACGTTCATCAGGCAGCGCGATTCGATTGTGTTTCTCGATGCGTCGTCACGAAAACAAGCGATATATAAACAATGTAACTCGAGTATTACGATTATATTATCATATATCTTTGTTTTATAGCAAAAAAAAATGTTCTTCATCTCAAATGAGGTTAGAGTGTTTTAACGAAAAACATGCGTCAATGTACAACGTATTTTGTTATCCTATATAAATAAATAAAAGGTATACTGCATAATGAGAATATTTTTAGTACTTTAATGTTGTATATTTTATATTTACACATTGTTGCGTATTTTCTTGTTAAAATCCAACGAAAAATCCTATGACTTTCAACAAGATAAGCGTCACCCATGTTTGGGAGACATGGCGGCGAATGTATTAATGCATTAGACTGTAATGTAAAACCACGTCCGTCCAAATTAATAGAATTTTCCAAGGTAAGTCAGTAGATTCTTTTGCTCCTAGTTTCAAAAAGCCCCTTTCAATTGTGGATTTTTTTTTTATATTAATTAATCATAATTTTAGTATGTGAATGAAAAATAATTTGTGTTTATAAGCATTTTAAAATTTAAAGGGCCTTTTTGAGACAAGGCTTAAATCTTTTAATGTAGCTAAAACAGATGGGAATAGAATGTTGGGAACAATATTAGGGTTTTAACTCTAGAAATAATGAAATTTATACAATTTTGCTGTCTTTTGAAACTGCTATAACACACACACACACACACATATTATATATATTATACAAAGAGGGTAGGTAAATAGAGCTGTTGCGAAACGTAATGTGAACCAGTGAATGTGAATTCAACGCAGGCAAAGCCGCAGGAAAAAGCTAGTGTGATATATTAATGCTAAATCAATGAGGTCTAAGGATATTTTTTTATTGCAGAAAACTCTGCATAACATAAAATGATAATTAAGCCAACTTTGTATATCTTTGGAGCTGATAATCTGATCTCTTTCTTTTTTATGAATCACGCGGCGTACGTAGCTGTAAGTGAAGCTCCCTGCCTGACCGTTAAAGTGAAAAGCGCAAAATAAGCAACACAACACAGGGATGCGATTGGCTGAGGGACATAAGACCCACCTGGTTTTAGTTGATGCGGATGCTTTTCTGTTCGCATGCGATGTTAAAAAAACAAACGTAATTCGCTACTTTCCACTATCAATACTTATGTATATTCCATGATCAGAGCAACTAAGTGTTCAGGTACGGATCCAGGGAGAGAACTTGGGGGGTCAAGCCCACAGAGTATATTTTTTTATTAATGTAAATACTACTTCATATTTGGGATACAATTTTAGAAGCATTATACGAATTCAAAATGTTGAACGGCTGTAATATTAGTAGCGCGGCGTCTGCGCAATGAGTTCCATAGAGCGTCCGCTGAACATGAGCGCTGGCTGGCACTTACAGTGTTGCCAGGCTGTTTGAGAATCATTGCATACGGGATACATGATTTGACATAATATAATATTGTAATAATGTTGTTTCTTTTTTTTCCAATGAACGTTATTTCTTATACTAATTACTAAATCGTCTAATAATGATTTAATTGAATTAACTCACAGAAAGTGACCCCCCAAGAGAACATTGGACCCGCACTTGAATGTAAAAATATTTACGATTAAACAGACCCAGGGCAATTAATGAAATCTAGTGTATTGAATACTTCAACTGCGGCTATTTGTAACGATGACACATTGGGCGTGACACACGGCGGCGAAGTTCATACAATTTTTGAAGTGAACCAAAAAAATATTTATGGTATGACTGCATTATGAATTTGTGGTCCACTTAAAATATATTGCATTGTTATGCGTTCAAAAACTTCGGCTGATAGATGACTATCTAATACTATGTGCTTCTACGAATGACTGATCTTTTATAAACTTAACATAATTCCGTTTACCAAACGAGACTACGTCCAATTAATTTTATACCCATAAATATTATCACGACGCTTTAAAACTATTTTTTTGTATATACTTGCCTTCTTTTTGTATTTTATAAAGCTGAGGGTCGTGGCCCCCCTTGGGTTACCTTAGTCCTGACGTTACGCCAGCCGGCCCTGCTCTCAGATAGAATATTAAAAACTTTTGAAATCTCGTTTGGCAAACGCAAAAGTATGAATATTGTGGGCAATGATGAGATGTTGACGTATTAAACTTACCGCCAGGTCCATGAGTGACTGCGAGGGACGGCGGCGGGGGCTGGATCTTGGGTTCAGACTTTCTATTGATGAAATACTGCGAGAGGAGCTTATTACGTAGCTGATTGCCCTTTAAAAAAATCATTCAGGTGCGCAATTAAAGAATGAGATAAATATCATCGCTTTTAATACCCTCTCACTCACATTCTCTAAGAAAAAACGAGAAAGTATTATAAAAAAAAAAAACTTTAGAACAGTTTCGCTAAGTTCTGCTTGTTTTTAGTTTGTTACATTTATTCTGGTAGTTTTTAGTTACTATTTCAGTTAACATTAAGATAATAATAATATATTATTTGTGGACATTTACAGTCATTAACCTGGTTCCAAAGTAAGCTTGCGACTGTGCTATGGGTACTAGGCAGAGATAGACGACCATAACTAGTGACAAACTGACCTATTCATCATAGAAACTACCGCTACCGCGACTCGATACCCAGGACCTTCAGAGTTGCAGGCGGGGTTACTATTATCGCACTATCAGGTCAATTAATCAGTTTTTTTATTTGTTAGGCACAATTAATACAATGGAACACAAATCGGGAAAAGTACTATAGCTTTTTTTACACTGGCTCGACAAAGTGACTACAGTGCACGTGATGTTAAGTACAGTGTAGCTCAATAACGAAAGCGACTATCAAAGAATTAAAATCAATTGATAGTCTCCGTCGTCATGTCGGCCCACATATACCACGACTGAAGGTCTCTAGGTGTATGAGCTACTGGATATACACAAAAGCTGATACCGAAACGCGACAAGCGAAGGCGAGTCACTATGACGGTCTTTACACTTGTGTACTGTGGTCATGACTAGTGATGCAAATGCCCGGGAATGTTCCCAAAGTGGCCAAAACTTCCGAGAATATTTCGAAAATTCCCGGGAATGTTCCCAAGGAAGTTTTTGGGCACTTTGGGAAAGTTCCCGGGCATTTTCATCACTAGTCATGACCTAGTTCGAGCAATCGCCCTAACACTAAAAAGCTGTATTTCTTCTATCTATTGAATCACCAGAGGCTGAAGCAAATCACGGATCTCGAGAGTAAAACTAAGGATATGATCAGTTTTCGATTACAGATAGGAAATTAAGTGTTTTTAGTTACCTTTTCACCATACTCCGGATCAACTGCCATCATTTCCCTCAATGTACGGAGCACTTTCACGCAGAGCTTCTCTTCTTTCTCTTCTAGAAGTTTCTCCGTGTGACGAATAAGTCTGTGCACATTAGTATAAAACGTAGCAATACTGTCATTGTGACCCTTGTTTAGTATATTTTTAATACAGGTAAGGTTGTACTATGGCGCTTTACATTTTGATATTTCTTTTATTAAAAATAAATTATATTAACTATTTTTTTAATAAACACTTTAATAACGCTGCAATTTTTTTTCAGTTACTGTTTTGACATCGATCAGACAATTGGAAATCTTAGTACTATATATATCGAATATCCAGCGAGCATATTTCCAGGTTCTTGTGACTAGGGAGACTTTAAGAGAAGACTGAATAGGCATTTGTTGGATAGACGCGGCCCATCGTCGAACACATCTTCACCTTCCACCAGGTGTGACTGAGGTCAAACGTTCGTCTGTAAATCATAAAAAATGCTAGTCTAATATTTTTCCTTGTCTCCTCTGTCATGTGCCACAGACTTTTTTATTTCACCATATCATCATCATTTATCATATTATTTATTATTATATTTTTATCATATTACACCACATTTCATTTTAGCATAATTCTTTGTTCCTAATGAACTCTTCCCCCTTATTTTGTCCCTGTGTTCCTCTATTCAGCTTGCTTACTTATGTCTCTTGGCAGCTCCCGTGACGATATCGCCCGCGAATTTGACGAAGGCATCGCCCTCATCTTATTCTTGGATATTTTTTATATTAGCATTAAAATAAATTTTATAATAGTTGAGATTTGACACAATATAGATTAATCAACAACCGGTATCCATCCACTGCTGAACATAGGGCTTTCCCAAGGTTCGGCACTGAGCCCGATCTTCGGCACTTCTCATCCAAATATTCCGCAAGCCGTCGCTCCATCTAGCCACAGGGCATCCCACTCTACACTTATCGAGACGTGGTCTCCACTAAAAACACGTTTACTCCAGCGGTTATAGTAACGCTTAAGTTAAAACCCATCTTCTAATACAACGGTCTAATAGTTAGTTTACCTCGATATAAATATGCCGCTGGCATCCGGCTGCCCGGTCTCCCCCGGGCTCGTGAAGAGCAGATGCGGCTTGTACAGGATGTCCACAAGCAGGGACTGCTCCGCTTGCAAGAGCGGTCTGAGCTGCTCTTCTAACAAAGCCACTATTTCCTGAAGACCTTCCATCACTGACTTGTCGCTTTGCAGGTTTGACTGTAAGGGATAGGTTCACGGTGCGATTTGGGTGTCGATTGATTTGACGACTTGACTATTCATTATTAATAATTAGAACTGTATGATGAAAGTTCTAACAATTATTAACATAATTTAATTTTTTTTAATCAACCTTATTCGTTTTGTAATACTTTTCCTTGGAACCTAATAAATTTTGTCATTCATATATATACGAGTATATAACATTGCAAGTTTTATAAACAATACCAGACAAGAATAAAAATCATATATCGTCACGCTATATCCCATTCCGGGTGAGAAGAGATACATTAATGTCTGTTTCCACTCTGCGCACGCATATCGTGCCCAAGGCGACCAGTAGCGCAGCTGACCGCCGTTCCCACAGCACTAGTACACATTACAAATTTATTATAAGTCATGCAGGTTTCCTCACGATGTTTTCCTTCATCGGTGAGCATGTGTCACCTAAGGCCGGTTATCATCTAAAAAAAAACCTTGAGATACGAGCCGGGATTCGAAGCAGCGACTATTCGAGTTGTCGCGCATTTATATCGGGTCCATTATTCATCAGGCCACCACAGACACAAGAAAAAGAAGACAAGAAATAGTCCCTTTAATTTCGGTCACTATCATTTATACGAAGTTGTATGGGTCGCTTTGGAGCTCTCATACAATACAGCTTATGTCTACCCTGAAAGTCAATTTTAAATACATATTTGTATTTTTTTTAATGGGACGGATAGTTTAGAGGATTGCAGCTTCAGTCCAAACCTTACCAGTTACCATACACAGTATAATAACTATGAAATCTTTCTTATTGCAAATAAGATGACGTTGCAGTTTGCGTTAACTCTATTACCGCGTTGCAAATTCGTAGTCTTACCTGAGAAGCCATCTTTTCCAATTTGGAAGTCTTCGATGCGAGCAGCCATTTGCTGGTCTGCCGGGAGAGAGCCGCCGCCTTTTCAAATACCGTTTGTATCTTCGCCTCTAGCTCTAGTGGAATGGCGATGCTGCGAGACTTTGCTGTAAAAACGTATCGTGTAATAATTGTTTATTTATTATAAAAAGTCACTTAAAAATGAGGAGAGTACAATTTTGAATATAACTGTACGATTGAAGGCTATACATTGCGTAGATGTTCTGATATAAATTCATACAAAAATTAAGACGAAATGAGATTTGGTTCTTCCTACCTAGACATTTAGACGTATGAATATCTAGTACAATCGAAATTAAGTCGTATCCCGATATTGTCATATTTTCTTTTTATTTAAATTACTAATCGTTTAAAATGTTATCTCTTAAAAACTATATCATTTCCGTCTTCTTCTCCTGTCGCGCTCGGCTCCTCCCCGACTCAGCCCGCCTACGATATAGTTATGTTAGATGTATCGATATTTAGGGCAAAAGATACCAATATTTTAATAATTTATTTATGCCATTTGGTTTCCTTTCTCACAATTAAATTAACATGGACGTACAGGATTTTGAATTATCGACACAATTTACAATTCCTAGAATTCGGCCTATACATGTGTCTTAAAACTATCACGAGCTTTACTCTTATTGGTACGATATAAAAATTTCGGATAACTATTTACAGAATGGTGATAAAAGTGTCCCATGGCTGAAAGGAGCGTGAGAGAGATGAGACGAGAAGTGAAGAAATTAAGACAGCAAAAGTAGAACAATTTTAATAAAGTACAAAACAAAGTCATTTTTAAAATAAGAAGGCACAAATATGACAGCCCCAGTTCGAAACTAATACGAGCAAGCGATACTTGCGTCTAGCCTGAGTAATTAACTAGATTGTTGCGAGCGGTACTGGCGCTGGCGTCGCGGTGTGCCCACGCAATCAGCCTGCGCGCATCGACGTACAATGATAGTGCCCTTAGCGCCCGCTGAATGCGTTTACAGGGCGCAATACGATAGTGAGTACGCTACACCTATATATATACATATAAATAAAATACTTTGTAAAAAGAGAGAGAGAGAATATAACTACAAACATTTAGATTCGTGGAAAAAAGGTCAGTTTAAATTTACTTTTTTGTTTGTTGTATTTGTTTCTTTTATATATAATTAGTTAGTTTATTCTTATTGTTTTATGTCTCTTAGCTTAATTTGTATTTTTTTTTTGTACAAACTTTGATAGAATACTTATCTTTTTTTGTGTATTATTGTTTGTCTTTATATTGCTGTATGTTTCCTTGACTTAAATATATAAATAATATTAATGACTTCATAAGACTTACCGACTTCGCTCAGCGTACGTATGCATTTTTCCACGTTCAATTTCTGCGGTGGAGTTAACCATGGACACTGGTATATGCTGAACGTCATTTGAAGCAGTTTCACGAATATTGACTGCCGTGTCTGTTGAGGAATCATATCTTTTTAGTCCCCAATCAATGGGTCCTTTATTGATATTGTATTGAAGAATATTTTGAGTAAGAACAGTAATCTGTGTACTGCAGTGATTGTATGCAAGTAGGACTTTAAAAATAAGTAACATTTTTTTAAGCAATAATATAGAGCTGGCCATTTAATAAGATAATAAGTTTTCTGTAAGAAAGAATTAAAAAAAAAGGAAGATTGGTTTTGAATTTGAAGTTTAATAAATTTGAATTATTACAGGGGATTGCGTCTCAAGCTTTGGAAAGGAATGGACATTATTTAAAATTAGAATATAAAAATGATAAATATAATGTAACATAATAATGATTTGATCAATATATCATGGAAATGTGATAAGTCTTTCAATTGAAGCGAGAATGCTCTGCAATCTAGACCTCATCATCATCAACACGAAGTAGCGAAAACGTGTTACAGTACTGATAAATAAAAAAAAGCCCGTATGGAGACATGAGCAGGGTTTTAAAATGTACTAAGCCTGTATAATAATAATTTTTGATTTCTTGCTTCCTAGACGCATATAATAGCGAAATAAAAAAAACACTATGTGATGTTATATTCCAACGTAATGTACTTACAGAATTAATTGTCAAAGGCAGCATAAAAAAAAAACAAATTTAATAATAACAACAATAATAAAAACGTCCTCGAGCTATATCCCATTCGGGGTTAGCAGAGATACATTAATGGCTGTTTCAACTTTGCGGTTACGTTATACCGAACGCGATCAGACCGTACCCCGTCTGAACAACTTTTCTTAATATTAACGTTAGTAATTTTTTTAAGTTAAATTCGCACAACACTGAATAATTTTCTAAGTTGAAATATTCTAAGTCCAAGCCTTAATATAAATTTTTCAATAATTCACAAGCACAAATCTTCTAGGTTAATTTGATCATTTGTATAAGGTTCAATTCACTCACGATTTTCCACTGATCACACAACACACGATCACATTTTCGAACCGTAGCGTTATTAGAACACTCGACATTTCTATTAGAAGCCATGCGTGTATCCTAAGGATGTTTTCCTTCACCGGTCAGCATGTGATGCCGATGGGAACACTTCCACCGAAAGTGTATTCCACAGCCAAACGACTCGACTAAATTAAGATTAGAGAAAATCGGATGGTAATATTGAGTTTTTCTGTTTGCTGCTGTGTCGTAAACGGCCGGCGGTAAGTCGTTGACAGATCGCACGGTGTTGCCAGAGCAAAGTCAAAAATACCCGTTTGACTTAAAATTTAAATGGGGAACAATAGAAATAATAATATTACCTGAACAGTGGTGCTCTGGTCACTGAAAGGCGAGTTAAAGAAAGTGCATATTGTATGCACTAGGACGTCTGTCACGTAGTTGACCCAGGCCTTTTGAGAGTTCGCCACCGATGACTTCCGCGATGAGGACGCGCTCTCCGACCCTGCATATAGGTTTATAAATAAATACAGTAGCTCATATACCTAGAGACCTTCAGTCGTGGTATATGTGGGTCGACATGACGGTGTAGACCATCATAGGATTTTCATCCTTTGATGGTCGCTTTCGTTTTTGGACTACACTGTACTTATCATCAGATACTCTGTAGTCACTATGTCGAGCCAGAGTAAAAAAAAAATACATACAATAAAAATCCTTTATGGCGACATCGTTTAGAGC